>CM046002.1:94143393-94838821 GCA_025175895.1 Wurfbainia villosa
ATGAGGTGCAGGTGTAGGCTCATGGTGTGGACTAGGAGGGCTCCTATACATGTGTGGATCTACCGGTGAGTGATGAGTAGGAGGTGAGAGTGTTAGTGTCAACCCTTAGTGCCAATCATGAGATGATTGATTAGGGATCATGTGTATCATATTTCATTAATAAAAGGCAAAGATTGTTTATTATATTTACTTTATGCATGTGCCAGCTAAAATAAATATAATAATGTCCTTGAATAGTAGGTTCTAATCTACAGTATATCAATTGATAGAATTGATTATGAGAAGTTATAGAGAATACTATTCTTAATATTCCTAGTCAAGTATTAATATACAAGGGCAATATTAATACATGGAGACTAGCATGTAGGTCAATGGATGACTTGATCTCACAAGTCATGGATATGTGATATCACATTGACACATGGGTATATATATTGGAGAATATATATACTGAATTGACCCGCCATGAGAAAGTATCATGGATCGTTATATGAGTGTCATATACTTTCTCATGTGACTATTGGTATGAATAGTCCTTAGACCTGAAGTCACTACGGTTCCCTACATAAGGAGTTATGTACTTTGGTATCGTCTAACATCACACCGTAACAGGTTGACTATAACGGCGATCACTGGGTATGTAACGAATTATGCGGAGGGATGTGAGTGATGTAGATGGGATCTATCCCTCCTATATGATAGGAGTGATATCTTTGGCCTCTTGATAGAGTAGGACCATGAAATGCATGGTCATGCTCAAATGCATCAATATGAGATATTGAGCTCATTTATTTGAGTGAGTCTCTTGGGGATCAAGAAACATAAAGATCGATAAGGGGATGACACGGTCTATGCCTCATTGATCGATCTAAGATATCAGAGATAGAAGGACATCGTCATACACGATAATAGTCACGGAAAGGTTGTCGGATCTCGACGATCTTGTAACTTGGGTAGCAATGATGTATTGCTAGATGTCGCTCATTGCTTATGTATCTTAAAGGGATTTTAGATACATTGCCAATGTTACAAGAGCCTATAGGGTCACACACAAATGACATTATATTTTGGAGATGGTTTCTTTTAGTTGGACTAAAAGGACAATTGAGCATATGGCCAAGATTTGAGTTAGACTCAAACTGGTTAAACTTGAGTTAGACTCAAGTTGAACCATGGAAGATGATTCATCATCATGCATGATTAATTTGATTAATCATGCATGGGAATACCAAGAGCCTTGGTATTCATGATGAGAATTCATGAAGGAGAATACCAAGAGTTTTGGTATTAAGAGATGTCTTAATGAGGAGATAATGGCATTGATGGCTATGGAATTAAAATGGATTTTTGGTGTTTCACGTGTATGATACCTTGGTGTGGTTTTTGTGTTTGGGCATGCAAGCCAAAAGGGCTAAGAGAAAGAGTTCTCTTATCTCCTCCTTCCTCTCCTTCTTCTTCCAAAGAGGTCTTGGCATTTTGCTAGGGGTTGCTAGCATAACATGACTCTAAATCATGTGGGTGTCAGTGTGGATACCATAGATATACGGTTACCCTTATTGTATTGAGATCCGACAGCGTTTGGAAAAACGGGATTGCGAAGGGCACACACCGAAGGTATATTCTTCATCTAGATAAGATCTAGACCAGATTAAGCAAAACGACTTATATAGTTTTGCATGGATCTCTAGTGGGATCTGATTTAAATTATTGTTTCTGCTGCGGTTGTGCGAAGTATTCGCCCGCGATGTTGTGAACATCAGATTCGGACCGGTTTCCCAACAGAGAGGGGTGCATGAGTGGAAGGCCCTGCATGTGGTGGGGACTCTACTATAAGATCCAATTGCCAATTGGCATGGTTGGTGATGGTGGTACAATCAGTGTCGAGGAGCCTAAGGGGTCCCAAGTTCTTCCTCACAAAACCAAAATAGTGCCCCTCTCTCACTATCATTTTCATAGCCATACACCCCCCTAGATCGATGCTAGGGTTCCCTTCTACTCTATCCAAGGTAGTGCAATCGTACTCCATCCTATTGCCAATGCAGGTGATTAATCCCCCTAAAATAATCTCTCCCTTGTCTGCCTTACCGAGTGTCGGATGAAATGGGACCCTACATCAATGGTACTTCTCTCTTGTAGCATGTCTCATAGGCAAAGAAGCTCACTCATCCTCACTACTCCATCGCTCTCCCCTCTCCCAAAAATAGTACTTGCCATAACTTGGTGAATATATTGAAAAATGGAGTTTTGGAGGTGTGAGGCTTTAGCCCTAGAAGGGTCATATGCACTCTCCCCTTTCAAATCTAACCAAAAGGTTTGAGTATTAAACTCATTGGGGGTCCTTCTCTCTCCCCCACTAGGCAGTCCAAAACATGAGTTGCATTGGTGTAAGGTCCACTCATGTTCAATGTTAAATAACCTAAAAGTGACCTTTCCCTCTTCACTATCTCTCCCCATCAAGATCTCCGCCTCCAATGAACTTAAAAATTCTAAAACTATCCTAGGGTAGGTTGGGCATCTCACCCCCAAAATCTCTCCCCAACCCATTTTTGCAAAAAGGCCTTGTACATCCCCAAGCAAACCTAGGGTTTCTAAAAGAGCTTCATCCAATTACCTAATAGCAGTGACTTTTCAATTGGAAAGCATGTTAAATCTATCCCTATGCTCATCATTACGAAATGTGATGCTTGAGGGAGCATTACCTTCCTCCGGAGCTCTTGGGGTGCTTCTTCTCCTTAACCTTGGCTCCGAAGAAGCAGATCGCGTTGCCACATGCTTTGTCCTCCTCATTGTGGCTTCTTGAGAGCTTCTCGAAGGTTGGAGCAAGTTCTTGGAGGTTGGAGGAGAGGATTTCGCATGGAATAGGGTAGAGGGTTTGAGTCTCATGGGTGATTTGGGGCAAACCGCACGGCTTCTCCCCTTTTAAAGAGATATGACACGTCCGTGTGAAATTCACACGGTCGACCGTGTGGGACATTGTGCCGCCGCTTGGAAAAAGGTTCGAGAATTGGCATGACTATGTGAAATTCACACGGCTGGTCGTGTGCGCCTTCGGTTTTCTCCCAGAGAGAAACACGATCTAATATTTTTCACACACCCCGCCGTGTGCGATTTTGATCATGGGGCATGACCGTGTGGAATCCACACGACCGCCCATGCTTCTCACTGAGGGTTCAAAATGGAATCTCGTTTCTTCCTAGCAAGTTCTTTCTGACCATAAACTATTTGCAAAGATGCTAATGGCCATAAATTAAAGTCTAAATTATACACATGAATGCAAAAAGATTAAAAACATATAAAATAAACTTGGGTTGCCTCCTAAGAAGCGCTTGTTTAAGGTCTTTATCTTGACCATACTCCTTTGCTTCAGCTCGACTCCGATGGCTCTGTGAACCTCCATTCATCCATTTTAGAATTTTTTAATTTCACCCTGTACCTTGGTTCTCACAGGAATAACATACTTACCCAATGCGGGTCCTTGGCCCACTGCACTAGCAAGCCCAAATTCTAAACTATCGTCTCCCACTGTCAGGGTCAGCTTGTGATTCTTGATGTTTATGACCATCCTAGTCGTTGCTAAAAATGGTCGTCCAAGAATTACGGGAATTTTTTGGTCTTCCACCATTTCCATGACCACAAAATTCGTAGGAAGTGTAAAATTTCCCACCCTAACTGGCACATCTTCCAGAATCCCCAATGGGTATCGGTACGAGTGGTCGGTAAGTTGTAACGTCATAGCAGTGAACTTTAAACTCCCCAACCCTATTTTTTTTTATAAGGTATAAAGCATCAAGCTCACACTAGCGCCCAAGTCACAGAAGGCTTTGCTAATTAGGGTCATCCCTATATGACAAGGAATATAGAAACTCCTCGGATCTTTTAATTTCTGAGTGGTCTTGTTCTAGAGATAATCACTCGATTCTTTCATAAGGGCCACTATCTTTGACCACTTGACCTTCTTGCAGTGTGCCAGAATGTCTTTCATGAATTTTACAAATTGAGGCATTTGGTGCAAATCTTCGAGTATCGACACCTCCACTAAGATCAATTTTAACATGTTCAGGAATTTTTCGAACCCAACATCTCTCTTTACATTAGTCAGCCATTGTGGGAATGGTACCGTTAAGGGTGGTTGAGTTTTTGTAGCAGTTCATGCTCTAGGTTCTCAACATCTTCCCTCTCGACCTCCTCAGAAGATTCCTTTACTTCAAATCCTTGTGTTGATTCTGCAATTGACCTGCTAGGTAATTCCTTCATAATCCTCTCGCTCCGTAATATCACCGCCTTGCACTGCTCCACTGGATTAGCCTCTGATTTTCCTAGTAATGGCCCCGGTGCTTTGGCAACCTAGCTGGCAATCTAAGCTACCTGAATCTCTAGCATCTTTTGCTGACTAGCGAGATCATTCACAGACGATTTTAATTCTTCAATCATTGTATCTGTTTGCGAATGCTGCCACTGGAATTCAGCGTTCACCTCATGTTGCATCTGAAAAAAGTTTTCTATCATCTACTCCAGTCGGGTGGTTGATGCTGCCCATATCCTCCCGCTTGTTGGAAATTTTCTGAATTACTTTTGTAGGAAAAATTCATGTTGTTTCTCCATCCGGGGTTGTATGTGCTGGAATAAGGATTACTGGGCCTCTGATTATACTTGCCCACCACATTAACATGCTTAACTTGGTCCTCAGATCCACTCTGCTCTCTATAGTAGTCCTCCTAATATGTCACTACTCCATCACTAAATGAGCTGGCCACACGTACAGAAATAGGGGTTAGGGAGTGAAATCATCTGCTTAGTGCATCCATTCTCACTGCTAGATGATCGATGGAGTTAACAGCATGTCTAGCAGCTGTAGGTGTTGGGTGACCACGCTCGGAAGCCCATTGGTGGTGGTTCTGGGCCACCTCTCCGATCAACTCTTTCGCTTCCTCGATGGTCTTGTTCATTAACGCACCTCCTGCAGCAGAATCGAGAGAAACCTTTGTGACATACGTGATCCCATTATAGAATATGTGGATCACCAGCCATATCTCTAGACCGTGATGGGGGAATTAATGGAGTAGCCCTTTGTAGATATCCCAGGCTTTAAATAGGGACTCTCCTTCCTTCTGGCAGAAGCTAGTAATCAAGTGGCGCATGTGAGCAGTCTTACTTGGTGGGAAGAATTTATTCATAAATTACTGCTCGCACTGCTCCCATGTGGTGATGCTTCCTGAAGGAAGGGAGTGTAGTCATGTCTTTGCCTTGTCCCGTAGTGAGAATGAGAAGAGGCTCAGACGGATCGCATCAGTGGGTATTCCATTTAATTTCAATGTTGAGCATATCTCTAAAAATGTCTCTAGGTGATGATTCGGGTCTTCAGTTGCAACTCCTCTGAATTGGCTCTGCTGGACCATGTGTATGAGTGCAGGTTTTAATTCGAAATTATTAGCTGCGATGGACGGTCCAACTATACTCAACCTATACCCTCTAGCACTGGGGGCTGCATAATCCCACAGAGGTCGACTATCTAAGTTCGCCAAAAGGGCATCTTGTCCCTCCATACTTTTCTGTTAAGCTCTCCTACGATGGTAGGTTCGTTCGATTTCTAGATCTATTAAAAAAAGATTTTTCGATCCTTAGCGTCTATGCATACGACAAACCAAGCTACGCAATCGGGAGTATATATACACCTTATAAAAAGGAAATCAAATAACCTAAAGCACTAAACCAAATGAAGAAAAACTAAAACTAAACTAAAGCAAGATGAAATATAACTACTAAAATTAATCTAAACTGAATTTAGATAACAAAAATTTAAACTGAGTAAACTGAAAATAAAATAAGAAAACAAATCTAACCTAGGTCCGATCCAAACTATCCACTTTCGATTCGATATCGAATCAATAGTCCTTGGCAACAACGCCAAAAACTTGATGCACATGAGCACGACCTCAAATCTTTGACAAGAATTGTCAGGACTCAAAGCGTGCACTCGCAGTCAATGCCTGCAAGTGCATGGATATCGTCAAGTAATAAAAGATTATTGATCCCACAGAGGTTGAGATTCGAATACCGTTTGTCAAGTGGATGTTGTTGTTCGGAGTTAATATCCTAAGAGTATGGGTTGCAAGTGTTAGTAATATATGAGAGATGTCCTAAGGCAATCGCCTTATGTATGAACCATTTATATGATAAATGAAGATTCACTATTTGAGTATACATGTTTAATGTATTTGATTGGATCTTAAACTCATTTACTGAATGTCCACGATACGATTCACAGCATGAGAGAATTTGTGATTGGATCACAACTAGTGAGTATCTCTACATGTGTAATTGTAATGTATCGGAATTATCCCTAGTCGATGAATTGATGGATTTGGACACCATCAATTCTGTCGAGACTAGCACGAGGTATACTCCTTGGTGTATCCAAGCAGCTGATTCTCACTGGCTGGAGACATAGTGATGTCCGGAGTTAATCGTGGATGCTAGTTATGGTAACTAGTTCATTGGAGTGACCAGTCGTAAGACTTCATATGGTTCTCTGCATATATAGATATGTCAATGAAGTTCTTACTGTGGCTTAAGTGCGATGTTCCTTTGACTTGCGGTATTCAAGTCATCTTGATCATGGAGACTTATGCTTTGACATCTTAAGCAAACATCTCTAAGGAGATGTGGACTCGGGATGATTGGGTATAAGTCGAAGTGATCGAAGGTGTTTGAATAGCCTATAAAGGATTCACCACTCCTTGCGAGGAGATGTATACCCATGGCCTCTCGTCGGATTGTTACTAAAGTCTTTGGCCAAAGCATTACATGTTTAGAGTAAAGTACTCTTCGATACATGTGGAGTAACTAGAATCCGTAGGACGAGAAAATGATACTTGGGCTAGGTGTGACGTAGTCAGCCTAGTGGGGACTGACACAATAGACCATGTCCTGAACCAAGTGGGTATAAGATGAGTGAAGGGAATGGGGCACGATTCATTCAAGCTACTGAAGGATTTCAGAAATAGTTCTGGATCAACCGTTGATCTTTTCGGTTAATTGGGGATCATGATGTACTACTAGGTGCCACTCATGATCGTTCTATAATTAATGGTTAATTATAGACGGCCAACATAAACCGAGAACCTATTTGGTCACACGCGCAACGAGTGTAATCCAAAGGATTTAAAACGAGCTTGAGAATGAGATTCTCAGACCGAGAGAAACTATGTTTGGTTGGACCAAACATAAAGCGAGCATGAAATTGTTTCAGTCGCAATGGAAGCGTGGATGGGCTGCGTCTTATGAAGACGTAATGGATGGACCAAAATGGTTTGGTTCTAATCCAATGGATAAGAATGAACCAAAGGGTTTGGTTTATTTTAAACGAATGAACCAAAAGTTGGTTCGGTTCGTTTTAACTTAAAATAAACCATTATGGTTTGGTTTATTTTAACTTATCTTAATGGAGCGGGTTAACGGGCTTTATGGATATGATCCATTAACCATTAAGAGAATTAGTTCTCTATAAAAGTGGGCTTAAGGGATTGTTAAACCCTAATCCAAAATCAAAACCCTAGCCTCCAAGGAGTTGCCGCCCAACCAGGTTGTGCCGCCCAAGCTCCTTGCCGCCCAGCTTGTTTGTGCTGCCGTCAAGACCCTTGCCGGCGTCCAAGCTCCAGCCGGTGAACCTCCGGCGACCCTCCGATGATCCCCTAAAGGTTCGCATCAAGGTGAGCTTTTGTCTCCTTGTTTTGGCGGCCTATCTCTCCACCAAGCTGTCCAGTTTTCTGGACAGCTTTCTCCTCGTCGAGCGTCGTTTGGACGACGGTTAGTGCTCCGACAGCGGCTAACATACCGGGGATTTGATCTCCGGTAATCCTCTGAGGTGGAGGACGAAGGATTCGTCAAACGGTTGACGAATACCTCTCCGGAGAAGCGAGTTTTGAGAACTCGTTTTGGATCCGAATTTGGATTCGGATCGTGATCATCTCTCGATCACGTCGTCTTCAACACGAGGCTAGTAACCCGTACGAAGACGAAGCTCGTGACTTAGCGAAGTCATCCCGAGGAGCTCGGCGTGGATACGGATAGAGACGATTCTTACGAGGATCGTTCCGGTTGATGCCGTTCCCGCTACACGTCATACGGAAGGTATAACGTAGTTTAATTTCTTTTATTGCAATTTTAATTTACGGTTATGTCTACACTTGTTGTAATAGCATGCGTGTGTTGTGTGTGTTGTAATAAATAGGAGTATTTATTATTTTTAATTGCTTCCGCTGTGCTCATGTTTACGAAACATGATCGAACACACACACGCCGCGGTGCCGGAAACCCAACAGCAAGGTTGACGATGGTCCTAACTTAAGTACGGTGTCACTCGGAGGAAGAGAAGGTTAGTTTGAAGTTCTCTAAAAGGATTCTAGGACTCCGGTTTCACTTGTGCGTCATGGAACATGCTATCAAGTAGATGCGTTGAGATCTCTAATTATGACCTTGAGAGAGGATCATCATGCATTTGCCTGATGAACTTTTGCTTCTATCGGAAACTACCTATTCCTAACCAAGTTTCCCTTTCGGATCATCAGAGCTCAGGAGGTTGATACTGTTGGGAGCCCTCTGTCACTAAGGTCCCTCAACCCTTCTAGAGTTAATCTCTCCTACTTTGGACCTTATGCTAAGATAGGTTATTAGAGTACGAAGACATCCTAATAATACCTATGAAGAGGCGGATCATATTTCATATCCTACTCTATCATATTCTATCTTCTACGATTACGGGAGGGAGGATGATTGCAAGGTTCATCCTTGGTTCTCATAGATTTTTGATATGAAGGTTCTCACCCTTGTATCGCCTATGTTCAATATAAATAGAATCAAGACATAATCCTTATCGATCCCAACAACATAAAATTGCAAATAGAATCAAAAGAGATGAATAACTATTCGAACTAGCATGTCCACATACACAAGTTACTTCCTAATCCTAGAATCGAAGTATCTACTCCATAGATAAATGAGAATAAACACAAGACATCTTAAGAAAAGTCATTACAATGCAAATAGAACAAAAAAATAAAGAATGTACTCTCTTTCCTATCCAATTTGTGTGTCTTGGTTGTTCTCTATGGTGTCGGAGCATCGAGATTGATCTTCTAGCCGCTTCTTTCCTCCCCGTTGTGAGTCTCTAGTGCATTTTAGGGCACCTTCTTGTCGTCCTGGCCGTCGGGCTTCCTCCCCTAGGGTTTGGGCATGTCTTCCTATTTATAGATGTGGAGCCGACTCTCCATAAATCTCATGAAAATCCTAATCACATCAAGTCTGCCCAATGCCACATGGCCGGCCATTATGGGGCGCTGGAATTTCTTGCTTCGAGGGTTAGACATGACCGTGTAAATCTCACATGGTCAGGCCATGTACACCTTTGTATTATTTGGTGAATGCCTTCTTTTGCTCCGAAGCATGCCTATGTTTTGGGAGAAACACGACCAGAGCATGCTCACTTTCATTTGGCTCCAAAAGTGTGTCGTTTTACCTCTAAAATGTTGTCCTACACATAAAAACAAAAAGAGCAGATCTCCGAACTAGAAAATATGAAATGTGTGCAAAACAAGGAAAAATATGCATGAAACACATATGAAATGCAATGAGATGTGTGCTAAAACTCCTCCTAAAATCCTATATATTTTGCTCACATCAACTGGGTTCCTCCCCTTTGGACATTGACTCTGGTAGTGCCTTTTTTGTTGGCATCGGAAGCACACTATGTGCTCCTTGCTCTTGCAAATTTGGGCTCCGACCTCCTTGATCTTCTCCTTGGCCTTGGGTACTACTTGACTCTTCTTCTTGATTTTTTTGGAAACTTACTCTTATAGTGACCTCTCTCCCTACACTCAAAACATATTATGTGACTTTCATCTTTATGAATTGAGCATGAGTTACCTTCTTTGGTGGTAGGGGAATGGTGGTCTAGTTTTTCATTTCTTTCGGATGTAGAAGGTTCCTCTTGCTCTTGCTCCAACATTGAAAGCCTAATCTTCTCCTCCTTAATCCTAGAGGTGGAGACTTCCATGACCTCTTCTACTCTGAATGTTGAACACCTCTCAACCTTTGACTCTTCGAGCTCTTGAGATGATGATGAACTTGCTTCTTCAGACTCATCATCATCTTCATTTTGGGCTGGTGAGCATTCTTCCCTGGGTTCCTCCTTATCTTGTGCCGGTGAGGGATTCTCATGGAGCTTGATCAATTTTCTCCATAGATCCTTTGCATCATCGAATTCTCCTAGGCTATACAATAAATCCCTAGGAATTTATTTAGATAAAATTAAAGCTACCTTTCTATTTATTTTGGACTTGCAAATTTGCTCCTCGACCCATTTCTTCTTAAGGAATCTTCCCTTCTTGTCTACTGGGGCTTTAAATCCATCCATGATGATGAATCAATTCTCTATGTTTATCATCAAGAAGGTCTCCATCCTCACCCTCCACGCTGAGAAATCTTTTCGATCCAATGATGGAAGAATCCGGATATCATAGCTGAATCTGTCATTTGGCTCCCTCTCCCTCTAGCTTGTGCTCCTCAGGAGATCAATCCTTGTAGAGCAACCTGCTTTGATACTACTTGTTGGATCACTATCACGCTAGAGGGGGTGAATAGCATCATTCATTTTCATCATTCAATCACATCATTGTGCTTGTCTATAGTTCGTTAGTATGCAGCAGAATATAAATACAAAGAAAAGACAAAACAAACTCAAGCATTACACGGTATTTTACGTGGTTCAAAACTCAAGTTCCTACTCTATGGAGGCACTCTAGTGATATACACTCACTATGCCTTCTCCTTCTTGGCAACATGCCGGAGGTGGAAAAACTTATATAAGATAGATCTTATACAAAGATACAACCAAATAAACACAAATAATGGATCAAAATACAAATGAAACACTTTGCAAAATGATTGCTTTTGCTTTGCTTGCTTGGTTGCTTTGAAAGGCTTTTGAAGATCTGGAATGCAGCAACAATTCCTCTTCTAAGTCACCAAAAAACTGCTACGAAGAACTCTTCCGTGTCCTCCTTTTATAAGCTCTGCACAAACCGTTTCACCACCTTCAGTTGATTACTCATCACCCTTAGTCAATTGCCACTCGAATTCAATGGCTACTTACACTGTCATTTCTCTGGATCACTGCTTAACGGATACATAACAGTCAACTGCTCACAACCCCAGTTGACTGCAGTCCGCAGTCGAGGTGTTGGTCGAGCGTGCCTCACTTTTGACTGCCTACTGCAATGTCCCTAGTCAACTGCTCTACCACAGTAGTCGACTGCTTATTGGAACACTGTTTCTCCCATCGCCCAACCACCTAGGCTGATTCCCGACTTCCTTCAGCCAATCAAATGCTCTTCCTCAACAACCGATTGCCGAACACCATGCCTTATTCTTGAGCCACACAATGGCCAGTCGACTACTCTCCAACATAAGTCGATTGTTGAGCACTTATCTCATTTGTCAAGCCACACAACGTCGAATACTCAACATAAATGCTAAGCCTCACAGCAGGAGTCAACTCCCTACTAGACCAGTCTACTGCTCTCCCTACAACATTCACCTGCAGACCACCCAATCTGAAAATCAAGTCCCACAATGGGAGTCGACCACACTGGACCAATCAACTGTTAAACCTTAAACATGAGGTTTGACCCAAGTATGATCCCTTCATACTTGACCAACCACCCTTGGTGTAGACCTAAGCCTTCTAGCCACCTCCATCAACCTCATATCCTCAGGGTCCATCCAAGTCCTCCACGACTTGTTCACCCTTCATGCTAGCCTTCAGATGCTTCCATCGACTGTTATGCCATTGGGTACTCTTAACCTAGACCTAAGCCTTCTAGCCACTTCCATCAATCTCATGCCTTTAGGATCCATTTGAGTTCTCCATGACTCGTTCATCCTTGCGCTAGCCTTTAAGTGCTTCCGTCGACTTCATCATGCTAACGGGTCTACCTTTGCCAAGAGATTGTGCCTCTGGGACTTCTCCATTGCCAAGAGGTCGTGCCTCCAGGACTTCCACTGCCATGGTTCCATCCTTAGACTTTCCCTTGCCAAGTATCCATACTTAGACTTTTCCTTTGCCAAGCATCCATACTTGGACTTTCCTCGCTTGCCTAGCATCCATCAATCGTGACTTGCTAGGACTTTCACTGCAAAGCTCGATCTCCTTGATCAGTTAGGTCTTCCCTTGCCTAGTCATCCGGTCGCTCTAGACTAACCAGGACTTCACTCTCCTCATGCTAGGTGTCCGGTCAACCTTGACCGATCTGGACTTCTCTTGCTAACTTCCAGTTGGACTTTCCAATATCAAGTGTTCGGTCACCCTTGACCGACTTAGATTTCACTCATGTCCATATGACTAGGGATTCCCCATATCATCCCATAGTCATACTTTCATCTACACTCAAACACAATGTCAAATATCAAAACACTACTCGAGTTCTACTCGAGTCTGGTCAATCATGACCTGAGCCGATTGCACTAACATAATGCACAATAGAAAGGAAATAAAAATAATTTTATTATCATCCCGGACATCCTCAAGTGACAGGATACATGCTTTTGACATAATCATAATGAAAGAGGAGAGGAGAGAATACTTTTCATACCTTTGAGATTCTATAGAATCTATAGAAACCAATTGCAAGACTAATGAGCCTTGCCTCTATTGATATCCATGCCAGAATCTCCTCGAGACAACTTCCTAAGCCACAAATATTCTTCTCTGATTAGTGCTAGCCAAACATGGAATAGAATTTGAGAGAAGAGGATGACGACTCACTAAGAAAACCCTAAAACTTAGATTGATTGCTAAAACCTTGCATTAAGAGACCTATTTATAGATTTCTTGATTAGGTTTCATAGGAGGGGTTTTCGAAAATTTTCTTAACGAAATTATCATATAAATTTATTAAGAAAAAGTATAAAACCCTAAAACTTCATGACCAAGAAATCGATGCTAATGCGCCACAATCGTAGTGCGCTCCACAGGCTGCCCGTGGAGGCTGCCACGACCATGGAGGGCAATATAGCCAGGTCGTGTTTCTCTTTGCCATGGCTCCTCTCATTGACAGAGATTGGCATTACTGTACCATGCTCTGGCACTATCGTGGTGGCTTCTGAAAGCCCTATTTCACCATATCAAAGTGCACTACGACCAAGACCATGGTAGTCTCTAATGCTCCTATTTTAGTCCTTTTATGTATTGTCCAACCAAATAACTTCTCTCTTTGAGAATCCTATTAAACTTATTTTATGTCTCGAGAAAAACATATTGCATATGACCCAATAGGTTTCTAGTTATGTTGGTCATTCATAATTAACCATTAATTATGAATAGATCATGAATGACACTTAGCAGTACATCATGACCCTTAATCGATCGAAAAATTAAAGTCAATCTCAGAATATTTATGAACCCTTCAACAACTATAGTTATGTGTACTTGTTCCTTTCACTCATCATATCTCCACTTGGTTTAGGACATGGTCTATGTGCTCATCCCCACTAGACTGACTAAGTCACACCTAGCCCAAGTATAATTCCTTGTCATGTAAATTCAAGTTACCCCCTACATGTGTCTAAGAAGGCCATTCTTCTTGACATATGTACTTTGGCCAAAGACATCTGAGTAATAATTCTGATAAGAAGCCTAGGGTACACATCTCCTTTAATAGGAGTGGTGAATCATCTGTGCTATTCAAACATTTTTGACCACTTTGACTTATACCCAATTAACTCGGAAGGACACCTCTTATGGAGATGGTTGCGAAGTAATTAAAGCATAAGTCGCAATTACCAAGATGACTTGAATACCCCAAGTCTAAGGAATCTTGCACTCGAGATGCAATGAAATCTTCATCAACATAAAGAACCATATGAAGTTTCATAGCATGTCACTCCAATAGTTACCCTAACTAGCATCCACATATTTATTCTCAGCATCTTTATGCTTCCATTCAGTGAGTACCAAATATTTGGATAAACCAAGGAATATAACATGTGCTAGTCTCATAGAATTGATGATGTCCAATCTCATCAATTCATCGACTAGAGATAGTTTCAATACTTATATAATTACATATGATGAGATACTCACTAATTGTGATCCATCACAATTCTCTCATGCTATGTATCATATTATGGACTTCAGTAAATGAGTTTAAGATCCAATCATGTACATAAAAAATGTATCCTCAATTAGTGAATTTTATTAATTAAACATCTAAGGTGATTGCCTTAGGACATCTCTCAATTACAATATACTCCTACTTGGCCTATATCCAATCTCCTTGGTATCTAATACCATAGACCTCTATATGACTCTCGAACTTTTCTTAGGGAAGAGTCTTTGTCAAGGGATCTACTAGATTCCTATCGGTGAGAATTTTCTCTATTTGTACATATCTTCTACCTATAATCTCTCTGATCAAATGATAACAACAAAGTACATGCTTGGTGTTGGAATATTGAGAATACAATCAAAGTCCCACATTGGTAAGACATATAAAAGATCATGTGCTTATAAGATGAAAAGATATCTCCATTGGTATGAGACCTTTTGGATAAAGTCCAAAAACAAAACCATGAGATCTTAGGCCCAAAGTGGACAATATCATACCATTGTGGAGATATATGAATCTTATAGGCACTAACAATTGGTATCAGAGCCATGATCCATGTCAAGCCATGAACCTCGAATGAAGGAAGTTGAGCTCCCATGTCCGGATCAAGAGAACCAAACATCAGGCAGGAAGTCCAGTTGGATCGGGAGGACCGAACAACTGGCAGGAAGTCCAGTTGGGCTAGAAGTGCTGGACAACTGACAGGAAGTCCAGCTGGGTCAGGAGGACCAGACAGTTGGCAGGAAGTCCTGATGGGTTGAGAATAGGACATCAAGCAGAGAATATCCTTCGAGGATGGATAGGCTTGAGGGGGGGGTCAATGTAGTCCTTCGTTTGAGGGGGGATTGTTGGAGTATTGGGAATACAATCAAAGTCCCACATTGGTAAGACATGGAAAAGATCATATGCTTATAAGATGAAAATATATCTCCATTGGTATGAGGCCTTTTGGATAAATCCCAAAAACAAAACCATGAGGGCTTAAGTCCAAAGTGAACAATATCATACCATTGTGGAGATATATGAATCTTATAGGCACTAACACTTGGATCACTGATGAAACCGTGGTTCCTTCACCTGTGCAATGACTCTATTGTTCTTGCAGTACACTGGTAATACTTCAACAATGCTCGAAACAACTCCAAGTTTAGAAACGAACTTCTTGATCCAAACTACTTCCTTTATTGCTTCCAAAGCCATAATATACTCTGCCTTTATGGTAGAATTAGCAACGGTGTCTTGTTTGGAGCTTTTCCAACTCATCGCACCTCCATACAAGGTGAATATGTATCCAGACTAGGATTTAGAATCATCCTTATTTGTTTGGAAGCTGACATCAGTATACTCGCAAATAATCATATCACCTCCTCCATATACCAATAATAAATCTCAGTTCTTCGTAAGTACTTAAGGATTGCCTTGACAGCCACCCAATGGTCCATATCAAGATTTGACTCGTATCTACTAGTAACACTCAAAGTTCATGATCCATCAGGCCTAGTATATAACATAACATACATGATCGATCCCATAGCTGACGCATATGAGATTTGACTCATGTGAATCCTCTCATCTTCAATGCGCAGACACATAAACTTCGAAAGCTAGATCCCATGTCTCATGGGAATGAAACCTTTCTTGGATTTATCCATGCTAAACCATTTTAGTATTTTATCTTTGTATGTAGACTATGAAAGACCAAGCAACCTTCTCGATCTATCTCTATAGATCTTGATCCCCAAGATATAGATTACTTCTCCCATGTCTTTCATGGAGAATATTTTGGACAACTAAACATTGACTGATTATAAAACAAGGACATCATTTCCTATAAGCAATATATTATCGACATACATTGCTAGAAAAACTACCGCACTCCCATTAATCTTCAACGGCGCGTCGGTAAGAGCTTGGGGGGTCCCTGGAGCAAGTCATGGTTCGATCCCTGCCGACTGCAGCTTGCGGAGGGAATTCCGCCGTTTTCCACTCGCTTGCGGGTTGCGGAGGCGGGTTCCCGTTTACTAGCGGGTTGGTGTGGGGTGCGGACCCTGATTGGCGTCAAACCCCTCACGACGACTTGGTGGCGTGTCTTCCTGATTTACCCTTGTGGGCCGGTGGAGACTCTTCGGAGGCCGTGGGGCAGGGCCGGTTCGCCAAGTGGACTAGTCGGGCGAAGCTTGGATACCACTTGTAAAGAAAAAAAAAGAAGAAGAAGAATCGTTAGGATTTTATGATAAATCAAACTGTTTGATTATTTCATCAAAATGGATGTTTCAACTTTTGAATGCTTGTTTCAATTTATAAATGGATCGTTGAAGCTTGCATATTTTATCTTTATTAATAAACGTGAAACCTTCATGTTGTATCATATATACATCCCAAATAGATTTCCATTTAGGAATGTTGTTTTCATATCCATGTGTCATATCTCATAATCATAATGAGTTGCTATGGCTAGGAGTATTCGAATGGATTTGAGCATAGCTATTGGTGAAAAGGTTTCATCATAGTGAACACCTTGTCTTTGACGATATCTTTTTGCCACTAACCTTGCTTTATAGGTAATTACATTACTATCCATGTTGGTTTTCTTCTTGAAAATTCACTTTCACCCTATAGGTGTTATGCCTTCGAGTGTGTCCACCAAGTTTCAAACGTGGTTTTCATACATGGAATCCATTTTTGACTTCATGACATCTAGCCATTTATCCCTATCTGAACTTTTCAGAACTTCTTAATAACTAGTAGGCTCCTCATCCTATATGAGCAGTACGTCATCTGATTCACTTATAAGAAATCCATCTCTCTCAGGAATATGACGTGTTCTACTAGATCTAAGAAGAGGTTGTGTTTCTAAAAGTTCAATCGATACCTTATCCTTATGAGTAATTGACTGTGGTTCTTGACTAGGCATCTCTTCAGTGTCTATTGGAGTCTCTTGAACTACACGTAATTCAATCTCACTTCTACTATTTTCTTATAAGAGAAACTTCTTCTCTAGGAATACAACATGCCTTGAAACAAACACCTTTTGCTCCAAGGGATGATAGAATTGGAAATTCCTTGTTTTCTTAGGGCAACCAATAAATAGACACTTATCAAACTTAGCCTCTAGCTTATTTGATATTGCCCTCTTTACATAAGCAGGACAACCACATATCTTCAAAGAAGACAAATGAGATTTCTTACCATTGTATATTTCATATGGAGTAGTAGAGATTGCCTTAGTTTGGACTCTATTTAGCAAGTAAACAGCGGTCTCGAGTGCATAACACCAAAATGACTTTGGTAGACTTGCAAACTGTATCATCGACCCAACCATGTCCAACAAGGTTCAGTTTCACCTTTCAACCACACCATTATGTTGTGGTGTGTAAGGTGGAGTCCTTTGAGATAATATACCATTACTCCTTAGATAATTTTGAAACTCTTGGATTAACACCTCGATCCGATCAAAGCACCTTGATACTTTTCTCAAGTTGTTTCTCTACTTCACATCAAAATTCTTTGAACTTTTCAAAGGCTTCAAATTTGTATCTCAATAGATAAACAAACCTAAATCATGAATAATTATCGATAAAGGTAATGAAGTAGTTATAACCTCCTTGTACATAAGTTGACATTGGCCCACATACATTAGTATGTATAAGACCCAAAACATCAACTTCTCACTCACCTTTTCCTTTAAAAGGTAACTTTGTCATCTTGCCTTTTAAGCATAATGTGCATGTATCTAATGAATTTGATTCAAAAGATTCTAAAATGCCAAACTTGTGCATTTGGACATGCGATCTTTACTTATATGGCCAAGGCGACAATGCCATATATAGGAGGTTAATTGGTTATCTAATTAGTTTGTTTGCTACTCTTTTCGATATTGAATACTTCGTTGGATAAATCTAATGCGTAGATTCCATTGTTTAAAGTTTTAGTTGCATAAAGAATACCATTCAACATTATGTAACAATAATTGTTACTAAAAGTGAAATGGAAATATTTTATATTTAAACAAGAAATAGAAACAATATTCTTAATTAATGAAGGAACATAAAAATAATTATCCAACTCTAAAACTAGTCCATTAGGGAGTTGCAACAAATAAGTCCTTATGGCTATAGAAATAACTTTTTCTCCATTGCTTTCCCTTAACTAGCCATCTACTGTTCTTCAACCCTTGTATGCCATTACATATATGTGAGACACACTAGGTATCCAATACCCATGTGTTTGAAGAAACAATATGACATTCAATAATGAAAATATCTGAAGTAGATTGGGCATCAGATGTCTTTTTCCTATTCAATGACTCCATATGACGCTTACAATTTCCTCTCCTATGTCTCATTTTTAGTGCATACTGCACCGCAAATGGATCCTCTTGCATCTTTGAGCGAAAGAGGAGCTTAGAGACCTCGAACCGTTCAAATCTCGCTTGCTTATCAAATAACTCACGAAGATGGAAGACAATGGTAAAAGCATCCATATGGCCATGTTGTTTTTGCAGCTTAGGAGACATCGAAGCTAGCATAATACAGCTCGTCATCTTAGAGTCAACAATATGTTTCTGGTAAGCCAACTTTTGATCACTAGAAGCATTGTCAGCAGGGCATTCAGGAAGACCCTCTTCAAGGACATATTCTATTTTTTCAGCCTTGAGAACAATTCTCAGATTTCGAAGTCAGTCTAAGAAGTTAGGCCTAATCAATTTGTTTGTGCCCAAAATCAAATGCAAATTAATGGAGATCATCATGCTATTCTAAATTTTATCAACCTAGACATAAAAAAAGAGTGTATAAGAGAGATGAATTTATAATGTGAAAAATTCACATAAATAAAGAAATTCCCACCGTTTTACTCAAACTCAAGAGCTCTTATTTTGAATTCGAGAGATCGTAGGTTTTCTCTTAGTGGGTTGATATCCATTTTAGCTAAAAACAACCTTGGAGAGAGTCTAATAAGTCATTCTTAGTTCTAACAGTAGGTATCAACAAAACCAATTATATATCATATATATAACTATCACATTATGCTATCAACTAATTGAATCTTTGCATAAATCATTTGGTTGTTAACTCATTAATATATATACATCCAATTCATATCACATGATTGCATCTCTATTCTAACCTTGGAGAGAGTCTAGCAAATCAATGCTTCAAGTTAAGATCTGCCCATTAATCATGGGATCGAATTCAAATAGTCTGAACATATCCAATTTTCAAGTCAGGCTTAGAGAGAGTCCAACAACCCAAACTAGAAATTTGAACTCTAGTTCTTACCATTTGAATGGAAGATCGAATCTCAATGGTCTAAACATATCCAATGTCATGCTAGGCTTGGAGAGAGTTCAACAACCCAAAGATGAAATTAAATTCTAGTTCATACCATATTAATGGAAGGTGTTAGCCTTAATATTTGCACAAGGGATTTATGTTATTTTAGGTCTCATCAATTAACTACTTAATCTAATTAAGAACATACAATGTTACATTAACTTAACTCATAAAATGGCACCCTCGCAATATGGTCATGGTTGGCTCCACGGTATGGCCATGTTTGGTTCCACAACTATGGATGGATCCATGACCAGGCCATGGAGCCCTTTGCCATGGCCAGGTACGACTGTGCTTGCAGGACTGTGATGTGCTCCATGGCCAGGCCATGAAACACACTGCCAATTTAAGGTTTTGCATGAAAACTATTCACAAAAACATGCATAATCTTATATATCCTATAGAAAAATATCATGCACTTAAAAACATCATACATGCTTTTAAAATACACTTACAATCATGTGATCTATGTCAAAAACAAGGTGGCTCTGATACCACTTGTTGGAACACATGATGTTCTCAAGCTCTGTCTGACAAAGCTGAGATACCACATGTTGGAGATTTTGGTGGGATGAATGCACAATGGAAAGGAAATAAAAACAATTTTATTATCATCCCAAACATCCCCAGGGCTAGGATCCATGCTTTTGACATAATCATAATGAAAGAGGAGAGTAGAGAATAGTTTTCATACCTTCGAGATTCTATAGAATCCATAGAAACCAATAGCAAGACTAACGAGCCTTGCCTCTATCAATATGCATGTCAGAATCTCCTCGAGACAACCTCCTAAGCCACAAGTGTTCTTCTCTGATAGGTGCTAGCCAAGGGTGGAGAGGAAGTTGAGAGGAGGATGATTGCTCACTAAGGAAACCCTAAAACTTAGATTGATTGATAAAACCTTGCATTAAGAGATCTATTTATAGATTTCTTGATTATGTTTCATAGGAGATTTTTTTCGGAATTTTTCTTAATGAAATTATCATATAAATTTATTAAGGAAAAAAAAATCTAAAACCCTAAAACTTCATAACCAAGAAAATGGCGCTAATGCACCACGACCGTGGTGCGCTCCATGGGTTGCTTGTGGAGGCTACCACGACCATGGTGCTCTCCATTGCTTGGACACGCAACCTACCATGACTGTGGAGGGTTGTGTTGCCCTCTACCTTGGCTCCTCTCATCGATAGAGTTTGGCACGATCATGCTATGCCCTGGCACGACCATGGTGGGTTTCGAAATCTTATTTCACCACCTCGAAGTGTGGTACGATCATGCTACATCTTAGATCAACCATGGTAGTCTCTAATTCTCCTGTTTTAGTCCTTTTTAAGCTTGGTTCAACCAGATGACCTCTCTCTTTGAGAATCCTATTCTCAAACTTATTTTATGTCTCTAAAGAAACCGTATTGCGTGTGCCCCAATAGGTTCTCGCTATGTTGGCCATTCATAATTAACCATTAATTATAAATAGATCATGAGTGACACCTAGCAGTACATCATGACCGTCAATTGATTGAAAAGTTAAAGTCAACCTCGTGCTTGTTCCTTTCACTGATCCTATGCCTACTTGGTTCAGGACATGGTCTATGTGCTCATCCCCACTAGACTGACTACGTCACACCTAGCCCAAGTATAGCTCCTTATCCTATGGATTCAAGTTACTCCTTACGTGTATCCAAGATGATCATTCTTCTTGACATGTGTGCTTTAGCCAAAGACTTCTGAGTAACAATCCTGACAAAAGGCCTAGGGTATACATCTCCTTTAACAAGGGTGGTGAATCCTCTATGAGCTATTAAAACATCTTCGACCACTTTGACTTATACCTAATCAATCCAGAATGACACCTCCTATGGAGATGGTTGCGAAGCAGTCAAAGCATAAGTTGTCATGATGAAGATGACTTTAATACCTAAAGTCTAAGGAAGCTTGCACTCGAGCTATAATGAAATCTTCATCGATATAAAGAACCATATAAAGTTTCACAGCAGGTCACTCCAATAAACCTAGTTACCTTAACTAGTGCTTCCATTCAATGAATACTGAATTCTTGGATAAACCAAGGAGCATAATATATGTTAGTCTCATAGAATTAATGATGTTCAATTTTATCAATTCATTGACTAGGGATAGTTTCAATACTTATATAATTACATATGATGAGATACCCACTAATTATGATCCAATTATAATTTCTCTCATGCTATGTATCATATTGTGAACTTTAATAAATGAGTTTAAGATTCAATCACATACATAGAAAATGTACACTCAAATATTAAATTTTATTAATTAAACATCTAAGTTGATTGCCTTAGGACATCTCTCAATTACAACATGGATGTGAAGTCTGTATTTCTTCATGGTAATTTGAAAGAGCAAATTTACATGTCACAATTATAAGGTTTAGTCAATTCAAGCAGGAGCATTTGGTCTGTAAATTGAAGAAGTCACTTTATGAGTTAAAGCAGTCTCCAAGGCAATGGTATAAATATTTTGATTCATACATGATTTAGAATGGATACATAAGATGTGAATATGACTATTGCATATATGTGAAGAGCCTTGATTTTTTGCTTATCTTCTTGTTACTTTATGTGAATGATATTGGTGCAATAGACCTAGGTCATGATTGACCAGACTCAAGTGGAACTCGAGTAGTGTTTTGATATTTGACATGGGATTGAGTATGAAGGATAATATGACTATGTGATGGTATGGGACATCTATAATCATATGGAAGGTGAGTATGGAAAGTCCAACTAGGAGTTGGAAAGGGAGAAATCCAAGTCGGTCAAAGGTGATCGGACACTTGGTGTTAGAAAGTTCAACTGAGAGTTGGCAAGAGTGAAGTCCAGGTGAGTCAAGGTTGATTGGACACTTGGCATGAGAAGAGAAAAAGTCCAAACAGGTCAAGGAGAATTGGATGTTTGGTGAAGTGAAGTCTCGGCGAGTCATGGGGTGACTGTGCTTGGTAAAGGAAGTCCCGACAAGTCTGGGAGACAGTATCTGACAAAGGAAGTCTCGATAGGTCTGGGAGACTGTCTGGTAAGGGAAGACCCAACTGATTAGGGGATCAAGCATGACAAGAGAAGTCTTGACTGGTCGCAATTGACTGGAGGCTAGACAAGTCAAGAAAATCCAAGTATGGATGCTTGGTAAAGGTAAAGTCCAAGGATGGAGCCTTTGTAGTGGAAGTCATGAAGGCGAGACCTCTTGGCAATGGGGAAGTCCTAGAGGCGCAACCTCTTGGCAATGGAAGTTCCAGAGGCGCGACCTCATGACAAAGTGTACTCGATGGCATGACAACCAATGGAATCACCTGAAGGCTAGAATGAAGGGTGAATGAGTCGTGGAGGACTTAGGTGGACCCTGAGGGCTTGAGGCTGATGGAGGTTGCTAGAAGGCTTAGGTCTAGGCCAAGGGTAATCAAGTATGAAGGGATCATACTTGGGTCAAACCTCATGTTTGAGATTTAATAGTCGATTGAAGTTTTTTCCTAATCGACTGGTTCAGTATGGCTGACTCCCACTGTGGGGATCAATTTTTAGACAGGGTGCTTGGAATTGTATTGCTCAGGAAACAACTATGGTGCTCGATAGTTGATTACTATGGAGAAGCAGTCGACTGACCATTGATGAGTTGGAAATCAAGCTAGGTGCTTGACAGTCGACTATTGATTGGCAGTAGTTGACTATCCTATGCTCGGGAAACCTGAAGGGTGGTCTAGCGATTCAGAAATAACGTTCCGATGGAGTGATCGACTGATGGCACAATAGCAGCCCACAAAAAGTTTGGTAGTCGACTGAGCAGTTGACTAGTGGTGCGGCAGTCGATTGCTCAGGTGTCCGTTGGCTAGAATGCCAACATTGATTAGTCTGTTGTGAGACAACGGATAGGTGGCCAACCGACTAAGGGCTTTAGGTAATCGACTTCTAGGCAGAAATCTATCCCGATGTAGGTTATAAAAGGAGATCGACATGGAGGATTTCGATAAAGGTTCTTAGGCGATTTTAAGGCAAAGTGTTGCTGCATTTCAGGTCTTCAAAGGCATCCAAAGCAACCAGAAGAAAAGCGATCCAAGTAGTCTTCTTGTGTAAATCATTTCCTTTTGATTTGTATTTGCTTTGTTTTCTTTATCTTCTTGTGGTTGCATTTGTATTGTATAAGCTCCAGGTACTTGTAAGAAGATTTTCTCCATCTTGGTGTTCATCCAAAGGAGAAGATAGTGGAATCTTGCAAGAGGAGTGATCCACCTTAAGGATTGTCATGGAGTAGGAGTGAATCTACGAACCACGTTAAAACTGGTGTTGTGAGTGTTTGTCTTTACTTTTAGGTTTATGTTTTATTATTTGATTGTGCATAATGAACTCTATAGATGAACACGAATGAAATTGAAGATGCTATTTACCCCTCTATAGATCACATCAACGGTCCAACAAGTGGTATCAAAGCAAGGCTACTCTTCTACGGACTGAACGCCGAATGAGCTCAGAGCTAGAGGGAAAATGGAGTTCAACAGTAGACTTGGACTTGATGCAAGACTTCCACAAACTTACAGGCTAGGAGGATTCAGCCAATGGAAGTCAAGGATTGAGATGTTCTTTCAAATGAACATTGAGGAGTGGTTTGCCCTAACATAGGGCTTTGAAGCTCCAAGGGACAACAAAGGAAGACTCCTCAAGAAGAAGAAGTGGATTGAGGAGCAAATTCGAAAGTCCAAGATAAATGAAAAGGTAGTAGTAATTTTGGCTAGGATAATACCTAAAGATCTATTATATAGCATAGGTGAATTCAACGATGCTAAGGAGCTATGAAGCAAGTTGATTGAGCTCCACGAGAATCCTTCATCGACACTAGTAGAGGAGGAATCCAAGGAAGAGTGCTCCTCATCTCAAGCTCATGAAGACTCAGAAGTTGAGAGATGCTCAACATCCGAAGAGAAAGAATGCACATTCTCTCAAGAGCTTGAAGAATCGGAGGTTGAGAGGTGTTCAATGTCCAAGGTAGAAGAAGTCTCGGAAACCTCCACTTCTAAAATTGAGGAGGAGGATAGGCAACTGACACTAGAGCTAAATCAAGAAGAGTCATCCACATCCAGTGCCAATGAGGAACAAGTTCAAGATTCCTTTATAGGTAACTCAATCACAATTCATAAAAATAAAAATCATCTAATTTATTCTGAGTGTAGGGAAGTAGGGCATTATAAGAGCAAATACCCAAAAAGAGTCAAAAATTCTCAACTAGCACCAAAGGCACAGGAGAAGGCCAAAGCCAATTTCCAAATAGAAGACATTCTCATAAGGGCAAAGGAGAGAGCTCAAATGTAGGGGGAGCTCCCAAGACAAATTGTAAGGTATCATTTAATAATGCAATTACAATTATTAATGATAACATGAAGCATGCCAATAATAATTTACTTGCTATGTATCATAAGAAGCATGCTAGCTAGTGATAAGGCTTATTGCTTAGGTGCTAAACATGATAATATGCCTAAGGACAATCCTAGAACTATCAATTCTAGAACCATTAACTCTAGGACTACCACACCTAAGGATAGGAAGGTAGACAACCTAGGCTTCAACCCCAAGAAAAATATACATTTGCTTAGGAAGAGGAATGCTCAAAGAAATGATAGAAAATCAAAACTTGAGCACCTTGAGGTTAAAGCTCGATAAATTAGAAATGACCCTAAAAAAAATGGAAGACATGATTCTAGGGTCTAAGGGTCAAGGTCTAGGTGTTGGTAGGCAAGGATCATATAAGAGAAAAGTTTGGGCTACAAACCAAAGTCCAAGGAATCAACACGATCCTACCATAATGTTCCATTTAACTATGGAACAAGTCCTAGGTCTAGAAAAGCCAAGGTCACAAGGGAGGCCATCCCTAGAGTTGACCATGAAAAGTATCTAGTGCCTAAGGTTTCCAAGAAACCTAGGAAATCCACCAACAAGGTTACAAGGGAAGTTATCCCTAGGATTAACATTGAAAAGATCATAATGACCAAGGCTTCCAAGCCTAGGAGGGTCATTAGGAAGGTATCAAGGAAAGTCATACCTAGAAAATACCTTGTAAACCCAAGGAGCTCTAATAGGTATTGGGTTCCTAGGAGCGTGATTCCTTCACGTTAGATGGGTTTAGGGTGTGTCAACCCTAAATGGATGGATAGTTAACCTAATCATGGTAGGGTTGACACTATAGAGCATTTTCAAGGTAATGTGATACCTTGGAAATGAGTTAAGAGAATTAATCCTAAAGGAATTTAGGATGTGCCAATAGAATCATAAAAGTTGAAAAAAAATGATCAAAATTGGTACAAGTAGGATTAGAGTCAAAAGTGTGTCATTTTGGGGTTTGGCACATTTGAGAGAAATTAGGCATTATGACAAAGTTAATATAATCTTACAAAATGGAAAATGGGCTTAACACTTAGGTATCTGTGTGCCTTTGTATCTTATATAAAATTTGTCATGCTTTGCTTGCCTTGTCATGTCATGACATCATGCTTCATAAGATCATTTTATAAGGTCATGATAATACTTAGGTTAATTGTATCATGCTTGCACTTAAGTTTATCTTTATGTCACGAAATCATGCATCATTGGCACATGCTTTAAATTATGCAATCTACTATACCATGATAATCATTCATGCATTAAAATTAATTAAAATGAATTTAAGGACAAATGACATTGATTTGAAGTCCTATATAAAGGAATCAAATTGGATATGTCTAGAAAGAAATGCATGAACCCCTAGATTAGGGAAGAACCAAAACCCACATCTCACAAAGACCATAAGGATGACATGTGTGTATATTGATACACCTAGACACATGTGAGATGTTAGGATCATGAGTTAAGTTCATGTTCTTACAATGGTACATCCATATGAAATAGAACTCAATCAATCATAAGGTTAAATCATGAGGAAAGCTCATGTACAAGTCATGTGCATTGAGCCCATTAATCGTGATTCAATATAAGATTTTAAAATCATTTTGAAAAACCTTAGTGAAGTCTATCTTTTGATAGGAACCACCATTGAGAAGATTGGCACAAAGTTAGGCAAAACGTTGAAAGATTTCAATGCTTTTGAACTTTGTATCATTCATTGAATTTAAAAGTTATTTTCATAGAAAACCATTTTTTCCAATAGTGGTTGGCATAAGTAATATGTTTATGAAATTTCATGATTTTTTAAAAAACATAGAATTACTTACGTATTTCTGAAATTCAAATTGAAAATTTTAAAAATCTATCGATTTTTGAAATTTCAAAAATCAGTCGACTGGGCTAGCACTCAGTCGACTAATGGGTCTAATTTCGACTGACCAAGGTCTGTTCAGCCATTTATCATCACCCCTTGGCCACTCTGACTACTCCTAACTCTAGGATATATTTTATAAAATATTCAAAGCGTAAGAATTTTAGTGAAATTGAAAAGGAGAGTCAATTAGGGTAAGAATCAAATTTTAATGGAGGTTAAAGTTCAAGTTTGAACTTTTTCCCTTATTTTTTATTGTTTAGATTTCCTATAGGCTTAGGAACTTTTCAGAGACATTGTTGGTGCAATGGTCTAGGGGGAGTTGGTCCATCAAGGGATGATGGATAACTCTTTGACAAAAAAAAAGGAGAGAATGGTAAATTGCTTTCATTTAGTGATAAGGGTTTTATCACTAGGGAGAATGAAGGCATGTAGGATGAATTTTGACACAAGGGAGAGAATGAAGGATCTCATTGAAAGATGAGGAAATTTTTGATATGTGTCAAATTGAGAGAAATAAAAAGGGTTTAAGTTAGGCTCAAGATGCCTAGTGCATAAGGATGACCTATAAACCTAAATATACACAAAACCCCAAAAATTCAAAATTTAAAATTATGAAGTTGGGAACTCTTCGTTATACTTGGGCATAAGAAGAGGTAAGTTGGGCTCATGGGTTAGCCTAACTTAAAGGTGTTGTCAAACATCAAAAATAGGCAGATTGTTGGTGCAATCAACTTAGGTCTCGATTGACCAGACTCGAGTTGTTCTTTGATGTTTGATAATGGGATTGGGTATGGAGGATAATATGACTATGGGATGGTATGACACATCTGTAGTCATATGGAAGTTGAGTATGGAAAGTGTAACTAGAAGTTGTCAAGGGTGAAATCCAAGTCAGTCAAGGGTGACTGGACACTTAGTGTTGGAAAGTCCAACTGAGTTGGCAAGGGTGAAGTCCAGGTGAGTCAAGGTTGACTGGACACTTGGCATGAGAAAAGGAAAAGTCCAACCAAGTCAAGGAGGACCAGATGTTTGGTGAAGTGAAGTCTCGGCAGGTCACGGGGTGATTGTGCTTGGTAAAGAAAGCCCTGACGGGGCTAGGAGACCGTGTCTAGCAAAGGAAGTTCCAACAGGTCTAGAAGACCATATTTGGAAAGAAAAGACTCAACTGATCTAGAGATCAAGCTTGGCAAGAGAAGTCCTGGTAGGTCACGGTTGACTGGAGCTAGGTAAGCGAGGAAATTCCAAATATGGATACTTGGTAAAGGGAAAGTCCAAGGATGGAGCCTTGGAAGTGGAAGTCTTAGAGGCGAGGCCTCTTGGCAATGGGGAAGTCCCGGAGGTGTGGCCTCTTAGTAAAGTGTACTCAATGGCATGATAGCTGATGGAAGCATTGAAGGCTAGCGCGAAGGGTGAGCGGGTCATGGAGGACTTGGATGGACCCTAAGGGCGCGAGGCTGATAGAGGTGGCTAGAAGGCTTAGGTCTAGGCCAAGTATGGTTGATCAAGTATGAAGGGATCATACTTGGGTCAAACCTCATGTTTGAGGTTTAATAGTCGACTAAAGATTTTTTCCAGTCGATGGGTCCAATATGGGAAACTCTTAATGTGGGGCTCAATTTTCAAATTGGGTGCTCGGCACTATGTGGCTTGGGAAACAACCATGGGGATCAATAGTCCACTATTGTGGGGAAGCAATCGATTGGCCACTGGTGAGTTGAAAATTGAGCTAGGTGCTCGACAGTCGATTGCTGATTAGCAGGAGTCGACTGGCCTATGCTTGGGAAACCTGAAGGGTGGTCGGGTGATTAGAAAATAATGTTCAAATGGAGCAATGGACTGATGACACTATAGCAGCCCACAGAAGGTTGGTAGTTGACTAGTGGTGCAACAGTCAACTACTGATAAGGGTAATCAACTGCTTAGGTGTTTGTTGGCTAGAATGTCAACGTGGATTAGTCCGTTGTGAGACAACGGATAGGTAGATAGTCGATTGAGGGCTTTAGGTAGTCGACTACTAGGTGGAAATCCAACCCATTATCGGTTATAAAAGGAGTTCGGCATGGAGGATTTTGATAGAGGTTCTTGGCCAATTTTAAGCCGAAGTGCTGTTTCATTTTAGGTCTTCAAAGGCATCCAAAGCAACCAAAAGAAAAGCATTAAAGCAATCTTCTTGTGTAAAGAATTTCCTTTCGATTTGTATTTTCTTTGTTTTCTTTGTCTTTTTGTAGTTGCATTTGTATTGTATAAGTTCCAGGTACTTGTAAGAAGGTTTTCTCCACCTTGGTGTTCATCCAAAGGAGAAGATAGTAGAATCTTGCAAGAGGAGTGATCCGCCTTAAGGATTGCCATGGAGTAGGAGTGGATCTCCGAACCAAATTAAAACTGGTGTTGTGAGCGCTTGATTTTACTTTTAGTTTTATGCTTTATTATTTCTACTACGCATAACAAACTCTATAGATGAACACGAACAAAATCAAAGACGCTATTCACCCCCCTCTAGTGCATGTCAACGGTCCAACAGATGATATGTTGATTGCTGCAAAGAGTATGACTGAGGTCAACAAGTTGAAGAAGCTACTGAGTAAGGAATTTGACATGAAATATTTGGGTACAACCAAGAAGATTCTTGGGATGGAGATACATAGAGACGGAGTCTTTGGGAGATTATGGCTATCTTAGCGTAGTTAATATATTGAGAAGGTGTTGGACAGATTCAACATGGGAATATAAAATTTATGAATACACCTCTGGCACCATACTTCAAATTGTCCATTGCACAGTGCCCAAAGGCAGATGAAGAGATTCATGAATGTCAAATATTCCTTTTGTCAACATTGTTGGTTGTCTGATGTATGTCATAGTTTGCACAAGACTTGACCTTGTGCATGTTGTTTGTACAATAAGCAAGTTTTTTCAAATTATGGTCAACAACATTGGGATGCAATCAAGTGGGTTTTTCGATACTTGTGAGGTACTACAAGTTATGACATCATGTTCAACAAATGACAAGATGATCCTTCAGTGGCAAGATATGTAGATGCAAACTATGCATGAGATTTGGATGATAGATGGTCTACTATAGGACATGTGTTCACTATTTGGGGGGGGTGGCTATTTGTTGGAAGTCCTTGTTTTCTCTTAAGGAGTGAATATTTGCCAAGGTAAAGATTGTGGAAGGTGACTCATATAGAGAGAGAAGCAACCATGGGTGTGGTTCGAACCATGGGCAAGTTGTAGAGTGTGTTGAAGATTCAAGTGATGAATGCCCTAATGACAAATGCAATAATTCAACCTCTAGGTTGGACACGTTTTCTAAATCGCCTCTGACCGCTAGAGGAAACATACGATGAGGTGATCATATTAGAGGGAGCAACACAGAACTATCCTGACTACATAAAGGAGGTGTTCGCTTCTACTTGGTCCATTCCATTCTCAATGTGGATATTAGAGTTGAACCATCTTCAACCATTGGGGATGATCTTTTCTTGGATCGTGCCACTCCCAGCTTGGCTTCTACTGCTGAATCGCATCCATCTGCTAGGAACTCAGGGGAGTTCATTCCATTCCTCTCTTATTTTCCTTTATATATCCTACTTTTACTTAGTTTTTTGTAGTAGTTTTGGTCGTTATGTTTTACTATCGAGTTTTTTTGTTTTGTCGTATTTCAGTTTGAACTCCCTATGCATTCCTTTATATCATCTTAGAAGTCATAAAAGTTAGTTAAATTTGACAGTCGAGTTTTGAGATTTATTGTCATGAATGGATTATTTGATTGCATGTAGTTGCTTCTTGGTGATGAATTGAGTTTTGATTTTTATTTATCTATTGAGGATTGAACTCATTATTTTTGCTTGTGTGTGGTGCACTTGTGGTTGTTATTACTCTAGAACTTGCTTTGATTCTTTCACGACCACATAACCATAAGTTTGCATGATTATGACAAAGGTCACCTCACTTGTTTCCTTTGCTTCTTTATTACCACATGTTGATGAATAATATTCTTATCGTTCATCATGTCATTTTATTTTTCCCTCTTACATTACCTTCTTCTCCATTTCTATTTTGGGATGTGGGATATTTGGATGTTTCATAATGAGTTTTTTGCTCAGGATGGACAAAGATTTAAGTGTGGAGGAGAGGAGTAACTTGGAAGAGTTTAATATAAGCATAGGCAAATCGTGTTTGATCACCACGGGTAAGCTGTGCTTTATCTTTTTAGCTGAGCTTGATGATGGAGCATAGGGAAGTGCACTACATGTTGAAGAAAAAAAGTTGAAAAAAAAAGGAATAAAAAAAATAGTGAAAAAATATAGGAAAAATAAATATTTACCCAAATGAATAAAGACAATGAAAAAAAATTCTTTGACATGTTGTGCAATTTTTACTTGTGTGATAGAATTTTTTTGTGAGTGGCAATCTTTGTTGCAATCATTGAGAGACTTATTGTATATTATGAGTTGATTGTAGAAGTGATAGAGGTTGTTTACATATTTAGTGAATTGACAAAAACTAGCTTAGATGATTTTTTTTTAAGGCAATGCTTTCTTGTACTCATCTATATTGCATTCCAATATTTCCTTGTCTTCTAGCATTTTGGCTATTTCATCTCTTACAATTTTTTCCTGACACACATACTATCATTTTTCTTTATTCATGTTTTTTTTACATTCCTAATAATCCTTCAAAGATTGTGCATTTTTATGTGTATGAGAGTGGTGAAGATTAGAAGAGAAGCAGGCATATAGTAGTGCATAAACCATGAGTAGCTTGAGTGAAACTCCACTGTTACATATATATGAGATAGAGAACCGCTACCACTTACTTTATGAGGCTTAGTCATTCTCAGTTTATTTAGGATGTATTGAAATCACCATATTTGTTAACTTGTGTAAGATTTGAGTTTATGAATACTTTAGTCTGTTTGAGATTTGACAATCCTAGGTAACTCTCTTTCACTATTTTCTATGTATTATTGAGAATTATTAAGGGAATGCATATTTAATTGTTTCTTTAATTTTATTTACTTGTACAAGACGTGCAAGAATAAAATGTAAGGGTGTGATAACTCACATTTTGACATGCTATTTTATATTAATTCCTTAGTATTTTAATCCATTCATATGATTAATTTGGTGTATTTATCATGTTTTATGAAATGAATTGTTTTAGTGCTTTAATGCAAATATATTCTAATTTGATGTCCTTAGCACTAATTTGATAACTCATATTTTTATACTTTATTTTGTATCACTTCTCGATGTTTTCATCTACTCATATTGTTAATTTGCAGGTTATTAGTGTGTTTTATGAGTAGTGAGTCGATAGTTGCTTTTTGTCATAAACATTCTTTAAATGTTGATTCTAGCACTGAGTTAATCTATATTTTACTTGCAGAATATTAGATAAGTGATTTGAGGTTGTTTGGGGGAGAGTATAGAGCCCATTATGGTCAAACTGTTGTCCTGGACATGACCAGACCATGCCCCAAGTTGTGGAGTTGAAAAAATCGAAGCGAGCGATCTTCCAAAGGGGTCTACGGCCTGACCATGGTCCTAACCATGACCTAGCCATGGTGGACGCCATGACTATGGTCGTGGTCGTTGTTTAGCAATGGCTGCCATGGTGGACACCTTGGTCATGGCACATCGCGACGTTTCAGTGGAAACAATTATAAAAGCCATTCAACCTAGAGAAAACACCATCTCTTAAGCCCCGAGAGCTCTAGCCTCTGTCCTCCACCCTCATCCATCCACTTTTCTTTATCGGATTCAATGGAAAGCTACTTCACCAAGGATTCCTGTGACATCCTTCATTCCACAACACATCATCTTCTCTCTTGGGTTTGAGGGATCTTCATCTCTGACAATGCATTCTTGAGCTTGAATTGTTTCGAGAGAGCTCAGAGCTTCCATCAAGCTCTAAGATTATGAAACTTGCATCATCCCACATCCACATTCATCTTCGAGATTCAATCGAGTTCTCTGCTGGATTTTTATTGCGAAGACCTTCATTCACATTTCGAACATATCTTGGGTTTCAATTGATAAATTTATCTTTATTGTTTTACCTGCACTTAGATTAGTTAAATTTGTATACATGTCAAATGTTCTCTTAATTGTCCCTTACATTAGTATTAGTTTTATATTTGTGCACATTAGGTGTTTGTATTTGTTCCCCCTTCCATTTTATTACTTCAATTACCGCATTTAAGTGTTTGTTAAAATTCCTGAATGTATTATTTCATTTGGGTGCTTAAGCCTTCTTCTTCAATTAAATGCAAGTATGTTAGATTGGATTAGGTTTCATTAAGTTCTTACTTGTTTTAATGTTTTTAGTTTGTTTAATTATCTTGCAATCGTAGGTTAGAATTTCAATTGCAAAACCACCTAATTATATAGAAAACCCAAGCAATAATAAGACAATCCTAAAGATACCATTTTATTGATTACACTTGTTTGGGAGACGACCCGAATCATATCTATGCTACATTAGTGTATAGGAGGTTCAATTAATTATAAAATTTGTTTTGAAATATCGTATTACGATGATATACTATCAAAAATAGTGTCTTTGTCGAGGAATGTAGCAGTGATTAGTGTTTTTAGGATTGTTTGTTGATTTTCCTATAAAAAAATTATTTGGTGCCTTATTCTTTTATTTCTTATATCCATGTGTTTTGTCTTATATATATATTTGTATCTTTTAATCTTGTTGTTTCAGTATTTTAGGACAATAATCAAAAAATTTCTCTTGTGGCATGGATCCGTATTACCAACCTTTTGGAGACTCAATAATGCCCATGATTCAAGCACTGGACAACATGGTACAATGGAATCACAATATTATCAGTACCAACTTGATCCTCAGTATCATCAACACTATCAGCAAGACAAGTATAATTCATTGTTTGGTACATTTGTTTATAGGTTTAATTCGAATTTCAGATATAGGCACATGTAACAGTACATTCTTGAGCAACCTTAGTGCTATATACCCCCACCACAACAAAGCAGTTATGAACCATCTACCAACACTTACATGCATAGTTGGGGAGATCAATCAAGTTACAACTATAGGATGACACAACAACAAGATGCTCAAAATTTTTCAACATATGAGAGCATATTCAAGACTGTAGTAAATAAGCTCCAACCCCCAACCAACGAGACATTTAAATACAGGGTCTTAGGGAACTTATCCAATAGATAGCTATGCAGCAATTGTAAATGGCCAGTGGTCTCCAGACCCAAGAATAAGCTGAAGCATTAAGATAGGAAGTATAGATACAGTTAGATCGACTTCGATCATCCATCCAGCAAATGCAAGTACAAAAATTCATTCAACCTCCATTAGAAGCTATTCCTCATTGCTTTGTGTCGAGTCATATTAATGTGCTTAAGGAGATGGATTGCAAACTTGGGGATACGCTTGCCTCTACTTTTAAAACTATACAAGACTCCTCTGTTGCCTTGCATTGTGATGATGTAGTTGATGATGCTCCAGATATTGTTGAGAATACTAGTGTTGTGGATGTTAATGATAATATTGATGCATACATACCCATCGGATGAGAGTATCATTGTTGTAGATGTTATCATTAATAATGTTGCATGTGAAATTGTCGACGAGATTGCTACTATGCTAGATGTGAATTATAATGATGGTGTGTTGCTAGCCCCTCTTTATGTTGGTATTTTAGTTATAGATGATGTTGTAGAGAAGATAGTGACTACATATTTATTATGCTTAATTATGTAACCACCTGATATGCATGATCAAAAGGCGAATGAGATGGGAGTGATGAATAGTTGGAAGCCCCCAAATTGGACCTTCCCCTTATAGTTGAAGTCTCCAACAAATATGTTGATGAAGGCCTTGACAAAAAATGCAATAATATAACCTCCAGGATTGACACTTTTGTTGGGATTGTTGGGAGAACAATCAAAGTCCCACATTGAAAATACAAGGAAAAGATCATGAGATTATAAGATGAAAAGATATATACATTGGTACGAGACCTTTTGGGTATAGCCCAGAAATAAAACCATGAGAGCTTTGGCCCAAAGTAGACAATATCATGCCATTGTGGAGATATATGAATCGTATAAGCACCAACAATTGGTATCAGAGTCAATGATCCACGTCAAACCATGAACCTCAAATGAAGGAAGTGAAGGCTCCCGTGTCCAAATCAAAAGAATCAGACACCAGGTAAAAAGTCCAATTGGGTCAAGAGGATCAAACAACTAGTAAAAAGTCCAACTGGATCAAGAGGACTGGACAGTTGGCAGGAAGTCCAGTTGTGTCAAGAGGACCAGATAATTGGCAAGAAGTCTAGATGGGTCAGGAGAACTAGATAGTTGGTAGGAAGACCTGGTGGGTTGAGAATTGGATATCAAGCAGAGGAAGTCCTTCGGGAATGACTGAGCTTGAGGGGGAGGCCCAATGTGGTTCTTTGTTTGAGGAGGGGATTGTTGGGAGAATAATCAAAGTCCTACATTGAAAATACATAAAAAATATCATGACCTTATAAGATGAAAAGAAATATCCATTAGTATGAGGTCTTTTGGATATATCCTAAAAATAAAATTATGAGGACTTAGGCTCAAAGTGGACAATATCGTGTCATTGTGGAGATATATGAATCTTATAGGCACCAATAACTTTTTCTGAATCACGTTTGACTACTAGAGGAAACATACAATGAGGTGATCATATTAGAGGGAGCAATGCAGAACTATCTTAACTACATGAAGAAGACGTTCACTTCCACTTGGTCCATCCCACTCTCGATGTGGATATTAGAGTTGAACGGTCTTCAACCGTCGGGGAGGATATTTTCTTGGACAATGCCACTCCTAGTCTGTCTTCTACTACTGAACCACCTCCAACCATCAGGAATTCAGGGGAGTTCATACCACTCCTCTTTTCTTTTCCTTTGTATATATCCTTCTTTTACTTAGTTTGCTATAGTGGTTTTGGTTGTTATGTTTTGTCGTCGAGTTTTTGTTTTGTCATATTTCAATTTGAATTCCCTATACATTCCTTATATCATCTTATAAGTCGTGAAAGTTAGTTAAATTTGACTGTCAAGTTTTGGAATTTATTATCATGAATGGATTATTTGATTGCATGTGGTTACTTCTTAGTGATGAATTCTATGTTGATGAATTGAGTTTTGATTTTTTGTTTATCTAGTAAGGATTGAGCCTTTTTTTTTTCTTGTGTGTGGTGCACTTGTGGTTGTTGTTACTCTAGAACTTGATTTGATTCTTTCGAGACCACATAACCATAAGTTTACATGATTATGATGAAGGTCACCTTACTTGTTTTCTTTGCTTCTTTATTACTTCATGTTAGATGAATAATATTCTTATTGTTCATCATGTCATTTTATTTTTCCCTCTTCCATTACTTTCTTCTCCATTTCTATTTTGGGATGTGAGATATTTGGATATTCCATGATGAGTGGTTTGCCTAGGATAGACAAAGATTTAAGTGTGGAGGAAAGGAGTAGCTCGGACGAGCTTAATGTAAGTATAGGCAAGTCGTGCTTAATCACCACGGATAAGCCGTGCTTTATCTTTTAGCTGAGCTTGATGATGAAGCATAGGGAACTAAACTACATGTCTAAGAAAAAAAGTTGAAAAAAAAGAGAAAAAGAACCGATGAAAAAAAGATGGGGAAAAAATAAATATTTGCCCAAATGAATAAAGATAATGAAAAAAAATCTTTGACATGTTGTGTAATTTTTACTTATGTGTGATAGAATTTCTTTTATGAGAGGCAACTATTGTTGCAATCATTAAGACATTTGGCAGTTGAGTGGGGCTCGAGTAGAGTTTTGTTGTTTAAAAATGAGTTGACAATGGATTTGACCAGACAACGGATAGATGAGCAATCAACTGGGGTCTTTTGGCAGTCGTCTACTTGGCGCGAAACTAGTAAGGCACAACTTTAAATGGAGCTCCAGATGGAGGATTTTGGCAGTGGTTCTTGGATGATTTTGAGGCGAAGTGTGCTGCATTTCAGGTCTTCAAAAGTCATCTAAAGCAACCAAAGCATCGAGAAATCAAAGCAATCTTTTGTAAAGTGTTCTTTACTTGTACTATGTATTTCATTTTGGTTGTATTTTACTTTTGTAAGCTCATTGTAAGAGATTTCTCTGCCTCCAGTATCATAAGGAGAAGGAAAAGTTCATAGTGAGGGTAGATCACTAGAGTACTATTATGGAGTAGGACATGTTGGACCATTGACATGCTAGACCGGGGGGAGGGGAGGGGGTGAATAGCGATCGCTCAATTCCTCTATGTTCAATCGTTTCGATCATTCTTGTCTCTACAAAGCGTTAGCATAGCGAAAACAAAATAAATAGAAACAAATACAAAAGAAACAAGCACAACCGCAAGACACAATGTTTTACGTGGTTCAGAACTCAAGTTTCTACTCCATGGTGGTGTTCTAGTGATATTCCTTCACTATGAATTCTTCTCCTTTTCAATAACACATCGGAGGTGGAGAAACCTAGTACAATAGAGCTTATAAAAGAAACGACAACCAAATGCAAGTAAAAGAAAATACAAATGTAAAAACACTTTACAATGAAGAACACTTTTACTTGATCTCTTTTGGTTGCTTTGGATGCCTTGAAGGTCTAGAAAACAATAGTGTTTCCCCTTCAAAATCCTCAAAAACCACTGTGAAAATCTCCCCATAAAGCTCCTTTTATAAGCACCACATCAGGCTGCTCTCTGACTGACCAATCGACTGCTCATCACCCTCAGTCGATTGCCTCTCGAATCCAACATCTACTGACACCATCGTTTCTCTGGATCACCGATCAACGGATACAAAATAGTCGATTGCTCACAACCCTAGTCGACTGTTGTCCACACAGTCGAGACGTTAGTCGAGCCTGTCTCGCTTCTGATTGCCTGCTAGAGTGCCCTCAGTCAGATGCTCTACCACAGCAGTCCACTGCTTGTCAGAGCTACTATTTCTCAATCGCCTGAGCATCTCCTCAGACTTCCCGAGCACTAGTGTCCAGTCGACTACTCTCTAACAGCAGTCGACTATCGAGCACCTAGCTCGTTTGCTGAATCACCAAGTGCCAAGAATTTAGTCTAAGTCCCAAGTTTATAATGGCCAGTTAACTGCTCTCCAATAATAGTCGACTGCCAAGCACAATCGTTGTTTCCCAAGCCATACAATGCTAAACACCCAGTTTGAAAATTGAGCCCCACAGTGGGAGTCGCCCACACTGAACCAATTGACTGGGCAAAACCTCCAATCGACTGTTAAACCTCAAACATGAGATTTGACCCAAATATGATCCCTTCATACTTGATCAACCACCATTGGCCTAGACCAAAGCCTTCTAGCCACTTCCATTAACCTCATGCCCTTAAGGTCCATCTGAGTCCTCCATGACTCATTCACCCTTCGCGCTAGCCTTAAAGTGCTTCCATTGACTATCATGCTATTGGATACCCTTAACTTAAACCTAAGTCTTCTAGCCACTTTCATCAACCTCATGCCTCTAGGATCCATCCGAGTCCTCCATGACTTGTTTATCCTTGCGCTAGCCTTCAAGTGCTTCTGTTGGCTTCGTCATGCTAATGGGCCTACCTTTGCCAAGAGGTCATGCCTCTGGGACTTCTCCATTTCCAAGAGATCGTGTCTCTGGGACTTCCATTGGCAAGAGGTCGTGCCTCCGGGACTTCCTCATTGCCAAGAGGCCTTGCCTTCGGGACTTCCACTACTAAGGCTCCATCCTTGCACTTCCCCTTTGCCAAGCATCCATATTTGGACTTTCCTCGCTTGCCTATCCTCTAATCAACTGTGATCTGCCAGTACTTCTCTTGCCAAGCTCGATCCCCTAATCAGCTAGGTCTTCCCTGTTGGTGCAATCGACCCAAATCACGATTGACCAGGACTCGAGCTTGGCTCGAGAGATGTTTTTATGTTAGACAAAAACATATGACAATGTAATTGTCATGGTAAAGTCCAAGTCATGAGTACTTGGCATGGAAAGTTCAAGTGGGACACTTGGCATTTGGGAAAGTCCAAGCATGGGTCTTGGCAAGGTAAAGTCCAAGTCATGGGTACTTGGCATGGAAAGTCCAAGTGGGACACTTGGCATTTGGGAAAGTCCAAGTCTTGAGTACTTGGCATGAAAAGTCCAAGCATGGGTCTTGGCATGGAAAGTCCAACATGGGTTGGCAAGGGAAAGTCCAAGCTTGAGTCTTGGCATTTGAGAAGTCCAAGGGGTTTGATATTGGCGGCGTAAAGTCCAAGGGTGAAGTCTTGGCAACATAAGTCCAATGGTTGGCGGCGTAAAGTCCAAGCAGAGTCTTGGCGGCGTAAGTCCAATGTATCTTGGCGGTGTAGACACCGTTAGCATAACATAGCCGATGGAAGCACCTGAAGGCTAGCGCGATGGATGAACAAGTCATGGATGACTTGGAGGGATCCGAGAGGCGTGAGGCTAATGGAGGTGGCTAGAAGGCTTAGGTCTAGGCTAAGGGTGGTCTAGCAAGTATGGGGGAACCATACTTGGGCTAAAACCTCCTGTTTGAGGTGTGCCATTCGACTGGTACCATGTGGCAGTCGACTGGCCTGAGTCAACTAGGGTTTGACTGTGGGATTTGGCCTAGCAGTCGACTAATTGGCTGAGCAGTCGACTGATCTTGTGATCAGTCGACTGGTGCTTGTGAAATCGGGCATAGAATGGAGTTGAGACTCGACTGGTCGAGTGAAGGCTCCATCAATCAACTGATGAGTATCATCAGTCGACTGATGATGGATCCGTTGGACTAATCCAGCGTGGATCTAGCCGTTGTCTCACGACAACAGTGCATCAGTCGACTGATGGTCCCGACCAGTCAACTGATCAACTTTTTCCATCACGGGTTGAAGCTTTATAAGGAGCTCATGATGGAGGAAAATGGCATGGTTTTTTGAAGGCTTTTGGGGCGATTTGCTGTTGCAAATCAGGATCTCCAAGTTGATTTCAAGCAACCAAGTGATCAAGCATTCAAAGAGCAATTGTGAAGTAGTTTTCTTTACTTGCATTGTATTTCACTATTGTATTTGCTTGTATCCATTTAGATTATTATTGTAATCTTTTGTACGAGGTTTCTCCACCTCCGACTTGGGTCGAGAAGGAGTTAATTGTGATTAGTGAGTGCATGTGCATCACTAGAGCTCTTTAGAGCTCAATCGTTGGAGTAGGAACCGTTCAGTTCTGAACCACGTTATATCCTTGCATTTATGTGTTTGTATTTTTGTTATTGCTTTATTATCTTTGTTTCTGCTGCGCTAACAAAAATTGTAGACAAGCACGCGAACGATTTCCATCTACGTACGAGCACACACTATTCACCCCCCCCCCTCTAGCGGACGCACAGGTCCTAACAAGTGGTATCAGAGCCTGGGGCTCTTCTACGGATTAACCGCCGGGAGCTAAAGAAGCTAGAGGGAAGATGGAAGTCCAAGAATAATTTGGATGGGACATCAACACACCGGTGCCCTATACTCTATACGGACGAGAAGGCTTCAATTCTTGGAGGAGAAGAATTGAAGATTTTTTGATGATGAGAGACCTTGAGGAATGGTCCTTATTAATGGAAGGATTTGAGTATCCAAGAGGACCAAAAGGTGGTTTCCTCAAGAAGAAGAGATGGAGTGAAGATCAACTCCAAAGATTCGAGAAAAACAAGAAGGTAATCAAATTTATTTTTGATTTAATTCCTAATGACTTCTTGTGTAGCCTAGGTGAGTGCATGGATGCTAAAGAGCTTTGGAGCAATTTGGCCAAGCTCCATGAAGGTCCATCACCGGTCCAAGAGGAAGGGACCGAAGAGGCAAGCACATCTTCCTCACAAGGAAGTGAGGACTTGGAGGTTGAGAGACCATCAACATCTAAGGAGAAAGAGGAAGAGGAAGAAGTGGAGGAGATCTCCACCTCTAGGATTGAGGGGGAGGAAGTTAGACTATCCACTTCGGAGCAAGAGCAAAGTCAAGAAGAGCCTTCCACATCCAGTCAAGATGAAGAAGTTCCAACTCCAGCACCTACCACCACAACCACCCTAGGTAACTCAAACATATGTGTTAATAATAAAATGCATATTATATATTTTGAGTGTAGGGAAACCGGGCACTACAAAAGCAAGTGTCCAAAACGGATTAGGAAAGCTCCTCCGGTGCCAAAAGTCAAAGATGTCGGTCCCTTAACGCAAAAGAGTAAGGAGCAAGTGATTTGCTTCAAATGTCGGCTACCGGGACATTACCGGAGTCAATGCCCAAGAGGGAAGAAGAAGGGGCAAAATGGAGCATCACAAGTAGGGGGAGCCTCTAAGGCAAACCCCAAGGTATATCTAAATAATGCTCCTTCTAATTTAAATGTTAAAAAGCATGCTAGAAATTTTAATTCTCTTGCAATTCATCATGAAAAACATGCTAGAGATAAATATTTGTGTTTAGGAGATAAGAATGTTTACTTTTCAAAGAAAGAAAAATTTGGGACTAATGTCCCTAAAAATGTCATACCTAGGGAATCTATTAGGAAGATACAAGAGCACCTAGGTTTTAACCCCAAATGGACTAGGCATATGCCTAGGAAGAACCATGCCCAAGGATTAAATCAAAATTCTAAGATTGGGCAATTAGAATTAGAGAACCAAGCCTTGAGATCAAGGCTTGAAAAACTTGAGAAGACCCTTAAAATTATGCAAAATCAATTTAAAGGGTCAAGTGATCAAAAGTCTAGGTCCAAAAGTCAAAGTCAACACCTAAGACCTAAGAGTCAAAAGTCAACCAAGGGCAAGAATGGTTTGGGTCACAAACCTAAGCCTAAGATGACTTATCATAGTGTTTCATTAGATTATGGAACACTAACTAGGTCTAGGAAGACTAAGGTTACTAGGGAAGTTATCCCTAAGAGTAACCAAGGTTTGTGCCTAGTGGTTAAGGTTTCTAGGAAACCTAGGGTGGCCACTAAGAAGGTTGCAAGGGGAGTTACCTCTAGAGTCAACCTAGGTAAGACCACAATGACCAAGGTTAACAAGCCTAGGAGGGTCATTAGGAAGGTATCTAGGGAGGTTATCCCTAAGGAATACCTAATTAACCCTAGAAGCTCAAATAGATTTTGGGTTCCTAAGAACGTGATTGATTCACGCTAGGTGGATTTAGGGTGTGCCAACCTTGATTGGATGGGTAGTTAACTCAACCATGATAAAGGTGGCATTTTAGGTCATTTTCAAGGTTATGGTTACCTTGGAAATACATTTGAGCTTTAATCCTAAAAGATTTTAGGATGTGCCAATATTATTTGAGAAGTTTGATAAATTGATCAAATTGGCACAATTTAGGTTTAGAGGTCATAGTGTGTCATTTTGGGTTTTTGGCACACTTGGAAAGTTAATAGGAATAATGGAAAAAATATAATTAATTATATGAAATGGCAACTAATATTAAAATTTAGGTATTATTATACTTATATATTTTATATGCCATGTTTTGTTTGTCATATGTCATGTCATGACATCATGCCTATTTTTATCATTTATATGTCATGATTATGTTTAGGAATTAGGATTGAATATCATGAGTTTATGTTTTATATCATATGTCATGACATCATGATCATTGTCCATGTTTTTATTTTGCTATCATTATGCCATGATCATTTCATGCATTAATTTGATTGAAAATTGATTAAGGACTTTGGCATGACTTGGAGTCCCATTTATAAGGGAATCAAATAGAGTTGCCTTAGAAAAATGCATGAAACCCTATATTAGGGAGAACAAAACCCACATCTCACATTACATTAACATGTATGTGTATTTATACACCCTAGATACATGTGAGATGCTAGGATATGAGTTGAGTTCAAGGTGCATAGTTTTTGCATCTAGATGGACTATAACTCATCTAATTTCATTAGTGGATCATTGGAAAAGCTTGTGTACAAGTCATGTACATAGAGCCCAAGGAATATGATCCAAAATAAGGTTTTGAAATCGTTTTAAAATCAATTTAGAAAACCTTGGTGAAGTCTATCTTTTGATAGCAATCACCATTGATGAAGTTGATACAAAGTGAGCTAAAACATTGGAATTTTTCTTCATTTTTGAATTTTGTATCAATTTTGATATTTTATGGGTAAAATAATTTTCAAATATTTTTCACTCATTGTATTGACTATGAGTAATATACGTATCAAATTTTGTGATTTTTTGATATACGTAGAATTACTTATGTTTTTTTAAAATTTGATTCTGATAGCTGAAATTCGAGAATTTGATTATCGATCGTATCTCGCTGATGGCGATCGGTGATGATGAAGCGATTCGGTGATTCTTGTCGAGTCAGGTTTGTTTAGCTCGTGTTCAGCTATGGACAAGGTTCCTAATCACTCCTAACCCTAGGATATGCTTTAGGAAGCATTATAAAGGGTGAAAATCCATTGGATATGGATTAGGAGCTGTGTTAGGTCAAAGTATCAAATTTAGGGTGAGTGAAAGTTTTATGTTGAACTTAGAACCTTAATTTTGATGGTTTAGAGTTCCTATTGGCTTAGGGGCTTCCCAAGGACATTGTTAGTGCAATGGTCAAGGGGGAGCAAGCCTTTAGGGGGAGGTATCCATCATGGGATGATGAATGTGTTTCTCTTCTTGAAGGGGGAGAAGTTATTGGGAGAGTATCATCAATTAGGAAAATTGATGGGTTTTTGATACCCAATTTGGAAATTGGGAGAGAGTATAGGATTGCCTCTCTTGAGTGATATGGGACTTATCACTAGGAAGATGGTAGGTCTCCTAGGTATTTTTGGACAAAGGGGGAGATTGTAAGATCTCATTGGGACATGAGACATTGACCTCCTTGGAGAGATAACCTTTTTGATGTTAGTCAAAAAGGGGGAGAATATTTGGGGAAGAATATTTTGGAGAAGGTTAAATTACCAATTTGGGATAATTGGTAAGGAGTTTTTGAGTTAGAATTTCTAACTCAAATGGTTTGTTTTGTTTGGTTTTTATCTAACATCAAAAAGGGGGAGATTGTTGGTGCAATCGACCCAGGTCATGATTGACCAGGACTCGAGCTTGGCTCGAGAGATGTTTTGATGTTAGACAAAAACATATGATAATGTAATTGTCATGGTAAAGTCCAAGTCATGAGTACTTGGCATGGAAAGTCCAAGTGAGACACTTGGCATTTGGGAAAGTCCAAGCATGGGTCTTGGCAAGGTAAAGTCCAAGTCATGGGTACTTGGTATGGAAAGTCCAAGTGGGACACTTGGCATTTGGGAAAGTCCAAGTCTTGAGTACTTGGCATGAAAAGTCCAAGCATGGGTCTTGGCATGGAAAGTCCAACATGGGTTGGAAAGGGAAAGTCCAAGCTTGAGTCTTGGCATTTGAGAAGTCCAAGGGGTTTGATATTGGCGCCGTAAAGTCCAAGGGTGAAGTCTTGGCAGCATAAGTCCAATGGTTAGTGGCGTAAAGTCCAAGCAGAGTCTTGGCGGCGTAAGTCCAATGTGTCTTGGCGGTGTAGACACCGTTAGCATGACATAGCCAATGGAAGCACCTGAAGGCTAGCGCGATGGATGAACAAGTCATGGATGACTTGGAGGGATCTGAGAGGCGTGAGGCTGATGGAGGTGGCTAGAAGGCTTAGGTCTAGGCTAAGGGTGGTCTAGCAAGTATAGGGGAACCATACTTGGGCTAAAACCTCATGTTTGAGGTGTGTCAGTCGACTGGTGCCATGTGGCAATCGACTGGCCTGAGTCAACTAGGGTTTGACTGCGGGATTTGGCCTAGCAGTCGACTGCCATATGTGTGCAGTCGACTGATTGGCTAAGCAGTTGACTGATCTTGTGATCAATCGACTGGTGCTTGTGAAATCAGGCACAGAATGGAGTCGAGACTCGACTGGTCGAGTGAAGGCTCCATCAGTCGACTGATGGGTATCATCAGTCGACTGATGATGGATCCGTTGGACTAATCCAGCGTGGATCTAGCCGTTGTCTCACGACAACAGTGCATCAGTTGACTGATGGTCCTGACCAGTCGACTGATCGACTTTTTCTAGCACAGGTTGAAGCTTTATAAGGAGCTCGTGATGGAGGAAAATGGCATGGTTTTTTGAAGGCTTTTGGGGCGATTTGCTGTTCCAAATCAGGATCTCCAAGTTGATTTCAAGCAACCAATTGATCAAGCATTCAAAGAGCAATTGTAAAGTAGTTTTCTTTACTTGCATTGTATTTCACTATTGTATTTGCTTGTATCCATTTAGATTATTGTTGTAATCTTTTGTACGAGGTTTCTCCACCTCTGACTTGTGTCGAGAAGGAGTTATTTGTGATTAGTGAGTGCGTGTGCATCACTAGATCTCTTTAGAGCTCAATCCATGGAGTATGAATCGTTCGGTTCCGAACTACGTTATATCCTTGCGTTTGTGTTTTTGTATTTTCGTTATTGCTTTATTATCTTTGTTTCTGTTGTGCTAACGAAAATTGTAGACAAGCACGTGAATGATTTCCATCTACGTACGAGCACGCGCTATTCACCCCCCCCCCTCTAGCGGACGCACATGTCCTAACATTCCCTTGCTAGATATGGCCTCCAAGACTTGTCGAGACTTCCTTTGCCAAGCATAATCACCTTGTGACTTGCCGAGACTTCACTTCACCAAGTGTTCGATCTCCCTTGACCAACTTGGATTTCTCTTGTCAACTCCCAGTTGGACTTCCCAACACCAAGTGTCCGGTCACCCTTGACCGACTTGAATTTCGCTCTCGTAAAGTATTTGGTCAACCTTGATCTCCTTGACTTCACGCTCATCTCCATATTACTACGGATGTCTCATACCATCCCATAGTCATATTATCATCCATACTCAAATCCAACTCCAACTCGAGTCCTACTTGAGCACATTATCATATATCAAAATATTACTCGAGTGCTACTCGAGTCTGGTCAATCGTGACCTAACCCGATTGCACCAATAATCTCTCCCTTTTTGATGTTTGACAACACCTTTAAGTTAGGCTAACCCATGAGCCCAACTTACCTCTTGTTATGCCCAAGCATAATGGTGAGTTCCTAACTTTAGAATTTCAAATTTTGAAATTTTTGGGTTTTGTGTATATTTAAGTTTATAGGACATCTTTATGCACTAAGCATCTTGAGCCTAACTTAAACCCCTTTCATTTCTCCCCCTTTGACAAACATCAAAGAGTTTCTCATCTTCCAATGAGATCTTTCATTCTCTCCCTTGTGTCAAAATTATCCTACATGCCTTCATTCTCCCTAGTGATACACCCTTATCACTAAATGAAGAGCATTTTTCACTTCTCCCCCTTTGGTCAAAAATGCATCCATCATCCCTTGATCGACACACTCTCCCTAAAGGCTTGATCCCCCTAGACCATTGCACCAATAATGTCCTTGAAGAGTTTCTAAACCTATAGGAATTCTAAACAATCAAAAATAAGGGTAAAAGTTGAAACTTCAACTTTAACCTCCCTTAAAATTTGATCTTCATCCTGAATAACTCTCTTATTCAATTTTACTAAAATTCTTACCCTTCCAATGCTTTCCAAAGCATATCTTAGGGTTAGGAGTAGTTAGAGTATCTAGGGATATTGATAAATAGTTGAACAAACCTTGGTCAGTCGAAATCAGACCAACAGTCAACTCTATCAGTCAACAGTTGACTGATTGCATACAATAGTCAATCGGAGTCTACAAATTTCAGAAATCAAGTTTTCAGAAATGCATAAATAAAATATACAAATTTTGAAAAATCTTGAAATTTCATATACATATTACTTATGACAAACACTATAGAGAAAAAATAGTTTTCTATGAAAATAGCTTTTAAATTCAAAGAATGATACAAAGTTCAAAATCATTGAAAACTTCAATGTTTTGTCTAACTTTGTGCCAATCTTCTCATAGGTGATTGCTATTAAAAGATAGATTTCACTAAGGTTTTATAAAATAATTTTAAAATGATTTTAAAACCTTATATTGAATCATAGTCAATGGGCTAAGTACACATTACTTATATACTAGCTTTACTTTATGATTCATCCTTATGATTTAATGAGTTTTAAGTTCATTTTGATGTACATTACAAGCACATGAACTTAATTCATAATTCTAACATCTCACATGTGTTTAGGTGTATCAATACACACACATGTCTTCTTAAGATTTTGTGAGATGTGGGCTTTGTTTTTCCCTAAACTAAGGGTTCATGCATTTTACGTAGGCATATCCAATTTGATTCCTTTATTTAGGACATTAAATCAATGTCATTGTCCTTAAGTTCAATTTTAATAGCCTTAATGCATGAAATGATCATGGCATAGGTGATGTGCATAAATAAGAGCATGTGCGTGCTAGTGATGCATTATGTCATGGCATAAAAATGATCTTAAGTATAAGCATGACATAATTAAACTACGCATTATCATGACATTTTAAAATGATCATATTAAGCATGATGTCATGACATATATTATGGCAAACAAAGCAACACATATATAATACAAAGGTATAGAACTACCTAAGTTTCAATTCTAATTGTCATTTGTTAACATTAGATCCAATTTACCATAATGAAGCAATATCCCAAGTGTGCTAAAACTCAAAGTAACACTTTTGACTCTAAATCTACTCGTGCCAATTTGATCAATTTCCAATCTTCTATTACATTTATTAGCACATCCTAAAATCTTTTAGGATAAAATCTCAATCTCATTTCCAAAGTATAGCAATACCTTGAAAATGCCTTAAAGTATCAACTTCACTATGGTTAGGCTACCTACCTTTCCATCTTGAGTTGACACACCCTAACTCATCTAGCATGAGGAAATCACACTCTTAGGAACCTAATACCTATTGGAGCTTCTTGGGTTTTGTAGGTATTCACTAGGGATGACCTCCCTTGATACCTTCCTAATGACACTCCTAGGCTTTGAAGCCTTGGCCATTTTGGTATTATCAACGTTAACTCAAGGGATACTTCCCTTGTAACCTTGTTAGTGACTTTCCTAGGCTTCTTCAAAGCCTTAGCCACTAGACACTTACCATGGTCAACTTTAGGGATGACCTCCCTTGTGACCTGGATTTTTTTAGACCTAGATTTTGTTCCATAGTTATATGGAATATTATGGTAGGTTGGCATAACTTTCTGGGACTTAGATTTGTGACCTAAACCTTTCTTGTCCTTATATTGATTTTGCCTACCAAAACCTAGACCTTGCCCATTTTACTCTTGAATCATATTTTCCATTATTTTTAGGGTCTTCTCTAATTTATCAAGCTTAGACCTTAAATCTTGATTCTCTGTCTCCAATCTCTCAATTTTAGTTTGTCCATTTCTTTGAGCATTCTTCATCTTCCTAGGTATATGTCTATTTTTCTTGGGATTAATGCCTAGATTTTTCTCTGCCTTCCTATCTTTAGGTAAGGTTGATTTATCCTTGACCCTAAATTCATAAGATTTAGCACTTAAACAAATATATTTATTTCTAGCATGCTTTTGATCATGAACAATTGCAAGTGCATTGAAACCATTACTAGCATGTTTTTTTATCATTATGTAAAGTAAGAGCATTATTAAATGTACCTTAGGATTTGCCTTAGCTCCCCTTACATGTGATTCTCCTCTAATGTCCTTGGTTGGGTTCCTCTCCTTCATACATTGACAATGGTAACACCCTCTTTGTTAGCACTTGAAGCATATTATATACTCCTTGCTCTTGTGTATCGGGGCTCTGGTCTCCTTGGCCTTCTCCTTCCCTTTTAGCACCACTTGTGCTTTCTTCTGGACCTTACTTGGACACTTTTTCATGTAATATCCTACTTTTCTACACTCAAAACACGTTATATGATTTTTATTTCTATTGACCATGCTTGAGTTACCTAGTTTGGTGGTATGGGAGTTGTGAGCTTGTTCTTCATCCCTCTCGGATGTAGATGACTCCTCTTGCTCTTGCACTAGCATAGGTTGTCTCTCCTCCCCCTCAATCCTTGAAGTGGAGGTTTCTTCAACCTCTTCTCCTTCGGATGTTGAACACCTATCAACCTCCGAGTCGTCATGGTCTTGAGATGATGATGATCTTTCCTCTTCCTTGGGCTTGTCATCATCTTTACTTTGGGTTTGGGTCGGTGAAGGTTTTTCGTGGAACTTGACCAATTTGCTCCACAACTCCTTAGCATCCTTACTCTTACCTATCCTACACACTAGATCATTAGGAGTTAAATTAACTAACATTTTTGTTACCTTATTGTTGGTCTCTAACTTTTGGACTTGCTCTTTCATCCACTTCTTCTCCTTGAGAATTCTCACCTTTTTGTATGTGGGAGCCTTGAACCCGTCCATCAAGATGAACCATTGCTTGATGCCCATTATGAGGAACATCTCCATCCTCGCGCTCCATACCGAAAAGCCTTCTCGGTTGAACAGTGGAGGAATCCGAATGTCATAGCCGAATCCATCACTCGACTCCATCTCCCTCTAGCTTGTGCTCCTCAGGTGATTAGTCTTTGTAGAGCAACTTTCTCTAATACCACTTATTGGACTGTCAGCGTGCTAGGGGGGTGAATAGTTATCGCTCGATTCTTCGATGTTTGATCGTTTTAGTCATGCTTGTCTCTACAAAGTGTTAGTGCAACAGAAACAAAACAAATAGAAACAAATACAAAAGAAAACAAGAATAACCACAAGACAATGTTTTACATAGTTCGGAACTCAAGTTCCTGCTCCATGATGACGTTCTAGTGATCTACCCTCACTATGAACTCTTCTCCTTCTCGACAACACGTCGGAGGTGGAGAAATCTCGTACGATAGAGATTACAAAAGAAACAACAACCAAATACAAGTAAAATCAAATACAAATATAAAAACACTTTACAATGAAGAACACATTTGCTTGATCTCTTTTTACTTGCATTGGATGCCTTGAAGGTCTGGAAAGCAGTAGCATTTCCCCTACAAAATCCTTAGAAATTGTTATGGAAATCTCCTTATCAAGCTCCTTTTATAAGCACCACGTTGGGATACTTTCTCGCCTACCAATTGACTGCCGCTCGAATCCAACGGCTACTGACACCTCCATTTCAATGGATCATGGCTCAACGGTTACAAAATAGTTGAGGCACTAATTGAACCTGCCTCACTTTTGATTGCCTTCTACAGTGGCTTCAATCGACTGCTCTACCACAGTAGTTGATTGTCTGTAGGAGCTACTATTTCTCAATTGCCCGAGCATCTCCTTAGACTTCCCGAGCACCAGTGGTCAATCGACTGCTCTCTAACAATAGTTGACTATCGAGCATCTAGCTTGTTTGTCGACTCACTAAGTGTCCAGCACTTGGTCTGAGTCTCGAGCTCACAGTGGCCAGTTGGCTGCTCTCCAATAGTAGTCGACTACTGAGCACCATGGTAGTTTCCCGAGCCACACAATGCTGAGCACCAAATATGAAAATTGAGCCTGTGAGAGTCGGCCACACTAGACCAGTCGACTGGAAAAAATCACCAATCAATTGTTAAACATCAAACATAAGGTTTTACCCAAGTTTGATCCCTTTATACTTAATCAACCACCCTTGGCCTAGACCTAAGCCTTCTAACCACCTCCATCAACCCCATACCCTTAGGGTCCATTCGAGTCCTCCACGACTCGTTCACCCTTCGCGCTAGACTTCAAGTGTTTACATCGGCTTTCATGCTATTGGGTACCCTTAGCCTAGACCTAAGCCTTCTATCCACTTCCATTAGCCTCACGCCTCTAGGATCAATTCGAGTCCACCATGACTTGTTCATCCTTGCACTAGCCTTCAAGTGCTTCCGTCAACTTCGTCATGCCAACGAGTTCACCTTTGCCAAGAGATCGTGTCTCTGGAATTTCTCCATTGTCAAGAGGTCGCACCTCTAGGACTTCCATTCCCTAGAGGTTGTGCCTTCAGAACTTCCCTATTGTCAAGAGGTCTCACCTTCGGGACTTCCACTGCCAAGCCTCCATCCTGGGACTTCCCTTTTCCAAGCATCCATATTTGTACTTTCCTCACTTGCCTAGCCTCGAGTCAATTATGACCTGCCAGAACTTCTCTTACCAAGCTCGATCTCCTAATCAACTGGGTCTTCCCTTGCTAGACACAGTCTCCCAAACCTATCGGGACTTCCTTTGCCAAGCACAGTTACCCCATGACCTGTCAGGACTTCACTTCACCAAGTGTCCAGTCTCCCTTGATCGACTTGGATTCCCCTTTCCAACTCCCAGTTGGACTTCCCAACACCAAGTATCTGATCGCCCTTCACTGACTTGGATTTGTCCTTCACCAAGTAGCTGATCAACCTTGACCTCCTTGACTTCACACTCATTTCCATATGACTATGAATGTCCCATACCATCCCATAGTCATATTTTCATCTATACTCAAACCCAACTCCAACTCGAGTCTCACTTGAGCACATTGTCAAACATCAAAATACTACTCAAGTCCCACTCGAGTCTGGTCAATAGTGACCTAGGTCGATTGCACCAATAGGAACTAGGGTTTCGAACCACGTAAAACCCTTGTGTTGTGATTGTGTGTATCTTGTATTCTTATTTTGTGATGTTTTTTTTGTATTCTGCTGCACACTAACATTATTGTAGACAAGCACGAATGCAATCGTATCCAAGAAATCGAACGATGCTATTCACCCCCTTTAGCGCATCCAATCGGTCCCAATAATAGGTATCAGAGCCCGTCTTGCTTAGAAGATACAAAAAAGTGATAGTAGAGTGAGACCACTCTTAAAGGACTCATTGCCAAGAGAGCAAGCACTAGAGAAGTAAAAGATGGAGTTGCCCAATGATGGACTTCGATATGACATCTACACTCCACTGCCTTATAGATTCTATGGATTTGGGGGGTTTGATAAATGGAAGGAGAGTATAGAAACCTTCCTAATGATGAACATCGAAGATTGGTTCATCTTAATGGAAGGGTTTGAAGCTCTAAGGGGCAAGAAGGGAGGATTCCTCAAGATGAAAAAATAGACCAAGGAATAATTCCAAAAATCCATGACCAATGATAAGGTAACAAAATTTTTAATTAATTTAACTCCTTATGATGTCTTGTGTAAATTAGGTGACTATAAGGATGCCAAGGAGCTATGGAGCAATTTGGTAAAATTTCATGAAAATTCCTCACTAGCACAAGATAAGGAAAAAGTCAAAGAAGAATGTTCATCGACTCAAGAGGGTGAAGATTCAAAAGTTGAGAGGTGCTCAACATCCGAGGAAGTAGAGGTTGAAGAAGCCTCCACCTCTAGGATTGAGGGGGAGGAGAGACACTCAACACTGGAGTAAGAGCAAGAGGAACCTTCTACATCTAGGAATGAGGCCAATGAAGAACAAGCTCACCCTATATGTAACTCAAGCATGGTCAATAGAAATAAAAATCACATAATATGTTTTGAGTGTAGAGAAGTACGATACTACAAGAGAAAGTGTCCAAATAAAGTCAAGAAGAAGGCACAAGTGGTGCCAAAAGGGAAGGAGAAGGCCAAGGAGACCAACTCCCCAATTCAAAAGAGCAAGGAGCATATAGTATGCTTCAAATGTCAATAAAAGGACCATTATAGGAATCAATGTCCGAGAGGGAGTCACCCTAGCAAGGATAAAGGAGAGAGCTCATACGTAGGGGAAGCTAAGGTAAACCCTAAAGTAACATTTAATAATCCTCTTCCAATTATTAGTGAGAAGAAGCATGCTAGGAATCTATCACATAATTTACTTGCAATTGTTAATGATACGAAGTATGCTAGCAATAAATATTTTTGCTTAGGTGCTAAATATCATGAATTTAAATCTAAGGATAAATCTAGAACCATTAACTCAAGAATCCCACCTAAGGATAGGAAGAGTGACAAAAATCTAAGAAATAACCCTAAGAAGGGTAGACATATGTCTAGAAAGAAGGGGAATGCCCAAAAGAAAAATGAAACGTCAAAATTTTGAAAATTAGAGTTAGAAAATCAAGCTTTGAGGTCAAAGCTTGAGAAAATGGAAAAGAACCTTAGGAAGATGGAAAATGCATTTAAAGGGTCTTATGGGTAAGGTCTAGGTGTTGGTAGAAAGGAACCAACTAAGGACAAGAAAGGTTAGGGTCACAAGCCTATGTCCAAGGTGGATAAGCCCTCTTACCATAATGTTTCATTTAACTATGGAAATTATCCTAGGTCTAGAAAAACCAAGGTCACAAGGAAGTCATCCCTAGAGTTGACCACGATAAGTGTCTAGTGAACAAGATTTCCAAGAAACCTAGAAAAAACACTAAGAAGGACACAAGGGAAGTCATCCCTAGAGTTGACTAAGACAAGATCACAATGGTCAGGGCTTCCAAGCTTAGAAGGGTCATTAAGAAGGTATCTAAGGAAGTTATCCCTAGTGAGTACCTTGTAAACCCAAGGATCTATAATAGGTATTGGATTCCTAAGAGTGTGATCTCCTCATGTTAGATGGGTTTAGGGTGTGTCAACCTTAAATGGATGGATAGTTAACCTAACCATGGTAGAGTTGACACTATATGACATTTTCAAGGTGATGTGGTACCTTCAAAATAAGATTAGAAATATAACCTAAAAGATTTTAGGATGTGCCAATAGAATTATAAAAGTTTGAAAAATTAATTATAATTGGCACAAGTAGGCTAAGAGTCAAAAGTGTGTCATTTTGGGTTTTGGCACACTTGAAAGATTTGGTTATTATGGAAAAATTGCTATAATTCTAACAAATGACATTTGGAATTAAGACTTAGGTATCTCTAGTCATATGTCATGTCATGATATCATGCTCATATTATCATTTAAAATGTCATGATAGTACTTAAATTGATTAATGACATTACTAATACTTAGGTTAACTTTATATCATGTCATTACATCATGAATCATCTTTGTCAAATACTTAAATTATGCAAATCATTTATGTCATGATTATAATTCATGCATTTAGGTCGATTAAATTGAAATTAAGAACAATTGCATTGTTTGATGTCCTAGATAAAGGAATCAAATGGATATGCCTAGATAGAATGCATGAACCCTTAGGTTTAAGAAAGAACAAATCCACATCTCACAAAACCCATAGGATGATATGTGTGTGTGTATTGATACACCATAGACACATGTGAGATGTTAGGATCATGAGTCAAGTTCATGTGCTTACAATGGTACATCAATATGAACTAGAACTCATTAAATCATAGGTATGCATTATGAGGAGAGCTAATGTACAAGTCATGAGCATTGAGCCCATTGACTATGATTCAATATAAGGTTTTGAAAATATTTTAAAATCATTTTAGAAAACCTTGGTGAAGTCTATATTTTGATAGCAATCACCATTGATAATATTGACACAAATTTAGACAAAACATTGAAGGTTTCAATGCTTTTGAACTTTGTATTAATCCTTCAAAATAATGGATATTTTAATTTAAAATTATTTTTCACTCATATTATTTGACATGAGTATTATACGTATGAAATTTCATTATTTTTAGAAAATTATATAATTACTTATGAATTTTCGAAATTGATCTGAAAACTATTTTATGCAATTGTAAAATCCAGTCGACTGGCTCTTGGAGTGGTCGACTATTTTCTGATTTCAGTCGACTATCGTATCTGATATTGGCTTAATTAGATTTATTTAGCCATCTATTAACAACCCTAGGTATCCTAACTGCTCCTAACCCTATGATATGCTTAGAGAAGCATTGGAAGGGTGAAATTATCATTAAAAATGATTAGGAGCGTTAGTTAGGGTGGAGTATCAAATTTTAAGGGAGGTTAAAGTTTAAGGTTGAACTTTTATCTTTATTTTTGATTGTTTATATTTCCTATAGGCTTAGGATCTTCAAGGACATTGTTGGTGCAATAGTCAAGGGAGAGTAAGCCTTTAGGGGGAGTTCATCCATCAAGGTATGATGGATAAATTTTGATTACAAAGGGAGAAATGAGGGCTCATTATGGACCACCTAGGCAAGGTGAAGCTTACTTGAAAGAGACTAGGCCACCACTTAAATTGTTTTTTTAATATTGCTCTAGAACTACTGTAGCAATATCAAAGAAAAAATTGAGAGAATTTACTTAATTAGATATGATCAATAAATTATCAATAGGTGAAGACTAGTTTACCATATACTGCACTTGTGTTTTATAACTTGATTGAGCTTAAGTTTAAATCTCAATTTTATTTCTCCAATAGTCTTGTGGATTTAGGTCTTATCCTCATAACTTATATAGGTTTACTCTATTGTCTCGTGTCATGTAACATTTAGTGTTTTATTTTGTTTTGAAAATTTTTATGCATGAGTGGCAATGCCATGGGGTTGGAAATTTAGGATTAAATTGATGCTTAGATGCTAATTTTAGCGATATTCTAATGCTTAGATGATAAGCTTATGGTTATTTTGATGTTTAAATAAAAAAAAATTTATTATTTTTTATGTGATCAATAAATTTAAGTTGCTAAATTACTTTTATTGAAAATTGTCATCAAAGTTATTTATAAGAATAATTTATTAAATAAGTTGATGTTTTATATATGTTTGATCAGGTTTTAAAAATATGGATAAAAGTTGGATAATGATTCAGAATCATATTAGTCCTGAATATATAAATGGATTAAATCAATTTTTAAATGTGGCAGAGAATTATATGATTAGTCAGAATTTATCAAAAATTAGTTGTCCATGTCGTCGGTGTGGCAATTTATTTAAATATGAATTGGATTACATGCGAAGACATCTTTATATGCAGGCATTCGATAAATTATATAAGGTTTGAAACTTTCATGGAAAAGCTTCTATATCATCCATTAATATAAATATTGTTAATGAAGATGGACATGATTGTGATGTTAAAGAAGATGATTTTGAAGACATGTTTACTAATTTACAAAATACAAAAAAATATCAACACTAATGAGCCTCAATTAGATGATATTAATGAAAATACAAATGCAAATGATATTAGACAAAGTTATACTTCAATGTTTGAAGAAGCACAAAAAGAGTTGTATCACAATTGTATAAAATTTTCAGTATTCAATTTTTTGGTGAAGCTAATGCATGTGAAGGTGTTAAATGGCTGGAGAAATAAATCTTTTGATATGTTACTTCATTTATCACAAGAGGCATTTCCCAAACTGAATGTGATTCCAAACTCTTATTATGAAGCAAAAAAAATATTAAAAGAGTTAGGATTGACATATGAGAAGATACATGTGTATAAGAAAAATTGTATATTATTTTAGGATGAGCACGAGAATAAGGATGCGTGCCCAGTGTGCAAGGAGTCTAATACAAGTATGATGGGATGAATAAGAAAAAGAATGCTTAGAAAATTCTTCAATATTTTTATTTGAAATCAAGACTTAAGTGGTTGTTTATTTCAAAGCATACAACAAAAGATATGAGATGGCATAAAGAAGAGCGAGTAGAAATAGATGGTGTATTAAGACATCCAGCTGATAGTGAATCATGAAAAGAATTTGATAATGCACATGAAATATTTGCAGGTGATCCATGAAATATTCGCTTAGGGTTAGCTAATGATGATTTTAATCCATTTGGAAATATGTTAAATGCTTATAGTATGTGGGAAGTTATACTTGTGAATTATAATTTGCTACCATGAAAAATGATGAAGCCACCATACTTAATGATGTCTCTTTTAATTCTTGGGCCTAAATCACTTGGCAAAGAGATAGATATATACCTACGACCTTTGATCAATGAACTGAAGGAGCTATAAGATGAGGGGGTGGAAGCATATGATGCATCGACTGAACAAGTATTTCAATTACATGCTGCCGTGATGTGGACCATTCATGACTTTCCAATATATGGAATATTATCTGGATGGAGCACAAAGGGTTATAAAATATGTCAAGTATGTCTGCATGAAACTAAATCTCAAGGATTAAGAAGTAAAATATGCTACACATGTCACCGTCGATTTTTGAATGTTCAACACCTATGGCGTAGAAATAAAGATTTCAATGGAAATGCTGAAAAATAAGGACCACCACAAAGATTTAATGGTTATGCAATTTTAACACAATTAGATGTGTTATTCCAAGTGACATTCAGTAAGCATCCTTCATTCAGTAAAAAACGGCCACGATCTTTGAAATATACAAATTGGGTAAAGAAGTCTATATTTTTTGAGTTAGATTATTGGTCAGATTTAAAGTTGAGACACAATTTAGATGTGATGCATATTGAAAAGAACATCTGTGATGCTTTGATTGACACATTATTAAATATAGATGAAAAGTTAAATGATACTCTTAAAGCAAGGTTAGACTTACAAGACATGAGGATAAGGAGTGAATTGTACTTATAGATAGTAGAAGACAAAATCAAAAAACCATATACAAGTTACACATTGACATTGGAAGAAAGGCATGAATTTTGCCAATTTTTAAAACTTGTGAAGTTTCCAAATGGATATGTTGCTAATATATCTAGAAATGTGAAGGCAAATAAAGAAAAGTTATATGGACTAAAATCACATGATTGTCATGTATTGTTGCAAAGAATACTTCCAGTTGTTGTATGTAAATTTTTCCTAAAAGACGTGGTATACTAATTGAGTTATGTGATTTCTCTAAAAAGATTACTTCAAGATCTTTACACACAATGGACTTATGTAAAATGGAAGAGCAAATATTCTTGATATTGTATAAGATAGAACGAATATTTCCCTTGACATTTTTTGACATTATGGTTTATTTGCCAGTTCATTTACCTCATGAAGTCATGTTAGTTAGACCAGTGTCATCACGATGAATGTATCCCTTTGAAAGATATTTGGGAAGAATAAAAAAATATATTCATAATAAAGCAAGAACTGAAGGATTTATTGCATAGTTACGACATCTAAATACAAATTTTATAGTTAGAGTATATTATTTGTTGATTATAATATTAACACATTATAATATTTTTCGGACCGATTAGTCACGGAGAAAAGATCGGATTACTATCTTTAATACAAACTCATTGTAGCTCATCAAAAGGGTGGATTGGGGAGAGGGTCGAGGATGTATACGTATGACATGATCGATATGATTTAGTTAATTTATTTTTAAATTTGTATAATTCTTTTTAAAAATATTATTAATATGTTTGATATTCGTAGGATGATATGGTTAGACTACGAGATGAGTACATTCAATCACAAGAAACCACAGGAGATGACATCGATGCAGATCAAGTTTATGATTAGGTCCTCGATGTTTGTTCTGAATACATTAAAGGACTTGAAAGTGGGTCAAAACCAATTAGATCCACTTCTTCGACTGCCATCTCCTTCTCTAGAGTAACTAATGCGACATTGCATGAAAAGCTAGAGTCCACCCAAGAGGAGCTAGCAAACACTTGAGTTCAATTAACAAACACCCAAGATGAGTTGACATCAATGAGATCAAGACAAGATATGTTTGAAGCAATTCTGAATCGGCTTGTACCTGGAGCATTACAATCCTTGATACAAGAGTCATCTTCAGCTCTACCTCCTCCTCCATCTTAGATTTTGTGAATTTCTATGTTTTGAACTCGTGAAATTGTCAACTTGAATGTTTTGAACTTGTGAAATTGAATGTTTTGAACTTGAAGTTAGGTTTTTATGATCTATTTCAATTATATTATGTGATTAGTTGTTGTTAAATGTAGTTGTTGTTAAATTATTTGATATGTATGTTGTTAAGGTAGTTGTTGAAAAAAAGTGTGGGATGATTTTTGTATTATAGGATATCGAATATAAACAAATGGGGTGTTGTCAAAGAATATTTTGATGGTTAGCGACAATTTTTTGAAAATTCGTCTCTAATCTTCGATACATGGTTCTTAGGATAATCTATGGTTTGTGACGAAATTTATTAATTTATGAAAATTCATCGCTAATCATTGACAATCGACTGATCAGTCAACTAAAAAATATTATGTGGCATGTCCAATCGACTGGTGTACTCCACCAGTCGACTGTTGGTTCATGTCAGATCAAATTTTTGTGTATCAGTCGACTGCCAAAACATAGCAGTCGATTGTGATTTTTGATGAAATTAATTAATTCATCGCTAATCTTTGATATATGGTTCTCAGGATAATCTATGGTTTGCGATGAAATTTATAAATTTATGAAAATTCATCACTAATCATTGGTAGTCGACTGACCAGTCGACTAAAAAATATTTTGTGACATGTCTAGTCGACTGTTGGTTCATGTTAGGTCAAATTTTTGCATTTCAGTTTACTGCCAAAACATAGCAGTTGACTATGGTTTGTGACAAAATTAATTAATTTGTAGCTAACAAAGTAGGTTGTGGATTTGCCAGAAATCCAGTGTTAGCGACGAAAATACTTTATTCGTCGCTAATTTATTTTTTTTAGTGGCGATTTTTAATTGTTTAGCAACGTTATTATTTTTGTCTTTAATATTAATGATGAAATTATAATAATTCATCATTAAAGTCTGTTAGCAAAAAGCTTAATGTGACAAAATTAACAATAAAATATTATCATCATTAATATGATTTAGTGATGAATATTATATATTAGCAATGAAAAAAATTGACGGCAAATATCATTTTTTTTATAGTGATGAGAAACTACATCATCCAATCCTCTTCTCTCTGTTTGATGTGTGCCTTCATCTAGTTGCAAGAAGGAACATGCTAATATGTATCTAATTTGTCTAAGAGAGTTTTGAGTTTTGTGAAATAAACTAAAAGAGGCCACTGGTCTTTGAATATGATAAATTGCTTATGCATTTTTCTTCAAGAATTGATCTTTGAAATCTTCCCACACTTAGATGTGCAATTTTGGCACGAACAACACTTTTGTCAAGATCAAGTTCCACCAAGTGAGTAAACTATGATAGGATCATGCTATTGCATTGATTCCAAAGAGCATATTTTGTCAGTTTCTCTATTTTGAAAGTTAGCTTAATAGATCCATCAATGTAACCAATTTTGTTCTTCGTTGTGTAAGTGTATGAATTATGGAGTTATTAGTCTCAAGGATCAAAGGTCTACCGTGATTTATCTCTCTTACGTTGATCCAAGGGCGGATTGGTAGGAGCCATTAGGTTGGTGGATTCCAACCTTTGCACCATGAATTATGGATTTACTCCATGATGAATAATTGGAGCCATTCGATTTCGTCGAAATAAGTAGATGACCAAGTTGATTTGAATGATGGATGAAATATGGATCAGATGAATCCATGATTGAGTTGGTGTTGCTAGTGTTTTACTAGTTTATTGAACTTATGTTTGCTTGCTATGATAGCAAAAAGGATTGTTGTCTTTGATTAACAATGAAAGAGAAGAGTTGTTGCCATTGATGATGTTGGGATCCGTATCATATTGCATGTGTTCGTGGGCGAAACATTTTGCACAACTGCATGAGAAACAAAATACATGTCGGATCCCTCCAGAGATCCATGCAATATGTATAAATCGATTGTGATATCTTTGTGTTTCTTGATCCCCAAATAGACTCACTCAAACAAATGAGCTCAATATCTCATATTGAGTCATTTGAGCATGGTCATGCATTTCGTGGTCATACTCTATCAAGAGGCCAAAGATATCACTCCTGTTATATGGGAGGGATAGATCTCATCTATATCAATCACATCCCTCCGCATAATTCGTTACATACCCAGTGTTCATCATTATAGTGAACCCTGTTACGAGTGACATTAGACGATACCAAAGTACATAATTCCTTATGTAGGGAATCGTAGTGACTTCAGGTATAAGGACTATTCATACCAATAGTCACATGAGAAAGTGTATGACACTCATATAATGATCCATGACACTTTCTCTGTTAGTAATATATGAGAGATGTCCTAAGGCAATCGCCTTATGTATGAACCATTTATATGATAAATGAAGATTCACTATTTGAGTATACATGTTTAATGTATTTGATTGGATCTTAAACTCATTTATCAATGTCCACGATACGATTCACAAAGATGAGAGAATTTGTGATTGGATCACAACTAGTGAGTATCTCTACATGTGTAATTGTGATGTATCGGAATTATCCCTAGTCGATGAATTGATGGATTTGGACACCATCAATTCTGTCGAGACTAGCACGAGGTATACTCCTTGGTGTATCCAAGCAGCTGATTCTCACTGGCTGGAGACATAGTGATGTCCGGAGTTGATCGTGGATGCTAGTTATGGTAACTAGTTCATTGGAGTGACCAGCCGTAAGACTTCATATGGTTCTCTGCATATATAGATATGTCAATGAAGTTCTTACTGTGGCTTAAGTGCGATGTTCCTTTGACTTGCGGTATTCAAGTCATCTTGATCATGGAGACTTATGCTTTGACATCTTAAGCAAACATCTCTAAGGAGATGTGGACCCGGGATGATTGGGTATAAGTCGAAGTGATCGAAGGTGTTTGAATAGCCTATAAATGATTCACCACTCCTTGCGAGGAGATGTATACCCATGGCCTCTCGTCGGATTGTTACTAAAGTCTTTGGCCAAAGCAATACATGTTTAGAGTAAGGTACTCTTCGATACATGTGGAGTAACTAGAATCCGTAGGACGAGGAAATGATACTTCGGCTAGGTGTGACGTAGTCAGCCTAGTGGGGACTGACACAATAGACCATGTCCTGAACCAAGTGGGTATAAGATGAGTGAAGGGAATGGGGCACGATTCATTCGAGCTACTGAAGGGTTTCAGAAATAGTTCTGGATCAACCATTGATTTTTTCGGTTAATTGGGGATCATGATGTACTACTAGGTGCCACTCATGATCGTTCTATAATTAATGGTTAATTATAGACGGCCAACATAAACCGAGAACCTATTTGGTCACACGCACAACGAGTGTAATCCAAAGGATTTAAAACGAGCTTGAGAATGGGATTCTCAGACCGAGAGAAACTATGTTTGGTTGGACCAAACATAAAGCGAGCATGAAATTGTTTCAGTCGCAATGGAAGCGTGGATGGGCAGTGTCTTATGAAGACATAATGGATGGACCAAAATGGTTTGGTTCTAATCCAATGGATAAGAATAAACCAAAGGGTTTGGTTTATTTTAAACGAATGAACCAAAAGTTGATTCGGTTCGTTTTAACTTAAAATAAACCATTATGGTTTGGTTTATTTTAACTTATCTTAATGGAGCGGGTTAACGGGCTTTATGGATATGATCCATTAACCATTAAGAGAATTAGTTCTCTATAAAATAGGGATTAAACCCTAACCCTAAACCTAATCATCTAGTTGCCGCCCAACACCTAGTTGTCGCCCAACACCTAGTTGCCGCCCAACACATTGTGGCCGCCCAACATCTTGTTGCCGCCCAGCTTGTGGTGCAGCCAACCAACTTGTTGCCGGCGACCAAGCTTCAGCCGGTGAACCTCCGGCGACCCTCCGGTGATCCCCTAAAAGGTTCGGCATCAAGGTGAGTTTTTGTCTCCTTGTTTTGGCCGGCGCCTATCTCCTCCACCAAGCTGTCCAGTTTTCTGGACAGCTTCTTCTCCTCTCGTCGGAGCGTCGTTTGGACGACGGTTAGTGCTCCGACAGCAGCTAACATACCGGGGATTTGATCTCCGGTAATCCTCTGAGGTGGAGGAAGAAGGATTAGTCAATCGGTTGACAAATACCTCTCCGGAGAAGCAAGTCTTGAGGACTTGTTTTAGGTCCGAATTTGGATTTGGATCGTGATCATCTCTCGATCACGTCGTCTTCAACACGAGGCTAGTAACCCGTACGAAGACGAAGCTCGTGGCTTGGCGAAGTCATCCCGAGGAGCTCGGCGTGGATACAGATAGAGACGATTCTTACGAGGATCGTTCCGGTTGATGCCGTTCCCGCTACACGTCATACGGAAGGTATAACGTAGTTTAATTTATTTTATTGCAATTTTAATTTACGGTTATGTCTACACTTGTTGTAATAGCATGCGTGTGTTGTGTGTGTTGTAATAAATAGGAGTATTTATTATTTTTGTTGCTTCCGTTGTGCTCATGTTTACGAAACATGATCGAACACACACACGCCGCGGTGCCGGAAACCCAACAGTGGTATCAGAGCCCAGGTTGTGTTTCGACATAATCGTAAAATGGTTTTGCGATAGTCATAATGTATTTCTGGAAATTTTCTAATTTTGGAAATTTAGAAGTATTTATGGAAATTTTTCAATTTTGGAAAGTCTAGAAGTATTTATGGAAATCTTCCACTTTTGGAAAGTTGGAAGTATTTATGGAAATTGATATTTTCCATAAATAAAATATTTGATTAGATTCTGAAAATTTGTTTCCTAATTTAATCATGATTTGATTTGGGAAATCAAATCTTAAAAATATTTTATTTCCATAAGTAGTTTTTAATGATTTAGGAAATTGGTTTCCTAAATAGATTTTCCTTAATCAAATAATTCCATGAATAAAATATGTGATTAGATTTGGAAATTTGTTTCCTAATTTAATTATGATTTGATTTGGAGAATCAAATCTTAAACATATTTTATTTCCATAAATAGTTATGACATATAAGGAAATTATAAACATGACATAATTGTATGCCATGTAATTGCATTAGATGCATAACATTATGTCATGCGTGTCGTGACATGTAGATGTATGCCATGTATGTCATGCCATGTAGATAATAGTTATTTGCATGCAAAGAGGATGAGACATAAAAACCCTTAATCAATATTAAAGCCTACACCTTCCATTAATATGGTTAGAACCAAAGTTCTGTTTCTTGTTTGGGTTGTTGGACTCTCTCCAAGCCCGGCTCGAACCTGAATATGTTCAAACCATGGAATAGTTTAATACTAATATGGTAAGAGTCAGAGGTCAATCGTTAGCTTTGGTTGTTGGACTCTCTCCAAGCTGGGCTAATTGGTTGAATGCGCTCTAACCATATTAAAACTATGTCCCGATTAATGGGTTGGCTTTAACCTGGAGCATCGGCTTGTTGGACTCTCTCCAAGGTCGATGTAAAGGAGGTGAAGTTGGGTGCTATGCATATGATGCATACTTGTTAATGTGTTAACAACCCGATGTATGTGTGAACATTCAATTAGTTGATAGCACATTGTGATAGTTGCATATACGTGATATGCAATCGGTATAGATGATACCTACCGTCGTAGTTATGAATGGCTTGTTGGACTCTCTCCAAGGTTGTTCATAACTATGCCATTCTCGAGATGGACCTACGATCTCCCGAAGTGATTTTGGGGTTTTTAAAATTCGAAAAATGAATGGGATTTATAAATGTATATTGATGCATTTTAAAATCATTTTCTCATATATGCTCGTTTTGTATTTCTAGGTCAATAAATTGATCATGACGTCTTTGAATTTGCGCACTATTTTGGATTCGAACAAACTGACTGGGCCTAACTTCCTGGACTGGCTTAGAAACCTGAAAATTGTTCTCAAGGCGGAAAAGCTTGCATATGTCCTTGAAGAGCCTCTTCCTGACCGTCCTAAGGACGATGCAACTCCAGACCAAATGTTGGTCTATCAGAAGCATGTGGCAGATTCTGAGCTGGCGAGTTGCATCATGCTAGCGGCGATGGTACCGAGTGCGAGGCGCATGAGCATATGGATGCTAATACTATGGTCTTCCATCTTCATGAGTTGTTCGATGAGCAAGCGAGATCCGAAAGGTTCGAGGTCTCTAGGCTCCTCTTCACCACGAAGATGCAAGAAGGTTCATCTGTACTGCAGTTTGTGCTAAAGATGAACGGGTACATCGAGCGGCTAGCTACCCTCGGTTTTGTGATGGATCATGAGTTAAGTATTGACTTAATTCTGCATTGTTTGCCCAAGAGTTTCTCGCAATTTGTGATGAACTATCGGATGAACAAATTGGAATCCACCATTCCCGAGCTCCTCAATATGCTGAAGACTGTGGAGCCTTCTGTGAAGCATGAGGAGAAGGCGGTTCTGTTAGTTGATTCCTCAAAGAAAGGTTCTAAGAGGAAGGCAAAAGAACAGAAGAAAAGGAAGAACAAAAAGGCAAAGAAGGCAGAACCAGCGCAAAAGGGAACTTGCCATCATTGTGGCAAGGAAGGCCACTGGCAAAGAAACTGCAAGATTTATCTTGAGTCCATGAAGAAGAAGAAGGCATCTGATGCCCCATTCTCTTTAGGTATCTTCGTTATTGATTGTCATTCTATTTCCTTAGACACTTGGGTATTGGATACTGGGTGTAGCTCACATATATGTAATGACATACAGGGGCTAAGGAATAGAAGAAGACTTGTCAGAGGGGAGTCAAATTTGCGAGTTGGCAATGGAGCAAAGGTTGCTGCGGTCGCCATCGGAACTTATTTGCTGAAGCTCCCTAGTGGACTAGTCTTGGAACTGGACAATTGCTATTATGTTCCTTCTCTAATAAAGAACATTGTTTCTATTTCGCTTAAATAGAAATGGTTTCCATTTAACGCTTTAGTAACAATTGTTGTTATATAACTTTGAATGGCGTACTTTATGGAAGCTGGAACTTTGAGTAATGGCATTTATACGTTGGACGATATCCGGACATTTTCAATATCGAAGCGAGCAACACGCGTGCTCGAAAGGATAATCACATAGACTCCTATATGTGGCATTGTCGTCTTGGCCATATAAGCAAGAAACGCATGTCCGAATTACACCGATGTGGAATTCTGGAATCGTTTGAATTGGATTCATACGATACATGCGAATCATGCTTAAAAGGCAAGATGACTAAGTTACCTTTGGAAAGGGTGAACGCAGTGGGAGAGTTACTAGGTTTAGTACATACCGATGTATGTGGACCTATGTCAACTCAAGCATTAGGAGGCTATAGCTACTTCATTACCTTCACCGATGATCACTCACGGTTTGGGTATGTGTTCTTGATGAAACACAAGTCCAAGCCTTTGAAAGGTTCAAAGAATTCAGAAATGAAGTAGAGAAACAACATGACAAGAGTATTAAAATACTTGATCGGATCGAGGTGGTGAATACTTAAGTCAAGAGTTTCTTGATTATCTAAGAGACAATGGCATATTGTCTCAATGGACTCTATACACCACAAAGATAATGGTGTATCCGAGAGGCGAATAGGACCTTGTTGGACATGGTCAGTCAATGATGAATCATGCAACTCTTCCCAAGTCCTTTTGGGGTTATGCACTTCGCATCTGCTTACTTGTTAAATGTAATGCCTACCAAGGTAGTCTCAACTACTCCATATGAGATATGGAATGGTAAGAAACCTCATGTATCTTACTTGAAGATATGGGGTTATCTGCTTATGTGAAAAGAATTTGTATCAGTCGATAAATGTCTATTTATTGGATACCCTAAGGAAACAGGGTTACCAATTCTATCATCTGTGGAACAAAAGGTGTTTGTTTCAAGGCATCTTTGTGTTTCTAGAAAGAGTTTCTCTTGCAAGAAAGCAGTGGGAGTGTCGTCGAGCTTGAGGAGGCTCGAGAGACTCAAATAGACATTAATGAGATACAGTGAAGCACTGACGGTAAACTCATAGATAGTGATGAGCAATCAATTTGGACCTATTGTAACACCACATCTTCGTAGATCTGGTAGAACACATAATATTCTGAGAGATATGGATTTCTGTAAGTGAATCGAGCGGCGTGTTACTCATTGATGATGAGAGCCTACAGTTATGAAGAAGTCTTGACAAGTTGAGAAAGGGATAAGTGGCTTGGTGCCATGAAGTGAAATGGATTCCATGTATGAAAACCAAGTTTGGAACTTGGTTGACCCACTGAAGGCATAAAGCCTATAGGGTGCAAGTGGGTTTTCAAGAAGAAAACCGACATGGATGGTAATGTGATTACCTATAAGGCTAGATTGGTGGCGAAAGGATATCGTCAAAAGCAAGGTGTTGATTATGGCGAAACCTATTACTTTGTAGCTATCTTAAATCCATTCGGATGCTCACGGCCATAGCGGCTCATTATGATTATGAGATATGGCGGATGGATGTGAAAAGCGGCTTTCCTTAATGGAAACACGCTCGAGGGCGTGTATATGATCTGACTGAGGTTTCACATCGGTTGATAAAACCAAGGTATGCAAATTGCGAGCGATCCATTTATGGATTGAAGCAAGCATCGAGGAAATATCCGTTTTGATGAGGCGATCAAAAGTTTGATTTCTCACAAAATCGAGACGAACCTTGTGTGTACAAGAAGGTTAGTAGAGTGCGATCGTGTTCCTAGTATTGTATATCGATGACATATTACTTATAGGAAATGATGTGTCCATCTTACGATATTAAGGTTTGGTTATCCAAGACATTCTCCATGAAAGACACAGGAGAAGCAACCTACATCCTTGGGATTAAGATCTATAGAGATAGATCGAAATGGTTGCTTGGTCTTTCGCAGTCTACATATATAGACCGAGTGCTAAAGAGGTTTAGCATGTCGAAATCCAAGAAAGGTTATCTGCCCATCAGGCATGGTGTACACCTTTCGAAGTCTATGTGTCGCGCCGAGAAGGCGAGAGGATTTGCATGAGTAAGATTCCCTATGCATCCATGATAGGATCTATCATGTATGCTATGTTATATCGAGGCCCGATGTATCGTATGCTCACGAGTGTCACGCGGCGGATACTCGATCGATCGAGGAATGGATCATTGGGTATATTAAGGCGATCCTTAAGTACTTGAGAAGAACTAAGGATGTGTTCCTAATATATGGAGAAGGGACATGGTGATACGCGGGTATCTGGATGCGGCTTCGAGACGGACAAGGATGATTCGGTCTCGATGCGGATCGTGTTCACCTTGAATGAAGCGCGATGAGTTGGAAAAGTTCCAAACAAGAGGCAGTAGCGGATTCTACCGAGGCGAGAATATATTGCGGCCGGGCGAAAGGCGGTTTGGATCAAGAAGTTCGTTCATGAACTTGGTGTGATTAGGCCATTGTTGAAGCAATACCGGTCTACTGCGACAACAATGGAGCAATTGCCGCGAAAGAGCCAAGGTCTCATCAACGATCCAAACATGTGTATTTGCTATCATCTTATCGGAGAGATCATCGGTAGGAAGAAAATACAAATAGAGAAAATCCCTGAAAGGAACTTAGCGGATCCTTTGACTAAGGCATTACCTCAAAGTAAGTTTGAGGGTCATGTTAGAGCTTATGGTATTGGATACCGTAGCGATTGGCATTAGGCCAAGTGGGAGTCTGTTAGTAATATATGAGAGATGTCCTAAGGCAATCGCCTTATGTTTGAACCATTTATATGATAAATGAAGATTCACTATTTGAGTATACATGTTTTATGTATTTGATTGGATCTTAAACTCATTTCTTGAATGTCACGATCGATTCACGGCATGAGAGAATTTGTGATTGGATCACAACTAGTGAGTATCTCTACATGTGTAATTGTGATGTATCGAATTATCCTAGTCGATGAATTGATGGATTTGGACACCATCGATTACATCGAGACTAGCACGAGGTATACTCCTTGGTGTATCAAGCGGTGATTCTCTTTTGGAGACATAGTGATGTCGGAGTTGATCGTGGATGCTAGTTATGGTAACTAGTTCATTGGAGTGACCGGTAGTAAGACTTCATATGGTTCTCTGCATATATAGATATGTCAATGAAGTTCTTCTTGTGGCTTAAGTGCGATGTTCCTTTGACTTGCGGTATTCAAGTCATCTTGATCATGGAGACTTATGCTTTGACATCTTAAGCAAACATCTCTAAGGAGATGTGGACCCGGATGATTGGGTATAAGTCAGTGATCGAAGGTGTTTGAATAGCCTATAAAGGATTCACCACTCCTTGCGAGGAGATGTATACCCATGGCCTCTCGTCGGATTGTTACTAAAGTCTTTGGCCAAAGCAATACATGTTTAGAGTAAGGTACTCTACGATACATGTGGAGTAACTAGAATCCGTAGGACGAGGAAATGATACTTGGGCTAGGTGTGACGTAGTCAGCCTAGTGGGGACTGACACTATAGACCATGTCCTGAACCAAGTGGGTATAAGATGAGTGAAGGGAATGGGGCACGATTCATTCGAGCTCTGAAGGGTTTGAGAAATAGTTACGGATCAACCGTTGATCTTTTGGTTAATTGGGGATCATGATGTACTACTAGGTGCCACTCATGATCGTTCTATAATTAATGGTTAATTATAGACGGCCAACATAAACCGAGAACCTATTTGGTCACACGCACAACGAGTGTAATCCAAAGGATTTAAAACGAGCTTGAGAATGGGATTCTCAGACCGAGAGAAACTATGTTTGTTTGGACCAAACATAAAGCGAGCATGAAATTGTTTCAGTCGCAATGGAAGCGTGGATGGGCAGTGTCTTATGAAGACATAATGTATGGACCAAAATGGTTTGGTTCTAATCCAATGGATAAGAATAAACCAAAGGGTTTGGTTTATTTTAAACGAATGAACCAAAAGTTGGTTCGGTTCGTTTTAACTTAAAATAAACCATTATGGTTTGGTTTATTTTAACTTATCTTAATGGAGCGGGTTAACGGGCTTTATGGATATGATCCATTAACCATTAAGAGAATTAGTTCTCTTTAAAATAGGATTAAACCTAACCTAAACCTAATCATCTAGTTGCCGCCCAACACCTAGTTGCCTTGGCCCAACACATTGTAGCCGCCCAACATCTTGTTGCCGCCCAGCTTGTGGTGCAGAACCAACTTGTTGCGGCGACCAAGCTTCAAGAACCTCCGGTGACCCTCGGTGATCCCAAAGGTTCGGCATCAAGGTGAGCTTTTTCTCTCCTTGTTTTGGCCGGCGCCTACTCCTCCACCAAGCTGTCCAGTTTTCTGGACAGCTTCTCCTCCTCTCGTTGGAGCGTCGTTTGGACGACGGTTAGTGCTCCGACAGCGGCTAACATACCGGGGATTTGATCTCCGGTAATCCTCTGAGGTGGAGGACGAAGGATTCGTCAATCGGTTGACAAATACCTCTCCGGAGAAGCAAGTCTTGAGGACTTGTTTTAGGTCCGAATTTGGATTCGGATCGTGATCATCTCTCGATCACGTCGTCTTCAACACGAGGCTAGTAACCCGTACGAAGACGAAGCTCGTGGCTTGGCGAAGTCATCCCGAGGAGCTCGGCGTGGATACGGATAGAGACGATTCTTACGAGGATCGTTCCGGTTGATGCCGTTCCCGCTACACGTCATACGGAAGGTATAACGTAGTTTAATTTCTTTTATTGCAATTTTAATTTACGGTTATGTCTACACTTGTTGTAATAGCATGCGTGTGTTGTGTGTGTTGTAATAAATAGGAGTATTTATTATTTTTGTTGCTTCCGCTGTGCTCATGTTTACGAAACATGATCGAACACACACACGCCGCGGTGCCGGAAACCCAACATTCTCATGGCGGGTTAATTCAGTATATATATTCTCTAATATATATACCCATGTGTCAATGTAATATCATATATCCATGACTTATGAGATCAAGTCATCCATTGACCTACAGGCTAGTCTCAATGTATCAATATATCCCTTTGTCTATTAATACAATACTTGACTAGGAATATTTAAGAATAGTATTCTCTACAACTTCTCATAATCAATTCTACCAATTGATATACTGTAGATAAAAACCTACTATTCAAGGGCATTATTATATTTATTTAGCCATCACACGCATAAAGTAAATATAATAATCAATCTTTGTCTGTTATTAATGAAATATGATACATATGATCCCTAATCAATCATCTCATGATTGACACTAAGGACTGACACTGATAATCTCCCACTAGCACTAGTGTCAATCACTGTAATCTCTAAGATCTAGTGACCTAGTATGACCATTATGCTTCCTCTGTGCTAAAGCCTTGGTCAAGGGATCCACATTGTTAGCATCAGTATCTACTCTGCATATCCACATATCTCCTCTATCGATGATCTCTCGAATGAGGTGATACCGCCGTAGTATATGTTTGGAACGCTGGTGAGAATGAGGTTCCTTAGCCTGTGCTATAGCCTCATTGTTGTCACATTAAAGCTCTATAGGGCTCACGATGCTAGGAACTACACCAAACTCAGAAACAAACTTCCTGATCTAAACAACCTCCTTTGCTGCATTTGCAACAACAATATACTCGGCCTCTGTAGTAGAATTCACGATTGTGTCTTGCTTTGAACTCTTCCAACTCACAACACCACCATTTAAACAAAAGATATACCCTGACTGTGATCTATAATCATCCTTGTCCATTTGAGAGCTAGCATCGTTGTAACCCTTTACAGAGAGCTCCTCATTGCCTCCAATTATCAAGAAATATTCTTTAGTTCTTCTTAAGTACTTAAGAATATTCTTGACGGCTATCCAATGACTGTCACCTAGATCCGACTAGTACCTATTCGTCATGCTTAAAGCATACAAAATATCAGGACGTGTGCATAGCATGACATATAAAATAGACCCTATAGAAGATGCATAAGGGATCTGATCCATGCATTCCCTTTCTTCCTTAGAAGAAGGGCATTCAGCCTTCGAAAGGCTCACACCATGTGACATTGGCATAAATCCCTTCTTGGAACTCTGCATGGCAAAACATTTAAGCACCTTGTCAATATATGCACTTTGACTTAAGCCAAACAATCTCTTAGATCTATCTCTATAAATCTTAATGGCTAAAATGTAGGCTGCTTCACCTAAGTCCTTCATTGAGAAACAATTCTCAAGCCAAGTCTTCACAGACTACAGGATAGGGATGTCGTTTCCAATGAGAAGTATGTCATCAACATACAAGATAAGAAGGATAACTATACTCCCACTGACCCTCTTGTAGACACAAGGTTCATCTTCATTCTTCATGAAACCAAACTGTTTGATCGCATCATCGAATTGAATATTCCAGCTTCTAGATGCTTGCTTTAAACCATAAATGGACCTTTGCAGCTTGCATACTTTGCCAGCATGCTTTGGATCTACAAAACCCTCAGGTTATGTCTTGTACACATCCTCGAGGAGGTTTTCATTTAGAAATGCAGTTTTGACATCCATTTGCCAAATCTCATAATCGTGGTAAGCTGCAATAGCAAGCATGATCCGAATGGACTTAAGTATTGCAACTGTTGAAAAAGTTTCATCATAGTCAATACCATGAATCTATTTGAAACCTTTAGCTACCAATCTCCCGTTATAGGTATGCATAAGACCATCCATGTCAGTCTTTGTAACGCCCGCCCTTATCTGCTCTCAGGGCGGCGCTGCTTTTTTTTTTTTTATAACATGACATATAGGGATCATTTCACAATCTACGTACTTAACGTGTTTTCATGGCATAAACCTTCTCTTATACATGCATTACCTATCATATTCGTAATAAGCATGTTAACATCTCTTATCTCTTTTTATAACATGCATAACATAAACACCCATTCATGAGTTCTAGCATATCAACTTTTATAAGTAACTGAACAGTAACATAACTAAACAACATTCAACATGGTATGAATAAATCTCAAGTCTTATAAGCGGAAGCAAATGTCTTAAGGTGTTCACTGAGCATATAAATATAAGCAGATAGTAATAGGGTCTTTTTTTCACCATGCCACTATCACACCCACTTGGCCCCTCCTGCTACTTCCTCTTACTTCATGTTTCCTTTATCTGCAGTATATGGACAACATAAACTATAAGCATATAGCTTAGTAAGATTCTTGCCTACTCACAAAAGCCACAAACCTCATCAATAATTAGACAACATGAGCATACTAGCATAAACAACATAAGTAGGGCATAACAACACTACACATCAGCATACTAACGTAATGAAACCTAAACATGGCGTGAAATTTACATAAGCACGCTAGGCATAATTAAATCTAAGCAGGACATAAGTGAAACATAAGCATTCATGCTATCATAAATCCTAAACATGCATAAAGGACATAATCATAAGCATTCTTACACTTGAACATAAGCATTCATAATATCTTAAATCCTAAACATGCATAAAGGACATAATCATAAGCATTCTTACACTTGAACATAAGCATTCATAATATCTTAAATCCTAAACATGCATAAAGGACATAATCATAAGCATTCTTACTCTTGAACATAAGCATTCATAATATCTTAAATCCTTTCTTTTCAAAACATATACATATAGGTACTTCAACATAATCATAACTTGCATGGGGGGCCCCAGGTTAAGTACCACATAATGCGCGTTCCCTAATAGGTTGGGGTAGTGAGCCACCATACCTACTAGAGCAAGACCTCTTAGGTCTTACCAGGGCAAGACCTCTTACGTCTTCTTATGTCCCTTTGGATTTGATTAACGACCACTGGCCGAATTGGTACTTAACCTCTTACAAAGTAAAATACTTAATTCCTTTCTTTCTTGTCATATCATAAAGAATGCTCTTAATCCCCCAAATAAAAGGGGAGCATCTCTGTCTTATCTTATCATAAGGAGAGCTCTTAATCCCTACTTGAAAGGAAAGCATCTCCATCTTATCTTATCATAAGGAGAGCTCTTAATCCCTACTTGAAAGGGAAGCATCTCCATCTTATCTTATCATAAGGAGAACTCTTAATCCCTACTTGAAAGGGAAGCATCTCTTAGACATGTCATAACATATATGCATTCATAACGTAAGAGTACCCTAAAGGGGTCCTAAAGCGTAATCATGTTCATCACATAAGCATATTTCATGGCATATTAAAATCATAATCATGTTCATCACATAAGCATATTTCATGGCATATAAAAATCATAATCATGTTCATCACATAAGCATATTTCATGGCATATAAAAATCATAATCATGTTCATCACATAAGCATATTTCATGGCATATAAAAATCATAATCATGTTCATCACATAAGCATATTTCATGGCATATAAAAATCATAATCATGTTCATCACCTAAGCATATTTCATGGCATATAAAAATCATAATCATGTTCATCACCTAAGCATACCACATGTCCTGATTTCCTAAGGGGTGTTTTCATTCAACCCTAGCCCTACAACCATTGTTGGCCGAAACTTGTAGGGTGCCAATTTCTTTATTTTTTTTTTTACACAAACTCCTTCACGAAGGCATACAACATGATATAACTTCACAAGGGGTGTTTTCATGAAACCCTAACCCTAAACCCAAGGTTGGCCGAAACTTGTAGGGTACAAATTTCTTTATTTTTTTGTTACATAAACTCCTACATGAAGGCATACAACATGATATAACTTCACAAGGGGTGTTTTCATGAAACCCTAACCCAAAACCCAAGGTTGGCCGAAACTTTTAGGGTACCAATTTCTTTATTTTTTTTGTTACATAAACTCCTACATGAAGGCATACAACATGATATAACTTCACAAGGGGTGTTTTCATGAAACCCTAAACCCAAGGTTGGCCGAAACTTGTAGGGGCTATAAACTTGGATTTTTGTCACCTAAAAATTCCTACATGAAGCATACAACTTGTAAAAGATCCTTAGCATCACTTTCATGAAACCCTAGCCCCAAAGACATGGTTGGCCGAAACTTGTAGGGGCTATAAACTTGGATTTTTTGTCACCTAAAAATTCCTACATGAAGCATACAACTTGTAAAAGATCCTTAGCATCACTTTCATGAAACCCTAGCCCCAAAGACATGGTTGGCCGAAACTTGTAGGGGCTATAAACTTGGATTTTTGTCACCTAAAAATTCCTACATGAAGCATACAACTTGTAAAAGATCCTTAGCATCACTTTCATGAAACCCTAGCCCCAAAGACATGGTTGGCCGAAACTTGTAGGGGCTATAAACTTGGATTTTTGTCACCTAAAAATTCCTACATGAAGCATACAACTTGTAAAAGATCCTTAGCATCACTTTCACGAAACCCTAGCCCCAAAGACATGATTGGCCGAAACATGTAGGGCACAAAACTTCATATTTCTTTCATGTAACATGTCCTACAAAACTAGTATACTGCAGGTGAGGAAATCTTGCATCCTTCGCTTTGCTTTGAGTGGGAAGATGACCTAAGGAAACAAAACACCTAGCCTTCTCCTTGCTTGAATGGGGTTCGGCCAAAGGGTGAAAATGGAGAGGGGGAGGAAGGCATTTCGGTGAGGAAGAAGAAGAGAAGAGGAGAAATGATGTTTGGATACTCATGCCCCCTCATTCCCCCTATTTATTCATTTGAAGAGCCCCTTGATCTCCCTTACACTTAACCATAATTTCCCCTACTCCTCTAATGATATAATCCTATTGGGCTTTTGGTTAGTGGGTGCATCTATAGGGCTTGGCTATCTCTAGAGGTTTGGGGTTCAATTCCTAAGCCTTGCACCCCTTTTTGGCTTATTTTCTTTTATTTTTGAAAAAAAGCCCACATAAAGCCCATTATCGTCAAGCCAAAAATTCTCGTAAAATGGTTAGAAATTTTACGGGCGTTACAATCCCTCATACCTTGTAAAAAGTTTCGTCCTTGAAACTTAAAACAATTCTGGGTACTTCTGCTCCATGTCCTCCTCGCGTTCCCAGGTTGCTTCCTCGTATCGTTGATTCTGCCACAAGACCTTTACTAAGGGCACCTTTTTGTTCTTTAGCCTCTTGACTTCTCGGTCTAGTATCTGGATAGGCCAACTTTCCATACTCAGGTCCTCTTGAACTTGTACGGTTTGTGGCTCGATCACTTGGTCCGCACTGGATAAGCATTTCTTGAGCACAGAGACATGGAACACGTTGTGTATAGCTGACATCTCTTGAGGCTCCGGCTTATAGCCTTGCCAACCCTCTGAAATATCGTATACGGTCCCACGTAGCGTGGACTCAGTTTACCCTTCCTTCCGAATCTCGTCACTCCCTTCATAGGGGCCACTTTGAGGAATACCAGGTCCCCGACTTCGAATTCTAACGGTCTACGCCGCATATTCGCATAGCTCTTTTGTCGGCTCTGAGCAATTTCGATTCTCTGACGGATATTCTGTATAGCTCGGGTGGTATCGTCAATAATATCGGCCTGAAGACCCATTTCCCTCCTTTCACAACCCTCGTACCAACAGATAGGAGACCTGCATCTTCTCCCGTATAGAGCTTCATATGGTGCCATTCCAATAGTAGCCTGGTAACTATTGTTGTAAGCAAATTCTGTCAAGCACAAGTATCGACACCAACTCCCCTTAAAGTCTAGAGCACAAGCCCGCAACATATCTTCCAGCACCTGGTTCACTCTTTCTATCGGCCAGTCGATTACGAGGATGAAAGCAACGATCTTGAATCTCAACTTAGTGCCAAGAGCCTTCTGAACACATTCCCAGAAATGGGAGGTAAAACGGCCATCACGATCAGAAATAATAGCCTTAGGCACTCCATGTAATCTGATAATTTCCTTGACATATAATTGAGCTAGCTTCTCAACCGTATAGGTCATCTTAATCGCCAGGAAATGGGCAGACTTTGTCAACCGGTCTATGATTACCCATATAGCATCATAACCATTTGTTGTTCTGGGTAATCTCGAAATGAAATCCATAGAAATTTCTTCCCATTTCCACTCTGGAATCTGTATCGGCTGCAGTAATCCCCCAGGTTTCTGGTGTTCTGCCTTAACCCTCTAGAAGGTCAGACAGGTGTTGACGTACTGAGCCACATCCCTTTTCATGCCGGACCACCAAAATTTATCTCTTAAGTCCTGATACATTTTTGTAGATCCAGGATGCATGGTATAAGGTGTTCCATGGGATTCCTCGAGTATCTTCTTCCGAAGTTCCGGATCGTCCGGAATACATAGTCGGTCCCGGAGGTATAATAGTCCGCTGTCGGAAATGCAGAATCCATTATCCCTTCCTTCCAGGACTTCCTGTTTGATCTTTTGGATGTCTGAATCACCATCTTGCTTTCCCAATATATCGTCGAACAATGTCGGCGCTATCTTCATGGTGGAAAGTTATCCAGAAATAATCTCTATTTCGTAATTCATTATTTCACTTTTCAGGGGCTGAGATAGCATTAATAAGGACATCAAAGCGGCACAGGACTTTCTGCTAAGTGCATCTGCCACTTTGTTGGCCTTTCTGGGATGATAGAATATCTCACAATCATAATCCTTAACTAGCTCAAGCCATCTGCGTTGCCTCATATTTAGGTCTTTCTGAGTGAAGAAATATCTCAGACTCTGGTGGTCTGTATAAATCCTGCACCGAGCTCCGTATAAGTAGTGCCTCCATATTTTCAGAGCGAATACCACGGCTGCTAGTTCTAAGTCATGGGTAGGATAATTTCTTTCGTGCTCCTTGAGCTGTCTAGAGGCGTAAGCGATAACCTTGCCATTTTGCATAAGTACAGCTCCGAGCCCCAGTTTAGAAGCGTCACTATACATATCGAAGCTTTCATTATCTTCAGGGAGAGTCAGAATGGGAGCGCTGGTTAGTCTCCTCTTCAGTTTCGTAAAACTCCTCTCACAGTCCTCAGTCCATTTGTATTGTTGGTACTTTCGGGTGAGTGCTGTCATAGGGGTTGCAATTCTAGAGAAGTCCTCTACAAACTTTCTATAATAGCCTGCTAGCCCGAGAAAACTTCTGATTTCACTCGCATTCCTTGGCCTATTCCAGTTCCTCACAGCTTCAATCTTTATTGGGTCTACCATGATTCCTTCTTTAGAGATGACATGACCCAAGAATGACACTTGATCGAGCCAGAACTCACATTTGGAGAATTTCGCATATAGTTGCTCTTTCTGAAGAATCTGTAGTACTGTCTTCAGATGTTCGGCATGCTCTTCTCGGTCTCTCTAGTAGATAAGAATATCGTCGATGAACACGATTATAAATTCGTCGAGGAAGGCCGAGAATACTCGATTCATCAGGTCCATGAACATCGCAGGAGCATTGGTTACTCCGAAGGGCTTAACTACGAACTCATAAGTAATTTCGAAAGGAACGAACTTATCATCTCTTATTCATACTTTCATACCAGAAGGAAAAATGTTAACATATAACATTTCTTATTTCTAATCTAAACAAAAACTACTTGAGAAGATAGTTCATTACGACTCCCCCTAGGACAAACCCTAGTGCAGTTGTAATTATTTTTAGTCCTATCTTCCTTGGCCTCACTAGGGTAGTCTCAAGCTGGCCAATAAGTTGACTGTTTATAGAACTCTCTTCATTCTTCTCGAGGTCAGCTACCACCGGGTTCTCTACCACGGGCTTCTCTTGAACCTTGTGCTCCAGTAGTTCCCAACATAACTCAGCATATGTTATCCGCCCTTCATAGCGGCCCCATACGTGATGTGCAACTACCATGAAATCATTGGGCAGAGAGCGTACCAAGGCCCATATCCTATAATTGTCCAGTAACGGAAACTCCTGCTACTCGAGTCTCCTAAAAAGACCATCGAGCCTTCTCATGTGTCCGATGACCCCACCATCAGGTTTATAAACTATCTCTTCAATAGCTTCCCTTAGTCGGTTTCGTAACACATCACGATGGGTCATGGTGGTCATCGTCCGTGCCATCTGAAATTGAAAATGAAGTCAGTGCAAAACCGACTAACCGTCTGGCCCGCTTAATTCAATTCATATGAGCATAGACCTTACACAAATAATTACGAAAATCAAATCTTCGTAATTTTAGGAGTTATTTTTTTTTCTAGTGGTATTTCTGGGTTAGAGACATGTTTCCATCATATAAAGCTTGGTAAGGTATCATTACTATCTAAGTCACAAGTATGGTTCCATTCTACTAAAACATGACGAGGTATTATTTCTATCTAAATCACGAGTGTGATTCCATTCTACTAAAACATGATGAGGTATTATTTTTAACTAGATAGAAGACACTCTTCATTATAAAAGAAACTTAGGTATGCATAAAGTTACTTACTTGGAAACAGCAGGAAGGAGGCTTGATGTGTGATAGTGGAAAGGTGAACCCGCTCTGATACCAACCTGTAACGCCCGCCCTTATCTACTCTCAGGGCGGCACTAATTTTTTTTTTTATAACATGACATATAGGGATCATTTCACAATCTACGTACTTAACGTGTTTTCATGGCATAAACCTTCTCTTATACATGCATTACCTATCATATTCGTAATAAGCATGTTAACATCTCTTATCTCTTTTTATAACATGCATAACATAAACATCCATTCATGAGTTCTAGCATATCAACTTTTATAAGTAACTGAACAGTAACATAACTAAGCAACATTCAACATGGTACGAATAAATCTCAAGTCTTATAGGTGGAAGCAAATGTCTTAAGGTGTTCACTGAGCATATAAATATAAGCAGATAGTAATAGGGTCTTTTTTTCACCATGCCACTATCACACCCACTTGGCCCCTCCTGCTACTTCCTCTTACTTCATGTTTCCTTTATCTGCAGTATATGGACAACATAAACTATAAGCATATAGCTTAGTAAGATTCTTGCCTACTCACAAAAGCCACAAACCTCATCAATAATTAGACAACATGAGCATACTAGCATAAACAACATAAGTAGGGCATAACAACACTACACATCAGCATACTAACATAATGAAACCTAAACATGGCGTGAAATTTACATAAGCACGCTAGGCATAACTAAATCTAAGCAGGACATAAGTGAAACATAAGCATTCATGCTATCATAAATCCTAAACATGCATAAAGGACATAATCATAAGCATTCTTACACTTGAACATAAGCATTCATAATATCTTAAATCCTAAACATGCATAAAGGACATAATCATAAGCATTCTTACACTTGAACATAAGCATTCATAATATCTTAAATCCTAAACATGCATAAAGGACATAATCATAAGCATTCTTACACTTGAACATAAGCATTCATAATATCTTAAATCCTAAACATGCATAAAGGACATAATCATAAGCATTCTTACTCTTGAACATAAGCATTCATAATATCTTAAATCCTTTCTTTTCAAAACATATACATATAGGTACTTCAACATAATCATAACTTGCATGGGGGGCCCCAGGTTAAGTACCACATAATGCGCGTTCCCTAATAGGCTGGGGTAGCGAGCCACCATACCTACTAGAGCAAGACCTCTTACGTCTTACCAGGGCAAGACCTCTTACGTCTTCTTATGTCCCTTTGGATTTGATTAACGACCACCTGACGGTCAGATCTTAACCTCTTACAAAGTAAAATACTTAATTCCTTTCTTTCTTGTCATATCATAAAGAATGCTCTTAATCCCCCAAATAAAAGGGGAGCATCTCTGTCTTATCTTATCATAAGGAGAGCTCTTAATCCCTACTTAAAAGGGAAGCATCTCCATCTTATCTTATCATAAGGAGAGCTCTTAATCCCTACTTGAAAGGGAAGCATCTCCATCTTATCTTATCATAAGGAGAGCTCTTAATCCCTACTTGAAAGGGAAGCATCTCTTAGACATGTCATAACATATATGCATTCATAACGTAAGAGTACCCTAAAGGGGTCCTAAAGCGTAATCATGTTCATCACATCAGCATATTTCATGGCATATTAAAATCATAATCATGTTCATCACATAAGCATATTTCATGGCATATTAAAATCATAATCATGTTCATCGCATAAGCATATTTCATGGCATATAAAAATCATAATCATGTTCATCACATAAGCATATTTCATGGCATATAAAAATCATAATCATGTTCATCACATAAGCATATTTCATGGCATATAAAAATCATAATCATGTTCATCACATAAGCATATTTCATGGCATATTAAAATCATAATCATGTTCATCACCTAAGCATATTTCATGGCATATAAAAATCATAATCATGTTCATCACCTAAGCATACCACATGTCCTGATTTCCTAAGGGGTGTTTTCATGCAACCCTAGCCCTACAACCATTGTTGGCTGAAACTTGTAGGGTGCCAATTTCTTTATTTTTTTTTTTACACAAACTCCTTCACGAAGGCATACAACATGATATAACTTCACAAGGGGTGTTTTCATGAAACCCTAACCCTAAACCCAAGGTTGGCCGAAACTTGTAGGGTACCAATTTCTTTATTTTTTGTTACATAAACTCCTACATGAAGGCATACAACATGATATAACTTCACAAGGGGTGTTTTCATGAAACCCTAACCCTAAACCCAAGGTTGGCCGAAACTTGTAGGGTACCAATTTCTTTATTTTTTTGTTACATAAACTCCTACATGAAGGCATACAACATGATATAACTTCACAAGGGGTGTTTTCATGAAACCCTAACCCTAAACCCAAGGTTGGCCGAAACTTGTAGGGGCTATAAACTTGGATTTTTGTCACCTAAAAATTCCTACATGAAGCATACAACTTGTAAAAGATCCTTAGCATCACTTTCATGAAACCCTAGCCCCAAAGACATGGTTGGCCGAAACTTGTAGGGGCTATAAACTTGGATTTTTGTCACCTAAAAATTTCTACATGAAGCATACAACTTGTAAAAGATCCTTAGCATCACTTTCATGAAACCCTAGCCCCAAAGACATGGTTGGCCGAAACTTGTAGGGGCTATAAACTTGGATTTTTTGTCACCTAAAAATTCCTACATGAAGCATACAACTTGTAAAAGATCCTTAGCATCACTTTCATGAAACCCTAGCCCCAAAGACATGGTTGGCCGAAACTTGTAGGGGCTATAAACTTGGATTTTTGTCACCTAAAAATTCCTACATTAAGCATACAACTTGTAAAAGATCCTTAGCATCACTTTCATGAAACCCTAGCCCCAAAGACATGGTTGGCCGAAACATGTAGGGCACAAAACTTCATATTTCTTTCATGTAACATGTCCTACAAAACTAATATACTGCAGGTGAGGAAATCTTACATCCTTCGCTTTGCTTTGAGTGGGAAGATGACCTAAGGAAACAAAAAACCTAGCCTTCTCCTTGCTTGAATGGGGTTCGGCCAAAGGGTGAAAATGGAGAGGGGGAGGAAGGGATTTCGGTGAGGAAGTAGAAGAGAAGAGGAGAAATGAAGTTTGGATACTCATGCCCCCTCATTCCCCCTATTTATTCATTTGAAGAGCCCCTTGATCTCCCTTACACTTAACCATAATTTCCCCTACTCCTCTAATGATATAATCCTATTGGGCTTTTGGTTAGTGGGTGCATCTATAGGGCTTGGCTATCTCTAGAGGTTTGGGGTTCAATTCCTAAGCCTTGCACCCCTTTTTGGCTTATTTTCTTTTATTTTTGAAAAAAAACCCACATAAAGCCCATTATCGTCAAGCCAAAAATTCTCGTAAAATGGTTAGAAATTTTACGGGCGTTACAATCCCTCATACCTTGTAAAAAGTTTCGTCCTTGAAACTTAAAACAATTCTGGGTACTTCTTCTCCATGTCCTCCTCGCGTTCCCAGGTTGCTTCCTCGTATCGTTGATTCTGCCACAAGACCTTTACTAAGGGCACCTCTTTGTTCTTTAGCCTCTTGACTTCTCGGTCTAGTATCTGGATAGGCCAACTTTCCATACTCAGGTCCTCTTGAACTTGTACGGTTTGTGGCTCGATCACTTGGTCCGCACTGGATAAGCATTTCTTGAGCACAGAGACATGGAACACGTTGTGTATAGCTGACATCTCTTGAGGCAGCTCCAGCTTGTAAGCTGCCTTGCCAACTCTCTGCAATATCGTATACGGTCCCACGTAGACTCGCCATTTTCCTTCCGAATCTCGTCACTCCCTTCATAGGGGCCACTTTGAGGAATACCAGGTCCCCGACTTCGAATTCTAATGGTCTACGCCGCATATTCGCATAGCTCTTTTGTCGGCTCTGAGCAGTTTCGATTCTCTGACGGATATTCTGTATAGCTCGGGTGGTATCGTCAATAATATCGGCCTGAAGACCCATTTCCCTCCTTTCACAACCCTCGTACCAACAGATAGGAGACCTGCATCTTCTCCCGTATAGAGCTTCATATGGTGCCATTCCAATAGTAGCCTGGTAACTATTGTTGTAAGCAAATTCTGCCAAGCATAAGTATCGACACCAACTCCCCTTAAAGTCTAGAGCACAAGCCCGCAACATATCTTCCAGCACCTGGTTCACTCTTTCTATCTGACCGTCGGTCTGAGGATGAAACGCAGTGCTGAATCTCAACTTAGTGCCAAGAGCCTTCTGAACACATTCCCAGAAATGGGAGGTAAAACGGCCATCACGATCAGAAATAATAGCCTTAGGCACTCCATGTAATCTGATAATTTCCTTGACATATAATTGAGCTAGCTGCTCAACCGTATAGGTCATCTTAATCGCCAGGAAATGGGCAGACTTTGTCAACCGGTCTATGATTACCCATATAGCATCATAACCATTTGTTGTTCTGGGTAATCCCGAAATGAAATCCATAGAAATTTCTTCCCATTTCCACTCTGAATCTATATCGGCTGCAGTAATCCCCCAGGTTTCTGGTGTTCTGCCTTAACCCTCTGGCAGGTCAGACAGGTGTTGACGTACTGAGCCACATCCCTTTTCATGTCGGACCACCAAAATTTATCTCTTAAGTCCTGATACATTTTTGTAGATCCAGGATGCATGGTATAAGGTGTTCCATGGGATTCCTCGAGTATCTTCTTCCGAAGTTCCAGATCGTCCGGAATACATAGTCGGTCCCGGAGGTATAATAGTCCACTGTCGAAAATGTGGAATCCATTATCCCTTCCTTCCAGGACTTCCTGTTTGATCTTCTGGATGTCTGAATCACCATCTTGCTTTCCCAATATATAGTCAAACAATGTTGGCGCTATCGTCATGGTGGAAAGTTGTCCAGAAATAATATCTATTCCGTAATTCATTATTTCACTTTTCAGGGGCTGAGATAGCATTAATAAGGACATCAAAGCGGCACAGGACTTTCTGCTAAGTGCATCTACCACTTTGTTGGCCTTTCCGGGATGATAGAATATCTCACAATCATAATCCTTAACTAGCTCAAGCCATCTGCGTTGCCTCATATTTAGGTCTTTCTGAGTGAAGAAATATCTCAGACTCTGGTGGTCTGTATAAATCCTGCACCGAGCTCCGTATAAGTAGTGCCTCCATATTTTCAGAGCGAATACCACGGCTGCTAGTTCTAAGTCATGGGTAGGATAATTTCTTTCGTGCTCCTTAAGCTGTCTAGAGGCGTAAGCGATAACCTTGCCATTTTGTATAAGTACTGAGCCCCAGCTTTAGAAGCGTCACTATACATATCAAGCTTTCATTATCTTGAGGAGAGTCGAATGGGAGCTGTTAGTCTCCTCTTGATTCCAGAAACTCCTCTCACAGTCCTCAGTCCATTTGTATTGTTGGTCCTTTCGGGTGAGTGTTGTCATAGGGGCGGCAATTCTAGAGAAGTCCTCTACAAACTTTCTATAATAGCCTGCTAGCCCGAGAAAACTTCTGATTTCACTCGCATTCCTTGGCCTATTCCAGGTCCTCACAGCTTCAATCTTTATTGGGTCTGCCATGATTCCTTCTTTAGAGATGACATGACCCAAGAATGACACTTGATCGAGCCAGAACTCACATTTGGAGAATTTCGCATATAGTTGCTCTTTCTAAAGAATCTGTAGTACTGTCTTCAGATGTTCGGCATGCTCTTCTCGGTCTCTCGAGTAGAAAAGAATATCGTCGATGAACACGATTACAAATTCGTCGAGGAAGGCCGAGAATACTCGATTCATCAGGTCCATGAACATCGCAGGAGCATTGGTTACTCCGAAGGGCTTAACTACGAACTCATAAGTAATTTCGAAAGGAACGAACTTATCATCTCTTATTCATACTTTCATACCAGAAGGAAAAATGTTAACATATAACATTTCTTATTTCTAATCTAAACAAAAACTACTTGAGAAGATAGTTCATTACGACTCCCCCTAGGACAAACCCTAGTGCAGTTGTAATTATTTTTAGTCCTATCTTCCTTGGCCTCACTAGGGTAGTCTCAGGCTGGCCAATAAGTTGACTGTTTATAGAACTCTCTTCATTCTTCTCGAGGTCAGCTACCACCGGGTTCTCTACCACGGACTTCTCTTGAACCTTGTGCTCCAGTAGTTCCCAACATAACTCAGCATATGTTATCCGCCCTTCATAGAGGCCCCATACGTGATGTGCAACTACCATGAAATTATTGGGCAGAGAGCGTACCAAGGCCCATATCCTATAATTGTCCAGTAACGGAAACTCCTGCTACTCGAGTCTCCTAAAAAGACCATCGAGCCTTCTCATGTGTCCGATGACCCCACCATCAGGTTTATAAACTATCTCTTCAATAGCTTCCCTTAGTCAGTTTCGTAACACATCACGATGGGTCATGGTGGTCATCGTCCGTGCCATCTGAAATTGAAAATGAAGTCAGTGCAAAACCGACTAACCCGTACGAAACTGGCTTAATTCAATTCATATGAGCATAGACCTTACACAAATAATTATGAAAATTAAATCTTCGTAATTTTAGGAGTTATTTTTTTTTCTAGTGGTATTTCTGAGTTAGAGACATGTTTCCATCATATAAAGCTTGGTAAGGTATCATTACTATCTAAGTCACAAGTATGGTTCCATTCTACTAAAACATGATGAGGTATTATTTTTAACTAGATAGAAGACACTCTTCATTATAAAAGAAACTTAGGTATGCATAAAGTTACTTACTTGGAAACAGCAGGAAGGAGGCTTGATGTGTGATAGTGGAAAGGTGAACCCGCTCTGATACCAACCTGTAACGCCCGCCCTTATCTGCTCTCAGGGCGGCGCTACTTTTTTTTATATATATAACATGACATATAGGGATCATTTCACAATCTACGTACTTAACGTGTTTTCATGGCATAAACCTTCTCTTATACATGCATTACCTATCATATTCATAATAAGCATGTTAACATCTCTTATCTCTTTTTATAACATGCATAACATAAACATCCATTCATGAGTTCTAGCAAATCAACTTTTATAAGTAACTGAACAGTAACATAACTAAGCAACATTCAACATGGTACGAATAAATCTCAAGTCTTATAAGCGGAAGCAAATGTCTTAAGGTGTTCACTGAGCATATAAATATAAGCAGATAGTAATAGGGTCTTTTTTTCACCATGCCACTATCACACCCACTTGGCCCCTCCTGCTACTTCCTCTTACTTCATGTTTCCTTTATCTGCAGTATATGGACAACATAAACTATAAGCATATAGCTTAGTAAGATTCTTGCCTACTCACAAAAGCCACAAACCTCATCAATAATTAGACAACATGAGCATACTAGCATAAACAACATAAGTAGGGCATAACAACACTACACATCAGCATACTAACGTAATGAAACCTAAACATGGCGTGAAATTTACATAAGCACGCTAGGCATAATTAAATCAAAGCAGGGCATAAGTGAAACATAAGCATTCATGCTATCATAAATCCTAAACATGCATAAAAGACATAATCATAAGCATTCTTACACTTGAACATAAGCATTCATAATATCTTAAATCCTAAACATGCATAAAGGACATAATCATAAGCATTCTTACACTTGAACATAAGAATTCATAATATCTTAAATCCTAAACATGCATAAAGGACATAATCATAAGCATTCTTACACTTGAACATAAGCATTCATAATATCTTAAATCCTAAACATGCATAAAGGACATAATCATAAGCATTCTTACTCTTGAACATAAGCATTCATAATATCTTAAATCCTTTCTTTTCAAAACATATACATATAGGTACTTCAATATAATCATAACTTGCATGGGGGGCCCCAGGTTAAGTACCACATAATGCACGTTCCCTAATAGGCTGGGGTAGCGAGCCACCATACCTACTAGAGCAAGACCTCTTACGTCTTACCAGGGCAAGACCTCTTACGTCTTCTTATGTCCCTTTGGATTTGATTAACGACCACCTGACGGGTCGGGTACTTAACCTCTTACAAAGTAAAATACTTAATTCCTTTCTTTCTTGTCATATCATAAAGAATGCTCTTAATCCCCCAAATAAAAGGGAAGCATCTCTGTCTTATCTTATCATAAGGAGAGCTCTTAATCCCTACTTGAAAGGGAAGCATCTCCATCTTATCTTATCATAAGGAGAGCTCTTAATCCCTACTTGAAAGGGAAGCATCTCCATCTTATCTTATCATAAGGAGAGCTCTTAATCCCTACTTGAAAGGGAAGCATCTCTTAGACATGTCATAACATATATGCATTCATAACGTAAGAGTACCCTAAAGGGGTCCTAAAGCGTAATTATGTTCATCACATCAGCATATTTCATGGCATATTAAAATCATAATTATGTTCATCACATAAGCATATTTCATGGCATATTAAAATCATAATCATGTTCATCACATAAGCATATTTCATGGCATATAAAAATCATAATCATGTTCATCACATAAGCATATTTCATGGCATATAAAAATCATAATCATGTTCATCACATAAGCATATTTCATGGCATATAAAAATCATAATCATGTTCATCACATAAGCATATTTCATGGCATATTAAAATCATAATCATGTTCATCACCTAAGCATATTTCATGGCATATAAAAATCATAATCATGTTCATCACCTAAGCATACCACATGTCCTGATTTCCTAAGGGGTATTTTCATGCAACCCTAGCCCTACAACCATTGTTGGCCGAAACTTGTAGGGTGCCAATTTCTTTATTTTTTTTTTTACACAAACTCCTTCTTCACAAGGGGTGTTTTCATGAAACCCTAACCCTAAACCCAAGGTTGGCCGAAACTTGTAGGGTACCAATTTCTTTATTTTTTTGTTACATAAACTCCTACATGAAGGCATACAACATGATATAACTTCACAAGGGGTGTTTTCATGAAACCCTAACCCTAAACCCAAGGTTGGCCGAAACTTGTAGGGTACCAATTTCTTTATTTTTTTGTTACATAAACTCCTACATGAAGGCATACAACATGATATAACTTCACAAGGGGTGTTTTGATTAAACCCTAACCCTAAACCCAAGGTTGGCCGAAACTTGTAGGGGCTATAAACTTGGATTTTTGTCACCTAAAAATTCCTACATGAAGCATACAACTTGTAAAAGATCCTTAGCATCACTTTCATGAAACCCTAGCCCCAAAGACATGGTTGGCAGAAACTTGTAGGGGCTATAAACTTGGATTTTTGTCACCTAAAAATTTCTACATGAAGCATACAACTTGTGAAAGATCCTTAGCATCACTTTCATGAAACCCTAGCCCCAAAGACATGGTTGGCCGAAACTTGTAGGGGCTATAAACTTGGATTTTTTGTCACCTAAAAATTCCTACATGAAGCATACAACTTGTAAAAGATCCTTAGCATCACTTTCATGAAACCCTATCCCCAAAGACATGGTTGGCCGAAACTTGTATGGGCTATAAACTTGGATTTTTGTCACCTAAAAATTCCTACATGAAACATACAACTTGTAAAAGATCCTTAGCATCACTTTCATGAAACCCTAGCCCCAAAGACATGGTTGGCCGAAACATGTAGGGCATAAAACTTCATATTTCTTTCATGTAACATGTCCTACAAAACTAATATACTGCAGGTGAGGAAATCTTACATCCTTCGCTTTGCTTTGAGTGGGAAGATGACCTAAGGAAACAAAAAACCTAGCCTTCTCCTTGCTTGAATGGGGTTCGGCTAAAGGGTGAAAATGGAGAGGGGGAGGAAGGGATTTCGGTGAGGAAGAAGAAAGGAAGAGGAGAAATGAAGTTTGGATACTCATGCCCCCTCATTCCCCCTATTTATTCATTTGAAGAGCCCCTTGATCTCCCTTACACTTAACCATAATTTCCCCTACTCCTCTAATTATATAATCCTATTGGGCTTCTGGTTAGTGGGTGCATCTATAGGGCTTGGCTATCTCTAGAGGTTTGGGGTTCAATTCCTAGGCCTTGCACCCCTTTTTGGCTTATTTTCTTTTATTTTTGAAAAAAAAGCCCACATAAAGCCCATTATCGTCAAGCCAAAAATTCTCGTAAAATGGTTAGAAATTTTACGGGCGTTATAGTCTTTCTCTTAAAGACCCACTTATACTTAATGGGTTTGACCCCTTCAGGTGGATCAACCAAAGTCCATACTTGGTTAGTGTCCATGGATTCCATTTCGGATCTCATGGCCTCTAGCTATTTCTTAAAATCTGGGCTCATCACAGCTTCCTGATAGGATGTAGGCTCATTTAACTCAACAAGGATAACATCACCATTGTCAGACAAGAGAAATGAATATCTCTTAGGCTGACGACGTATCCTATCAGACCTGCGAAGAGGTTGGTCTACTTGAACAGGTTGTTGCTCCACAACTTCTTGTGCAACAATCTCATCATCTACAACATTTTGTGGTGCCTGTTCAACTTCCATCTCAGTGCTATCTTTATCTAGAATTTCTTCAAGATGTATATTCCTCCCACTAGTTCTTCTACAAACGAACTCTCTTTCTAGAAATACTCCATTTCTAGCAACAAACACTTTGCCTTGTGTGGGATTGTAGAAGTAAAATCCTTTCATTTCCTTAAGATATCCTACAAAGCAGCACTTGTCTAATTTAGGGACTAGTTTATCGGAGACTTGACGTCGAACATAAGTCTCACAACCCTAAATCTTCATAAAAGATATCTTGGGATTCTTCCCAGTCCATATCGTATATGGTGTCTTAATGACTGCCTTAGATGGGACGCTGTTAAGTGTGAAAGTAACAGTCTCTAAAGCATATCTCCAGAAGAAAGAAGGAAGATTTATGTGACTCATCATGGATCGTACCATATCTAATAATGTACAATTTCTCCTTTCTGATACACCATTCCACTGTTCCAGGTGGAGTGAGTTGAGATCTAATCCTAAACTCAATGAGATAGTCACGAAAAGCTTGGCTAAGGTATTCCCCGCCTCGATCTGATCGAAGCACTTTTATACTCTTACCAATTTAGTTTTGTACTTTATTCTTGAATTCTTTGAACTTTTCAAAGGATTCAGATTTGTATCTCATAAGATATACATATCCATATCTACTGAAATCATCAGTAAAAATAATAAAGTACTAATAGCCTCCTCTAGCTGCTACATTAAAGGCCCACATAAATCAATATGTATGAGTTCTAACAAATCAGGAGCTCATTCGCCATGTCCACTAAATGGAGTCTTGGTCATCTTGCCTAGAAGACAGGATTCGCATGTCTCATATGATTCAAAATCAAATGAGTCCAGTAATCCATCCTTATGGAGTTGGGATATGCGACTCTCATTTACGTGACCCAGGCGACAATGGCAGAGATATGTTTGGTTCATATCATTAAATTTGAACCATTTAATATTTATGTTATAGACTGGAGTTTCAAGATCTAGAAGATAGAGACCATTCACAAGGTGTGCACTACAAAAAAACATATCATTTAAATAAACGGAACAACACTTGTCCTTTATTATAAATGAGAAACCTTTCTTGTCTAAACAAGAAACAAAGATAATATTTTTAGTCAAGGCAGACACATAATAACATTCTTCTAGTTCTAAGATAAGCCCAGTGGGCAAAGATAAGGAATATGTCCCTACAGCGATGGTGGCAACTTTTGCTCTATTACCTACCCATAGGTTCACCTCGTCCTTCGTCAATGATCTAGTATTTCAAAGGCCCTGCACATTGGTACAAATGTGAGAAGCATATTGGTATAAATGTGAGAAGCACAACCAGTATCTAATACTCAAGAAGACGAGATAGATAAATTGACTTCTATGACATGTATACCTGAGGTAGAAGTCTCACTTCTCTTCTTTTTCACTTCTTCTAGGTATAGCTTGCAATTCCTCTTCCAATGTCCAATCTCATTACAATGGAAGCAAGTTCCCTCCTTAGCCACTTCGCCTTTGGGTTTCAATGCATTTGCCTTGCCTTTACCTTTGCCTTTGTCTTGGGTCTTACCCTTACCGTTAGGCTTCTGCTTGCCTTTGCCTTTGCTTTGTTCACCATCAAAATGGTACCAGGCTTTGCCTTCTTAAGGTTGAGTTCAGCAATTCACAACATGCTCAACAACTCAGGTAAAGGCTTGTCAATTTCATTCATGTTGTAGTTCATGATAAATTGACTGTAGCCTTCTGGCAATGACTGTAGAACAAGGTCAGTGGCCAACTCTTGGCCCAATGGAAATCCCAATCTCTGTATGTTCTCGACGTATCCAATCATCTTGAGTATATGAGTGCTTACAGGAGTTTCTCCTTGCATTTTGTATTGAAACAAGGCCTTTGATACTTTGTATCTCTCGTTCCTTGTTTGTTTCTGATATAGTTGTTTTAAATGCTCAACCATACCATAGACATCCATGTTCTCATATTGCTTTTGAAGCTCAAAGGTCATGGTGGAAAGCATAAGGCATAACACATCCAATGCGTCATCTTGATGCTTCTTATAAGCATCCTTGTCAGCACGAGTGGTCGTAGGGGAGGGTGGTTCAGGAATGGACTACTCTAGGATGTACAGTTTGTGTTCTTGCTTGAGGACTATCCTCAAGTTTCTGTACCAGTCCAAGAAATTAGCTCCAGTGAGCTTGTCCTTATGAAGGACAGATCGCAGAGAGAGTGTGTTTGACATATTTGACGACATGGTGATCTACAATATAGAAATGCAAAAATGTATCATATTTCTATCATTTAATTAGGCCTTTTAACTAAATAATTCTTCCACTAGTCACAAAATAGGACAACATCCATATTATACCGCATCTTGAGTTAGCTTTGGCTAATCTCCCAAGACTCGTATAAGTTAGGTAGGTAACTTGTACCAATTACATCTAATGTAACTCTTGTACATCTATATGAACAACATTATTTGTTTATTGTGTCCATCGCATGAGATATCCTTCTAAATTACCACTCATCTTGAGTTAGCTTTGGCTAATCGCCTAAGATTTGTATAATATAGGTAGATGTCCCGTATAAGCTATGCCTCTAAGTTCATCAATCTAATAAAGAGAGCTTAGTTAAGTCAAATCCAAAGTTTATACGCGGACATCACAATTATCCTGTCATATTTTACCGAGGTAAATCGAGTCATTTTGCTTTGGCAAATGCGCTACAATTGAACAAGGTAATAGTAAGTATTAAACTTTAGTAGGCATATTGTTGGTGCAGGGGCACTAGATAATTGAACCTGTGTTTTGATTATGGCAAAGACACAAAGTTAAGTTTACATCGTTATCTCACGAGCTAAGTCGAGTGTGCAGAAAAGTACTAAAGCTGGAGCTGAAGGCTAGCGACACCCGGAGGAAGCCGCAGTGGTCGGCCGACACTCGAGTGACTTCGGAGGGAGCCGAAGGAATCGAGTGGAAGGCCAGAAGCGAGAGCTACAAGGTTAGTATCGAGGAAAGCTTGTGTGAGTGAGAGATTGTAAGGTCGTGTCCTCTTTACGGGGATGACCGTAGGCGGCGATCCGACTAAGACTTCCTATGGAAGGTCTAGGTCGAGATCGGACGGTTAGAAACTATCGCATTTATCGTTTTTCGAGCTAACCTCTTACTGTAGGGAAGTGGCTAGGCCGGCGATCCGGACATTGCAAGGCCGATCGATGCTCATCACGATTGGTGATGGCGACGAATCAGCCTTTGCGCTAGGTCAAAATGGATAAGGTTTGACGCGGCCACTTCGCGATAAAAATTATACAACTTTGTGATCTGTTCCGAAAAAAGAGGAGACAAATTCAGAGGCCAAAATCTATAAAAGGAGGGGTGGATTCCAACTCCAAACATCATCAAGTTTATTCATCAAGTGCTCCTACAGTAATATATTTTGATATTGTATTCATTGTTTTTATTCGTAACGAGGTGAGGTAGGCTTGTTGCCTCATCCTCGTACATTTGGTTTTGTGATCGTTGTCTCCTACCTCCAACGAGGAGGAGACGTTTTAGTGCTTTGCCCTCCGTACACAGTCTAGGACCGATAGTGCCTTGGAGTAGCAACCGCTGGGTTGTGAACCAAGTAAAACAAACGTGTCTCTTTATTTTCCGCTGTGTTTACTCGTTTAATTGTCTACTCGAACGAAACGAAGAAAAGATTTACGCTCGCTATTCACCCCCCCCCCTCTAGCGACGCATCTCGATCCAACACATATAATAAGTGACCTAATTTTTTTGTGACAACTAATTACGCATGCATCAAATATACAGGCATCACATGCATCACATATACAAGCATCACATGTATCACATACACACATAGCAAATAATCTTAAACGTGACATGGTTATGGCCCGAATCTACGATCTTCTCAAGCTAATGAGAAGAGCAAATGGTTAACCTAGGGATGACATCTTCTCCAAGTGCTTCCTTCAGTCATCCTGTGTTGTCGGCATCCTCCTTGTAACTTCAACCTTCAATGGACTTTTCATTTCTTTATTTTGTACATTACAAAATAAGAACACTCGAGTTCCATTCAAGTCTAAGTCTATTTTACAACCAAAAAAATAGAGATGAAGACACGACATGCAGGTCGTTTTTATGAATTACAACATGCACACACAACACACAACCACAATCACATTGGGTCCTCGGCCATAACCATGCATCATGCACCATATCATTCATAATGATGTAATGTTATAAAATTTATTATGAATACATACACGAATTTTGAGTCACTTTGCCAATAAGGCACAATGCCACGGCGGTCCCGCTAGCCGGTTAGCGGGCAGGGTCCAAGGGGCAGCGCCCCTTGCGGGGTCGAGGGGTAGCGGCCCCGAAGAAAACTTTATTTTCAACTCCTTGAATGAGTTGCTGCCCTTGTTCTCAAACACGGCCATGGTTGGTCCTATTTTCCAAGCCATGTTCCCCTTTGTGACAATTTCAAACCTAAAATTCGTGCACTCATAATACACATGTTTTATTTCTCATATAAAATACGAAAATCTAAATTTATATCACATATAAATCTTCATAACAAAATATACGTATTGAAAGTGGCTCTAATACCACTGTTGGGATTCGTATCATATCGCATGTGTTCGCGGGCGAAACATTTCGCACAACCACATCGGAAACAAAATACATGATGGATCTCTCTAGAGATCCATGCAATACGTATAAATCAATTCGATTATCCTACTTTGTCTAGATCTTATCTAGAAGAAGAAGTATATCTTTGTTGCGAAGCCCTTTGCAATCCCGTTAGCCAAACGCAATCGGATCTCAATACGGTAAGGACAACTATATCTCTAAGGTATCTACATGAACCGTATCTTGGAGAAGGAGATAACACCTTTGGTTGTTCCAGCAACCACACTAAGGCTTTCCACTCTAGACTTTGGCCAAGAAGAAGGGAGAAGAAGAAATAGGGATGCACTACGCGGCAAAAAGGATTCACCATCTCTCACTCACATTCAAGAGAGCTTAAATCCCATTTCACATGCATTAAATCACATTTCATGCATTAACCCCTTCATGCATGCAAGGTTTGAGGATGAAAACCTACTTCATGGATTAATTCTTTTTCATTAACCCTTTTTGCATGCAACATTTAGGGTGACTTCTCAAATTCCAATTGCATGTGAAATCACATTTCATATAATGTTAATGAGTCCTTTTAAATTCCATTGCATGTAATAAATCACATTTGCATGAATTAATCCATTTGCATGCTTTAATTCATTTGCATGCAATAATCTATTTTGCATGCAACGTTTGGGAATATGTTTCATTTCATGCATTAATCCCTTTGCATGCAACATTAAACATTAAATCTCATTTCATGTATTAATCTATTTGCATGTAACAACTCCCATTTGCATGCATGATTAATCATCATTAATCATGCTTACCTTCTTCAATTGATTTCACTTGAGTCTAACTCAAATTAAACCAATTTGAGTCCAACTCAAGTTAGGTCAAGCAATGAGTCTAACTCATTCTAGTCCATTCAATTAACTAATGATTCATTTAGTCAAACTAAGATGAACACTTCTCCAAAACATGTTCTTTGTGTGTGACCCTATAGGCTCTCATAGTGTTGGTAATATATCTAAAATCATTTTAGATACATAAGCAATGAGTGACATCTAGCAATACATCATTGCTACCCAAGTTACAAGAAAGTCGAGATCCGACAACCTTTCCATGACTATTATCATGTATGACTGTCCTTCTATTCTTTATATCTTAGATCGATCAATGAGGCATAGACCATGTCATTCCCTTATCGGTCTTTGTGTTTCTTGATCCCCAAGTAGGCTTACTCAAACAAATAAGCTCAATATCTCATATTGACTCATTTGAGCATGACCATGCATTTCGTGGTCATACTCTATCAAGAGGCTAAAGATATCACTCCCGTTATATGGGAGGGATAGATCTCATCTACATCACTCACATCCCTCCGTATAATTCGTTACATACCCAGTGTTCGCTACTATAGTGAACCCTGTTACGGGTGACATTAGACGATACCAAAGTACATAACTCCTTATGTAGGGAATCGTAGTGACTTCAGGTCTAAGGACTATTCATACCAATAGTCACATGAGAAAGTGTATGACACTCATATAACGATCCATGACACTTTCTCATGGAGGGTCAATTCAGTATATATATTCTCTAATATATATATACCCATGTGTCAATGTGATATCACATATCTATGACTTATGAGATCAAGTCATCCATTGACCTACAGGCTAGTCTCAATGTATCAATATATCCCTTTGTTTATTAATACAATACTTGACTAGGAATATTTAAGAATAGTGTTCTCTACAACTTCTCATAATCAATTCTACCAATTGATATACTGTAGATAAGAACCTACTATTCAAGGGCATTATTATATTTATTTGGCTGACACACACATAAGTAAATATAATAATCAATCTTTGTCTGTTATTAATGAAATATGATATATATGATCCCTAATCAATCATCTCATGATTGATACTAAGGGCTGACACTAACAGATGAATAATAGAAGAGGAGGCTAGGGTTTGAAGACATGACTAAGATATGCTTTGATACCATGTAAAAAAATTTTGGTGGAATTGATGCATTTTATTTCATTAACATCATTCAATATATATACCTGACTAAGTATAGATTTAGAGGACATAATTCTCTTTTTATAAAACTTAATAAATAGAAAAGGTTAATTAATATATGAAAAATATAAAAAATTAATATAAAATATTTCTAATAGATATATATGACCCCCTAGATTTCTAACATAAAAAATAAAACTTTGGTAAGAGTTTAAGGATCCAAGGAATACAACATCATAAAACATCATGCTTGTTGGACGATCGTGGCCCGGCTAGAAGGGAGGTCGAATAGCCTAATGCATCGTGTGCTCGATGGACTTCGTTCGTTCGTCTATAATATTCATTAGTGCAGCGGAATACTAACAATAATATTAACAACAATTAAGACTAAAACAAAGTAAAGAGAAGCAATCGCAAACACATTAATGTAACGTGGTTCACGACCCTTGCCGCTAATCCACGATGATCCATTCGGCGAATCACTCCCTCAATCAATCCACTAAACTCTCCTTTAGCTCAACACAAGGTGGAGAAAACCTTCTTTACACTACACTCCCATTCTCACAAATAATATGAGTAGAAATAGAGAAGAAAGGAGTAGAAAGACTTAGAAAATGTGAGAGCCCTTGAAGGATGATTAGGAGTTAAAACATTTGCCTCTCCAAGGCCCCCAAGCCCTTCTTTTATAGAGAGGAGGGCAATTTTCCTGTTGGGTATGCAATAGTCGACTGCTGCATGACATCAATCGACTGCTGTGGTTCCAATGACTTCTAACCAAGCCTGAACTGTGGCCGTTTTAGTTTTAGAGGTTTTAAGAAAAATAACACAGGACTAGTTTTCAAATTTAACTCAATTTAGGGTCATTTAGTAATTTTGAAAAAAAAATATTAAAATGTTATTCTAGACTTCAAGTATCAAAAAGAAAGTATATTAGAATTACAATGCTCTGAGAAGCACAACATACTTCTTTTTTTTTTTTGAAATTGGACAACTTTAGGGTGGAAAGTTTTCAGTCAAGATTACTAGGTGGCCTATAAGTTGTTGGAGAATCGGATTCAAAGATCTGATTATGATTCAAATATGTTGGATAATCAGATTCAAATATCTGATTATGATTCAAATATTATGGTGTAATTACAAAAATCATGTAAATCTTGTAATTGTGATCATTTTATATCCTACTATAATTTGATTGTATATTTCCTAGAATAATTTAGTTTCTAGATTTAACATTGTACTCTTTATATACAATTTTATAATTCAATAAAGGGCGGAATACTTTCATCTATTTATCTTGTCTTTCATGGTATCAGAACCATCATTCTCCCTCTTTCCCATGACCACTGACCAAACCCAAGTTGTTGTCTCCAATCATGCCAACCTGACCTCTGCTCTCACTCTCATCAATATTTCTCATCAAAATATTGTCAAACTTATCTCTACCAACTATATCTCCTAGAAACTAAAAATTGAGGCTATTCTAATTTGATACAATCTCTTCAAATTTCTTGATGACTCTCACCAGTGTCCACGCCCATAGTTCATGTAAACGATGTTGACACGCCAAATCCAGATCATCTTCCTTGGATCCAATAAGACAAACTTCTTTTTGGTGCTCTCGTTGGCTCCATCTCATCTCCTCTAATTCCTCTTATTCAATAGGTGGCCACCACTCATGAAGCTTGGATTATTCTTGCTAATACTTATTCTCGCCCATCTCATGGCCACATTAAGCAAATCAAGGATCAACTCAAATGGGCGGTTAAAGGTTCTCAATCAATTTCAGAATATATGCAATTTATTAAATGTCATTCTGATGAACTTGTTGCACTTGGAAAGCTAATGGATCATAAGGACCTCATTGAAATAATTCTTGCAAGCTTGGATGATGATTACAAAACTATTGTTGACATTATCGAAGGTCGGGACACACCTATTTCCTTTGATGAATTACATGAAAAGTTGATTAATCGGGAGTTGTCCTTGCACCATTTACAGTCCTTAATCTCTCCTCTTCCTGCCACGACCAATGTTATGACTGGCCGACCTAGATCTAGTGTCTAAAATTTTTCTCCTCGACAAAATTGGCAGTCATCACAACAACAGTCTACCTTGTCCAAATTGGTCTCTTCTGACAACTCTCAACAACGACCGTCGCACCTATTTCTTGGAAAGTGTCAAGGGTGTCGTACTCAGGGACACATAGTTTCTCAATATCCACTTTTTAAAATTGTACCTATTCCCTCTACATCACAGACTGCTGCTCACCATCAACCTTGGTCGCCACAATGACAATGGCAACCAAAGGTCAACGTGGCCACTGCTTCAGCCTCCACCACTCCTTCCTGGCTTCATGATAGTGGTGCATCTTATCATGTTACCTCTGACCTCAATAACCTGTCGCTATATTCTCCATATGATGGTCCTGATGACATGATGATTGGTGATGGTACTGGGTTACATATCACTCACACGGGTTCTACTACCCTAAAAATTGCCTCTCATAATTTTAATTTACAAAATATTTTATGTGTTCTCACTATGAAGAGAAATCTTATCTCTATTTCTAAATTTTGCACATCCAATAAAACTTCTATTGAATTTTTTCCCATTTCTTTTTATGTGAAGGATTTGCAGACGGGGGCACCACTACTGCACGGGCTATCTAGAGATGGTGTTTATGAGTGGTCGACCTCACCAACTTCATCCTCTTCCTTCATTGCTTTTTCCAGTGTTAAAGCTTCTCCTTTTGAGTGGCATCATCATTTAGGACATCCATCTAAGCATGTTTTTCAACACTTAGCTTCTAACTTTAACTTAGATTTATCATCCAACTTATTACATTCATTTCATGTTGGAAAATTGATTGATCAAATAAATAATTTTCTTAATTAGATGAATGAGAAATTAATTTGGCTTAATCTAGATCGTTGGATTAAGATAGATAAATCTGATTCATTCAAATGAAGGGGCATAAGTACCTTTTATTAGTAATATATGAGAGGTGCCCTAAGGCAATCGTCTTACGGTTGTACCATTTATTTGATAAATGAAGATTCACTATTTGAGTATACATATTTTCATGTATTTGATTGGATCTCAAACTCATTTACTGAATGTCCGCAATACGATTCACAGTATTAGAGAATTTGTGATTGGATCACAACTAGTGAGTATCTCTACATGTATAATTTTGATGTATTGGAATTATCTTTAGTCGATGAATTGATGCATTTGGATGCCATCGATTCTGTTGAGACTAGCACGAGGTATACTCTTTGGTTTATCCAAGCAGTTATTTCTCACTGGCTGGAGACATTGGGATGTTCAGAGTTGATCGTGGATGCTAGTTATGGTAACTAGTTCATTAGAGTGACCAACTATAAGACTTCATATGATTCTCTACATATATGGATATGTCAATGAAGTTCTTACTGCAGCTTAAGTGCGATGTTCCTTCGACTTACGGTATTCAAGTCGTCTTGGTCATGGAGACTTATGCTTTGACATCTTAAGCAAGCATCTCCAAGGAGATGTAGACCCGGGATGGTTGGGTATAAGTTAAAGTGCCCGAAAGTGTTTGAATAGCCTACAAAGGATTCACCACTCCTTGCGAGGAGATGTATACCCTTGGCCTCTCGTCGGATTGTTACTAAAGTCTTTGGCCAAAGCATTCCATGTTTAGAGTAAGGTACTCTTGGATACATGTGTAGTAACTAGAATCCGCAGGACGAGGAAATGATACTTGGGCTAAGTGTGACGTAGTCATCCTAGTGGGGACTGACGCTATAGACTATGTCCTGAACCAAGTGGGTATAAGATGAGTGAAGAGAACGGGGCATGATTCACTATGGTTGTTGAAAGGTTTCAGAAATTGTTCTGGGATCAACTGTTGATTTTTCGATTAATTGGGGATCATGATGTACTACTAGGTGTCACTCATGATCGTCTATAATTAATGATTAATTATAGATGACCAACATAAATCGAGAACCTATTTGATCACACGCACAATGAGTGTAATCCGAAAGATTTAAAATGAGCTTGAGAATAGGATTCTCAGATCGAGAGAGACTTGGTTTGGTTGGACTAAACAAATAGCGAGTATGAAATTGTTTCAGTCACATGGAAAGCATGGATGGGTCGTGTCTTTTGAAGACATGATGGATGAACCAAATTGGTTTGGTTCTAATCCAATGGTGGAAAATAAACGAAAGGGGTTTGGTTTGGTTTATTTTAACTTAAAATAGACCAACGCGGTTTAGTTTATTTTAACTTAAGTTATTAGAGCGGGTTAACGGATTTTGATTGTGAAACAATAACCACTAGGAGAAGGCTTATTGATGGTCAAGAAACACACACTCTATAAAATACGGCTTAAGGGTTTTGGAAACTCTAATGAAGCCCTAAGAGTTGTCGCCCACTTCTATTCTCCTCTTCCTCTTCTTTCTGCCCAAAGTTTGTTGCCGCCCAACCTTGCTACAGCAGCTCCTCCTCGCCACCGGCCACCCTCCAGCCACCGACAACTCCTCCAGCCATCCTCCCTTGGCCGCCAACAACCAATGAGCAATCGGCCATTGATTGGTCGGCCATCTTCTTCACCAACACAAGCTGTCCAGTTTTGGACAGCTTGTTTCTCTCTTTGTAGAGAGGTCGTTTGGTCAGCATTTTGTGCTCCGACAGTGACCTACTTACCGGGGATTGGATCTTTGACAATCCTTATAGGTGGAGGACCAAGGTTTCGTCAATTTGTTAACGAAAATCGCTTCCGAGAAGCGAGTTCGTGGAGCTCATTTTTAGATCCGAATTTTGATTCGGATTGTGATCGTCTCTTGGATCACAGTCTTCGATACGAGGCTAGTAACTCTTGCGAAGACGAGGCTCGTGGCTTTGTGAAGCTATCCCGAAGATACTCGACATGGATACGGATAGAGGTGATTCTAGCGAGGGTCTACGATTGATGTCATTCCAGCTACACGTGATACATCAGGTATAATTAGAATAAATTTCCTTTTATTGCAAAATTTAAAATAGTGATTATCTACACTTGTTGTATCCTCCATGCGTGTGGTGTGTGTGTTGTAATAAAGTTAGTTTATTGCTTCTTTTTGCTTCCGCTGTGTACATATTTACCAAATATGTTCGAACACACACCCACATCGGTGCCGGGAAAATCCAATAGTGGTATCAAAGCTGATTGTGTTCTGATATATCGTGAAATTATTTTGCAATAGTGATAATTGTATTTATGGAAATATTTTACTTTTGAAAAGTTTAGAAGTATTTATGAAAATTTTAATTTGTAAAGAAATTCAAATTGAAAGTTTCCTAATATAATTAGGAAATTTATTTCCTAAATTAGATTTGACTTTCCTTAATTAACACTTTCCATAAATAAAATATGTGATTAGATTTAGAAATTTATTTCCTAATTTAATCATGATTTGATTTGAGAAAGCAAATCTAAAATATATTTTATTTCCAAAATAGCTATGACAAATAAGAAAATTTTGTACATGCCATAATTGTATGTCATGTAATTGCATTAAGTTGCATATCATTATGTCATGCGTGTCATGACATGTAGATGCATTAGATGCACTTATGTATGTCATGTGTGTCATGTCATGTAGATAATAGTTATTTGCATGAAAAGAATGATGAGACCACAAAACCCTTATACATTATTAAAGCCTACACGTTCCATTAATATGGTTAGAACCAGAGTTCCGTTTCTTGTTTGGGTTGTTGAACTCTCTCTAAGCCCGGCTCGAATCTGAACATGTTCAAACCATGGAATAATTTAACTCTAATATGGTAAGAGTTAGAGGTCAATCATTAGCTTGGGTTGTTGGACTCTCTCCAAGCCTGGCTAATTGGTTGAATGCGCTCTAACCATATTAAAACTATTTCTCAATTAATGGGTTGGTTTTAACCTGGAGCATCGGCTTATTGGACTCTCTCCAAGGTCGATGTGAAGGGAGGTGAAATTGGGTGCTATGCATATGATGCATACTTGTTAATGTGTTAACAACCCAATGTATGTGTGAATATTCAATTAGTTGATAGCACATTGTGATAGTTACATAAATGTGATATGCAATCGGTATACTTGACACCTACTATCGTAGTTAAGAATGGCTTGCTGGACTCTCTCCAAGGTTGTTCTTATCTATATTGGATATCAACCCATTTGGAGATGGACCTACGATCTCCCGAATTAATTTTGAGGGTTTTTTTTTTAATTCTAAAAATGAATGGGATTTATAAATATATGTTGATTCATTTTAAAATCATTTTCTCATATATGCTTGATTTGTATTTCTAGCTTAATTGATTGATCATGATGTCTTTGAATTTGCATTCCATGTTGGATTCGAATAAATTGACTGAGCCAAACTTCTTGGAGTGGCTTAGAAACCTGAGAATTATTCTCAAGGCTGAAAAGATTGTGTATGTCCTTGAAGCGCCTCTTCCCGCCCGTCCTAATGATGATGCAACTCCGGACCAATTGTTGGCCCATCAAAAAAATATGAGTGATTCTGAAGTAGTGAGTTGCATCATGCTAGCCGTGATGGTACCCGAGTTGCAGAAGCAGCATGAGCATATGGATGCTCATACCATAGTCTTTCATATTTATGAGTTATTTGATGAGCAAATGAGATCTGAAAGGTTCGAAGTCTCTAAGCTCTTCTTCACCTCTGAGATGCAAGAAGGTTAATCTGTGGTACTGCTTAACATGCTGAAGACTATGGAGCCTTCTGTGAAGCATGAATAGGGGACGGTGATGTTAGTTGATTCCTCGAAAAAGGTTCTAAGAGGAAGTCAAAGGAACAACAGAAGGGGAAGAAAAAAAAAGGCAAAGAAGGCAGAACCAGCACAAAAGGGCACTTGTCATCATTGTAGCAAGGAGGACCATTGGCAAAGAAACTACAAGATTTATCTTGAGTTCATGAAGAAGAAGTCATCCGATGCCCCATCCTCTTCAGGTATCTTCGTTATTGATTGTCATTCTATTTCCTTAGACACTTGGGTATTGGATACCGGGTGTAGTTCATATATATGTAATAACTTACATGGGCTAAGGAATAGAAGAAGACTCGTCAAGGGAGAGTCAAATCTACGTGTTGGGAATGGAGCAAAGGTTGTTGCACTCGCCATCGGAACGTATTTGTTGAAACTCCCTACAGGACTTGTCTTAGAACTGGACAATTGTTTTTATGTTCCTTCATTGATAAAGAACATCATTTCTATTTCTTGTTTAAATAGAAATGGGTATCATCTAACTTTTAGTAACAATTGTTGTTACATAACTTTGAATGGCGTTCTTTATAGGACTGAAACTTTAAGCAATGGTATTTATACTTAGACATATCTAGTGACATTTTTCAATATCGAAGCGAGCAACAAGTGTGCTCGAAAAAATAATCAATTAGAATCCTACATGTGGCATTGTCGTCTTGGCCATGTGAGCAAAAAATGTATGTCCGAATTACACCGATATGGAATTCTAGAATCGTTTGAATTAGATTCATACGATACATACAAATCATGCTTAAAGGGCAAGATGACCAAGTTACCATTTATTGGAAAAGGTGAATCGGTGGGAGAGTTGCTTGGTCTAATACATACCGATGTATGCGGACCTATGTCAACTCAATCTCTAGGAGGCTATAGCTACTTCATTACCTTCACTGATGATCACTCATGGTTTGGGTATGTGTTCTTGATAAAACACAAGTCTGAAGCTTTTGAAAGGTTCAAAGAATTTAGAAATGAGGTAGAGAAACAATTTGGCAAGAGTATTCAAATACTTCGATCCGATCGAGGTGGTAAATACTCGAGTCAAGAGTTTCTAGATTATCTGAGGGACAATGGTATATTGTCTTAATGAACTCCGCTGTATATACCATAGCTTAATGGTGTATCTGAGAGGTGAATCTGAACCTTGTTGGACATGGTCAGGTCGATGATGAATCATGTGAATCTTTCCAAGTCCTTTTGGGCCTATACACTTTAGACAACTGTTTACTTACTAAACAAAATTCTGACCAAGGTAGTCTCTACTACTCCATATGAGATATGGAATAGTAAGAAACCTCATTTATCTTACTTGAAGATATAGGGTTGTCCTGCTTATGTGAAGAAGACTGTATCAAATAAACTAGATGCTAAGTCTGATAAATGTCTATTTATTGGATACCCTAAATGAATGAGGGGTTACCAATTCTATCATCCCGTGGAACAAAAGGTGTTTGTTTCAAGACATGCTATATTTCTAGAAAAAGAGTTTCTCTTGCAAGAAAACTGTGGGAGTGGCGTTGAACTTGAGGAGGTTCAAGAGACTCCAATAGACATTGAAGAGATACCTGGTCAAGCACCTCAACCGATAACTCATAGTGATGAGACATTGACTGAACCTATTGTGACACCACATCTTCATAGATTTGGTAGAACACGCAACATTCCCGAGAGATATGGATTTCTCATAAGTGAATTGAACGATGTGTTACTCATTGACGATGAGGAGCCTATCAATTATGAAGAAGTTCTGAAAAGTTCTGAAAGGGACAAATGACTTGAAGCCATGAAGTCAGAAATGGATTCCATATATGAAAATCAAGTTTGGAACTTAGTTGACCCACCTGAAGGCATTAAGCCTATAGGGTGCAAGTGGGTTTTCAAGAAGAAAAATGACATGGATAGTAATGTGATTACTTATAAGGCTAGATTAGTGGTGAAAGGCTATCGTCAAAAGTAAGATGTTGATTATGACGAAACCTATTCACCAGTTGCTATGCTTAAATCCATTCGAATGCTCTTGGTCATAGCGGCTCATTATGATTATGAGATATCATAGATAAATGTGAAAATGACTTTCCTTAATGGAAACCTACTCGAGGACATGTATATGATACAGCCTGAGGATTTCACATCGGTTGATAAAACCAAGGTATGCAAACTTTGATGGTCTATATATGGATTGAAGCAAGCATCCAGGAGCTGGAATATCCGTTTTGATGAGGCAATCAAAAGGTTTGATTTCTCACAAAATTTGGATGAACCTTGTATGTCGATGACATATTACTTATAGTAAACAATATATGTCTTACAGTCAGTTAAAATTTGGTTATCCAAAATATTCTCCATGAAAGACCTAGGAGAAGCGACCTACATCCTCAAGATTAAGATCTATAGAGATAGATCAAAATGGTTGCTTGGTCTTTCGCATTCTACATATATAGACCGAGTGCTAAAGAGGTTTAGCATGTCGGAATCCAAGAAAGATTTCCTACCCATCATGCATGGGATACACCTTTCAAAGTCTCTGTGTCCACGCACAGAAGATGAGAGGATTTACATGAATAAGATTCCCTATATTGTTAGGGCAATCGACCCGTGATATGGTTTTGATGTGTGTGGTAAAGAGTTTAAGTTAGGGTGATTGGATTTGATATGTGCGTTGGAGTCTTGCAGGACTCAGTAATTCGCACATGGTGCATTGGCAAGTTTCACCTCTCATGACTCGGTCCTTGAGTCAGTGAAGGATAGCTTTGCGAAAGTCGTGCGCTTGGGGCATCCAAGGGACCGCCGGATGAGGAGCATTGGAGTGAAGCCGGAGGAAGTAGACTTCAGGGCGAGATGCGAAGGATGGCACTGCAGAGCCATGTGCTTGGCGCATCGGAGGGACGTGGCTGAACGAAGACAACTTCAAAGGCGAGGGACTCCAAGGGGTGAGAGTGAGTGAATGTAACCTGGGACGGGGTAGTGCGCTTAGGTGAAACTTAGCTAATTGGCTAAGTATCGGATGGGATTTCTCGACATCAGTCGATTGCCATGTCATGGCAGTCGAATGCTCCAAGTCGAATGAGTTCGACTGGTGTTCGACTGGTGGGTTTCTGGCCCAACAATTAACTGCCAGACCATTAGTCGACTGATAGAGATGACAATCGACTGATGAAGGTAGTCGCGGGCACAGAACCTCCCATAGTCGACTGATCAGTCGGCTACGGAGGCATCAGTCGATTGCCAAGGTTCCCGTTAAACTACAATGGTCGGGATCTGACGTGTTCAGAGGTCATTGTAATGGCGGCAGTCGATTGATGGCGGCCAACGGGAAGAAATCAACCCTCTCTATAAAAAGAGACGGTGTGGGTTTTTAGATGGCTAATGTTCATGCTCCAAACATCCTATTAAGTGCCCTACAAAGCTGAAACTCCTTCTCCTAATTTTCTTTCACATCTATTGTAAAAGAAGGAGTGTTCTCATTGTTGTAAAGGTTTACCTCCACCTTGCTTTGGCTAAAGGGAGACACCAATAGTGGATTGGTTTCGGAGTGATTCACCGGAGACGAATCGGACCGTGGATTAGCGGCGAGGCCATGAACCACTTTACATCCTTTGTTAGCATTGTTTTGTATTTTGCTTATCTTTATTGTCGTTTAGTTATATTTCCGCTTGCGCTAATGATAATTGTAGACAATCAACGAAGCAATTCCATCATACGACGATTGAGGGCTATTCACCCCCCCCCCTTCTAGCCAGCCACCAACGCTCCTACAAATGGTATCAGAGCCGAGGTTACTTGTCAAGGACTAACCGCCGCAATAAGCACTACATCAAGGATGACCGACTCTAATATTCATCCGCCAAAGTTTGAAGGGGAATTTACATGGGGGAAGAAACGCATGGAGGTATTCTTTGAAACCGATTTTGAAATTTTATTAATAATGGAAAATGGTTTCGAGATACCTAGGGATGAAGAAGGGAAGCCAATCGAGAAATCTAGATGGACTAAAAGGCAAAGAGAAGAGTACTTGGCAAACTCAAAGGCAAAGCACCATCTCTACAACGTACTCCCCCAACAAGAAGTGAATAGGATAGGGGAATGTGCAAGCGCCAAGGAAATGTGGGAGAAACTCATAGAGCTTCATGAAGGCACTTCCAAGTCAAAGCTTGCAAAGAGAGACCTCCTTCGCTCCCAATTAAGCAACATCAAACTCGAAAAGGGAGAGAAGGTAAATTCTTTACATTCAAGGTTTAAAGAAATAATAACCGGTTTATCTAGTGTAGGTGAAAAACTCTCCAACCGGGATATGGTAATGAAGGCTATAGATGTCTTTCCCCTGTCCTCAAAGTGGAGCTCCATGGTGGACTCCTTCTACATTTCGAAGAATTTGGAAGTGAGCACCCTAGAAGAATTTTTCTTCACCATGGAGCTACACGAAACAAGGTTTGAAGGGATAAGTGAAGAACCAAGCATCAAGCCATCAAGAGGAGTGGCCTTAGTAGCCAACAAGGGGAAGAAGAAGAAGATAGAGACTCCCTCCTCCTCCGATGAAGCATCCTCCTCCTCCTCCATGAATAGAAATGAAGATGCTTATATGGTAAGGAAGGTAAGGCGTGCTTTGAAAAATTTAAAATATAACAAATCTTATGATAGGAGAAGGCACAAGAGGAAGATCATATGCTATAATTGCCAACAAGAGGGACATATAAGAGATGATTGTCCCCTCTTAAACAAGAGCAAAGAAGAGAGGAAGAAGAAAGAAGAAAAGAAGAAGGGGAGCAAGAAAAAGGAAGAAGAGAAGAAGGCCAAAGAAAAGGGGAAGGCCAAAGCACTCAAGGCAAGGACATGGGATGATCCCTCTTCATCATCATCATCGAAAGAGGAAAATGCCTTTGTCACAAACCTTGCCTTGATGGAATTTGATGATCTAGACTCCACTTCCTCCGAAGGTGAAAAATCAAGCTCAAGTGAGGGGAGCTCAAGTGAAGGGGGAGGCTCTTCATCATCCGAAGAAGAAGACATGGTAACTATGGTAAAACATCTTCCCACTCAAGAAATAGTCGCCATGATTTCTAGCTTAACTAGGGATTTATTTAGGGCCAAAAAGAAAAATAAGAGCATGCCAGATCAAATTAAGGCCCTAGAAAATAAATTAGAATAAGCATGTTTAAATGTTAATGATGATGATGCATGCTCACATGATAATTATATGCCTTTGGATGTCAATGATGCATGCATTGAGGAAAATAGGGCTTTAAGGGAAAAGGTAGACCATTTAACCAAGGCCCTAGAAAAATTCACCATTGGCTCCAATACATTGAACATGATTATAGGGAGCCAAAGGGCAAGCTTCAATAGAAAAGGCCTAGGTAATAAGGGAAAGACAAATGAAAAGGCCTATAAATGTTTGATTGCTAGGGGTCAAGCCAAAAAGAAGACAATAGCTAGAAAATGGATCCCTAAGGAATATTTAGTGAACCCCATAGGAAAGAATTTGTATTGGGTTCCAAAATCCATCCTTAAGGGTTAGGAAAACCCTAGGTTAGTCAACCATAAGAATTTTACTTATATCATATGTTTTGGTTGACATGGACTTAATTTTTGAAATAGTGTTGGGTGATGATAATGCACCCATAAATAGTTTAGATCATGCTTTGGGCGATACTTGACTTACTATCATATTTTTATACCTAATGCATGAGTAAAAATTGATTGATACATTTGTTTTATGATCATAATGTGAAATCAATGTATGTATGTCTTTATGATCATGTGGTATATTAGTGTGATACTTAGCCTTAGGTAGAATTGCATGAATTTGAAGGTTAAGTATATAAATATCTTTAGGAACATCTCACACTCACCATAAGGATAACTTTGATTGAAAACATAGCATGGGTGAGATGATAAGATGATACTCATGGTCCACTAATACCTATGGCATTTAGATGGTCATTCAAAGTATCAAAATAATAATAATAGATCAATCATGAGGAAGGCTTATGTTTAATTTATAAACATATTGCCCAAAGATCATGGTTGGATATTTCATATGTTTTAATGTAACATCCCAAATTTTAATTCCTATATTTTTATTAGAGGAAAATAGAAATAAGAATAGAAGTAATAAAAATAGGAATAGAATAATAATAATAATAATAAAAGAAATAATTGGTTCGTTAGCCGAGGCTCGAACCATGAACCGTTGATTTAAAGGAAAAAAAAAAGGATAAAAGAAAAGAAAACCGGACAAGAAGGGGTGAGTCACCAAAAATCCAATAAAAAAATTTATATGATTAGGGAGAAGTCACGAATTTAATTGAAGAAAGAATTAATTCTGTTAAAGAGAGAAATTTAAGGAAAATTTATAAGGGAATAAAAATTTTATATGATTAGGGAGAAATCACGAATTTAATTGAAGAAGGAATTAATTCTGTTAAAGAGAGAGATTTAAGGAAATTTATAAGGGAATAAAAATTTTATATGATTAGGGAGAAGTCACGAATTTAATTGAAGAAGGAATTAATTCTGTTAAAGAGAGAAATTTTAGGAAATTTATAAGGGAATAGGTTAAGCCTTGATGGTTATAAATTTAACCTCCCTAATACCCTAGAGGACACCTCTCTACTCTCTCTTGGTCCCTCCACCGCCGAACCACAGATCAAGGAGAATTTTCTCCTAGGGTTGTCTTCTCCAGAATCCAAGGAAAGGTGGGATTCAAGAGACCTTAGAGGGCAAATGCTAGGCGCGGATAGAAGGTTGCATCTCATTAGGTTTTACAAATATAAGTTAAAGCAATCAAGGTAAGTATTGCTCACCGCAGATAAGTAGTTATCGTATGTCATTTATATGTTTTTTACGTGCTTGTTATTTCCAGATTACATGGTTGAGCAGTTTATATGCATATTATTTCCGATTATGCATGATGTTTTCGATTCACAATTTCTGCTATATTATGGGTAATTCAGCATCATGTTGAGATCCAAGATAAGAATGTGATTTATGATCATGCATGTTGTAGATGAGTTGTAGCTTACAATTATATGCATGATGTAGAGTAAGATGTAAAAATATTTCCTTTATAAAGAAAATTTAAAGATGCTCCCCGTTCGAATTGGGGATTAAGAGCACAACGATCTTCAGTATGCTCCCCATTTCAGTTTTGGGGGTCAAGAGCATAATGATCTTTATGGTGCTCCCCATTTGTGAATTAGGGGATTAAGAGCATTTCCTTCAGTATGTATAAAAATATAAGTATAAAGGAAGTATTTTACTTTTGTGAGGCATGTAAGGCATCGATTTCGCCCAGTGAGGCCCTCGATTTGATTACCCTAGTAGGTTCGGTGGTTGGCCACCCCGGCCTATTAGGAATGCGCGCATTGGTACTATGCCGGGCCCATATCCAGGATGATTATTATTTTGAAGTATCAGTATCAGTATAAGTATAAATAAAAGTTTTCAAAGTTAATCATTTCAGATCAGATACACTGTTTACAAGTTTTAAAATACTTAAGAGCATGATTTATACAAGAGACAAGTAATCAGAGTTATGATTTCCAATTATGTTTGCATGTGTATCAATGTATCCAGGGCAAGAGAACTAGTTGCATGATTTCATACAGTGCATGTTTTTGTGAGCATAGAAAGTACTTACTAAGCGTTGTTGCTTATAGTTTGCATTTCCTTATACTGCAGATAAAGGTAAAGAAAAGCTTCAGTAAGGTGGCATGGCGGATGAAGTGCTGGGTGTGTGTGGCGACGGAACAGTGGAAGTAAAAGATCCTAAGTGCAGATATCTAAATCATATTTTTAGTTTCTTGTTTTCTTTTGATATTGTTGAAGTTCAACTGGATTAATTATGGTTGAAACCAAAGAATGCTAGAGTCATATTGAGTTAGTTTTAATACTTTCATGTTAGGTGAAGATCTTGAAATGATTATTGTTTAAGTGATGTAAAGGTCCTTATGATTATTTTAGTTGTTAGCATATTGCATTGGTATATTGCATGAATTAAAGATAGAGACAGTAAAGTAGTGACATCTCCCTTGGTAGAGAGTGGAAAGACTAGGGGGGTGTTACAAGATGGTATCAGAGCGGGTTCCGCCCTTCCGTCACACACACATCGAGCATCAGTCCTGCCGCCTCCAAGTAAGCAAGTATTTATCTGCTTTATTTATTTTATGAGTAGTAAGGAATGCTACTTTTAAGTTAAACATGCTCACCTAGAATGTTTTCTTTGAGTTAAACATGCTTGCATATATATATATATATAAAGATAATGGACAGTAAGTAATAGAACACATCTAGATATGTATATGAAGATGATAAAAAGTAGTGATAATAGCCTTATAGTGGTTTCACTTGATCATCTTATGATGAGTTCACGGAGTTCCTACAAGGGAATTTATCAGTAGACAAAGCGGTAAAGAGATTCAATAGGTTGACTTGCCTATGTCCGGAACTGGTCAGTACTGAGACGGAAAGAGTTAGATTGATGCTAAAGATGTTGAGACCGGAGATAGCTCTGAATGTAGCTGGTAGAATTAATAGACCACAGACCACTAAAGAGCTAATCAGCAGTGCACTAATCACGGAGCATTACATGAATAGTATCAAGAACCAAAAGCTAGCCTCGGTAGAAAGCAAAAGCCAGGGAAGTTCAGGAGGTCAGAAATCTCAGAGCGGTAATTTGAATTGGAAGCGAAACAACAATGGCAAGAGGAAGCAATGGAATAATGCAAAGGGAGGTTCAGTCAGTAAGCAGCCTACGTATCCTACATGTTCTAAGTGTGGGAGGAAGCATCCAGGAGTTTGCCGCCAGGGCGTGAATGGGTGTTATATATGTGGTGTCGAGGGACACTTCGCCAAACAGTGCCCCACAAAGACCAGGGAGCACTAGAGGGTCCTTACATCAGCCAAGGAAGATTAGAGGCTCCATCAGTTACACCTAATGGTCGGATCTTCTCCCTCACCAAGGAAGAGGTAGTAAATGCTTCTACAGTGGTTACAGTCGAGATACCTATCCTTAGTCGATACTACCATCTTTTGATACATCTTCTTTCATGTCTATGACATTTGCTAAGAAGATAGATATAACTCGGATACCTTAGATATTCAATTTTTAACGACCTACCTTGGGTGAAATAATGACATCTACACTTCGTTGCGTCTTGCGCAATGATTTAATCTTGTTAGACATGCATGACTATGATGTCATCTTTGGAATGGACTTTCTTAGCAAGTACGGTGCTTCCATTGAGTGTCGTAAGCGAAGGGTAGTATTCCAACCCGAGACCGAGGCCAAATTTGAGTTTATTGGAGAACCAAGGAAGAAGACTAAGAAGTTCTTGCCCGCCATGGAAGCTCAGAAGATGCTAGCTAGTGGATGCACTGGGTATTTAGCACATCTAGTTGATACTAAGCAAGAAAGAAGCCAAAAGCTGGAAGAAGTCCCAATCGTATGTGACTACCCGAAAGTATTTCCTGACGAGCTACCAGGACTAGCACCTAGAAGGGAAGTTGAGTTTGAGATTGAACTTATTCCTGGTACCAACCCAATCTCAAAAGCACCCTATCGTATGGCTCCAGCTGAATTGAAAGAGCTTCAGGAACAATTACAGGAGTTATTAGACAAGGGATTCATCTGCCCTAGTCATTCCCCATGGGGAGCTCCAGTGTTGTTCATGAAAAAGAAAGATGGATCTATGAGGATGTGCATAGACTACCGAGCCTTAAATCAAGTGACGATCAAGAACAGATATCCTCTGCCAAGGATAGAGGATTTATTTGATCAATTGAGGGGAGCCACAGTTTTCTCCAAGATTGACTTGCGGTCAGGTTATCATCAAGTAAGAGTTAAAGAGGATGATATACCGAAATAGCCTTCGAGCGAAGTATGGACACTATGAGTTCGTGGTCATGCCCTTGGGTGACAAATGCACCGCTATGTTTATGGACTTGATGAATCGGATATTTAAGGAGTACCTTGACAATTTTGTAGTCGTTTTCATTGATGACATCCTTATCTACTCGAGAACCCGGGAAGAACATGCCGAACACTTGAAGAAGTCTTGCGAACCCTTGACAAAGCGATTATATGCAAAGTTCTCCAAGTGTGAGTTTTGGCTTGATCGAATATCGTTTACAGGTCATGTTATTTCAAAAGATGGAGTTATAGTAGACGACAAAGATAGAAGCGATGTAATGGTGGGGTCAACCAAAGAATGGTGAAGTCAAGTTTCCTCGGATTAGCAGGGTACTATCGAAAGTTTGTGGAAAACTTCTCAAGGATAGCTTCACCGTTGACGGTTCTTACTAGAAAGAATAAGAAGTTTGAATGGACCGAAGATTGTGAAAAGAGCTTCCTTGAATTAAAGAGGAGACTCACAAGTGCTCCAGTGCTTACCCTTCAAAGTAATGAGGATTTGACCTATATAGTGATGCATCCAAGATGGGACTCGGGCGATACTTATGCGAAGGGTAAAGTCATTGCTTATGCATCTAGACAACTCAAGGACTATGAAAGAATTACCCCACTCATGACCTTGAGTTGGCGTGATAGTCTTTGCTCACGAAAGTTTGGAGACATTACTTATATGGAGTCAATGCAAGATTTACAGATCACAGTCAAGTACTTCTTCACTCGGAAGGATTTGAATATCGACGGCGTAGATGGCTTGAGTTAGTAAAGGACTATGGTATGAAATCCACTACCATCACGGAAAGGCAAACAAAGTAGCGAGCCGAGTAGAAAATCATCGCCACCTTGATGTCCCTAGCAACACTATCCCAACCAGGAGAAAGAGATAATGAATTTTGGAGTTGAGATCATTTACGGACAGCTCTCCGCCTTGACCATAGTACCTACACTATTTGAGGATATATTAAGCGAGGCGGGACAAAGATCCTAGCATCCAAAGGATCAAGCAAGAGATCCAAGAAGGGAAGGATGAAGGATTCCGTGTCTCGATAGTGGGGTATTATATTTGGGTAGCGCCTATGTATCCCCAGCGACCGGACTTAAGAAAGAAGATCCTAGAAGAAGCTCATGGGACCCCATATTCGATGCATCCTGGATCCACCAAGATGTATCAAGATATGAAAGGAAATTACGGTGGCTTGGTATGAAAAGGGGCGTGGCTAAGTATGTTAGCACTTGCACGACATGTCGGAAGTGAAAGCCAGAACACGAGACCGGGAGGAGTTCTACAACCTATCCGATTCGAATGGAAGTGGGAGGAACTAGCCATGGATTTCATAGTAGGATTGCCCAAAACAACCAATGGCTACGATTCTATTTGGGTAGTTGTCGATAGATTGACAAAGTCTGCTCACTTCATGCCTATCGAATATCATACTCCATGGAGGCGATTAGCCCGATTATCGTCAAGGAAGTGATTAGGCGCATGGAGTACCTAAAACCATTATCTCTGATAGAGCTGCTTCACTTCACATACGGGAGTGTGTTGAAAGCCCTCGGCACTAAGTTCACGATTGACCTTGCATTTCATCCTCAGAGGATGGGCAAAGAAAGAGTGAATCAGATTTTGGAGGACATGCTCAGAGCTTGTGCCTTGGATTTTAAAGGAAGCTGGTGTAAATATTTGTGTTTGGCAGAGTTTGCCTATAATAATAGTTATCAAACCACAATTGGAATGGCACCTTATGAAGCCTTGTATGGAAGGAGATGCAGATCGCCTATCTGTTGGTATGAGGTGGCGAGAAGAAAGAAATGGGACTCAAGGCGATTTTATAGATGGCGCCACCAAAGCTATAAAGAACATACGTCAAAGGATAGAGGCGCCCAAAGTCGGCGAAGAGTTACGCTGATGTCAGCCACGGACCCTAGAGTTCCAAGTCAGATTGGTTTTCATTAAGGTAGCTCCTATGAAAGGGTAATGAGATTTGGGAAGAAAGGCAAGTTAAGTCCCGGATATATGTAGGCCTATCGATCACCAAGAGAGTTGGTAAGGTAGCTTATGAGCTAGAGCTACCACAAGAAATGTCAGCTATCCACAATGTATTTCATGTTTCAATGCTTAAGAAGCACGTCCCAGACACCAACCAAGTGATTGAGCCACAGACGGTACAGATTCAGACAGATCTAAGTTATGAAAGTCGACCTATTCAGATAATAGATCGAGCAGTCAGGAAACTAAGAAACAAAGAAATACCGTTAGTAAAAGTCTTATGGCAAAGTCAAAGGGTTGAAGAAGCAGCACAGGAGCGTGAGGATGACATGAAGCAAAAGTACCCTGAGCTTTTCTAAGTTTCGAGGACGAAACTTTTTTAAGGTATAAGGGATTGTAACATCCCAAATTTTAATTCCTATATTTTTATTAGAGGAAAATAGAAATAAGAATAGAAGTAATAAAAATAGGAATAGAATAATAATAATAATAATAAAAGAAATAATTGGTTCGTTAGCCGAGGCTCGAACCATGAACCGTTGATTTAAAGGAAAAAAGGATAAAAGAAAAGAAACCTGACAAGAAGGGTGAGTCACCAAAAATCCAATACAAAAATTTATATGATTAGGGAGAAGTCACGAATTTAATTGAAGAAAGAATTAATTTTGTTAAAGAGAGAAATTTAAGGAAAATTTATAAGGGAATAAAAATTTTATATGATTAGGGAGAAATCACGAATTTAATTGAAGAAGGAATTAATTCTGTTAAAGAGAGAGATTTAAGGAAATTTATAAGGGAATAAAAATTTTATATGATTAGGGAGAAGTCACGAATTTAATTGAAGAAGGAATTAATTACATTAAAGAGAGAAATTTTAGGAAATTTATAAGGGAATAGGTTAAGCCTTGATGGTTATAAATTTAACCTCCCTAATACCCTAGAGGACACCTCTCTACTCTCTCTTGGTCCCTCCACCGCCGAACCACAAATCAAGGAGAATTTTCTCCTAGGGTTGTCTTCTCCGCCGAATCCAAGGAAAGGTGGGATTCAAGAGACCTTAGAGGGCAGCTAGGCGGGATAGAAGGTTGCATCTCATTAGGTTTTACAAATATAAGTTAAAGCAATCGAAGGTAAGTATTGCTCACCTGCAGTATAAGTAGTTATCGTATGTCATTGATATGTTTTTTCTGTGCTTGTTATTTCCAGTTACATGGTTGAGCAATTTATATGCATATTATTTCCAGTTATGCATGATGTTTTCAGTTACGCAATTTTACCGTTATATTATGGGTAATTCAGCATCATGTTGAGATCCAAGATAAGAATGTGATTTATGATCATGCATGTTGTAGATGAGTTGTAGCTTACAATTATATGCATGATGTAGAGTAAGATGTAAAAATATTTCCTTTATAAAGAAAATTTAAAGATGCTCCCGTTGAATTGGGATTAAGAGCACAACGATCTTGATATGCTCCCCATTTCGATTTTGTCAAGAGCATAATGATCTTTATGGTGCTCCCCATTTGTGAATTAGGGATTAAGAGCATTTCCTTCTATGTATAAAAATATAAGTATAAAGGAAGTATTTTACTTTTTGTGGGGCATGTATGCAAGGCATCGATTTAGCCGAGGCCCTCGATTTGATTACCCTAGTAGGTTCGGTGGTTGGCCACCCGGCCTATTAGGAATCGCGCATTGGTACTATGCGGGCCCATATCGAGATGATTATTATTTTGAAAGTATCGATTATCGTATAAGTATAAATAAAAGTTTTCAAAGTTAATCATTTGGATCGGATACACTTTGTTTACAAGTTTTAAAATACTTAAGAGCATGATTTATACAAGAGACAATGTAATCGAGTTATGATTTCCAATTATGTTTGCATGTGTATCAATGTATCGGGCAAGAGAACTAGTTGCATGATTTCATACAGGCATGTTTTTGTGAGCATAGAAAGTACTTACTAAGCGTTGTTGCTTATAGTTTGCATTTCCTTATCTGCGGATAAAGGTAAAGAAAAGCTTGATGGGTGGCATGGCGGATGAAGTCTTTGGGTGTGTGTGGCGTGAGCGATTGGAAGTAAAAGATCCTAAGTGCAGATATCTAAATCATATTTTTAGTTTCTTGTTTTCTTTTGATATTGTTGAAGTTCAACTGGATTAATTATGGTTGAAACCAAAGAATGCTAGAGTCATATTGAGTTAGTTTTAATACTTTCATGTTAGGTGAAGATCTTGAAATGATTATTGTTTAAGTGATGTAAAGGTCCTTATGATTATTTTAGTTGTTAGCATATTGCATTGGTATATTGCATGAATTAAAGATAGAGACAGTAAAGTAGTGACATCTCCCTTGGTAAAGAGTGGAAAGACTAGGGGGGTGTTACAAGATGGTATCAGAGCGGGTCCGCCCTTCCGTCACACACACATCGAGCATCAGTCCTGCCGCCTCCAAGTAAGCAAGTATTTATCTGCTTTATTTATTTTATGAGTAGTAAGGAATGCTACTTTTAAGTTAAACATGCTCACCTAGAATGTTTTCTTTGAGTTAAACATGCTTGCATATATATATATATATAAAGATAATGGACAGTAAGTAATAGAACACATCTAGATATGTATATTTAAGATGATAAAAAGTAGATAATAGCCTTATAGTGGTTTCACTTGATCATCTTATGATGAGTTCACGGAGTTCCTACAAGGAATTTATCAAGAGACAAAGCGGTAAAGAGATTCAATAGGTTGACTTGCCTATGTGAATCGTCAAGATCTTGAGACGGAAAGAGTTAGATTGATGCTAAAGATGTTGAGACCGGATAGCTCAATGTATGGTAGAATTAATAGACCATGACCACTAAAGAGCTAATCAGCAGTGCACTAATCACGGAGCATTACATGAATAGTATCAAGAACCAAAAGCTAGCCTCGGTAGAAAGCAAAAGCCAGGGAAGTTCAGGAGGTCAGAAATCTCAGAGCGGTAATTTGAATTGGAAGCGAAACAACAATGGCAAGAGGAAGCAATGGAATAATGCAAAGGAGGTTCAACAAGAAGCCTACGATCCTACATGTTCTAAGTGTGGAGGAAGCATCCAGAGTTTGGAGCGTGAATGGGTGTTATATATGTGGTGTCGAGGACACTTCCAAACAAAGGCCCCACAAAGACCAGGGAGCACTAGAGGGTCCTTACATCAGCCAAGGAAGATTAGAGGCTCCATCAGTTACACCTAATGGTCGGATCTTCTCCCTCACCAAGGAAGAGGTAGTAAATGCTTCTACAGTGGTTACAGGTCAGATACCTATCCTTAGTCAGCATACTACCATACTGTTTGATACTGGGGCAACCCATTCTTTCATGTCTATGACATTTGCTAAGAAGATAGATATAACTCCGGATACCTTAGATATTCAATTTTTAACGACCCTACCTTCGGGTGAAATAATGACATCTACACACTGGTTGCGTGCCGTGCCGGTCAGAATTTCAGACAGAGAGCTTTATAATGATTTAATCTTGTTAGACATGCATGACTATGATGTCATCTTTGGAATGGACTTTCTTAGCAAGTACGGTGCTTCCATTGAGTGTCGTAAGCGAAGGGTAGTATTCCAACCCGAGACCGAGGCCAAATTTGAGTTTATTGGAGAACCAAGGAAGAAGACTAAGAAGTTCTTGCCCGCCATGGAAGCTCAGAAGATGCTAGCTAGTGGATGCACTGGGTATTTAGCACATCTAGTTGATACTAAGCAAGAAAGAAGCCAAAAGTTGGAAGAAGTCCCAATCGTATGTGACTACCCGAAAGTATTTCCTGACGAGCTACCAGGACTAGCACCTAGAAGGGAAGTTGAGTTTGAGATTGAACTTATTCCTGGTACCAACCCAATCTCAAAAGCACCCTATCGTATGGCTCCAGCTGAATTGAAAGAGCTTCAGGAACAATTACGGGAGTTATTAGACAAGGGATTCATCCGCCCTAGTCATTCCCCATGGGGAGCTCCAGTGTTGTTCGTGAAAAAGAAAGATGGATCTATGAGGATGTGCATAGACTACTGAGCCTTAAATCAAGTGACGATCAAGAACAGATATCCTCTGCCAAGGATAGAGGATTTATTTGATCAATTGAGGAGCCACTTTTCTCAAGATTGACTTGCGGTCGGGTTATCATCAAGTAAGAGTTAAAGAAGATGATATAAAATAGCCTTCGAGCAGGTATGGACACTATGAGTTCGTGGTCATGCCCTTCGGAGTGACAAATGCACCCGCTATGTTTATGGACTTGATGAATCGGATATTTAAGGAGTACCTTGACAATTTTGTGGTCGTTTTCATTGATGACATCCTTATCTACTCGAGAACCCAGGAAGAACATGTCGAACACTTGAAGACAGTCTTGCAGACCCTTCAGCAAAGACAGTTATATGCAAAGTTCTCCAAGTGTGAGTTTTGGCTTGATCGAATATCGTTTCTGGGTCATGTTATTTCAAAAGATGGAGTTATGGTAGACCCGACAAAGATAGAAGCGATCGATGGTGGGTCAACCAAAGAATGCCAGTGAAGTCAGAAGTTTCCTCGGATTAGCAGGGTACTATCGAAAGTTTGTGGAAAACTTCTCAAGGATAGCTTCACCGTTGACGGTTCTTACTAGAAAGAATAAGAAGTTCGAATGGACCGAAGATTGTGAAAAGAGCTTCCTTGAATTAAAGAGGAGACTCACAAGTGCTTACCCTTCCAGAAAGTAATGAGGGATTTGACCTATATAGTGATGCATCCAAGATGGGACTCGAGCGACTTATGCAGAAGGGTAAAGTCATTGCTTATGCATCTAGACAACTCAAGGACTATGAAAAGAATTACCCCACTCATGACCTTGAGTTGGCAGCAGTGGTCTTTGCTCTGAAAGTTTGGAGACATTACTTATATGGAGTACAATGCAAGATTTACAGATCACAGTCCAAGTACTTCTTCACTCAGAAGGATTTGAATATGCGACAGCGTAGATGGCTTGAGTTAGTAAAGGACTATGACTGTGAAATCCACTACCATCCTGGAAAGGCAAACAAAGTAGCAGACGCGCTGAGTAGAAAATCATGCACCACCTTGATGTCCCTAGCAACACTATCCCAACCACTGGAGAAAGAGATAATGAATTTTGGAGTTGAGATCATTTCTGGACAGCTCTCCGCCTTGACCATAGTACCTACACTATTTGAGGATATATTAACGAGACAGGACAAAGATCCTAGCATCCAAAGGATCAAGCAAGAGATCCAAGAAGGGAAGGATGAAGGATTCCGTGTCTCTGATAGTGGGGTATTATATTTGGGTAAACGCCTATGTATCCCCAACGACCCAGACTTAAGAAAGAAGATCCTAGAAGAAGCTCATGGGACCCCATATTCGATGCATCCTGGATCCACCAAGATGTATCAAGATATGAAAGGGAAATTCTGGTGGCTTGGTATGAAAAGGGACGTGGCTAAGTATGTTAGCACTTGCCTGACATGTCAGAGAGTGAAAGCCGAACACCGTGAGACGGGAGGAGTTCTACAACCTATCCAGATTCCAGAATGGAAGTGGGAGGAACTAGCCATGGATTTCATAGTAGGATTGCCCAAAACAACCAATGGCTACGATTCTATTTGGGTAGTTGTCGATAGATTGACAAAGTCTGCTCACTTCATGCCTATCAGAATATCATACTCCATGGGCGATTAGCCTTATACGTCAAGGAAGTGATTAGATCGCATGGAGTACCTAAAACCATTATCTCGATAGAGACGGTCGCTTCACTTCACACTACGGGAGTGTGTTGAAAGCCCTCGGCACTAAGTTACGATTCAAGACGCATTTCATCCTCGAGACGGATGGGCAAAGCGAAAGAGTGAATCGATTTTGGAGGACATGCTCAGCTTGTGCCTTGGATTTTAAAGGAAGCTGGTGTAAATATTTGTGTTTGGCAGAGTTTGCCTATAATAATAGTTATCAAACCACAATTGGAATGGCACCTTATGAAGCCTTGTATGGAAGGAGATGCAGATCGCCTATCTGTTGGTATGAGGGTGGCGAGAAGAAAGAAATGGGACTCAAGACTGATTTTATAGATGACGCCACCAAAGCTATAAAGAACATACGTCAAAGGATAGAGACTCCCAAAGTCGGCAGAAGAGTTACGCCGATGTCCGACACAGACCCCTAGAGTTCCAAGTCGGAGATTCAGTTTTCATTAAGGTAGCTCCTATGAAAGGGGTAATGAGATTTGGGAAGAAAGGCAAGTTAAGTCCCAGATATGTAGGCCCCTACCTGATCACCAAGAGAGTTGGTAAGGTAGCTTATGAGCTAGAGCTACCACAGGAAATGTCAGCTATCCACAATGTATTTCATGTTTCAATGCTTAAGAAGCACGTCCCAGACACCAACCAAGTGATTGAGCCACAGACGGTACAGATTCAGACAGATCTAAGTTATGAAAGTCGACCTATTCAGATAATAGATCGAGCAGTCAGGAAACTAAGAAACAAAGAAATACCGTTAGTAAAAGTCTTATGGCAAAGTCAAAGGGTTGAAGAAGCAACCTGGGAACGTGAGGATGACATGAAGCAAAAGTACCCTGAGCTTTTCTAAGTTTCGAGGACGAAACTTTTTTAAGGTATAAGGGATTGTAACATCCCAAATTTTAATTCCTATATTTTTATTAGAGGAAAATAGAAATAAGAATAGAAGTAATAAAAATAGGAATAGAATAATAATAATAATAATAAAAGAAATAATTGGTTCGTTAGCCGAGGCTCGAACCATGAACCGTTGATTTAAAGGAAAAAAAAAAAGATAAAAGAAAAGAAAACCGGACAAGAAGGGGTGAGTCACCAAAAATCCAATAAAAAAATTTATATGATTAGGGAGAAGTCACGAATTTAATTGAAGAAAGAATTAATTCTGTTAAAGAGAGAAATTTAAGGAAAATTTATAAGGGAATAAAAATTTTATATGATTAGGGAGAAATCACGAATTTAATTGAAGAAGGAATTAATTCTGTTAAAGAGAGAGATTTAAGGAAATTTATAAGGGAATAAAAATTTTATATGATTAGGGAGAAGTCACGAATTTAATTGAAGAAGGAATTAATTCTGTTAAAGAGAGAAATTTTAGGAAATTTATAAGGGAATAGGTTAAGCCTTGATGGTTATAAATTTAACCTCCCTAATACCCTAGAGGACACCTCTCTACTCTCTCTTGGTCCCTCCACCGCCGAACCACAGATCAAGGAGAATTTTCTCCTAGGGTTGTCTTCTCCGCCGAATCCAAGGAAAGGTGGGATTCAAGAGACCTTAGAGGCTAGAAGCGGGATAGAAGGTTGCATCTCATTAGGTTTTACAAATATAAGTTAAAGCAATCAAGGTAAGTATTGCTCACCTGCAGTATAAGTAGTTATCGTATGTCATTGATATGTTTTTTCTGTGCTTGTTATTTCCAGTTACATGGTTGAGCAGTTTATATGCATATTATTTCCAGTTATGCATGATGTTTTCAGTTACGCAATTTTACCGTTATATTATGGGTAATTCAGCATCATGTTGAGATCCAAGATAAGAATGTGATTTATGATCATGCATGTTGTAGATGAGTTGTAGCTTACAATTATATGCATGATGTAGAGTAAGATGTAAAAATATTTCCTTTATAAAGAAAATTTAAAGATGCTCCTGCTCAATTGGGGATTAAGAGCACGATCTTGATGCTCCCATTTGCTTTTGGGGTCAAGAGCATAATGATCTTTATGGTGCTCCCCATTTGTGAATTAGGGATTAAGAGCATTTCCTTGGTATGTATAAAAATATAAGTATAAAGGAAGTATTTTACTTTTGAGGCATGTAATGCATCGATACGCCGAGGCCCTCGATTTGATTACCTAGTAGGTTCGGTGGTTGGCCACCCCTACTATTAGGAACGCGCGCATTACTATACGGGCCCATATCCAGGATGATTATTATTTTGAAGTATCGATATCGTATAAGTATAAATAAAAGTTTTCAAAGTTAATCATTTGGATCGGATACACTTTATTTACAAGTTTTAAAATACTTAAGAGCATGATTTATACAAGAGACAAGTAATCAGAGTTATGATTTCCAATTATGTTTGCATGTGTATCAATGTATCCAGGGCAAGAGAACTAGTTGCATGATTTCATACAGTGCATGTTTTTGTGAGCATAGAAAGTACTTACTAAGCGTTGTTGCTTATAGTTTGCATTTCCTTATACTGCAGATAAAGGTAAAGAAAAGCTTCAGTAAGGTGGCATGGCGGATGAAGTGCTGGGTGTGTGTGGCGACGGAACAGTGGAAGTAAAAGATCCTAAGTGCAGATATCTAAATCATATTTTTAGTTTCTTGTTTTCTTTTGATATTGTTGAAGTTCAACTGGATTAATTATGGTTGAAACCAAAGAATGCTAGAGTCATATTGAGTTAGTTTTAATACTTTCATGTTAGGTGAAGATCTTGAAATGATTATTGTTTAAGTGATGTAAAGGTCCTTATGATTATTTTAGTTGTTAGCATATTGCATTGGTATATTGCATGAATTAAAGATAGAGACAGTAAAGTAGTGACATCTCCCTTGGTAGAGAGTGGAAAGACTAGGGGGGTGTTACATTTAAAAACAATTTCTTACTTTAAAATTTGTGCTTTTATGTTTTGAAACAATCTAATGCAAAATCAGGTGTTAAAATTGATACAAACATGATCAAATACTAGTTATTTTTAAAACTTTTGGATTTTTGACAAATCATTGAAAATATAAGTAATTTTCATGAAAACTCATTTTTCACTGATAAAGGACCTTAAAAGAAATATGTTTTCAAAATTTCACAATTTCTTGAATTTTTTGGAATTTCTAGTGCATTTCTGAATTTCATCTAGAAAATCTGAAAAACTGATTTTACTTGTGTCAGTCGACTGTCATGTTGATAGCAGTCAACTGATGTACTATGCACGAGCACAGTAACTTGATTTCATCAGGTTTTGTTTGGTTTTTGGGTATTTTTCCTCCTTCGAGTTGATGTCATGCGTGTATAACATTTGAAAAATATTTTTGATGGTGTCAAAGGGGGAGAATTGATAAGGTTTAAGTTAATCATGCTAAAAGGGAAAATTTAGCATGTCTTAAGGGGGAGTTGCATGTTTAAGGGGGAGTTGCATGTTTAAGGGGGAGTTGTTATACTCATATTTTTATTTACATGCTTTCCTTGCATATGTTTATTGTTATTTGTTTACCTAACTTAAACGGATTGCCACACATCAAAAAAGGAGAGATTGTTAGGGAAATCAACCCGTGATATGGTTTTGATGTGTGTGGCAAAGGGTTTAAGTTAGGGTGATTGGATTTGATATGTGTGTTGGAGTCTTGCAGACTTAGTAATTCGCACATGATGCATTGGCGAGTTTCACCTCTCATGACTCGGTCCTTGAGTCGGTGAAGGATATCTTTGCGGAAGTCGTGCGCTTGGGGCATCCGAGGGACCACCGGACGAGGAGCATTGGAGTGAAGTCGGAGGAAGTAGACTTTAGGGCGAGACGCGAAGGATGGCGCTGTAGAGCCGTGCGCTTGGCGCATTTGAGGGACGTGGTGAACGAAAATAACTTCAAAGGTGAGGGACTCCAAGGGATGAGAGTGAGCGAATGTAACCCGAGACGGGGTAGTGTGCTTAAGTGAAACTTGGCCAATTGCCTAAGTGTCGGATGGGATTTCCCGACATCGATCGGCCCGCCATGTCATGCGGTGACCGCTCAAGTCAAATGGTTTCGATCGGTGTTCAATGGTAGGTTTCGCCCAATGATCATTGCCATGGAATAATGATCATTGCGGACCATCGATCATTGCTAGGACGGCGATCAGTGAAGGCGATCATCGCGCAGTAACCTCCGTACCGATCGATCGGCTACGGAGGCATCAGTCGACTGATGGATACATCAGTCGACTGCCAAGGTTCCTATTGAACTACAACGGTCGAGATCTGACATGTTCAGAGGTCGTTGTAATGGCAGCAGTTGACTGATGGCGGCCAACGGGAAGAAATCAGCCCTCTCTATAAAAAGAGAGGGTGTGGGCTTTTGGATCACTAATGTTCATGCTCCAAACATCCTATTAAGTGCCCTACAAAGCTGAAACTCCTGCTCCTAGTTTTCTTTCACATCTATTGTAAAAGGAGTGTTCTCATTATTGTAAAGGTTTACCTCCACCTTGCTTTGGCTAAAGGGAGAGACCAATAGTGGATTGGTTTAGGAGTGATTCACCGGAGACGAATCGGACCATGAATTAGTGGTGAGGTCATGAACCACGTTACATCCTTTGTTAGCATTGTTTTGTATTTTGCTTATTTTTATTGTTGTTTAGTTATATTTCCCCTTGCGCTAACGATAATTGTAGACAATCAATGAAGCAATTTCATCATATGATAATTGAGGGTTATTCACCCCCCTCTAACCGGCCACCAACGTTCCTACATATACATCCGCAATAGGATTTATCATGTATGCTATGTTATGTATGAGGTCCAATGTATCGTATGCTTTGAGTGTCACGAGCAAATATCAGTCTGATTCAGGAATAGATCATTGGGCGGCTGTTAAGACAATCCTTAAGTACTTGAGAAGAACTAAAGATGTGTTCCTAATATATGGAGAATGTGATATGGTAATACGCGGGTATATAGATGTCAGCTTCTAGACAGACAAGGTTGATTCCAGGTCTCAGTCTGGGTACGTATTCACCTTAAATGGAGGTGCAATAAGTTGGAAAGGTTCTAAGCAAGACATTATAGCGGATTCTGCCACTGAGGTAGAATATATTGCAGCTTCAGAAGCAGCAAAGAAAGTGATTTAGATCAAGAAGTTTATCTCTGAACTTGATATGGTCTCATCAATGATCTAAACATATGCTCCGCCACTATCATTTGATCAAAGAGATCATCAGTAGGAAGGAAATACAAATCGAGAAGATTCCCACTGAAAGGAACTTAGTAGACCTTTTAACTAAGGCCTTACCTCAAAGTAAGTTTGAGGGCCACGTTAGAGCTTATGGTATGAGGTACCATGGCGATTGGCATTAGGCAAAGTGAAAGTTTGTTAGTAATATATGAGAGGTGTCCTAAGGCAATCGTCTTATGGTTGTATCATTCATTTGATAAATGAAGATTCACTATTTGAGTATATATATTTTCATGTATTTGATTGGATTTCAAACTCATTTACTGAATATTCGCAATATGATTCACAATATGAGAGAATTTATGATTAGATCACAACTAGTGAGTATCTCTACATGTGTAATTGTGATGTATTGAAATTATCCCTAGTCGATGAATTGATGTATTCGGACACCATTGATTCTGTTGAGACTAGCACAAGGTGTACTCTTTGGTTTATCCAAACAGTTATTTCTCACTAGCTAGAGACATTGGAATGTTCGAAGTTGATTGTAGATGCTAGTTATGGTAACTAGTTCATTGGAGTGACCAGCTGTAAGACTTCATATGGTTCTCTACATATATGGATATGTCAATGAAGTTCTTACTGCAGCTTAAGTGCGATGTTCCTTTGACTTGCGGTATTCAAGTCATCTTGGTCATGGAGACTTATGCTTTGACATCTTAAGTAAACATCTCCAAGGAGATATGGACCCAGGATGGTTGGGTATAAGTCGAAGTGCCCAAAGGTGTTTGAATAGCCTACAAAGGATTCACCACTCCATGCGAGGAGATGTATACCCTTGGTCTCTCGTCGGATTGTTACTAAAGTATTTGGCTAAAGCATTACATGTTTAGAGTAAGGTACTCTTGGATACATGTGTAGTAACTAGAATTTGTAAGATGAGGAAATGATACTTAGGCTAGGTGTGACATAGTCAGCCTAGTGGGGACTGACACTATAGACCATGTCTTGAACCAAGTGGGTGTAAGATGAGTGAAGGGAATGGAACATGATTCACTGTGGCTGCTGAAAGGTTTCAGAAATTATTCTAGGATCAATCATTGATTTTTTGATTAATTGGAGATCATGATGTACTACTAGGTGTCACTCATGATCGTTCTATAATTAATGGTTAATTATAGATGACCAACATAAATCGGGAACCTATTTGGTCACACGCACAACGAGTGTAATCCGAATGATTTAAAACGAGCTTGAGAATAGGATTCTCAAATCAAGAGAGACTTGGTTTGGTTAGACCAAACAAAGAGCGAGTATGAAATTGTTTTAGTCGCATTGGAAGCATGGATGAGCCATGTCTTTTGAAGACATGATGGATGAACCAAATTGATTTGATTCTAATCCAATGGTGGAAAATAAACCAAAGGGGTTTGGTTTATTTTAAACAAATGAACCAAAGTTGGTTTGGTTTATTTTAACTTAAAATAGACCAATGCGGTTTGGTTTATTTTAACTTAAGTTATTGGAGCGGGTTAACAAGTTTTGGTTGTGAACCAATAACCACTAGGAGAAGGCTTCTTAATGGTCAAGAAACACACTCTATAAAATATGGCTTAAGGGTTTTGGAAATCCTAATGAAGCCCTAAGAGTTGTCGCCCACTTCTCTTCTCCTCTTCCTCTTCTTGCTGCCCAAAGATTGTTGTTGCCCAACCTTGCTGCAACAGCTCCTCCTCCTGGCCGCTGCCCACCCACCAGCCACCGATGACTCCTCCGGTTATCCTCCCTTGGCCACTGGCGATCAAGGAGCAACCGGCATTGATTGGTCGACCATCTTCTCCACCAACACAAGCTATCCAATTTTGGACAGCTTGTTTCTCTCTTCGTAGAGAGGTCGTTTGGTAGGCATTTTGTGCTCCGATAGCAACCTACTTGCTAGGAATTGGATCTTCGGCAATCCTCATAGGTGAAGGACCAAGGTTTCATCAATTGGTTGATGAAAATCGCTTCCCAGAAGTGAGTTTGTGGAGCTCGTTTTTAGATTTGAATTTTGATTCGGATTGTGATCGTCTCTTGGATCATAACATCTTTGACACGAGGCTAGTAACTCTTGCGAAGACGAGGCTCGTGGCTTTGTGAAGCTATCCCGAAGATACTCGACATGGATACGAATAGAAGTGATTCTAGCGAAGATCGCTACGGTTAATGTCATTCTCGCTACACGTGATACATCAAATATAACTAGAATAAATTTTCTTTTATTACAAAATTTAAAATAGCGATTATGTCTACACTTGTTGTATCCTCTATGCGTGTGGTGTGTGTGTTATAATAAAATTAGTTTATTGTTTCTTTTTGCTTTCGTTGTGTGCATGTTTACAAAACATGTTCGAACACACACCCATATCGGTGCCGAGGAAACCCAACACCTTTTTCGATGACTTAATCTTGGTTATTAAATTCAAAATAAAAGGTTTAGATGCATCCAAATGAAGAGACATTGTGTCTCTTGAAAAGGAATGCAATATAGATCATCCATTTAAATTGAATGAATGAGATTTGATTGAACCAAGAGGTTTCTCTATCCCTTCACAAGTATAAATAAGATCTCTTATTTCATTCAATTCATCCAAGTCATTCCAATTCAAGAAAAAGCAAGCATTGCATTGCATACTTGTATTCTGGAGAGTTCGAAAAGCTTCTTCGGTTCGGAGGTCTTGCGATTTGCAGTGCTGCTATCGCAAAATAAAGTCATGGTATCTTGGGAGGCGATTGTCATATTCCGTGAGCACCGTGTGCGAGGCAAATTCGTCTTAATGAGATAGAGTCCAACTCCAGCCTCGACTTTGCCTAAGCAGTGTTATACTGTTATTCTACCCGCACTCAGATTGCACTTTATAAACTAGACATCAACATTTCATTGTAAGGATTGTCTTTGCAATAAAAGTCACAAATTACCATTTTCTCAATCTTCTATTGTCTCTATTGCTCCTCTGTAAATTATTGTCTCTGATATATGGACCTCCCCTATTTATTCATTTGACAAGTATTACGTTATTTTTGTCGATCACTTCACCCATTACAATTGGCTCTATCCCCTTCAATGCAAATCTGATGTCTCTTTCATTTTTCCACGCTTCAAAGCTCTTGTTGAAAATTATTTTAAACAGAAAATTATCACTTTTTATTCTGACAATTGGGGAGGATACACAACCTTATCATCATTCCTAAGTCATCATGGCATTTCACATCTCACATCACCACCTCATACTCCGAAACACAATGACTTCTCTGAGAGTCATCATCGTCATATTGTAGAAACTAGTCTTAGTCTTATGTCTCGTGCCTCTTTGCCTCTTACCTTCTGGTCATATGCCTTCTCCACGGTGGCATATTTCATCAATCAAATGTCTATTACAACTCTTCACATAGTGTCACCTTACCAAAAATTGTTTGGCTCTCCTCCAATTACTCTAAAATTCGTGCCTTTGGGTGTCTTTGCTACCCTTGGCTTTGTCCCTACTCTTCTCACAAACTTGACCTTCGCTCTGCATCTTGTTTCTTTCTTGGTCATTCTCTCACGTAAAGTGCCTATCTGTGTTATGATCCCATCACTTTGAAAGTTTATATCTCTCACCATGTTCGCTTTGTTGAGTTCATTTTTCTAATGTCTGGTCTTCAAACTAACCTTCCTCGTCCTAATGAGTCAACTAGTTCCACTTGACTTTCAGTTGTCATTCTACTTCTGTCCTCATCAACACCATATGTGGATCACTCATGCACAATAACCCAGGTTGCCTCCTTTAGTACTACAGGACCTATTTAGAAGCCTCAGTCAAGCTCACTCTCAGCCCCACTGTAAAATACGAAAAAAAAAAACTATGAATTAACTCTTTAATTAATTGAGGTTAATGAGTAGATTAATTGGGCTTAATTAGTGGGCTAATTGGGTTGATTAGCTTATTGGGCTGAGCCCATTGGGTTGTATTGGACTTGGGCTGGATTTGGGGCTTGGGCTAAAATTGGGCTTGGGCTGAAAATGGGCTTGGGCTGGAATTGGGCTTGACTTGGGTTAAGGGGTTGAACCGGTTGAGCTGAATCCAATGGGATTGGGCTAGTTTAATCAAATCGGTTGAATGGTATTAAGAAGCCGCCGAAAGAACGCGATCCCCATTTCTCTTCTCTGACGCGATGCCTTTCCCGATCGCGATTTCATCCTCTTCCCATTTTTCCCATCGCGACCTTCACCGTGCTCCATCGCAGCTCTCCGCCGCCAGCTGAGATCAACTCAGTGGTCACCAACACCGCCGAAGCCTCCGTTGTCGCCCTCCAGTCGGCGTGCAACCCTGTTTTTCCGCTCGTCGACCGCCGCGAGGTCTCCTGCTGATGTGCAGTCGCCTTGTCGTCGTCGAAGCCTAGCTTGCTGTCGGTGTCGGCCTTGCTCGCCGCGAGGATGATCTGCCATCGTCGATGCTCGAGTTCGGGATTCCAGTGTTTTGCCTCTGCTATCGCCTTGTTGCTGCTGCCGGAGCTGCTCGTCGTCCAGCTTTGTGGAATGTCTACAGCCTACCACACCTAGTCGCCGTTTCATCATCGGCACAATGTTGGAGTTGGTGTTGCGCCGGAAAACAAGGGGGTGCTGTCGGAGGGGATTCACGAGCTCTATTGAGATTTGGGTAAGCAGGCGATCTGTTTCCCTTGATGTGGATGAAATCCATCCTTGTGATTTCCACTGCCAGTAGCTTAGATCTAGGGTCTTTGGGCAGGGATTGGATTGGCGTCGTTGGATTACTTCAGTGAACAGGGAAGGGGCTGCCGGTGAAGATTAGGCCGGTAAGTGTGTTTATCCCTTTTGTTTCATCTGTAAATTGATATGAATTTGGGGTGTGTCCATGTATTTGGGGATCCGATGATGAGTTTTTCTGGCATTTTCTCCCTGCGTTGCTTAATGGTGAGCAGATCTGTGGTCGCCTTATGCTCAGTTTATCCTTGTCGTGTGCAGAGTTTCATCCATCTGCATTGCATCAAGAGTGGAAGCATTGGTTGGCTGCCCTATTGGTTTTGTTGTGCTAATGGATTGTGAGGTTGAGAGCTCGGCTCTATTAGTCAGCGATGGATGCGATGGAAGCGAGGAACTGAATTTCTTTGTGATTGAAGCTTAGCTACGGTTGGAGGTATTGACAATAAGGTATTGCGAATTGGTGTAATGATGAGATGTGAGCTCAGTTATGGGAATTGACACGCGATTATGTGGAAGCAGAGATTGCCTTGTGGATCAAATTCAAAAATGCAAGGTATGTCCGATTGGTATATTTATAGTTAATATTGTGGATTGATATAGATGAATGTGGTAGATTGATCGGTTAATATGAATTCATTCATCCTGTAGTATTAGATTGTTCGATTAATTGATCGAGATATAAGGATGATATGAGAGTTGATTCGATCATTAGATATGTGATGATACTTAATTGTATCCTATTGTTACAGGACGTTGATTGTGATAGATACATGGACGTGGAGATGTATAGCACGGATTACATATCAGGTGGGTAATATCTACCTGGTCCGGTAGTTTTGATCAATTCCAGTGCATGATCTTGGAGTTATGTTTATACCTGTTTACCTTAAATCCACTCTTATTTAATCATATGCTTGTACTGCCTTGACCTTTGAGATATATACTGCTACTCATTGATTATCTAGCACGGATAGGAATTATAAACCCTATTATATATTAGCTGATGGATGTTCAGTAAGTACAAGTGGTTAGGTTTATCTTTGTGACTTCAGATTGGGTTGCTGTATTACATCACTAGGGTTAGGTGATGGTTTGGATTATGGAGTCGATTGTTATACCATATCCGTTTTAGTGGTGCATTTATGGTGGATCTAGTTGTCTGTGCATGGATAAGTGTATGGGTGTCAGTATGTAACCATGGACTAGAGGTCCTAGCGTGATGGTATATCCATTATGGATTGTGTGCCTGAGTATGGTTATATGGACGGTCGATGGTATCTCGCTACTGACTAGAGGTCTTAGCATGGTTGACTGTCAGGTGTGTATGACTTTGTGTGATAGAGAGAGTCTTATGGATTATAGTCCTTGCATGGTTGACTTTTGGTTGACTAGGTCTCCCCGTGAGTTAGGGAGTGTTGCGAGGATTTGTGTGTAAGCTATGCATCATTACATTTCATGCATGCTGACGACTGGGTCTGCCTTGTGGTTGAGACGAGTCATCAGTCATCCTGCCTCCTCGGCCACTCGAGGTAGTGGTTGCAGGGTTGAGGGCAGAGCATTGTTGTGCGTGCCGTTCTCGGCCACTATGGATAGTGGTAGCTGGAGATGCGCACTTGGCCACTGTGCGGAGTGGTAGTTAGCGCACTCACCCACTATAGGCGGTGGTCGTGTGATGTGCAGTTGTCCTGGGTGCGGTGCTCGTCTACTCATGGGTAGGGACGGAGCACCTAGCAGCAGGGACCCCCGTGTGGGTAGCATATAGCTCTATGGCGGGCTAGCTACTGTTTCATACTACCCAACTCGGTCACTCGAGAGTGGTGGCGGCTGGAGTCGGGATAGTTGTCATGTCCTGCCACCTAGGCCACACTGGGGTCGTGGTAGCGAGTTAGGTCTTGAGCATGACCATGCATATGCATTGCTGATATATATGTATGCATGTATTTGATATATGTTTTACATATGCCTGTGAGATGCTGCATTTGATTGAGCTATGATTGTTGTACATGCTTGTTCATCATGATACATGTCATTTGCATTTTATTTACTGTTATGTGTTGAGCATGATATATGCGTTGATTCAGACTGTTATATGCATTTGATTAGCATCATGTCATTATGTGACACAGTTGTTAATCTGGTGATCATATCTTCGTATATACGTAGTATTGGTCAGGTATGGGATTGACCGGTACATTATATGGGTTATGTTATTGTAAATCTGTCAGGATGATATAGCTTATGGTGTTGCAGACCGTCAGGTACGTTGGTACATTACTTTATGTACAGTTGATCAGTTTAGTATATACCTTGAGTATGATTTTACTGTAGTTACTTGTTATTAGATTTGGATATGACTGTATGTCTATTGGACTCATGTTGTATACCTGTAGATCTTCACATGTATACTTGTAGATCTATCCTTATATGTTGTTCATGCACTTTCTATATATTACCCCTGAGTTATACTCACCACCCCTGGACCCTGGGTTTTCTGTCGCCCAGATAACAGGTAGAAGATTCCTTGGACGTTTGGAGCTCCGCCAGCTGATCCCATCTCACACCGAACATTTGGGGTTTTCCACGTATTTGCTTCCGCTGTTATTTTGTATTATGGCCATGTATAATCAGTGTTGTATCTGGCTGTGGATTTGTACGTTGTTGTGTGTAGTATGTTAGAGTCGCACCGGTGTGCACCTTTTGTGTTGTTGTGGATATATTGTTTGGTATTGTCCATTTATATATTGTTGTTGTGGGCCTACGGGCCTTGTATTAACCCGATATGTTGCCACATACAGGGGAGATGCCGTCCGTTTGCTTTTCGGCATGGTATACTCTCGGGGCGTGACAATTTTAGTGGTATCAGAGTCCTAGGTTGCGAAGTCCATTTTCGGATTTTATTTCGTTCGGACATCGAGTTTTGCTTTACTCGGTCTTGGTTTTGTGAGTTCTGGGATCTGGTTGTTGCGGACATCTCCGAGCTACAAGGTTTAAGGTATGTTAATTGTTATTACATATCCTTCTATTGGTTATGCATTTAGTTGCTTATAACATGGATGACTTGTAGGATATTGGTTAGTATTCGTAATCGTGGTTTGAGTTTGACCACGGGAATGATATGTTGAGGTTATTAGATATGTACCTGCTATCGAAAAGGTAATTACCTTTGAGAGCCGGTCGATCTGAGTCAAAGCAGGGGTTAGGTAGTCACATCTCTTGTGGAGATCAAGGATTACGGTCCTAAGATTTTCACTAATTATGTTAGTCAGATCATTACCTATGGGGTAATGAACTGCGCGAGTACACTATTGCTGATGTAGATAGTAGAGGATTAGTTTGGAGATATTCATAGAGATTTTGATCTCTGAGATGGTCATTCTAGGTTGTATAACATTGAAGGTACTTTTGAGTACTTAACTCGTGTTATACAGAGGAAGCTAAGTTAGCTGCATACCATTATCCGGATTTAGCCGGTACTTGGTGTAAGATATAGGAAATAACCTAGGGGAAATAACGTATCACTTAGTTACAGTTCAGTGATGTTGTGAGATAGTATTATCCCACGTCATCTTCTTTGACTCATTGTCAGGGAATTCTTGGGCATCGAGTTGGGTAATCGTTTGGTTACGAAGGTACCATGCAGAGTCGTTAGACTTGCGAAGGTTACGACTATTTAATAGCCCAAGAATGTGATTGGGTTGGTTTTGACCACCCACGGGTTATCGGTTTACATCTTGATCAGGATGTTTGGATCTCCTACTAGATCCTATCGGAAGGCATTAGACCGAGTCATGTGTATAGAAATGACTTCGTAGCAAGTGTTTTAAGAGTTGGAGATTTGATAAGCATATATTGCAAGTCAAATTATGAGAATTAGAAGTCTCCGAATGTTGGATAAAAGGAGCAAGATTAAAGTCATGAGTCACGAGCGACTATTGGAGAGTTTTTTTCGATCATAGAAGACCGATTGCAGATTGTCAGCAGCTTCTCATGTTTATCAGTGAACTCAGAGGAAAGACTCCGAAGGGAGATTATGTGTGTGCAGTGCGGGTCACGACGACACCAGAGTCAGATTATCTGATGAACCATTGGATCTGTTTCCACTATAAGCAGTCGGTATCTACGGGGAGAGTATGTACTTTGAGGACTCAGTTGAAGACTATGGATGATGCTTTCGAGCGGACGATCCACAACCTCGAAAGCTGAGATTATTATAGAAGATTGGGTTATCACATCGGCAGCGATTTACTACCTCAGATATAGTAGGAGTTCTTTGATACTTTCATCCAGAAGAAGTAAATTACTCAGCAGTATCAGCCGAAGACATCTCAAAAGACTCAGACGTTCAGACAACAAATGTTACCTTCCCAGACGACAGCAACTGTTACCTTTCCAGACGACGACAACTGTTACTTTCCCAGACGTGGTTATGCTTTATTCAGAGGAGAGATTTTATGATGATGGTCGTATCTACACAGTATTCTCCAGTTGCAGCTATACCTTTCACAGAGTTGGAGCGTGTTATGATGTTGACAGTTCTTCAGTATGTTACAGCCGGATGTGTACCCTTTGCCAGTATAACAGTGTTTACCATCTCCATTGCAGTTGTTACAATTTGTACCTCAGTTTCAGCAGTTGATTTTAATTCCTCCATGATAGTCTTTGCATCTACATGAGCGCAGCCGTCCAGAACAGATGTTGGACAAGTTTACATAATTACTCGAGAAGAAGTATAGAAGACCGAAGGATCGGTCCTTCGGGGTATTACTTTAGGTTATTCTGTTTGCGGATATATCGAGAGATACTGGTAGTTTATAGGTATCTTTGTCTAGAACATTATTGGATAGGGTTCGAAGGGTTCCTATCGACTTGTGGATTGGGGATTTTCTCTACCGTCAGGTGAGATGTTGATCAACAATTAAGAAGTCAAGGGATACCCTTAGCCTTTGCTAAACATACCTCCACTATAAACATATCCTTATGGATAGTTGGATTATTAGAGCATTGGTATACTAGGACTCTCGGATGTACGTATAATCCGAGAGTATTCGGATGTAGTTACGGATGAACTCTCAGGCTGGTTACTGCATGGGCAAGTGGAATATGCGATTGAGGTGATTTCGGGAATAGTCCTGATATTGGAGACCTCATACTGGGAGATGATTTTATGGGTATCAGTGTTGCTAAACACTATGGGAGATTTATCTGCCTCAGTGTTTTTCTTGAGAAGATTTGTAACTCTTTGTTAAAAGAGAGACAGACCTTTGAGGTTATGCATCGATTATCGATAATTGGAACGCAGTAGTTGAGAATGAGTGTCCTTCGTTAGGGATAGATGATCTGTTTAGATCAGTTAAATGACACCTGTGTATATCCTAGGGTTGGTCTATGACTGGAGGTTTGATATTGTAGTGACTTAGTGTCATACAATTATCATTGTCGGTGTGATGATTGATATATTATCTGCTTGGAGTAAAAAGGATGCAGGATGTAGAAGTCGACATTTCATACTTGGTATGAATTTTAGGAGATGTTGATAATGTTGTTAGACTTATCGACGAATTAGTCGTTCATGGACTTGAGGAATCAAGTACTTTTGGAGTATTTGAGATCGAATGTCATCATATCTGTGGAGGATATATTTATGGATATATTCCCAATCTTGAAGGAAGTTATGGTTTCTTTAGATTGATTTGGTATTTACCATAGATGAGAATAACATGTTCTAGCGATACTATATCGTCGACTTGTGAGACCAAGAAGGTGATGGCAATCACCTGGTCGGATGTTTGTGAAGCTAGGTTTCAGGGCCTAGAAGGTGACTGACTTTTGGGTCAGTGTTAATTAATCTGTCCGATATGGATGGAAGAGTATTCTACGCAGATGCATCATTTCAGGGATTAGAGCGATTCCGATGCAGTAGTATGAGACGTATGTTATGTGTATGCTGGTTGAGAAACTAGCGAGATTAATCATTATAGTCTTCCAGTTACTTTCAGTTCTGTGTGACAGAGTGAATTTTGGACTTTAGATTAATTTCTCTTGTGAGAATAAATCTCCGTCTCTGGGAAGGATAGTAGTTCCCAGAACTGTATTTTGATTTAGGAAGAGTTGTTGCAGAAGACTCTTCATTCGAGAGTGATGATTTATTCGGAGTGTATCCGAAAATAGTGAGTATTGGGATGTTCCTGTTGGTGGAACGAGATATGGGACACGGTTGATTTCGTAGTTTGATGTTGGGTATGCCAACAAGCAAAGGTGAGATATTGTGATCGGTAGGGTTTCGTACCGTGATGAAGTGAGAGCCTAGTACGTTAGACTATGTTGGGAGATTATCTAGAATTCGGAAAGGACTTGATCGGATTTGGGTAGTCGATGATCGATTAGCTAGGTCCGCTCATTTTTCTTCTGAGCCGTAAGATGGACTCCGTTGGATCGCTTGATGGAATTATATTTATGGAGTATCCTTGAGTATCATTTCTGATAGTGATTCATGATTCACCTTACGATTCTGACAAAGTCTCCCATCGGTTACGGATATAGAGCTCCACTTTGGTACAGTTGTTTACCTTTAAGAGGTCGGTTGAGAGTGTATATAAGAGCTGGAATATAATATTCGAGCTCAGTAACCACTTAGTCACTTAAGGTGTGACTTTTCTCCGGATACTTGAGATGATTATTTTGACATATCATACAAGTATATAAGTCAGAAATTTGGGGACCAAATTTTTATAAGTGGGGGAGAATGTAAAATACGAAAAAAAAACAAAATCTATGAATTAACTCTTTAATTAATTAAGGTTAATGAGTAGATTAATTGGGCTTAATTAGTGGGCTAATTGGGTTGATTAGCTTATTGGGCTGAGTCCATTGGGTTGTATTGGATTTGGGCTGGATTTGGGGCTTGGGCTGAAATTGGGCTTGGGCTGAAAATGGGCTTGGGCTGGAATTGGGCTTGACTTGGGTTAAGGGGTTGAACCGGCTGAGCTGAATCCAATGGGATTGGGCTGGTTTAATCAAATCGGTTGAATGGTATTAAGAAGCCGCCGAAAGAACGCGATCCCCATTTCTCTTCTCCGACGCGATGCCTTTCTCGATCGCGATTTCATCCTCTTCCCATTTTTTCCATCGCGACCTTCACCGTGCTCGATCGCAGCTCTCCGCCGCCAGCTGAGCTCCACTCAGTGGTCACCAGCGCCGCCGGAGCCTCCGTTGTCGCCCTCCAGTCGGCGTGCAACCCTGTTTTTCCGCTCGTCGACCGCCGCGAGGTCTCCTGCTGATGTGCAGTCGCCTTGTCGTCACCGAAGCCTAGCTTGCTGTCGGTGTCGGCCTTGCTCGCCGCGAGGACGATCTGCCATCGTCGATGCTCGAGCTCGGGATTCCAGTGTTTTGCCTCTGCTATCACCTTATTCTTTGCTTTGCCGGAATTTTTCGTAAATCGAGGAATGTCTGACCTACCACACCTAGTCGTCGTTTCATCATCGGCCTGATGTTGGGTTGGTGTTCTTGGCCGGAAAACAAGAAGTCTTGTCGGAGGGGATTCACGAGCTCTGTTGAGATTTGGGTAAGCAGGCGATCTGTTTCCCTTGATGTGGATGAAATCAATCCTTGTGATTTCCACTGCCAGTAGCTTAGATCTAGGGTCTTTGGGCAGGGATTGGATTGGCGTCGTTGGATTACTTCAGTGAACAGGGAAGGGGCTGCCGGTGAAGATTAGGCCGGTAAGTGTGTTTATCCCTTTTGTTTCATCTGTAAATTGATATGAATTTGGGGTGTGTCCATGTATTTGGGGATCCGATGATGAGTTTTTCTGGCATTTTCTCCCTGCGTTGCTTAATGGTGAGCAGATCTGTGGTCGCCTTATGCTCAGTTTATCCTTGTCGTGTGCAGAGTTTCATCCATCTACATTGCATCGAGAGTGGAAGCATTGGTTGGCTGCCCTATTGGTTTTGTTGTGCTAATGGATTGTGAGGTTGAGAGCTCGGCTCTATTGAGTCGGCAGTGGATGCAGTGGAGCAGGGAACCTGAATTTGCTGTGATTGAAGCTTAGCTACGGTTGGAGGTATTGACAATAAGGTATTGCAAATTGGTGTAATGATGAGATGTGAGCTCAGTTATGGGAATTGACACGCGATTATGTGGAAGCAGAGATTGCCTTGTGGATCAAATTCAAAAATGCAAGGTATGTCCGATTGGTATATTTATAGTTAATATTGTGGATTGATATAGATGAATGTGGTAGATTGATCGGTTAATATGAATTCATTCATCCTGTAGTATTAGATTGTTCGATTAATTGATCGAGATATAAGGATGATATGAGAGTTGATTCGATCATTAGATATGTGATGATACTTAATTGTATCCTATTGTTACAGGACGTTGATTGTGATAGATACATGGACGTGGAGATGTATAGCACGGATTACATATCAGGTGGGTAATATCTACCTGGTCCGGTAGTTTTGATCAATTCCAGTGCATGATCTTGGAGTTATGTTTATACCTGTTTACCTTAAATTCACTCTTATTTAATCATATGCTTGTACTGCCTTGACCTTTGAGATATATACTCTGTTACTCATTGATTATCTAGCACGGATAGGAATTATAAACCCTATTATATATTAGCTGATGGATGTTCAGTAAGTACAAGTGGTTAGGTTTATCTTTGTGACTTCAGATTGGGTTGCTGTATTACATCACTAGGGTTAGGTGATGGTTTGGATTATGGAGTCGATTGTTATACCATATCCGTTTTAGTGGTGCATTTATGGTGGATCTAGTTTTCTGTGCATGGATAAGTGTATGGGTGTCAGTATGTAACCATGGACTAGAGGTCCTAGCGTGATGGTATATCCATTATGGATTGTGTGCCTGAGTATGGTTATATGGACGGTCGATGGTATCTCGCTACTGACTAGAGGTCTTAGCATGGTTGACTGTCAGGTGTGTATGACTTTGTGTGATAGAGAGAGTCTTATGGATTATAGTCCTTGCATGGTTGACTTTTGGTTGACTAGGTCTCCCCGTGAGTTAGGGAGTGTTGCGAGGATTTGTGTGTAAGCTATGCATCATTACATTTCATGCATGCTGACGACTGGGTCTGCCTTGTGGTTGAGACGAATCGTCAGTCATCCTGCCTCCTTGGCCACTCGGGGTAGTGGTTGCAGGGTTGAGGGCAGAGCATTATTGTGCGTGCCGTTCTCGGCCACTATGGATAGTGGTAGCTGGAGATCGCCCGCCCAGGCGGAGTGATAGTTAGCGCACTCACCCACTATAGGCGGTGGTCGTGTGATGTGCAGTTGTCCTGGGTGCGGTGCTCGTCTACTCATGGGTAGGGACGGAGCACCTAGCAGCAGGGACCCCCATTTGGGTAGCATATAGCTCTATGACGGGCTAGCTACTATTTCATACTACCCAACTCGGTCACTCGAGAGTGGTGGCGGCTGGAGTCGGGATAGTTGTCATGTCCTGCCACCTAGGCCACATTGGGGTCGTGGTAGCGAGTTGGGTGCGCATTGCATGCATTCTTGATATATGTATGCATATATTTGATATATGTTTTACATATGCCTGTGAGATGCTGCATTTGATTGAGCTATGATTGTTGCACATGCTTGTTCATCATGATACATGTCATTTGCATTTTATTTACTGCTATGTGTTGAGCATGATATATGCATTGATTCAGACTGTTATATGCATTTGATTAGCATCATGTCATTATGTGGTACAGACCTGGTTGTTAGTACAGGTGATCATATACTGTTCATATGTCGTAGTATTGGTCAGGTATGGGATTGACCGGTACATTATATGGGTTATGTTATTGTAAATCTGTCAGGATGATATAGCTTATGGTGTTGCAGACCGTCAGGTACGTTGGTACATTACTTTATGTACAGTTGATCAGTTTAGTATATACCTTGAGTATGATTTTACTGTAGTTACTTGTTATTAGATTTGGATATGACTGTATGTCTATTGGACTCATGTTGTATACCTGTAGATCTTCACATGTATACTTGTAGATCTATCCTTATATGTTGTTCATGCACTTTCTATATATTACCCCTGAGTTATACTCACCACCCCTGGACCCTGGGTTTTCTGTCGCCCAGATAACAGGTAGAAGATTCCTTGGACGTTTGGAGCTCCGCCAGCTGATCCCATCTCACACCGAACATTTGGGATTTTCCACGTATTTGCTTCCGCTGTTATTTTGTATTATGGTCATGTATAATCAGTGTTGTATCTGGCTGTGGATTTGTACGTTGTTGTGTGTAGTATGTTAGAGTCACACCGGTGCGCACCTTTTGTGTTGTTGTGGATATATTATTTGGTATTGTTCATTTATATATTGTTGTTGTGGGCCTACGGGCCTTGTATTAACCCGATATGTTGCCACGTACAGGGGAGATGCCGTCCGTTTGCTTTTCGGCACGGCATACTCTCGGGGCGTGATACCCACCCCAATCACTTATCGATGCCTCTTCTTCCCCACCAGTGCCTTCAACTCGACCATCACACATCATCACCCGCTCTCATAACAACATCCACAAACCCATCAATAAGCTTAACCTGTCTGCTCAAATAGCCCACGAGATTGAACCAATTTCTGTGACTCAGGCTCTCAAGGATCACAAATGGCGTCAGGCCATGTCTATTGAGTTTAATGCTCTTGTTAGCAATGACATGTGGGTACTGGTCCCGAAGTCATCAACTCAGAAGATAGTTAGGTGCAAATGGATTTTTCATATTAAACGGTTAACCGATGGCCCTATTGATAGGTATAAAGCTCGGGTGGTTGCCAAGGGTTTTCATCAGTGACCTGGTATTGACTATCATGATACGTTCAACACATGTTGTTAAACCCACTACAGTTCATCTTGTCCTCTCACTTGCTGCCAACCATGGTTGGTCCATCCGCCAACTTGATGTTAATAATGCATTCCTTCAAGGCACACTGACAGAGGATGTTTATATGGCGCAACCACCAGGTTTTATTGATCCAGATCATCCTCAACATGTTTGCAAATTGAGAAGGGCTATCTATGGTCTCAAATAAGCTCCTTATGCTTGGTACAACGAATTGCACTGGTTTCTCATCACTTCTAGCTTCAACAATTACATTGCAGATACCTCTCTCTTTATCCTCAACTATATAGGTTTCACATTATATCTTCTTGTATATGTTGATGATATTATCATCATTGGAAATGACACAAAAGTTGTTCAGCATTTCATTGATCTTCTTGCTAAGCGGTTCTCTCTTAAGGATCTTGGCCCTTTGATTTATTTTCTTGGCGTCGAAGTACTCCCTCATTCCCAAGGTTTGTTACTTTCTCAGCATTGTTACATTGTTGACCTTCTTGCTCATACCAAGATGACAGATGCTCGGTCGATTTCCACAACTCTACCTACCATGCCTACCCTTGCACTTTGCAACGACACATTCCTTTCTGATCCGTTTGAGTATTGTACTATAGTAAGTCATCTTCAGTACTTATCTCTCACTCGTCCTAACATTGCTTATGTGGTTAACAAGCTATCTCAGTTTATGCATCGTTCTATTGATGAGCATTGGAAGGTTGTCAAACGTGTTTTAAGATATTTATGTGACACCATTGATCATGACATTCTACTTCATCGTCAATTATCTCTTTGCTCTACATGCATTCTCTGATACGAACTGGGTTGTAAACAAAGATGATTTTACTTCCACTAGGACTTATATTATTTATCTTAGATAAAATCCTATTTCCTGGAGCTCGAAGAAACAATGCACTGTTGCTCGATCCTTCGCTGCATCGCTGTTCTCGCAGCTCTCCTCGGGCGGTAGCTTCATCTTCTTCATTCCACTAGTCATCTATCATGCATAATGTGGGTGCCACCCATCTCTGCTCTAATCCGGTATTTCGCTATCAAATGAAGCATGTGGCTCTCGAGTATCACTTCATTCATGAACAAGTTCAAAATTATAATTTTTGAATTATACATGTTTCTTCTATGGATCAACTAGCAGATGCGCTTACCAATTAAACTATTATCCCACCTACACTTCCAACAATTGATGACCAAGATTGGTCTCCGATCACAGAGCCCCATCTTGCGGGGGCATGTTGGAGAATCAGATACAAAGATCTGATTATGATTTAAATATGTTGGAAAATCAGATTCAAATATCTGATTATGATTCAAATATTTTGGTGTAATTACAAAGATTATGTAAATCTTGTAATTATGATCATTTTATATCCTGTTATAATTTGATTGTATATTTTCTAGAATAATTTTATTTCTTAGAATAATTTAGTTTCTAAATTCAACATTGTATTCTTTATATACAATTTTATAATTCAATAAAGAGTGAAATTCTTTAATCTATTTGTCTTGTCTTTCATAAGACATAACTCTTTGTGAGTCCAAATTAAGAGTACGTTATGTTTGGTTATGAACAACACATTCATAATAATAATAATAATAATAAAAAGATAATTTATGAAAAAAAAATAACATCCTCCACAAACATTTAGCAAAAAATTATCAAAATAAAAAACAACTACACATACATGAATTCTCAAAGCTTGTTATCAGTTGCTTGGTAATAAGGTAGGTAGAAGAACAATGATTCATGATGGGTTAGCCCTACGGAACCTCTTTCTTTGACTAACAGTGTATTATTTGAGCGATTGATTGGGGCAAAAGGATGAGTTTTTTTTTTTTTTTTTTGATGCATCATTTAGGGTTTTGGCAAGATCGGGTGACTCATCTACAAGTACAGCTGAAGGATTAATCAAAAGGACATATAAGGTATTTTAATGGACTAGTGTTCTTAAATCAAAGTTTTTTTTTTCTGTATTCGAGCATCAATACTATGCAAATTTGTACTTGTCGTGCAACTTGACCTAACTGTATTTCCAACCCTTAATACGTACGTAGATCAGAGACAGTTAAAAAAAAATCCCTATTTTGATCTCTTACAATGAAAGCAACATTAACATCCCAGCAAGCTGTGACGATGCAGTGAATTAGAAGGTAACACGAGGACACGGAAACCAAAGAGATTGCAACACTAGTTTAAGAGCACATTCATGCACACCAGAGAAGATACTTAGGAATGTGTGTTGGCGAGAGGTGCTTTTATTGGAACAACAAAAGATAGGTGGACATTGACCATGAGTTCTTAGGGATGGGGCAGATTAATTAATTGATATCTGAAACCCTCCAACTGCCGAACCTGATGAGCTTTTGCTCAAAAGGAGCTGAACTTGCATTAGCATTAAACAGTTCTGATGGCCAATCGAGTGCAATGGCTTATGAAATCAAAAGATTGGCGTTTGCTTTATGTCAGTCATTTTATAGGTAATGTAATACTGCTCGGCTCTTCTCAGCTTTCAAGGCTGTGCTAATCAATTGTGAATGACCAAATGATCAGGACAGGAGCTTAATTGTTCTTCTTCTGTTTCATGTATCATTGGATATGCCAATGGAAATGGAAAGAAAGCACAAGTCATCTGAGTTAGTTCTGATAAGTTGAGGTGTGCCGATCAGTCCACCTATAAATAAGCCAAGAACCAACACTTGCTCTTTCTTGGGGATCCCTCCGCTCCACCAGCTTGCACATTAAGTACGTGCCAAGTGGTGGCGTTACGTTCCACTGAGATGATGGCTGGCTGCTGCTGCTAGATTCTGATCTGTTTCGATCAGGTATCCCACGCTTGTGCTTCTTTGAGTTGCTTGTGTATTTGCTGATGGCATTCAGTAGTGTTTTTCTTTTGATCAGCTGTGCCTGCAGGCATCGAGTTGTTGGAGCAAATTGGCATGGCCATGGCGGCTCAGGGCATGGGCGAAGCGGAGAAAGAGGTGCAATCCCAGAGCTTGAGCGGGCAGGTCTCAGGCCACAACCACACCCTCAGCCAAGTCCAGAACCACCTTGGCGAGCCCTTCCTCAGCATGAACCTCGAGGATCTCCTCCGAAGCGTGTTTCCTGCTGGAGAGGACAGCCGCTCCCCGGCGGCCGACGCCGGCTCCCTGAGCAAGAAGACGGTGGACGAGGTGGGGCGACAGATCCAGCGGGGGAAAGAGCAGGAGAGGCAGCATCCGAGTCTGGGGGAGATGACCCTCGAGGACTTCCTGTGCAGGGCCGGAGTGGTCGGAGATGGGCCGAATGAGGACGGTGGGTATCAGGTTGCGTTCGGGCCGACGGCGCACTGGTTGCACCACTGCCATCCGCGGCGGCGCCGGCAGCAGCAGAAGCAGAAGCAGAAACAGAAGGGCATCACGGGAAGCAGCTACGCTTGCCACCAGCCTGCGCCCCAGCCACTTGCTGCAGCCACCAGGAGCATGTCTGAGACCACGTATCACGAAGGCGAAGGAACCAATTCCTCTCCGTTTAATCCGCGGACGCCGAGGCGGAAAAGGGGGCACTTAGAAGATGCGGCCAAGAAAACGGTGGAGCGAAGGCAGAAGAGAATGATCAAGAACCGGGAGTCAGCTGCCCGTTCTCGAGCTAGGAAGCAGGCAAGACCTCAAAACCATGGATCGTTCAACTTCTGCATAATTATTCCTTCATCCGTTTTCCTATTTTCACGCACAGGCTTACACCAATGAATTGGAGAACAAGGTTTCCAGACTTGAAGAAGAAAATCAAAGGTTGAAGAAGCACAATGTAAGTAATCTTTTCTTTCATTTTTAATTTCCCCACCTAGGTGCAAGTTTCTTTAGTTTTTACTGAGCATATAGCTTAGGATGATCTTTTGCACGTCCAGAATCCATAAATTTTGGATTATCACTTACGCGAGTGATCTATGAATGTCTTGCGTGGTCTGCATATGATCTTGCCTCTCATCAGTTGGTGGGATAACTGCAAAATGAGTCATTGAATGATGCATGCAATGGATAATTAATAAGTAATGCTTCAGTTTAAGGAAGTGCAATGAAGGAGATTAGGAGCACGAACCATTGGATTTAAGGCAGCCCTCAGCAAGAAGCTCTAGTATCAGTAACCCCAGTGTGAAGCAGAAATGTCGATTGAAGTAGAGGTGATCGGAGAGCTTTGGGTGTGTTAGTGGTGTTCATGTATACTGTGCAATATAATTGGTGCTTAAGAGGATTTATTAATTGGTGCTTGCTAGCTAGTGATCTACAGGGTGCAATGCGTGGCACGGATATGGGAAATTTAGTCATGGTTAATTGTTGATGTCAAGACTTGAGGAGGCAAAGATTAATCCATGCGATCGATCTGGAGTTGTTGTGAGGTCTCAGAAAGTGTGGTCATGTGGTGCTTATAGTTGATGTAGAATAATTAGCTTCTAAGGACCATCATTGTATAAACACTCATTAACAACATGTAGCTTCTCAAATTGGGTAAAAATGCGAACCTATAGCTGTGAAAATAGGAACAAAAAAGGCACTAAGAAAAAGACCACAAATACCATTGTTGTCTACGCAATGAAGGCGATAATAAATACAAAGGTTTTGGTCACTGAGATGGTAGGCAAAGCCTAGCCTCTATCGGTGGAGATTGTTGTGTAGAATAGACCGTAGCTGTTGGTGACTGCAAGGGGGAACGGAGTGGTGACTCAGTGGAGGAACCAACATGGGACACTAAATCAGCAAGACAGTATAGGAAATATGGGAGAGAGTGATCTCAAATGGGAATAGATCACAATTATCGGGGAGTTCTATACTTCTAATTCGATCGAGGAAGGCCTTTATTTTAGATCGAACCCAACAAAGTACATGTGCATCGTGAATAAAACTAAGAACATCAAGGAAGTGCACGCTACACTTTGGGGATAATTATAGAAGATGAATTGGAATCGTAATAGAAGTGGTACTATATATACAAATCAATAGAAGATTACTGAGTTATTTCACTAGTATTTCCATCTATCCTGAATCAATTGCCGAGGCTTCTATTGCAATGTGGTAGAATGCTCATTTCTGAACGGCCACACTTTTCATTATCTATTTATTTTTGACTTGTGAATTGTGTTTCCTGGTAGTATATATATTCTCACTACTGGAATTGTATTCATCTTCATGTCTAGATATTTTATTATTGATTATTGTTTATACTTTTTTTTTCTTAATTATATGCTAAATATATCTGCCTTTCTTATTTTTGCCGAGTGGAATTCTTGCAGAAAATCTTACCAACTGATAACTCATTATATATACCTAAGATTTCAGTGAAAACTGCATTCCTTCACTATTCAATCCTTTTTTTTCTCTCTCCCTTTTGAGTGAACTAGAGCAGTAATCCTGATGATCATAAAAAACTCAAATATCCAAATCTTCACTGAAGCTAATCTTGTTTCTAAACTGGCATAGGAGTTGAATGATATGATCCACCATATTCCGCGGCCTGACCCAAAGCAACAACTACGTCGAACAAGTTCGGCAACTTTCTGATCTGTTCAGGGAAGAATTTGCATGATTATATTTAGCTTATAGAGCTTGTATCGAGAAGACTTGCTACAATGTCGAATCAGTTAAGAACTGGCTTGAAATGTTGGATTGCAACAATCTGTTGTTGCTTCTTTGAATTTCGGTTCCATTTTACGTCAGAGCATTGAAATATAGCTAGGGGATACGCATCTTTTGTTCTCCAGTAATGTTACTATTTGGCAACCCAACAATAGTTGTTATAGCCTATTATTTTAAATGGGATAAATATTTTAGAGATCGAATTTTTAATGTCTTCTGTTATATTTTGAATTTATCCGATTGTTGATTTGAGATAGAAAAAATAATTGTTATAGCATATTAATAATTTTTTTTTAATATTAAAATTACTGTTGGATGATCGATTAATAGCTAATAAGCAATAAGGACATTTCGTTTTTTTTTTAAATAAAAGCTTAGATGAACTAAGATAGAAAAAGTAATTGTTATAGCATATTAATAGTTTTTTAAAATATTAACATCACCTTTGGGTGATCAGTCAGTATCTAATAATGACATACTGTATTTTTTTTTAAATAAAAGTTTAGAAAAAAATAAAATAAACTTTTTGAATTGTTTTTAAGGTATTCAAATCTATTGGAAATATATTGCGTGATAGACGTTTCTATTTTGATTATTATTTTTTTAAAATTATAGATTACAAAATAAAATTTCTAATTATAAAAAAGGGTAAAGTTTTTTGATCGAACTGAAAGGGCATCCATAGAACTAAGATTGCTGATGAGGTCACAGATGGTGTGAAGTAAGGTAGTGTAGTTCTTTGGAATAGAGTAGTCGATTAGGAGGTCTAAAATCACCCCTGGGTTGAATGACTTGCTTCTTGCGTGTCGAGACATATCACATGATTACCTCCTCTCGACTCAGGGCCGGATGGTAGGGAACTACTAGTTGGGCAGATTCCCAACTTTTTGGAAGATTGCTGATGAATAAATAATTTTTGCTCAATTTAATAAAAACTTATTTATATTTATTTTATTGTAAAAGAGTTTAAACACTAGAGAGGGTTTGATTTATAAAAAAAAATTGTATTTTTTATTTTCATTAAAATGAGGAAATGCATTTGATCATCATTTTCCACTTATATTTTTTTAGAAAATGAGAGGATATTTTTTGAAAATTAGATAGAAAAATCGTTTTCTGAAATTTCAAATAAAAAAACTTAGAGAAAAGAAAAAATTTAAAATAAATAAGAAAAGAGTTCTGAAGAAAGTAAAAAACACAAAAAAAAGAAAAAAAGTCCACTCATTAATGTGGACGATCGACGATGATTTTGATAGCGATGTCTGATGCTAGATGAAATTGTCCTAAAATGATCAGTCAATCACGTTGAGTAGTCAACACAAAGTCGTATAAAAGAATGATTTAATCTGGATTGTAGTCTACGACTAATATCGTGAATTTACACGAGTAAATTTTTATCGATTGAAAAAATGCAGGGAAAAAAAATATTATTTAATTTGAGCGAAAAAAATATAATTAAAAAAATCTATGATGAAATTTTAAATTTGTCCGTCCAAAAAAAAAAATTCATTTTTTTCAAGAAAACAAAGAAATTTTCTACTCAGAAATCTTTCCACGGTTTCAATTTCTTTCCTTCTAAATAAATATAGCATAAGTCATTCTCAAGAAAATAATTTATTAACTTATTAAAGTTTGGTTTTTATTAAATATATAAAAAATATAATAACTCATATATTTTTTACTATCTTAAAGTTTAAAATATGTTAAAAATTTTAAAATTAATATATATCATTCTATCAAATTCATATTTTCTCTAAATTATAAAAATAATATTATCACTTGAACTCGATAAAAAATTTTAATTTCTAATTTAATAAATAAATAAATTTAAACATTATTAAACTATATCTTCAAAACCAAGTGACTCGGACGAACGGCTCAGATCGTCCCCATTTTACGGAACTCGAACCCTACCCTCCATATATTCCACAGTGCCTATGGCACTCCCAAGCCACGAGGGAAGATCAATGTCGGCTTTCAGCCCAAGCTACACCCAGCCCCAAGGTGTCTCCTTCACTCTCCTTTTCTTTTCTATGTTTTTTTTTTTTGGTTTTTCTGTTCTCTATTTGCTTTTGTCATTGATCGAGTTTCAGATCTATTCCCCGATTCGCTAGATAGGCTGCCCCGTGTGGCCAGAGATCTTCGTGGCTTCCCTTACATGAACCCACCAACTTTTAAGCATAAACAATGAGTAGAAAGTCACATGTGAGATTTTTTCATTGCAACTGCATCTAAACCCTATTAAAAGAGATTAAGATTGATCTGTAACAAATTTGAACTCCTGACTAAAAAAATTAAAACGAAAAAGATTGCAACTCACAGAAAAATTCACAGTTGGAGTTTGTTTGGCCTAATCCTCCTTTTAAAATGGATATTTTAATAAAGATTTTTAAATTTGACTGCTTTCCTTTTTGACGGTAAATAGCATTTTTTCCAAAGAAATTTAATAATCCTAAAAATTAAAAACTTGTGTTATAATTTGACTGCTAACAATATGAAATTTTTCGTTGACCCCTTATTCCTTAAGAATTAGAAAAATCCTTTTTGAATTTGGTGTTTAAATTTATTCATTCATTCGCAATTAACACTCCTCTATCTTTTATTTATCTCGAATAGTTTTTTTTTGCTTTATTCTTTATTTCATTTTAGTTTTATTTCTTTCTCTTGTATTTTTATTCCGCATTCCTTAAGTTCCATATGTTTTGTTGACCTTATTGAGCAAAGGGCATGAATTTGATGATCTCTTTGTTTCATATTCGCCTTTGGAAATTTAAAAATAAATCCATAAGGATTTAAGTTCGAAGTGTACAATATCATATCATTTTAGAGATGTTTGAATTTCATCGATCATAACAGATTTGAACATTGTTCTTAGAAGACTTGAATAATTCGATCAGACACTTGCTATCTACTTTCATTGTTCAACTATTTGTGAATATGAAAACTAAAAGTTTTGCCCACTCTCTCTATCTATCTAAGGGATGGAAGGCATATACTTTTCGTATCCTTTCTTATCAAGAATTGGGGCCTTACAATCATTAGTCAATATGCTTCTCTCTCATGCCCAAGTAATGATCGACCAAATTCGAGTGAGACTCGAGTAAGATTTTGATGTTTGATAATATGGTTTAATCATATGTTGATCATATAACTAGTGGATGGTTTGGGATATCCAAAGTCATACGAGGGAGATTGTTATGAGGAGATTATTGGAGCAATCGACCTCAGGTCAAGGTTGACCAAGTTCGAGTGAGACTTAAGTGGAAGTCCAAGATTAAATTCTTGACAATGGAGAAGTCCAAGTATGAATACTTAGGAAGGAAAATTCCAAGGGTGTAGTTTTGGTCGTGTAAGTCCAAGTGTATAGTCTTGACAACAAAAGTCCAAGTATGGATACTTGGCCAAGAAAAATCCAAGGATGTAGTCTTGGTCGTGTAAGTCAGTCATATGAGAGAGATTGTTATGAGGAGATTATTAGAGCAATCGATCTCAGGTCAAGGTTGACCAAGTTCAAGTGAGACTCAAGTGAAAGTCCAAGATTGAATTCTTGACAATGGAGAAGTCCAAGTATGAATACTTAGGAAGGAAAATTCCAAGGGTGTAGTTTTGGTCGTGTAAGTCCAAGTGTATAGTCTTGACGATAAAAGTCCAAGTATGGATATTTGGCCAAGAAAAGTTCAATGGTGTAGTCTTGGTCATGTAAATCTAAGTGTGTAGTCTTGACGGCGAAAGTCCAAGTATGGATGCTTGGCAAAGGGAAAAGTCCAAGGGTGTAATTTTGACCGTGTAAGTCAAAGGGTGTAGTTTTGGCAGTGAAAGTCCAAGTTTGGAGACTTGACAATGGAAGTCTCGGAGCTGTGACCTCTTGACAAAGGAGACTCGTTAGCATAACAAAGTCGACGGAAACACTTGAAAGCTAGTGCCAAAGGTGAGGAGTCGTGAATCCGAACTAAGGGGTTGAGGTTGATGGAAGTGACTTGAAGACTTAAGTCTAGGCTAAGGGTATCCGATGACATGACAGAACCGATAGAAGCACCTGAATGCTAGTGCGTAGGGTGAATGAGTTGTGGAGGACTCGGATAGATCCTGAGAGCGTGAGACTGATGGAGGTGACTTGAAGGGCTTAAGTATAAGTTTAGGGTGAGTATCAACTATGAGGGAATCATAGTTGGGTTAAACTTTAGTTTTAAGGTTTACCGATTGACTGGGGCTTTGGACCAGTCGACTGGTTGAGTGCACTTCACTCGGGAGGCTTAGTTGACTCGAGTAGTCGACTGGGGTTATAACCCAATCGACTGGTTGAGTAGTTGACTGAGACTCGACTACTGACTTATGGCTCCGGTAGTCGACTGGTGGCTTCTGATAGTCGGTGACCACCGATACGATTGATTGTTAGGGGTAGAGCGGTCGTGACCTTTTTGGACAAGGCATGTAATATTTCGTAGTCGATTCTTTGGTTATGGCGGTCGGTGATGGCTAGAAATATGTTGGGTTAGGGTAGTCGATTAGTCAGCCATTTTCTGAAGTGAATTCGTCCGTTGTGAGAGAATGATTAAGCGGACAGTCGATTGGTGATAAGAGCAGTCGACTGTTAGGTGAAAAATCAACTCGATACGATGCTTTAAAAGGAGAACGACGAGAAGGAAGGTAGCCAGTTCTTGGAGGGAAAACATTGTTGCTTTCCAGACCTTCAAAGTATCTCAAAGTAACCAAATAAGCAAACAATCAAAAACACACTTATGTAAAGTGTTTGTTATTTTTTTTTGCATTTCATTCATATTCTTGTATTTAGTTGTTTGTATCTTGTTGTAACTCTATTGTAAGAGGTTTCTCCACATTCGGATTGTATTTCGAGAAGGAGACAAGTTTTAGTGGTATGGACACTAGAGCTCGGTCGTGGAGTAGAAACTCGGGTTCCGAACCACATAAAAAACTTGGTGTTGTGTTCTTGTATTGTTTTTGTGTATTTCGCTGTGCTAACGTTTTGTAGACAAGAGCACGCAAAAGAAATCGAACGAAGAAATCAATCATCACTATCACCTCCTTTAGCACACCAAACGTCCCCAATAAGTGGTATTAGAGCGAGACCGCTCTTCAAGGACTCACTGTTGCGAGAGCAAGCGCTAGAGGAGTAAAGGATAATGGAGTTGCCAAATGATGGATTGGGATACGACATCAACACTCCTATTCCGTATGAATTCTATGAATAAGAAGGATTTGATCGAGGATTGAGACCTTCATGATGTACATCAAGGAATGGTTCATCCTAATGAAGAGATTTGAAGCTCCGAGGGGTAAGAAAAGTGGAATCCTTAAGATGAAGGAATGGGCCGAGAGCAACGTCAAAAATTGAGACTAATGTTAAGGTAACGGAAATGTTGGTCAATCTAATTCCTAATGACTTATTATGCAAGATAGGTGAATATCAAGATGGCAATGTGCTATGGAGTAAATTGATCAATCTCCATGAAGAACTCACATTAGCATAACATGAGGTGGAATCCGAGGAAAGCTCTTCATCATCATCTCAAGAGATTGGGGATTTGTTGGTTGATAGGTGTTCGACATCTGAGTCGGACAAAGTTGAAGAAGTTGAAGAAATCTCCACCTCAAGGATTGAGGGGGAGGGTAGATCTTCTATACTGGATCAAGAGGAGACATCTATCTCCAGAGCCCACAAAGAACAGCTCAAGGGTCTCCTATCACCGAGCTATGTAACTCAAACACAACTACTAAAAATGAATATCATATAATGTGTTTTGAGTGTAGGGAGAAAGGTTACTACAAAAGCAAGTGCCCAAAGAGAGTCACGAAAAAAATTCAAGTGGCACCCAAGGTGACACAAAAGCTCAAGGAAGTTGGAGCCCAAATTCGCAAGAGTAAGGAGTACATAGTGTGCTTTCGGTGCAATCAAAATGGGCATTATCGGAGTCAATGTTATAGGAGAGAGCTCAAATGTAGAGGAGCTAAGGCAAATCCTAAGGTATATCTTAATAATGTTCTTCCTTTACGTCATGATAAAAGACATGTTAGTAATAAGTATTATTGTCTAAATGATAGATATCATGAAAGTAAGGCTAAGGATTAATTTGGAAATAAATATTTTTGTTTAGAGCAAAATCTCATGAATTTAGGCCTAAGGACAACTCTAGAGTTATCACTTCAAGAACAACCCCGCCTAAGGATAACAAAAGCCTAGGCAATAATCCAAAGAAGACTAGACACTATGGTAAGAGTCAAGTGACTAAGACTTTCAAGAAGCCTAGACAAGTCACTCGGAAGGTTATAAGGAAAGATATCCCTAGGGTTAATCTTAATAAGATCATAATGACCAAGACTTCTAAATTTAGGAGGGTTAATAGAAAGATACTAAGGGAGGTTATCCCTAGTGAGTACCTTGTAAATCCAAGGAGCTCTAATAGGTATTGGGTTTCTAGGAGTGTGATTTCTTCATGCTAGATGGGTTTAGGGCGTGTCAACATTGAATGGATGAGTAGTTAATCTAACTATAATAGAGTTGACACTTTAGGACATTTTCAAGGTAATTCGATACCTTAGAAATAAGATAAGAAATATATCGTTAAAGACTTTAGGATGTGCTAATGGATTTAATAGAAGATTAAAAATTGATCAAAGTTGACACAATTAGGTTAGATGTATGATGTGCCAAAATTTAGGGATTTGACACATTCATGGGAGTTAGGTGTCATTATGGAAAATTGAATATAATCATAGAAAATGACAATTAAGCTTAAGACTTAGGTATTTTTATACTTTGATATTATAAAATTTACCATAATTTGTTTGTCATATACCATGTCATGATATCATGGTTCATATGATTATTTAAAGGTTGCGTTTGGTACACATTACAAGGCAGATTCCTTGGTTTGTTATTGTCTTAAAATTGTAATATAATATAATCTGGATTACAAAATGCACTAAAGTTTTGTAATCTGGATTACAAAGCAAAACCTATGTAATCCAGATTACATTTCAAGCTTCCCATTTACATGCAATAAATTACATTTGCATGCATGCAAATGTGATTTATTGCATGCATGTAAATGCGATTTATTGCATGCAAATGGGATTTAGGCTGCGTTTGGCGATCCGATGTCTCGATCGGCGATCGCGATCGGCCGATGATCGATCGATCGGCCGATCGACGCATGATCGGCCGGATCGGCCACGGCATGATCGACGGCCGGCCGACGATGATCGGCGATGGCCGGTCGGCGATCGACGCATGGCTTATCGGCCGATTACGATCGACGACCGATCGGCGGCCGACCGACGATAGACGGCATGGCTTTATCGGCTGACGGCCGATGGATCGTCGGCTTGGCGACCGACGACGATAAATGGCGGCCGATCGACGACGCTGATCTTTGTAATTCAAGATTATATACAATTTGTATCCAAACATAGTAATGTAATCAAGATTACATTGCATTCCGTTATAACTTGGATTACATTACAACTTGGACTACATTACGTCCTACCAAACGCAGCCAAAATGTCATGATGTCACTTAGATTGATAAATGTCATATTAATACCTATGTTATATTTTATTATGTCATGACATTATGAATAATGGGCAAATATTTTTAATTATATAAATTATTTATGTTATTATCATAATTCATGCATTAAAGTCATAAAATTAAATTTAAGCACAAATAACATTATTTGATATTCTAAATAAAGAAATCAAATGGATATGTTTAGATAATGCATGAACCCTTAGCTTTAGGAAAAAATTTAACATATATCTCACAAAGACCATAAGGAAACATGTATGTGTATTGATACACCTTAGTCACATGTGATATGTTAGGAATATGAGTTAAGTTCAATATATTTATATGGTACATCAAATGAACTTAAACTCTTTTAATCATATAATCAAATTATGAAGAAAGCTAGTGTACAAGTCATATATACTTAGTCCATAGATCATGATTGAAAATAAATTTTGAAAAATATTTTAAAATAATTTTAAAAAATTTTAGTGAAGTCTATCTTTTAATAGCAATCACCATTGAGAATGTTGATACAAGTTAGGTAAAACATTGAAGTTTTTCAATGATTTTGAACTTTATATAAATTTTGAAAAATATGGATATTTTAATATAAAATTATTTTTCATCCATTTTACTTGACATAAATAATGTATGTATGCAATTTTATGATTTTTCGAAAAACGTATAATTACTTATGATTTTTCAAATATCATTCTGAAAATCTTATTTCTGCAATCTACGAAACTCATAATCGCATGGAGATCGATTAGTTCTTGACACGATCACGATGTTGATTTTGGCTAAATAAGGGTTGTTTAGCTATTTATCAACACCCTTATGTACCATAACTACTTTTAACCCTATGATATGCTTAGAGAAGTATTGGAAAGATGAAATGTTCATTAAAAATGAATTAGAGAGTTGATTAGGGTGAAGATTAAATTTTAAGGAAGGTTAAAGTTAAAGTTTGAACTTTTACCCTTATCTTTTAAATTTTGCCAGATCGTTCTCTTGTAATGTAATCCAGTTACATTCTGAGCGCATTTTGTTATTATATCTTAGGCGAATGTAATGTAATCTGGATTACAAAATGCACTAAAGTTTTGTAATCTGGATTACAAACCAAAACCTATGTAATCCAGATTACATTACAAGCTTCCAATTTGCATGCAATAAATTACATTTGCATGCATGCAAATGTGATTTATTGCATGCAAATGGGATTTAGGTTGTGTTTGGCGATCGACGGTGGTCGGTCGGTCGGTCGGCAATCGACGGCGACTGACCGGCGACGATCGGCCGACGACTGGCGGCCGATCGGCGGCCGACACAGCGATCGGCCGCAGCCGGCCGGCGGTGGTCGGCCGGCGGCCGGCAGCAACCGCGATCGGCGGCGCCAGCCGACGATCGGCAGCCGGCGACGACCGGCGGCGATCACCGGCCGGCGACCGATCGACGCCGGCGACCGATCGACGATCGGCGGCGGTCGATCGACCGGCCACGGCGGCATGGCCGGCGGTGATCGGCGACGGCCGGCAATGGTCGGCTATCGGCGATCGGCGGATGATCAGGTCGTCGGCGGCCGTGGTCGGATCGGCCGACGCGTAGCGACGTCGTCGGCGATCGATGGTGGCCGGCACGTCGGTCGGTCATCTCGATCACTAGTTGGCCGCCGTCATCGTCGTCGTTGACTACGTCATCGTCGTCGATCCATTCCTATCGTCTTTGTAATGGACACCAAACAAAAGAATGTAATGACCTTTGTAATCCAAGATTACATATAATTTGTATCCAAACATAGTAATGTAATCAAGATTACATTGCATTCCATTACAACTTAGATTACATTACAACTTGGATTACATTACGCCCTACCAAACGTAGCCTTATAGTTTAGATTTCCTATAGGTTTAAGAACTCTCCAAAGACATTGTTGGTGCAATAGTCAAGGGGAGCAAGTCTTTAGGGAGAGTTTGTCCATCAAGGGATGATGGATGTTAAAAAGGGGGAGAATGAAAGATTGCCTCTCATTTAGTGATAAAGTTATCACTAAGAAGAGTGAAGACATCTAAGATGATTTTGGACTAAGGGGGAGAATGAATGATCTCATTGATAGATGAGACATCGAAAATCTTGGTGGACTTTTTGATGTATGTCAAATGCGGAGAAATGAAAGGTTTAAGTTAGGTAAAACTTCATTATGCTTTGGTATAAGAATAGTTAATTTGTGCTTATGAGTTAGACTAACTTAAAGGTATTATCAAACATCAAAAGGGGGAGATTGTTGGTGGAATCGACTCAGGTCACGATTGATCAGATTCGAGTGGGACTCGAATAGGGTTTTGATATTTGATAATAATTTGACAATGAGTTTGACCATATGTTGATTATATGACTAGTGGATGGTTTGGGATATTTAAAGTCACATGAGGGAGATTATTATGAGGAGATTGTTGGAGCAATCGGCCTTAGGTCAAGGTTGACCAAGCTCAAGTGAGATTCGAGTGGAAGTCCAAGATTGGATTCTTGGCAATGGAGAAGTCCAAGTATGAATACTTGGTAAGAAAAAATTCAAGGGTGTAATCTTGGTTGTGTAAGTCCAAGTGTGTAGTCTTGACGGTGAAAGTCCAAGTATAGATAATTGACAAAGGGAAAAGTCCAAAGGTGTAGTCTTGACTGTGTAAGTCCAAGGGTGTAATTTTGGTGGCGAAAGTCCAAGTTTGAAGACTTGACAATGAAAGTCCTGGAGGCGCGGACTTTTGATAAAGGAGACCCGTTAGCATGATAAAGTCGATGGAAGTACTTGAAGGCTAAGACAAAGGGTGAGGAGTCGTGAACTCGAACCAAGGGTTGGAGGTTGATGGAAGTGGTTTGAAGACTTAAGTCTAAGCTAAGAGTATCCGATGACATGACAAAATTGATGGAAGTACCTGAAGGCTAGCGCGAAGGGTGAAGGCATCGTGGAGGATTCGGATGGACCCTGAGGGCGTGAAGCTAGTGGAGGTGGCTTGAAGACTTAGGTCTAGGCCTAGGGTAAGTATCAAGTATGAGGGGATCATACTTAGGTTAAACCTCAACTTTGAGATTTACCGATCGACTGGGGATTTGGACCAATCGACTGGTCGAGTGCACTGCACTTGGGAGGCTTAGTTGACACAAACAGTCGACTGGAGTTATAATCCAATTGACTAGTTGAGTAGTCGATTGAGGCTCACGGCTTCCATTGTAACTAAGCCAGAAAAAGGTAAGGGAGCGTTTGACAGCATTCTCATTTTCTGTTTTCTAGAAAACAGAAAACAATTTTTTTCTGTTTTCCAGTTTTTCAAAAAATTCTCTCTCAGAAATGGAGATGGAAAACGCCAACCAAACGCATTTTCTCGTTTTCTCAGAAAATGAAAACAAAAAATAGAAAATTTTCTCTCTATCAAACGCCTCCTAAGCTTCTCCAATTTTAATTAGACAGTTTCACTTCTATTCTTCAAATGAAATTGATTTAGTTTCCATAAATATCTTGGATCATAGATTGACAATATATTATATTTCTCAATCTTTCTTGTTTATCAAATAAGGAATTAGTTTCTTTACCATGAAGTTTCATGGTTCATTAGTTACAATCTCAGTTTTATTTGGTCTTTGTTTTTTTTCTTGTTTAGAGCGAAAATCTTATGGTTGAGTTAATGTCCTAATATATTGCATATTGCAAAATTGTCTGTTAACTTTATATACTTCTTGTTTAGCCAATTATTTTACAGTATTTTCTCCTTCAAATTCAAGACTTGCATCCACTATGGACTTGAGCTAGTAGAAATTATTATGCTACTTGCTTTCAGTTTATAATTCATTCTAACTTACTCATCAATTTTTATTCTTGAGTTAGAATTGGAGTCAATTTCGTATAATTTGGCATGAAGTTATAGTTATGTCAACATAACCTATTGTGATATTCATTGTATCTACATTTGTAGTTATTTGTCATCCTTAGACTTTACGTTGCTAAGGAACAGAAGAAAGATGGTGAACTTGAAATTTGCTTAAAATATGGTGGAAAAAATGGTAGTAAACCTCTTGCAACTACCCATTAATTGCAGTCCATGCAATTATCATGATCCCTAAAACCAGTGTCCCGCGGAAAGGGATTAGTGGCTAGTGCATATAGAAAATTATACAAATGGATAACGGGTCAATTCCTTACAAAAGTGAGTTTCGTCTCTCTATGCGCTGGTTACTAGTCTCAAGGGTCAAAGGTCCATCGTGATTTATCTTCCTTACAATAATCTGAAGACGGGTTAATAGGGATCATTAAATTGACGGTTCTAATTTTTTACACAAATGATCCCTAAAACCTCTTTTTCAAGGATTATGGCATGTGTGCTGACACCGGTTGAGGGGATTATGGTATGTGTGCTGACACCAATCGAGGGGCTACAGTGAGATTTGATTGCTACAGCATTAAAGGGTCACTTGCACCTGCCCAACAAGAGGCCTTGTCCTTTTTCACGCTAACTAGGTAGCATTTGTTGGTCATAGTGACCAATATTTCAACTATTTTCTATGAACATTACTAGTTGTTTTCCTTTCACCTGTGCCAATATTTTCTGAATTATTGAAACAATCTGTTTTTGTTTCTTCGTGTAGCAAGTTGTGTTACAACTTGCAAAGGATGCACAACTTGTCTATCATTGTGGGCTCACTCCTTCAGGCATTATATTATTATTATAACTCACTTTGATTTCTTTGGCATTTCTTCATATCTTATCATTATAGACAATCTACTGCTCTTCCTTACTTTTTTTTTATTGATACTGGGATATCTGAACCTTCGATCCGACTAATCACTGGGGGTGATTGGCTCTGTCCCACGGACCTTTGGGACGCCTCGCTAACAACTGCGCTAGATAAGGTCGGAGTCCAAGTAGTGACTTCCATCGGGGCCCAAGGGTAAATCAATGAAGCGCTCGCAATTTTTTCACGGTTCAGTCCGGACTTCGCAATCGTATTATACCTGAACGACGATCCAATGTCGAAATTGTACTCCATCCACCGGACAAACTCCTGAATCCCAGAGCCATCCGAATGATCTTTTTCTAAATTCATCATCGAACGATATCGCATCAGAGGATTGAACTTTGTTATCCTGTGAAATGTCTCTCCACTTTTGCCATCATCCCCCTGGAGCAACTCTTCCTTACTTTGTCATTAGCAAGTTGGAATTCATAAGAATTAAAATCTAACTAGTTTCCTAATTTCCTATTTTACCATCAAGGTTATACTTCTTTTGTGACTCAAGTCCCTTCTTTTACTGGTTAATCAATATATTTCTAATGGCTTATAAATTGACGGAAAAACTACATTAAATAGATTGGAATGAGTTGAATGTGTTGGAATGAGTTGAATGGGAATTGAGGAAATGTCAATAACCTTGTAATGCCTTGTCTGGAATGAGTTTAAATGTGTTCTTGGTTTCTTGTTTTCATATTAACTTTGTATATACGTTTTACTCAAATGCCTTCATAAATTTCTATACTCTGTTATGCTGACCGCAAGGAAACATGCTTGGAATAGAAGATGGATTAACATATCTAGACTTTTGAATATATTGGCGTCCTTTTCAATTCGCTGATGTCATTGTTTGTTTGTAGTTAGTTTCTATATTTACTGGGAAATTCATGTAGTACATTTCAATCCATCTTTAGCTAGATTAAAATGCAAAATGGTCCAGTTTAGATGAAGTTGACAATACTCACTATAAAAAAAACAGTCATTAGCGACGAATTTAACGACGAATTTTAAAATAAAATTCGTTGTAAAATAAATTAGCGACGAATTTAGCGACAAAAATATTTTTGTTGCGAATAAAGCGTCGCAAATAATAGCGACGAATTTTTACGATGAATTTTAGAGACGAAAATTAGGGATGAATTTAAAATTTCGTCGCTAATTTTGTTGCAAAAGTTATCGGGATTTCAAAAATTCGTCGCAATTTTCGTCGCAAATTTTTGCGACGAATTAAAAATTCGTTGCAAATTTGCGACGAATTAATTATTTCGTTGGTAATTTTCGCGACGAAATAAGAAATTCGTTGGTAAATTTGCGATACAAATTGTCATTGAATTCATAAAATTCGCAAAAACCATATTTTTACGAATTAATTTTTCGTTGGTAAATTTTGCGACGAAATAAGAAATTCGTTGGTAAATTTGTGGATCTGATTACAAATTTGCAAATTTGTCGCTAAATTCAAATCATGAAGTTCAATATTTTGCGAATTCTTCGTTACAAAAATTTGCGACGAATTTAATTTTTCGCAAATTTAAATTTAAATTTAGTGCAAAATTTATCGCAGTTGGATTCATTGCTAAATTGTCGCTAATTTGCGATTTAAAATTTAATTCATCGCAAAGTCGTCAGATTTCTCGAATTTAGCAAAGAATTTGTAGTTTTGTCGCTAAATTTGTCGCTAAATAAATTTTTTTTTAACAGATTTCATCCGTTTCGATATTCTATCGTATATACAAATTTTCACACACACACAACAAAACACAATAAGTTCTAATATCCAAATAAATACATTCAATACAAACAAAACACACACACATTCAATACAACAAAATAATATTCAATCATATCCAAATAAATACAAAACAACACAATCAGTTAAGAAAAATACAACATTCCAAATAAAAAGTTATATCCTACAACATTTCAAACATCAACATAGTTCTGATATCAAAATAACAATGTCTACAAAAGATCTCAACAGATGGGAAAGAAAAAAGAAAAGAGAATCTGGTAAGCAATCGCCGACATTCTTCTACCTGCATTAGAAAAGAAACAAACAAAAAGTATCATACATTATTAAAAACTATATACTAACACGAAAATAAATATGCAAAGACTTACAATGATGTGCATGTTCAACCGCCATAAGGATTAACTTCATCGATCATTCCTGTTTAAAGCAAAATAAACAAACTCAATAAACTAAAAATTTTTAAAAGTACTAATTAAAAACATGCATACAATATCATCATCGTCGCCACCATCATCGCATGACTGAGGAATACGACTTGGACCGTAACTAAATTCACGAATCGCCGATAAGAAAGGCTTGTTTCGTCGATTTCTATCATTTCTTGATCCCTTTGAGTTTTGTTGTTGTATTTCTAGAATTTTTGATCTCTTTCATGTATTATGCCCTTCAAATTGCTAACCTCCTTAGTTAAGTTATGTATCGTCGCCATCATGGTGGAGTAGAAGAAATAGATCTACGAGGAGCATTATGCATTCTGCTCAGAGAACTCATATCTAATATCCTTCCCCCTTTTGATCCTCCACTCACCTCAAGCCATAAATCCAAATTATTACTAACAGATGGCTCAGATCCCTCAGTATCACCGTCATCTCCTGAAATTCTCTGAGATGAGGATAACTGATCATATCTCTCCTACACAAAATTAAAATTTTAATCAGAGCATTTACATAACTAATAGAATTAAAGTTATAAAGTAAGTTTAAAGATTAATTCAAACCTTAATTGCTCGAGCTCTATCTCCACTCCAAGTCTTATCTTTTTTTTGGAAAGTGCGAACGAAAGTATCTATAAATTCCGGCTCCTTTCCCAATTCTTTAGACTAAATATAAGAATGTTAGAAATAAAATAATAATCTGAAATATATTTAAAAACTAATTGTAAAATTTAAAAATTACCAATCTACGTGAATGCTCCTCGATATTTATAGATCCTCCCGTATATGTTGCAGATAAGTCTCCAGAATTACATGCTTGATTTAATTTATTCTGTTGATTTCGCTCTCATCGACAATAATTGAGATTTTACTCCAATTTTCTCGACGCGATACAAAGTGGTTTTTTCCAAAGACATTCTCATACGACTCAATACATAGGATATGACGCTACATTTTTTTAAAAATTCTTTTAACTTCCAAGTCTTGAGTAGGGTCCCAAATAAATCCTCATTGAGATTGAAAAAAAACAATTGATTATATAATCACTTATTTAATATATAAAATGAATCAATTATACCTGAAACTCGCACCACCATAGTTCTTTTGTAGGTCCTGACGTGCTTGAGTATGACAAAGAGTCTCCTCTCCAATAGTTATTCACGATTTTATTGATCTCGCGAATAACAGGTACAGAATTTTCAAACCTACGATAAAGTGAAAAAAAATTGAATAAATAATTAAGATAGTTTAAAAATTATAATACTTATATTACTTACGAATCTCGATCGGAAATATATACTACGACTTTCGATGTTCTCTCGAGAGGAGTGTCTCGTGTGCAATTGAATCGGAATGGGAATGCCGTCTTGCGAATGAGATGGTCTTGGCGATCATGTGAAGGTCCAGCGGATCGGGAGGCAAGTAGGTATAGTCTTTGGCGGTGTGGATCAATCTGGCCACTACTAGTACTTTGTCGTCTCTGTCCACCACGTCGAAACTATCAACCAAAAACAAAATTATAATGAAGAAAATACTTAATGAAGAACATGAAAAACTTACAATATGCATAATGAAGAGATGAGAGACTGCGACTGCGCTAAGCTACGATGATTTCACCACTGATAACCTATAAGAACAAAATATACACAACATACAGAGACAAAAGATATAAATTTAACAATGAGACATTATATAAACAAATAATTGAGCTGAGAAAATTTGTAAAATTATAGTTTTAAACTAAAATTATATATAAAAAAACTTACCCTAGACGTCAAATTTCAAAGTCCTCATTATCATCTTCCTCATCCTCATCAGTATCCTCATCCTCGGTCTCCTCCTCTTCCTCCTCATCCCCCTCCTCCTCCTTCCCCTCCTCATCATTATCATCAATTTCAGTTGCATCCACGTTTATCACTACTCCACTGGGATCTCGTAACGTTGGAATTATATATTCCTCGATATGAAACATATTTGTAACTTTGTCTTGTTGATATGCAATGTCTTGCCAGCGCTCTTCAATTTTTTTTCCGTGCTTTTGTTTTACAAACAGCCCACCATTCATTTTTGTCACGCCTCGGTCTTAACGAGGACATCAATAAGATGCTTATAATTACTCAGGTAGATGTGCATGATTTGCTCATCTAAGTCTTATCAACTGCTTGTTTTATCCCATAACTTCCTATATGTGACTAAACAAAATCATAAAATATTTCTTCCAACTTAGTACTTAGCATTATTTGGTATGTGTATCTCTATGGCAAATTAGCAGCTTAAAGCTTCTGTAGTTTTACAGTTAACTATATAGTTCTGAGAATAAGTAGGATAGCAAGATAAAGCTTCAGTAGTTAATTATGGAGTTAAATATAGGAAAAAAAATAAATTTATACCATTGGTGGTCGCGGGCGTCTCCGAGCCGGCGATTGATGGTCGTCAGCGGCTACACGGCGGATCACGGACCTCTCGACAGAGACCTAATCGTTCTATCGACGGTGGCGGGTGGACTCGCGGCGTGCCGACGATCTCAGACGGTCCGTCATTTGCCCGGCGTGGTCGCGTCTGGCGGCCGCCGGAATCGGACACCGGCACGCTCATCATTGGCCGGCGTGGAGGCGCAGTGCCGGCGTGTCGGACAAGGCGACAGACTCGCGAGCTTGCGAGGAAGCGGACGCCAGCCGCAGGAGGCGGCCAGCCCGGCAGTGCGAGGCAAGCGAGGCCCGGCGCAGCGGCAGGCGAGGCGAGTGGCGAGCCGGCAGGAGCGAGGGCGGAGGCGCCGGCCACCGTGGGCGAGGAGGCAGGCCGGTGGCGGCGCGGCGGCGAGGCGGCCGCATGCCGCAGCGGCGAGGCGGGGCGGTGCGGCATGGGCGTGGAGGCGGCGACGGCGTGGCGGCGGAGCGGCTGCCACCGGGGCACGCGGCCGGACGAGGGGCGGCGGCAAGCTAGCGGAGATTAGGGCGCGAGGGTAAAATTAAATAAATTTTGCAACGAATCTTTGGATTCGTTGCAAATTTGCAACGAATCCAAAGATTCGTTGCAAATCTTTTATAAAAAAAATAATTTTTTTAAAATGTTAAGGGGTGTTTGGTTCGGGGTTATTAGGAATAACCTTAGTTATTCATCCAATCCAAAGTTATCAACAAAATCCCTATTTGGTTTAAGTTTTAAATGATTATCAAGTAATGAAGAATACCTGCCACGTCAGCAAATAACTACATGCAAGGACATGCAACCCGGAATTGAAAAACCTAAGAAAATATTCCAGGGTTAAGGCATTTTCTTTTCAAATATTAGCCTTTTACTTATTGAGACAAAAATATCATTGCCCATTGATTAAATTTCAATCTGCCCAAATATTACACAGCTTTTCCTCTCCAAATCACATGCACAAAATCATTTTAAAAAAACGAGAAATAGGTCGACACGCCCATGCCAATGGAGGGCATGGGCGTGTCGGGTGTTTGAGGAACAAGCGTGTTGGGCGTTAACATGGGCGTGTCGGGCGTTAACATGGGCGTGTCGGCTAACACACCCAGGGCGTGTTGAGGTCTGGAAGTTCTGGTTATTTGCAAATTTTTGCAACGAATCCACGGATTCGTTGCAAATTTTTTATAAAAAAAATAAACGGTTATTTTGTATTTTTAATTTAGCAACGAATCCCGGATTCGGATTCGTTGCAGATTTTTGCAACGAATCAGGGATTCGTTGCAAAATTTAAAAAAAAAATTTAACCTTTTTAAAACGTTATTTTATTTTTTAATATTAATATTAATTTTGCAACGAATCCAGGATTCATTGCAAAAATCTGCAACGAATCCGTGGATTCGTTGGAAATTTGCAACGAATCCACGGATTCGTTGCAAAATTAAAAAAAAAAATTTTTTAACCTTTTTAAAATGTTATTTTATTTTTTAATATTAATATTAATTTTTGCAACGAATCCTAGATTCGTTGCAATTTTTGCAATGAATCCGTGGATTCGTTGCAATTGTTGCAACGAATCCAGGATTCGTTGCAATTTTTTTAAAATTTTTTTTTAACTTTTTAAAACGTTAATTTATTTTTTAATATTATTTTTGCAACGAATTCTGGATTCGTTGCTATTTTGCAACGAATTCACGAATTCGTTGCAAAATATTTAAAAATAACCTCGTTCAGCAGAACTTGTTTTCTATTTTTATTTTTAATAAATTAAATATCTGCGACGAATTTAGAATTCGTCGCTAAATTATGTGACGAAAATTATTTCCGTCGCAAATTGGATAAATTCGTTGCAGAAATTTGGGACGAATTTATTTTTCGTCGTAAATTTCCGACGAAAATATTTTTCGTTACAAATTTGTGACGAAATCTAAAATTCGTCGCTATATTTGTTGCAGATTTATAACGAAAATAATTCGTTGTCAAATTTCGTCGCCAAAAAACAGTTTTTTTGTAGTGATTGTATATGATGATATATCATGCAATTCCATTTTTTTGAACTTAGTTATTATCATGTTCCATATTTTGGCTCGTTATATTTTGTTTTGCATTTCATTACAGTTGTGAAGGATGTAAACTACATGATCAACTAAAGAAACATTATATATCTCATCATCAAGATATTAGAATAAGCTGGACAGAAAGTTAATCTCGAACTGGCCACTCACAGAGAAAATTTAGCAAGGTCCATCAACCATTCTTAGGATATATGATTATTTTAGTTATTTTTCAAATGATGTGATTAGATTATTTTTTATGTCATGAAATTAATATGATTAATATTTTTAATAAAAAAATTACATTTTGAAATTGATGATTGAGTTGTTGTTAAATTAAATTTATTGGTGTTGATATTGTAATTGCGTACAATGATTTAGAGGTTATAAATAAATATTAAATTGATTGGTGTTGATTAGAGTTGTCATATCGATCAACCTATGATGGAGCGGGTCAAGCCATTATAAATCTAACATTTAATAAGGAGGGGTGGGTTGACCTGCCATCTCGGTGAATTGAAAAATCTCCAATTCAATTCAACTTAAGATGGGTTGCGGATTAGGCGGGTCATTCTATGGGTCACAAAAAAAAACAAAATATCTAAAATTACTCTATTACTTTCTAAACATACTATCTTGAAGTGTCACTTACACATAATCAAAGTAATTCCATTTGGAAGACATAAGAATTCAACTAAATATATTACTTCTATTAGTTGAATATGATAAATTAAATTAAGTTCACTTAATACAATAAATGCACAGACAAACTAAAAATACTTTTACGAGAGAGAAGAACTTTCAACTTTCTCAACCTACAGGCCAATCTAAACTAACCATGCGTTGGTTGATCTGGACCTGCAACATACACGGATTGATCCATTTAGGTCCATCAAATGATGAGTTGATAACATTTCAATCAAGCCCATTTCAATTATTTAGTGAGGTGAGCCAATGGGTCCAATCCAAATTGATAGTTCGAGCATTGATATTGTAATTATGTACAATGATTTGGACATTGTAAATAAATATTAAATTGATTGGTGTTGATATTTTAATTTTGTACAGGTTTCATTACATATTAAATTTAATTAGATTAAAATTATATTAAATTAGCGATGAAATTTAATATTCATCGCTAAATTTAACGATTAAAATAAATGCTCTGAACTGCAATGTACAATGCACATCGCAAATGCTCTTTGTTGCAGTGCATGGCACCATGAATACACTTAATTGCAATGCTTGGCATACATCGTGAATTGTCTTAACTACAGTGCACGACGCGAATGCTTTTTTACTATAGTGTGCAATGCGCATTGCGAATGCTCTTTACTACAGCGCGCGATGCATGTTGTTGATATCTTATGACTTTCAACAGTTTGGAGTTATGCAACGCATGATGCGTGTTACAGATAGAATAATTGCATGCTGTCAATACCTATATTTGTTGTAGTGAGAGTAGATGTCCTTTTGGGTCGAGGACTTGGAGGCTTGGCTGACTTAGGGTTGGGAAAGAAGATGTCCTACCATGTCGAGGACTCGGAGGTTTGATCGACTAGGGGTCGGAAGAGTAGATGTCTTATTGGGCTGAGGACCTAGAGGCTTGATTGACCAAGGGTTGAGAAAGTAGATGTTCTACCGAGTCGAGATTGAGATGGAAGATCAAGAAATATCCAACTCTAGGATTGAGGAGTATAGGCCATTAACACTAGAACGAGAGGAACTCTCGATATTTAGAGCCAATGAGGAAGCATGTGTCATCTCTCCTATCTTATGAGGTATGAAAATTTCAATTGGAAAAAATAAAGATCCTATTATATGCTTTGAGTATAGGGAGAAAGATCTTTTTTTGTCCCCAGGGGCACGGTGTAGCGGCAAAAGCAGAGAGGCATTCCACAGGAGAATACAGTTCGATCCTCTGCTGCAACATCGTTTAGCAGCGAATTTAAGAAAAATTCATTCGAGCGACCGTGGAGCCCAGGAGTTTACCCGGTGGAGGAGTACATCTTTGGTGTTGGACTGTCATTCAGGGATAGTGCGATTACGGAGTTCGAGCTGAACCATGAAAAAACTACAAGGGTTTCCCTAATTTATCCTTGGTGGACGATGGAAGCCACTTGGGCTTCGACCTTATCTGACTCAGCTGTTGGTGAGGTATTCCGAAAGTCCGTGGGGCAAGGTCGGTCACTCCTAGGGATTAGTCAGATCGAAGATTCGGATACCCTTATGCAAATAAAAAAAAAGATTATAGGAAAAAAGAACACTGAGTGAGTATCTACTATTAATGAAAAAGATTCTTGCGGCACCGAAGGCTATGGAGGAGCAAAAGGAAGCTAGATTGTTGGTACGGAAGAGTAAGAAACATATAGTGTGCTCTCATGCAACTAACAAGTTATCAGAGTCAATGTCCATTGGGAAGACAACCGACTAAGGATATGAGAGGAAGCTTAGGTCTAGGGGGAGTTTCAAAGTTAAAATCCAAGGTATCATTAATTAATTGAATTTCATTATATCATGATTGTTGGGAATATCTAGGATGCAAGCACAACTGAAAACAAATAAAATAAAAATTATATGCATACATCCTAAAGATCCGTTGCCAGAATATCTTGTTTTTGATATCATCATATAAAATAGGAGAATATAGAGAGGGAGTAGAGTTTATACCTTCGAGATTCTTTGGAATCCATAGAAATCAAGAGCAAGACTAACGAGTCTTACCTTTATCGGTATCCATGTCGAGATCTCCTCGAAACAACTTCCATATGCCGATGAGTGTTCATCTCTGATCGTGCTAGCAAAGCGTGGAGATAAACTTGAGAGAGGAGGATGACGACACGAGAGAACCAAAAGTCATTTAGGTCATCAAGAAGAAATCTATTTATATATCTTGATTAAGGCATTATTGGAGCCTTAAAACCTACCAAAATTATCATATAATTTCGGCAGCAGGCTGTGCCAGGTGACACAGCAGTGTCGCATGCGTCCGTGGCTAGGACAATCGATGCCATTGTCGTGTCTTAGGACATGCCAGGGTCGTGCTAGTTGTGTTGGTGTATGGAGCATCACTCCTGTATTTTAATGTATGAACCATGATTTAAAGTTAGGAAATACTTGTGATTTGATATGAATGTTAAGTGTGCAGACTTAACAAAAAAAAGTCCTAGTAGGTTAGTTGACCAGATACTAGATAAAAGTCTTGACGGATCAGGAGGATTGGGCACCAGATAGGAAGTCCAGATGGATCGAATGGACCGAACATCTAGCAGAAGACCAATTGGGTCAGGGAGGACCGGATAACTGACAGGAAGTCCGACTATGTTAGGGAGACCAGACAATTAACATGAAGTCCTGGTGGGTTAGATCAAACGTCAAGCATGATAAATCCAGTTGGGTCAGGATGACCAGACAACTAGCAGGTAAACTCTCGAGTGGAGAGATGAGCCAGAGTCTTGTTAGAGTGTCAGAGTTGGACTCAGAAGTCGAGATCGGACAGTATTACTATTGCAAGTTTATTTTATACTCTACTTGTGCTAATTTTGTGTTGTAGGTCTTTAGGCGACTAGATAGGGTCCAGGTGCCTCAGACCCAATCGACTGGACGAGGTTTAGGCAATTGGAGTTGGCAAGGTGAGTTGTCGTGTGACCAAGATGATAGGCATTCCAGTCAACTGGATCGGGTCCAAATGATTTGGATAGGAAAATTCCAAAACCATGTCGGAGTGGATAAGGATGACTTGGAGTTGCCTAGATAGAACCAACTTCGAGATAACAACTATTCATTCCTCAAAGTGTTGCTCTTGTGTTTGATGACCGCAAGATCTTCGTCATGTCGACACTCTGACACTATGACACTCTGAGCTCCATCTTTAATCTTCAAGTGTCAGTATAAAATTTTGTATTTATATTTCTCTTTATTGTACTTAATTTAGGGGAAAAGTAGTGTGTTATCTTACTCTGTCATTCTTGTAAAAGCGAACCCTTCTGAAGTCGAGAGTTCTCGAGTTGGAGGGATACTAGTGATTTGTCCGACGAGGTAATCCTAGGAAGGGTTACGGGTCTTGGAGTAGCAATCCGACTAGGATTGTGAATCAAGTAAATTCTTGATTACTTGTCTTTATTTCCACTCCACCACTAAGTTTTCAAAAGATAAAAAAGAAAAAGCTTTTCAAATTAAATTAAAGAAAATTTTTAATACCGAGATTCACCTCTTCTCTCGGTCTCATCGATCTTACAAGTTGCTATAACATTCAGCATGCCCATGTTGTTCAACACACCCATGTCGTGTCCCAGTGGGCAAGGTCCAACACGGCCAACGCCATGGTCATGTTGTGTGGCATGCCCGGGCACCTCACACTAGCGCCTAGCACGACCAGAACCACGGTTGTGCCAACCTAGCTACACAACCGTGTTGTGCTCCACCACCAAGCTATGGAGCACTTTATCTACTTTGTTTTCATGTTAGAGAGTGACACAATTGTGTTCAGTTCTGCACACTCGTGTTAGTTTTTGTCACTCCCATTTTATACCCTTTTTAGTTCGATCCAACAATACATCATCTCTCTCTTTGAGAAATTTATTTTCAAACTTGTTTTACATCTCTTGAGATATCGTATTGCATGTGACCCAATAAATTCCTAGTTATGTTGGTCATTCATAATTCATCATTTACTATGAATAGATAATGAGTGACACAGTACATCATGCCCCCAATTGATTGAAAAGTCATCATTGACTTCAGAGCATTTCTGAACCCTTCAACAACTATAGTTATGTGTTTTTGTTCCTTTAACTCATCCTATGCTTATTTGGTTAAGGACATAGTATATGTATTCATCCCCACTAGGCTGATTACATTACACCTAATCAAGTATAGTTTCTTGTCCTTACTCTATATATGTATCCAAGAAGAACATCTTCTTGACATGTTTGTTTCGAACAAAAACTTCCAAGTAACAATTTTGACAAGAGGTCTAGGGTATACATCTCTTTTATCAAAAATGGTGAATCTTCTATGGGTTATTCAAACATCTTCGAGCACTTTGACTACATTACACCTCCTATGAAGATGATTGTGAAGAAGTCAAAGTATAAGTCATCATAATCAAAGTGACTTGAATGCCTCAAGTCTAAGGAATCTTGCACTCGAGCTGCAATGAAATCTTCATTGATATAAAGAACCATATGAAGTTTCATAACAGGTTATTCTAATGAATTAGTTAGCCTTAATTAACATCCATATATTCACTCTCAACATCCTTATATTTTCATTCAATAAGTATCAAATATTTGGATAAACCAAAAATCATAACATGTGTTAGTCTTACAAAATTGATGATACTTATTTTCATCAATTCATTGACTAGGAAAGATTTAAATACTTAAATAATTGCACATGATGAGAAATCCACTTTTCAAAATTTTTTCATAACTAGTAGGCTCTTCATCCTATGTGAGTAATACGTCATTTGATTCACTTATAAGAAATTCATCTCTCAAAAATATGACATATCCTACTAGATACATGAAGAGGTTGTGTATCTATAGGTTCAATCATTACCTCATCCATATGAGTAATTGATTGTGGTTCTTGACTAGACATCTCTTCAGCGTCTATTGGAGTCTCTTGCACTATCTTTTGTTCAACCTCACTCTCACTATTTTTCTGTAAAAGAAACTTGTTTCTAGGAATACAACATGCCTTGAAATAAATATCTTTTATTCCAAAAGATGATAGAATTGTTAATCCCTTGTTTTCTTAGGGTAACTAATAAATAAACATTTATTATATTTAGCATTTTGCTTGTTTGATACTATCCTCTTGATATAAGTAGGTCAATTTCATGTCTTCAAATAAGACAAATGAGATTTTTTACCATTCCATATCTCATATAAAGTAGTAGGGATAACTTTAGTCGGGACTCTATTTAACAAGTAAACAACTGTCTTGAGTATGAAATCCCAAAATAAGATTTGCATAGAGCATCATTGACCTAACTATGTCTAACAAAGTTCAGTTTCGCTTTTCAGCCATACCATTATACTGTGGTGTGTAAGGTAGAGTCCTTTGGGACAATATGTTATTGCCCTTGAGATAATCTTGAAACTCTTGATTTAAGTATCCTCCACCTCGATTTGATCGAAGTACTTCGATACTTTTTTCAAATTGTTTCTCTACTTCATGTCTAAAGTCTTTGAACTTTTCAAAGGCCTCAGACTTGTATCTTAATAGATACACATACCTAAATCGTGAGCAATCATCGATAAAGATAATAAAGTAGCTATAACATTATTGTGCTTGAGTTTACATGGGTTCATATACATCGGTATGTATAAGATTCAAAACATCAAACTCTAACTCACCTTTTCCTATAAAAGGTAATTTAGTCATCTTGCCTTTTAAGCATGAAACATATTTATCAAATGAATCTAATTCAAATGATTTCAAAATATCAAAATCGTGTAATTTGGTCATACGTTTCTTACTTATATGATCAAAGTGACATTGTCACATATAGGAGGTTAATTGATTATTTATTTTAGCACATTATATATATATATATATATATATATATATATATATATATATATATATATATATTTAACGTTCAGTTCTATAGAAAATACTGTTGGTGCAAGAGCACTAGATAATTGAACTTATGGTTTTGATAATGACAAATATTCAAAGTTAAACTATTTTTATTATCTCATATGATATGCTAAGTGTGCATGTATTGTATTAGACTTTGTCAAGGTCAACGACATCAGGAGAATCTCCGGACGAGAAACCTTGGTGGTCAACGACACCAGGAGAATCTCGGGATGAGAAACCTCAATGGTCGGGTGACGCCAGGAGGATCTTGGAAGGAGAAATCTCGGTGGTCGGGTGACGCTAGGAGAATCTCGGAAGGAGAAACCTCGGTGGTCAAGTGATTGAAAGCTAAGCGATAGGTCAGGAGGATCAAAGGTAAGCTCCGGGTGTGGAGCGATGGTAAGGATGCATCCTCGATAAGAGGACAATCCTAGGTGTCGATCTGACTAAGGCTTCCGAAGGAATGTCGAAGTCGAGATCGGACAGTCAAAGGATTATCACACTGCATAACATTATGTATCTCTTGTGTTAACCTTGTGTTACAAGTGTCAGGTTGAATTCTCAAATGTAATAGTCGACTAATGTCGACGAATCAACCCAATGCACAAGGTCAAAGAGTTATCGATCAATGCCGCCACCTCAAGATAAGATTCACGAGTTTTGGATATAAATCTGGACTTATTCCAAGGCATTAATCTATAAAAGGAGGGGAGGACACGAACCCTAATCAATCAATGAACTCCTAAAGTGCGCTTGCTCTCCAACTGTAATTCTACGTGCTACAACGCAACTCCGATCGAGCACTCTCTACAATTCAGTTGTCAGTATTTTACTTATTTCTTATTTATTATTTGCTAAGAGGAGAGGTAGGTTTGTTACCTCTTCCTCTACATTATTGTAATCGTTTGTCTCTTACCTCCAACGAGGAAGAGATATTTAGTGTTTTGCCCTTTGAAAGCGATCAACAATTGCATGGTCTTGGATTAGCAGTCGGTGGATTGTGAACCAAGTAAAAAATACTTGTGTCTTTTGTTGTGTGTTTCCGCTGCATACTTTGGTTTTAACTCAAAGAAAAGAAAGTTTTTCGAATGCTATTCACCCCCTGTAGCGTTTCTCGATCTTACAATTGGTATCAGAGCTGAGGCGCTCAAATTCGATGCAACCACCGATCGAGCACTTTCTTTTCGTTTTTTTGTTTATTTATTTAATTTTAGTTATCTACTGCACTACTAATTCAAGATCAAGTCTTGAAACATTTTTTTTTGTGTTCTTACATGCAAGTATCGGAAGATCTTCGACCGGGTTGACCATGGAAGAGCATCCCACAAGACCAAAAGGTAATAATGTATTTTTAAACTTTAAATTCCACATTATTTATTTCAAGTGCAGGGAGAGAGAACACTATAAAAATAAGTGTCATACTCGTAAAATCCGGACGGCACAACCAGCAATAAAGGAGATATCATTGCCAGGAGTCTGGAGGAACAATGAGCATATCATATGCTTCAAATACAGAAGGTTCGGTTATTACAAAAATTAGTGCCCGGAGAAAAAGAAGAAATTCACATAATTAGGGAATGCGATTAAGGTTAGTAAAGTTAAATTTTCTGAAATTCTTATTTTTGAAATGCATAATAATTTAGATGTTAATTGTATTAATGATGTTCAATTAAATGTACTTAAGTCTAAGTCAATTAATTATAATTTGAATCCACTCAATTCAATTAATAAAAAATTAATTAATTAATATTTAATTAGTTTAAATAATAATAATATTATTAAGGAAAATGATAGAAAATTAATTAAGAGCTTAATCAAATCTTTAGTTTAATAAATATATATCTTGATTAAATCAAAAATAAAATTAACCTACGACTTAAACGACTTAATCAGAATAATCAAACATTAGGACAGAAATATCAAATCCTATATCTGATTAATCAAGATAATTTTGAATTAAAAAATTCTGTTTTGAAAAATTCAACCATAAAAAATTCGAAATTAAATTTAAAAAATTCCAAATCTAATCTGAAAAATTCTAATAATTATATTTTGAAAAATTCTAATAATTATACTTTGAAAAATTCTAATAATTATAATTTGAAAAATTCTAATAATTCTACTTTGAAATATTCTAATAATTTTATCTTGAAAAAATCTAATAATTCTATTTTAAATTTTTTTAAATAATTTTTCTTTAAAAAATTCTAATAATCTTATCGTAAAAAATTCTAATAATTCGTTTTTTGAAAAAGTCAAATAAGTCTATCTTGAAAAATTCTAATAATTCTTTTTTGAAAAAGTCTAATAATCGTATCTTGAAAATTCTAATAATTTAATTTTTAGAAAGTCTAATAATTCTATTAAATTTATTTTAAATAATTCAAAATCTAACTTAATTAAGGATTTAATATTAAATAATCAAACTAGTAAAATTAGTTATAATAAAGTACTATTTGATTATACACAAATTAATAATTTAGTAAGTAAACCTTCAACTTTAGAAATTCAACAAATAAATATATAGACTTGGGTTACAAGTCTAAGTTAACAAAAAATCAAGACTCTAAAATTTATAAATCGTATAAATAAAAGTTTACCTAAGAAACGAACCACTTCTTTGAATTGATTGAACATGACATACTTATGCATACATATCATTTTAATTAATTATCATGTTTATTCTTGTCGTGTCATACATACTAGTCTTAAATGAACTATCATAGAACAGTTAGATAGAAAATGTAGGACGCGGTGAGATGATAACACGTTAGGGAAATGAAGTCTTGTGTATCTGGATTAGATAAGGAGTATCTAGTTTGGTGAACTTAGCTAAGTGGAACTAGCTGAAGCTACCTCACCATATTCTAAACTAATTAGATCAAGATTTGACCCAAAGTGAATTAAGTGTACACTTTTTTAAGATTGATTTTGTCTAAAGAAGTGGTCGTTGTTCCGATCAAAGAAGACCTCTATGCCTCGCCACGACCTGGAAGCCCTTTTTTAAAATAGTTACTTAACTAACTAAAGGTTAACTCCGAATCTAACCCAAAGTTCATTAATTTTCAAATCATTAAAATTAACTAAGTAAAATTAAATTCATTTCACAACACCTATAAGGATAACTTGGTTGATCATGTAGAATAGGTGAGATGATAAGGACAACAAATTGAAAATAGTTTTGAAAACGATTTCAAAATTTATATATATATATAAATAGATTCTTAAAACTATTTTATTTGTTGTCATGATTGTTATGTGTAGTTATACGTAGTGTTTAAAATAACTATGCTTCTTAACATGATGGTTAGCTGACCAGTACTCATATTCTAGATCCTTAGGTCAACTTTAGATATCTAGATCCTCTGGACACTTAGGTAAGTCTTCCTTGTGGCCAACAAGGATGTCCTAAGAGTTTGTCAGACAAAGGCGGAGACCCTCTAGATAAGCTTTCTTTGTGGTTAACAAGAATATTAGGTTAAAGGGGAGATTCTAATTGGATAATCATCATTTATAGAAGTTGTTAAAATATTATATTTTTTTAAAAAAAAATGCCAATACTTTCAAAATTAAAAAGAAACCTTTTTTTTGATAATGTGTCAAGGGGGAGAGAAGACTTAAGTTAGACAAACTTAGAGGGCGTTTGATAGTGGAGTTTTCCATTTTCATTTTCCTTGGAAAATGAGAAAATGTAGAAAAGTTGTTTGGTTAAGCATTTTCTATTTTTATTTTCTGGAAAACAAAGCCTAATTTGATTGGAAAACGGAAAACGATTTAAAATCGTTTTCCGTTTTCCAGAAAATGGAAAACGCAGAGCTGAACCAAACAACCCCTTAACATCTCTAGCTACTCTAGCTACCTCTAGTTTGACATAAACCTAATAGACATGAGCCTTTAATATCTTGTAAATGTATCTTTAATTCCTTTTTAAAAAAATCTTTCTTAAAATTCTATAACAATGTTAAAGGTTGGACGGTCACATCTTAACTTAGAATATATATTGTTGGTGCAGGATCTAGAAACCTAAGCTCATAAATGTTAAAGGGAGTAGAACATGTTAAGTCAAATTGATTGGAATGTTTTAAAATTCTATTTTTGGTAAAAGTAAAGGACTCATGCTTAAAAATATTGTTCAAACGTTAATCTTAAAAATGCACCCTTTAAAAAAGTTATTTTTGATATATGACAAAGGGAGAGAGAGGTTAAATTTAAGAGGTTAACTTTTTTTTTCGAAAAGTATTTGTTTTTCAAAACTCACCTAGGGTTAAGGGGGAGGTTTTGAAAAATGCTTGTTTAATGTTTACTGTTTATTTTCTCTTAACTTTGAATTGGTTTGTCATAGATAAAAAAGGGGGAGATTGTTTTTGTAGGGACACTAGATAATTGAACATAGAGTTTTGATAATAGCAAAGATTTAAAGTTAAGCTATTTTGTTATCTCATATGCTATGCTAAGTGTGCAGGTATTGTATTAGACTTTGTCAGGGTCGAGACGACATCAGGAGAATCTCCGAACAAGAAACCTCGGTGGTCAACAACACCAGGAGAATATCGGGACAAGAAACCTCAGTAGTCGGGTGACATTAGGAGAATCTCGGAAGGAGAAACCTCGATGGTCAGGTGACGACAGGAGAATCTTGAAAGGAGAAACCTCGATGGTCAAGTGATCGAAAGCTCAACGATAGGTCAGGAGGACCAAAGATAAGCTCCGAGTGTGGAGTGATGGTAAGGATGCGTCCTCGGTAAGAGGACAATCATAGGCGTCAATCCGACCAAGGCTTCTGGAGGAATGTCGAAGTCGAAATCGAACAGTCAAAGGACTATCACACTGCATGTCATTATGTATCTCTTGTGCTAATCTTGTATTGCAGGTGTCAGATTGAATTCTCAAGTGTAGCAGTCAACTGGAGGTTTCAACAGTCGATTGGAGGCAGTCGACTGCCAAAAGGATCAGTTGATTGATGTCGACGAATCAGCCCAATGCACAAGGTTAAAGAGTTATCGATCGATGTCGCCACCTCAAGATAAGATAAGTTGCCACCTCAAGATAAGATCCACGAGTTTTGAATCCAAATATGGATTTACTCCAAGACACCAATCTATAAAAAGAGGGGAGGACACAAACCCTAATCAATCAATGAACTCCTAAAGTGCGCTTGCTCTCCAACCGTAATTCTACGTGCTACAACACAACTCCGACCGAGCACTCTCTAAAATTCAGTTGTCGGTATTTTACTTATTTCTTATTTATTATTTGCTAAGAGGAGAGGTAGGTTTGTTACCTCTTTCTCTACATTATTGTAATCGTTTGTCTCTTATCTCCAACAAGGAAGAGATATTTAGTGTTTTGCCATTCGGAAGTGATCAAGGATCACAGGACCTTGGATTAGCAGCCAGTGGGTTGTGAACCAAGTAAAAAATATTTGTGTCTTTTGTTGTGTGTTTCCGTTGCATCCTTTGGTTTTAACTCGAAGAAAAGAAAGTTTTTCGAACGCTATTCACTCCCCTCCAGCATTTCTCGATCCTACAAATACCATTCATCGCAATGTAACAATAATTATTACTGAAAGATAAATGAAATTCTTTTTCTATTTTAATAAGAATAGAAAAAATGTTATTTATTAAAGATGGAACATAAAAATAATCATTCAACTCTAAAACTAGTTGAGTAGAAAATTGCAACAAATAAGCTCTTATGGCTGCAGCAACAACTTTTGCTCCATTGTCAACTCTCAAATTTACTTCTCCCTTAACTAGTCGTTTACTGTTCTTCAGCTCCTGTATGTCATTGCATATGTATGAGATACACTCAATATCCAATACTCAAGTGCTGTAAGAGATAATATGACATTCAATAACGAAAATACCTAAAGTAGATTTGAGATCAGATGTCTTTTTCTTCTTCAAGGATTCTAGATAATGTTGTAATTTATTTTCCAATGTTCGTCCTTGCCATGGTGATGACAAGTTCCCTTTGGAGTTGCTTCCTTATTCTTGGCTTTCTTCTTCCCCTTGGTTGCAATCTTTGACTTTTTCTTGGAACCTTTCTTAGAGGAGTCTACCAACATCACAATCTTCTGTTCCTATTTAACAGATAACTCTACTGTCTTGAGCATGTTGATCAGCTCAGGAATCGTGGATTCTAGATTGTTCATCACAAATTGTGAATAACTATTAGTCAAATTATGCAGAATTAAATCTATATGTAATTCATGATCCATGATAAAATTGAGTGATATTAATTGTTCAATGTAGTCATTCATCTTTAGTGCGTGTTGCACTGCATATGAGCCCTCCTGCATTCTTGTGCAAAAGAGGAGCCTAGATACTTCGAACCTTTCGGATCTCACTTGCTCATCAAACAACTCATGAAAATGAAAGATAATGGTGTAAGCATCCATATGCTAATGTTGTTTTTGAAGTTCAAGAGACATCGAAGTTAGCATAATGCAGCTCGCTAGCTCCGAGTCAGCAATATGTTTTTGATAGGCTAACTTTTCAGAAGCATTATTAGTTGGATGTTTGGCAAGAACCTCTTCAAGGACTTAATTGTCTTCTCAGGCTTGAGAATAATTCTCAGGTTTCGAAGTCAGTTCAAAAAGTTAAGCATAGTTAATTTTAGTTCGTTTGTTTGAGTCCAAAATTGAACGTAAGTTAATGGAAGTATTCATGCTATTCTACTAATAATTAGATATACAAAAATAGTGTATAAGAGAGATGAATTATCATAATGCAAACAATTTATATTAATTAGAACTCTTACTATTTTATTCAAATTCAAGAGTCCTTACTTTGAATTCAAGAGATGGTAGATCTCTTAGTGGATTGATATTCGCTATGGCTAAGAATAACCTTGGAGAGAGTTCAACAAGTCATTCTTAATTCTAACGGTAGGTATCAACATTACTAATTATATATCATATATAAAATTATCATATTATGTTATCAACTATTTAAATATTTGCATAAATATCATGTTGTTAACTCATTAATATATATACATGTTATGCATATCACTTGACTTCACCTCTATCCACGTTAACCTTGAAGAGAGTCCAACAAATTAATGTTTCAAGTTAAAGTTAATCCATTAATTATGGGATCATACTTTAATGGTCAAAGCATATCCAATTTCAAGTTAAGGTTGGAGAGAGTCCAACAATTCAAATTAGAAATTGAACTTAGGTTCTTATCATATTAATGAAAGATGTCAACTTTAATATTTGTACAAAGGATTTAGGTTATTTTAGATCTCATCAATCATTTATAAGACAAGCATACATGCACTGTAAATGATTTATATAACATGCCATGGTTGTCTTACTTATATTCTTAAAGCAAACTAAGCAAGAACAATCCAAGCTCGCATTAGGAAATAATTTTCAAATGCAATTGTAGGCTGAACATTAAACACACATGCCACCATCCAGAATCGAGCATGCTGAATTAATAGCCTATTCCAAGGCATGTGTCGCCTATGCTCCAGTCTCCTATCATATAGCCAACACCTTTGATGCTTCTAGGCACATCCTTGGTCATATATAATCATGCATATACAATATAAAACTATATCATGCATGCAATCCAAAACTCTACACTCATATACATGTATGATCATACCAATCTCATAGAAAATTAGATCATACATGTATCTACAATATCCTAAATCACGTTATCTTTGACAAAACACAAGTTGCTCTGATACAACTTGTTGGGAATCTCTAGTATGCAAGTGCAGCAAAAACCAAATAAAATAAAAATTATATGCACACATCTCAAAGATTCGCTACCAGGATATCTTATTTTTGACATAATTATATGAAATATGAGAGGAGAGAGAGAGATGAATTTATACATTCAAGATTCTTTGAAATATGTAGAAACCAAGAGCAAGACTAACGAGTCTTGTCTCTATCGGTATCCACGTTGGTTTCTCCTTGAAACAACTTTCCTAAACCAATTGTATTCATCTCCGATCGGTGCTAGCCAAGCGTAGAGACAAACTTGAGAGAGGAGGATGACGGTACGAGAGAACCAAAAGTCATTTAGGTGATCAAGAAGAAATCTATTTATATCTCTTGATCAGGGCATTATTGGAGCCTTAAAACTTGCCAAAATTATCATATAATTTCAAAAAAATCTTTCAAAAATGATGGAGACAAAACGTCAGATCGCGATATGGCCAAACCATGTCTTGCATGTGTAGGCACTTAGGACAGTTGATGCCACACCAAGATCATGTTGGTTGTTGTAGAGTCCAACATGCCCGTGTTGTTCAACACACCCATGTCGTGTCACAACTAACAGTGTCACACGACCAACACCATGGTTGTGTCGTGTGGCAGCCCGAGCACCTCACACCAGCGCCTAGCATAACCAGAGCCACGGTTGTGCTGATCTGGCTCCATGACCATGTTGTGCTCCACGATCAGTCTGTGGAGCACTCTATCTACTCCATTTTCTTAGCAGAGAGTGGCACAGTTGTGCCCATTTTTGGCATACCCGTGTTAGTCTCTATCACACCCATTTTATACCCTTTTTAGTCTGGTCCAACTAGACATAATCTCTCTCTTTGAGAATCTTATTCTCAAACTTATTTTACCTTTCTTGAGACACCGTATTATGTGAATAAATCATGAATGACACCAAGAAGTACATTATGCCTCCAAATTGATAAAAAAATCGATGTTGACTTTAGAATATCTCTGAACCCTTCAGCAATTATATTTTTGTACTTTTATTCTTTTCACTAATCCTATACCCACTTGGTTCATGACATGGTCTATGTGTTTGTCCCCACTAGGATGACTATGTCACACCTAGTCCAAGTATAATTTCTTGTCATATGAATTCAAGTTACTCTACATATGTATCCTAGAAGAACATCTTCTTGACATGTCTGCTTTAGCCAAAGACTTCTAAGTAACAATCCTGATAAGAGACCTAGGATATACATCACCTTTATCATGAGTGGTGAATCTTCTATCGGCTATTTAAACAACTTCGATCACTTTGACTTATACCAAATCATCCCGAAATTACACCTCCCATGGAGATAGTTGCGAAGAAGTCAAAGTATAAGTCACCATGATCAAGATGATGTGAATACCTCAATTCTAAGGAAGTTTGCACTCGAGTTGCAATAAAATCTTCATTGATATAAAGAGTCATATGAAGTTTCATAACAGGTCATTCCAATGAACTAGTTACCCTCAACTAACATTCATATGTTCATTCTCAATATCCCTATGTTTTCATTCAGTGAGTACCAAATGCTTGGATCAATCGCCAAACTTAACTGCTTTAGTATGTGATAGGCACATTAATTGTCATTTTGAAATTCAATATGGATTCCATAACTGTCTAGACAAAATGACTCTTCTATATCGCCGCAACCAACTTGTGACAGACGTGACATCCCACGTGAATCTTTCTTCCTCCGCCTATATAAAGGCAAGTGACGATAATGAAAAGGGGATGGTCTTTTTTCTTGTGTTTAAGTGAGTTTTTCATTTCTTTCACTAGTCCTTTCGCTTGTGTAACCGTGATTCTTACATCTTCATTCCCGAGCTAACCTGACCATAGAAGGGGCCGCATCGACCACACTGATGCCCACTTACGAGTGTTGACGTGTATAGTCATTTAGCTGTCAGGTTACAGACTGAATCACTTTACAACATCCAAGATCACAGAGCCACTCTAGTGTGTTGGGTCCTATGAAATTTATATATTTCCATAATGATATGATATTGTCCACTTTGAATCAAACTCTAATGAATTTTTTTTTAACTACTTCATCCAAAAAGTCTCATACCAATGGACACTACAAAAATAATTCATTTTGTAATGAATTTTGAATATAAATTAGTTGTAAAAAAAATTTGTAACAAAAATATTTTCGTTGCAAATTAAATAGCCGTAAAATTTTGCAATAAAAATTCATCACAAATTTTCGACAATAATAACAACAACCAAGTTTTGTAAGATACGGTGAAAAAAAATTTTATGGTTAGGAGTTAATTACATCTAATCTAGCTTAAGGAATTTTAATAGTTTAATTAACTTAGATTTAATTAAATCTAAGGTTAATGGCTTATTGGATTTAAACCCTACCCATTCTCAAAACCCGACCCGCTAAACCAATAAACGTCGCTGTTTCTTTTTCCCTTCCTTGTCGACTCCGCTGTCAGCATTTCTTCCGCGCGAGCGTTTCACGCACACTGCGGTTTCCGTTCGACGCCGACGTCGCCACCCGACGCTGTCCCTTCCGGAGCCCTCTCTTCCTCTTTTTCCTCACGCACGGCGACACCTCCACTTCCTCACCGCACGCACACGAGCGACTCCTCTCCCTCACAGCGTCTCTGCCTCTCGCGACTCCTTCCATTCTTCGACGATTTCTTTCCAACGGCCAGACTTCACTCTTCTTTCCTCGAAGCAAAGCGACTTCCTTGCTTCGTCGATCCAGCAGTTCCGAGCAGCAATTCTTTTCCCGTTCGCACGATCTCTCTGCTCCGTCGCTCATATCCCGCCGGCCTTTCCCATCCCAACTCCTCGACCTCCTCGTGCGCTTGGATCGGTGGCGTCGTCATTGCGGTAGGAAGCTTCTGCCACGGTTGGTGCTCTTGTGGTGAGGGGCAGCGATAGGTGTTCAGCTAGCAGAGCAATTGGGGGAAGAGAGGCGCCGGTGGAGTGGGAATCATTGGTATGTCTCACGACTTCTTTTCCCTTTCCGTCGTGGGTTTCGATCGCTAGATTTCTCATCAGATCAAGCGGTGGGATAAATCCTGGTTTAGATCCTTATGCATATTTTTCTTGCCGTGGCTAATTCGAATTGTGTTGGTTTGGGCAGCGGTCTTGAGCAATTGAACGGGGTGGCCAAGTTTCGAGGAGTTGCTGCTGGTGAGGATTAAATTGCTAGTAAGCAAGCCATCTTCCTTTTTGGTTCTGTCAGTACAGATCAATTCATTGTTGCCCTTGATTTAGCTAGTTAGCAGTGGTTAAAAAGTTAGGTATCTAAACTGATGGAGGTGGTTGTGATTGTAATGGGTCGGCTGTGAATAGGTTGATAGTTGTTGGTGTGGCTGTGAGTGAGAAGAGAAGACTTGTGAAGTTGTGTCGGTGAATCGAACCAGCTGTGAGGTCGGTAATATTTTGCTTGAGAGGCTGTGGGTGGAGTTAGGTCAGTTGTAATGGTCTGAGTGAGCGAGGATTGGTTGTACGATTGGAAATTGAGTGTGGCAAGGGTGTCGGACGGTGCAATCAGAACAGGACTACTCTTAGTCGCATGAAGGGCTCTGATGACCTTGAAATGGTTGGTACTGGGTTTAGTTCGGTTGGGGCTAAGTGGAAAAGAGTCGGTTGGAACGGAGTGTGTCAATTAGAGTGGTTAGACCTTTGATTTGGCGTAATTGTGAGTGGTTATGCACCGTTTCAAGGCGAGTAATTAGGGCTTGGTCGAGATTAGTCAGGTCCTGAAATTAGTGCGAAATGTCGATTGTCGATCGAGCTATGAGATGCTCTGATCTCGGCTACGAATGGGAGTTATAACTCGTATTCGATAAGGGATACGGATATGGGGATAACATAGTAGCTAATTCGTATTTTTGTAGTCTGCTTGTACTAAAATGTAATTGATGATATTTGCAAGACGTGGATACGAGATAGGTCCGCGGCCGTGAGGACTTCATTATTACGAGCATTCTGACGGTGGGTAATTCCTACCACGGTAGTAGATAGTAATTGCATCTGATTTAGATGCATGATATCGTCTTATATGTATGTATTATTACAGACTATACATTCTTATTTATCTTATGCTTGATACTTTACCTTTCTGGTTATTAACTCCATTCTTTGCATTAGGAGTTATATAGATAGGTGATGTAAGTAACCTAGAATTTGTTTAGTTAAGTGCAAATAGTAAAGTCCGGATGACAACCTAACTGTAGTAGGGCAAAAATGTCATCTGTAGGTAGATAATATCTTGAACCTAGGGTTAGTTCTAGTACTCTTATGTTGCATGTTTACTACCGACCATGTATTATGTAAATGGTCAGGTGAATGATATTTAGTGTGTCGCTACGAACCGGTGGTCCTAGCATGATATAATCAGTTTGAGTACGACTCTCTACAGGATAGAGAGTGCGTTGACCTGGTTAGTATGACTCTCTGTAGAATAGAGAGTCTATGGTGGATGTCTGTATGTGAGACATTGCATTCGTGTCATTTGCATGCATGCTGGCGACGAGGTTTCCCTTGTGGTTGAGAGGTCGCTAGTCATCCTGCCTCCACGGTTACTCATAGGAGTAACCGGTGTCAGGGCAGAGCATTGTGGTGCCGCACTCTACCACTATAGACGGTAGTAGTTGGATTTGCGTGTTGTAGTTCTGCGTGTGTGGCACTCGACCACTCATGGGTAGTAGTGTCGGGTGAGGGACCCCATCGTGTAGCTTGCTCTTACGCTTATATGCTACTCGATCATCGCCCCTCGCTCGACCACTCGAGAGTAGTGGTTAGTGTTGAGTTGGGGCGATTGTCATGCTCGAGCCAGGGCCACTGCTGAGTCGTGGTAGCTTTAGTGGCCAAGCATGACCGTCGTATTGCATGCCTTATGGTATTTTTGTATATTATATATATATATATATATATATATATATATATATATATATATATATATATGGATGATTGTGATTAGTATACATATATAGATGCAGTCTATATATATATGCTTATTGTGATGCTGCTTTTGTATGTACTATGCTTGTAGCATTTGTTTGTACATATTCATACATGCTATTGCATTTTCTGTATGGTAGTAGGCCGGTACTTGTATACTTGTTGGATATTCACTGTGATACCCTCGACCCATATCAGAATGTAGTGTGAGTTAGTATTATTCTTTATACCTTATGTTGTGGATATATGCCCAGGTTGGATGAGAATAGAGTAGCTGACTGTCAGGTATGTCAGCATCGTTTGTTGTTCAGTTTACTTATTGTATGCATGCATGTATACTTGTTATGTTGATGTATACCTGTTGTACTAGTAGATTAAACTGTTGAATGACATGTAATATTGATACATATATTTATATGTTATATCTTATTACCTGCTGAGTTTTACTCACCACCACAGACCCTGGATTTTTCTATCGCCCAGGTAACAAGTAGAAGTCTTCGTGACGGCTTGGAGCTGCGCTGGCGATCCATCCCATCTCCGCTTTTCCGAGTCTTCCGAGGATTTTTGTCTATGTTATAGATTTTGATTATGTTATGGACTTATTTTCTATTATGGAATTGCCGTTATGTAGTGGACTTTATTTCTATGTTCGATATTTTATGTACGGTTTTAGTACTGTAGACTTCTCAGATGGTGTACACCTGTGTGTTTTTTGTTTGAATGTCTGTATGTATGTTGTTTATGTTTCCACTGTGTTTAGTATGTTTATATTTGCGTATTATGTTGTTATTGTGGGCCTACGGGTTTTGTATTAACCCGAAATGTTGCCACGTACAGGGGAGATATCGTCCGTTTGATTTTCGACACGACATACTCTCGGGGCGTGACAACTTTATTAGTATCAGAGCTGAAGGTTCTGCGATGTCATACAATGATTTTGTTTTCAGTCTTAGATTCTCGGGAGTCAGTTTATTTTTTTTCGATTTTGGTTTTTGTGAGATGGGATTGACAACGACATAAGCTCCGAGCAGCACGAAATATTCCTGATAACTTATACTTTAGTTAGATACTTATCTAGACTTGTTCAACAGGTGTATACTGTCAGAGTTATGACACCTGTGCAAACTCGTGGTCGAGGCCGTCCATCCAAGCAATCAGTCAGAGGGGTGAGACAAGATATTGTTACGACTGAGCCAACTACTCAAGCACAGCCTCAGCAATTTCCTATTAGTGGTACAGAGCCTCAGAATCTGGATATACCACCGACTAGGTCGGCACCTACGGATTCCGATTGGCTTAATGTTAAAGCACGGATACTCGTATTAGCACGTTCGGCCAAAGACAAATTTACCTTATTCCGAGGGGAGTCTGATCCATGGATCGCACGTGCATGGCTAGAGAATTTGGAGGATACTTTTGAGTATATGGATTGTACGGACGATGAGAAGGTGGGCTTTGCTACGTATCACCTCAGAGATCAGGTCGTTATTTGGTGGAAAATGCAGAAGACTCTACTCGGGGAGCGAGGGATTTCTTGGGCCGCCTTTCGAGATGCTTTCTGGAGGCAATACTTTCCTTCCGCGTTTGCTACGGCACATCGTCAGAAATTCTTGAGTCTGAAGCAAGGCGATCGTTCCGTTATGGAGTACAACGCAGAGTTTACTAGACTATTAGAGTTTTGCTCTCATCTGGTAGCATAGGATGCAGATTGGATGTACCAGTTCACACAGGGCCTAGCAGCTTATATCCGAGCGAGGATGTCAGGATCTTCTATTGCCTCTTACAGGGAGGCATTGGACCGAGCCATTTGTATTGAAATGACATCCCAACAGATCTCCAAGGAAAAAGATATAGAGAGGCAGATGTCCCAGAGTAAGTAGCAGAAGCAAAATTCAGGGAATCAGACTCGGAAGAAGCAGGAGCAGAAGGGCAATACTTGTGGTACTACAGAGGGATCGTCTAGGGCGTAAAAAGGGAAGCGCCCAGCTTCTGAACAAGCTGGAGGTTCTTAGAAGAACCGTAAGAGTCAGAACAGAACTGGATGTTATAAATGCGGATCCGGAAGTCATAGAGCTCCAGAGTGTCCTTTGGAGCAGCCTGTTTGCTACTATTGCAAGCAACTCAGACATACCAGTCAAGAGTGTACATTGAGAGCGCAGCTGGAGTTTCATGATAGCTCTAACAAGGGAAGAAAGTTCAACCAGCAGCGGCAACAGAGGACAACTCTGCAGATGCAGTCTTATGGTCAGAGGCAGCCAGTACTTCCGCAGGCACAGTTGTATCAGATACAGGGGGTGCCCCTTTGGTGATGATGACGACTATCCAGTATCCTACATCTCCAGTAATCTACTATCCAGGGGTATCTGCATCGCCGATGTTACCAGCCAGCTCTCAGGGTTATCTTATGTCTGCACCAGTGACTCAGTCTTCAGCACCTCAGAGTCAAACTCAGCCCGAGTGGAGGCACACTACTTCGTTAGGGATGCAGCCGACAAATATCGAGACTGGACGAGTTTTTGCCATCACCAGAGATGAGGCACAGCGGGCTGAGGGATTAGTCATACGGGGTATGGTTTCAGTTTATTCTATATACGCTGATACTTTGATTGATATCGGTAGTTCTCATTCATTCGTATCTAGAATATTTCTGGGTAGAGTTGGAAGGATCCCAATGGTTCGTTCGTGTGGGTTAGCAGTATTCTTGCTGTCAAGAGAGGTGCTGACTAGCCACCAAGAAATCAAAGGTTGCCCATTAGATTTTGACGGGCATATCCTTACAGTGGACCTCCAGGTGTTGGAAATGGTAGAGTTTGATATTATTCTCAGTATGGACTGGTTGGCCGCTTATTATGCTACAGTGGATTGTAGAGCAAGGGTGGTGACATTTCGACCACCTGATCAACTAGCTTAGGAATTTGTTGGCACTAGAGACGATGGACTATCCGTTATATCGGCCTTACAGGCTCAGAAGTTATTGGCCCAAGGTTGTCAAGGTTATTTGCTATCTCTGGTCAAAGTTACGAACGAAAGACTACCACCCCTCCCTGATGTGCGAGTAGTCCGAGAATATCCAGATGTATTTTTAGATTAACTTCCAGGCTTGCCACCTCCTAGACAAGTTGAATTTGCGATAGAGGTGATTCCAGGAACCACGCCTATATCGAAACCTCCTTATCAAATGGCGCCAAAGGAGCTGAATGAACTTAAAGTTCAACTGCAGGAGTTGCTGGATAATAGATTCATCCGCCCTAGTGTTTCACCATGGGGAGCATCGGTACTCTTTGTCAAAAAGAAGGATGGATCGTTGTGGTTTGTATTGACTATCGGCAACTGAATGCAGTCACAGTTAAGAACAAATATCCACTGCCGAGGATAGAAGATTTGTTCGATCAGCTTAAGGATACATGTGTGTATTCTAAAATTGATCTACGCTCAGGATATCATTAGCTTCGGATAAGAGATGAGGATGTTCAGAAAACAGTTTTCCGCACCCGTTATGGGCATTACAAGTTTCTAGTGATGCCTTTCGATCTCACAAATACCCCAGCTGCATTTATGGAATTAATGAACCGGGTATTCCTGAGGTATATAGATCAATTCGTGATAGTGTTCATCGACGATATATTGATTTATTCTCAATCTGAGGAGGAGCATGAACAACATCTGCGGATAGTGTTGGAGACATTGCGACGGGAGCAGTTGTATGCCAAATTTAGCAAGTGTGCGTTCTGGTTATCCTCAGTGGGTTTTCTTGGACATGTAGTGTCCAACAGAGGTATTTCTGTAGATCCCCAGAAGATTGAGGTAGTTACCAGTTGGGAGCAGTCAAAATCAGTTTAGGAGATCCGTAGTTTCCTTGGTCTGGTCGGGTATTATCGAAGATTCGTGGAGGGATTCTCGAGTATTGCCATGTCACTCACTCGCCTTACTCGAAAAGGGGTCAAATTCACTTGGTCAAAGGCCTATGAAACTAGCTTCTAGGAGCTTAAGCGACGGCTAGTTTCTGCACCAATCTTAGTGATTCCTTCTGGTGTTGATGGGATGGTTCTCTATATGGATGTTTCTATCCAGGGGTTGGGTGCAGTTCTGATGCAGTCCAACCGCGTGGTATCTTATGCCTCCCGTCAACTAAAAGATCACGAGAGAAATTACTCAGTGCACGATATGGAGTTAGCCGCCATTATTTTCGCATTGAAGATATGGAGGCACTACTTGTATGAGATTACCTTTGAGATCTACACAGACCATAACAGTCTAAAGTATCTGTTCACACAGAAAGAGTTGAATCTGAGACAGAGACGGTGGATGGAATATCTGAAGGATTACGACTGCACCATCCAGTATCATCCGGGAAAGGCTAATGTGGTAGCAGATTCGCTAAGCCGGAAGTCTCGTGGAGTTCTGGTTAGTCATCTGACAGCAGTTACTGATCTAGTTCGACAGTTCTCAGAGTTGGGACTGTCTGAACACGGTCAAACACCCCGGGGGATATTAGTTTCTATGGTTGCCTATTCCGCTATTGTTGAGAGGATCAAGGAAGCACAAGTCAGTGACCAACATCTGCAGTTCTTGAGCAGCATGATAGACTCAGAACGTCAGATGGATTTCTTAAGTAACGAGAATGGTGTACTTCGTTTCCGAGGACGACTATGTGTTCCGGACACACACCCAGTTAAGGAAGAATTGCTACAGGAAGCACATCAGTTGAGATTTGCTATACATCCTAGTAGTACTCGGATGTACCGAGATTTGAATCATTTATACTGGTGGAACGGTATGAAACGGGACATTGCAGACTTTGTTGCATGATGTCTAGTATGCCAGCAAGTGAAGGCTGAACATCAGAAACCTGCTGGCTTACTTCAGGAAATATCTGAACATGGGAAAATATCACGATAGATTTCATTACGGGATTACCCAGAACCCGTAAAGGACATGATGCGATTTGGGTGATCGTGGATCGATTAACTAAATCAGCTCACTTCCTTCTGATTCGTGGGACAGACTCATTGGATCGTCTAGCGGAATTGTACTGCCGGGAGATTATCATATTGCATGGCGTACCTTTGAGTATCATATCTGATAGAGATCCGCGATTTACTTCGCGATTCTGGCAAAGTCTGCAGCAAGCTTTGGGCACAGAGCTTCGACTCAGTACCGCATTTCATCCGTAGACAGATGGACAGTCGAAGCGTACCATTCAGACACTGGAGGATCTACTGCGATCTTGTATCATGGATTTCGGTGGCAGTTGGGAGGATCACATTCCTTTAGTGGAATTTGCCTATAACAACAGCTACCACTCTTCCATTCAGATGACTCCTTTTGAGGCGTTATATGGCAGACCCTGCAGATCTCCAGTGTTATGGGAGGAAGTTGGGGAACGACAGTTATTGGGGCCTCAGAGTATCCAGCATGATGCGGAGTTGGTACGAGTCATCAAACGACGATTATCAGAGGCACATGATAGACAGAAGAGTTATACGGACCGGAGGCAAAGACCTCTGGAATTCTTAATCGGGGACCATGTTTTCCTACAAGTGTCACCCACCAAAGGGGTCAGGAGATTTGGGCTAAAAGGAAAATTAGCTCCACGCTACATTGGTCCATTTGAGATATTAGAGTGGATTGGAGGTGTAGCTTATCGGCTGGCTTTACCTCCGACACTTGTGGGTGTTCACAACGTATTCTATGTATCTATGCTGAGGAAATACGTGTCGCTATTTGACCATGTTCTGAAAGAGGTTCCGATACCACTCCAGGCAAATGCGACTTATGAGGAGATTCCAGTGCGAATTCTTGGTCGCAAGGAGCGACAGTTGCGGAACAAAATCATCCGACTTGTAAAGGTGGGATGACATCATTATACGGATGAGGAGGCTACATGAGAGTTGGAAGATACTATCCGAGCTCGATACCCTCATCTGTTTACCTGAGGTATGTGGTTATTTCGGAATATGCTTGATCTAATTTTTGCATTTAAGTACGAAATTTAGGGACCAAATTTTAATAAGTATGGGAGAATGTAAGATACGGCGAAAAAAAAATTTATGGTTAGGAGTTAATTACATCTAATCTAGCTTAAGGAATTTTAATAGTTTAATTAATCTAGATTTAATTAAATCTAGGGTTAATGGCTTATTGGATTTAAACCCTACCCATTCTCAAAACCCGACCCGCTAAACCAATAAATGTCGCTGTTTCTTTTTCCCTTCCTCGCCGACTCCGCCGTCAGCATTTCTTCTGCACGAGCATTTCACGCACGCTGCGGTTTCCGTTCGACGCCGATGCCGATGCCCGACACTGTCCCTTCCGGAGCCCTCTCTTCCTCTTTTTCCTCACGCGCGGCGACACCTCCACTTCCTCACCGCACGCACACGAGTGACTCCTCTCCCTCACAGCGTCTCTTCTTCTCGCGACTCCTTCCATTCTTCGACAATTTCTTTCCAACGATCGGACTTCGCTCTTCTTTCCCCGAAGAAAAGCGACTTCCTTGCTCCGTCGATCCAGCAGTTCCGAGCAGCAGATCTTTTCCCGTTCGTGCGATCTCTCTGCTTCGTCGCTCAGATCCCGCCGGCCTTTCCCATCCCACCTCCTCGACCTCCTCGTGCGCTTGGATCGGTGGTGGCGTCATTGCGGTAGGAAGCTTCTGCCACAGTTGGTGCTCTTGTGGTGAGGGGCAGCGATAGGTGTTCGGCTAGTAGAGCAATTGGGGGAAGAGAGGCGTCGGTGGAGTGGGAATCGTTGGTATGTCTCACGGCTTCTTTTCCCTTTCCGTCGTGGGTTTCGATCGCTCGATTTCTCATCAGATCAAGCGGTGGGATAAATCCTGGTTTAGATCCTTATGCATATTTTTCTTGCAGTGGCTAATTCGAATTGTGTTGGTTTGGGCAGCAATCTTGAGCAATTGAACGGGGCTGCAAAGTTTCGAGGAGTTGCTGTCGGTGAGGATTAAATTGTCGGTAAGCAAGTCATCTTCCTTTTTGGTTCTGTCAGTGCAGATCAATTCATTGTTGCCCTTGATTTAGCTAGTTAACAGTGGTAAAAAAGTTAGGTATCTAAACTGATGGAGGTGGCTGTGATTGTAATGGGTCGGCTGTGAACAGGTTGATAATTGTTGGTGTGGCTGTGAGTGAGAGGAGAAGACTTGTGAAGTTGTGCCGGTGAATCGAACCAGCTGTGAGGTCGGTAATATTCTGCTTGAGAGGCTGTGGGTAGAGTTAGGTCAGATGTAATGGTCTGAGTGAGCGAGGATTGGTTGTACGACTGAAAATTGAGTGTAAAAGACAGTGTGAGTAAGTTGTGAATGGCGGTGCAGTTGTGGGCAAGGAATTGCCGACTGTGTGGCTGTGAACAGGACTACTCTTGGTCGCGAAGGGGTTACAATGACCTTGAAATGGTTGGTACTGGGTTTAGCTCGGTTGGGGCTAAGTGGAAAAGAGTCGGTTGGAACGGAGTGTGTCAATTAGAGTGGTTAGACCTCTAATTTGGCGTAATTGTGGGTGGTTATGCACCGTTTCAAGGCGAGTAATTAGGGCTTGGTCGAGATTAGTCAGGTCCTGAAATTAGTGCGAAATGTCGGTTGTCGATCGAGCTATGAGATGCTCTGATCTCGGCTACGAATGGGAGTTATAACTCGTATTTGATAAGGGATACGGATATGGGGATAACATAGTAGCTAATTCGTATTTTTGTAGTCTGCTTGTACTAAAATGTAATTGATGATATTTGCAGGACGTGGATACGAGATAGGTTCGCGGCCATAAAGACTTCATTATTACGAGCATTACAGCAGGTGAGTAATTCCTACCCTGGTCAGGTAGTTTAATGCATACAGATTTAGATGCATGATCATCTTATATGATCATATTACCTTGACTCTGTTCTTATTTATCTTATGCTTGATACTTTACCTTTGGCTGTTAACTCCATTGCTGCTATCATGTTTGATTTTATCATGATTAGGAGTTATATAGATATGTGATGTAAGTAACCTAGAATTTGTTTAGTTAAGTGCAAATAGAAAGTCCGAATGACAACCTAACTGTAATTGGGCAAAAAGGTCATTCGTAGGTAGATAATGTCTTGAACCTAGGGTTAGTTCTAGTACCCTTAGGTTGCATGTTTACTACTGACCATGTATTATGTAAATGGTCAGGTGAATGATATTTAGTGTATCGCTACGGACCGGTGGTCCTAGCCTGATATAATCAGTTTGAGTACGACTCTCTACAGGATAGAGAGTGCGTTGACCTGGTTAGTATGACTCTCTGTAGAATAGAGAGTCTATGGTGAATGTCTGTATGTGAGACATTGCATTCATGTCATTTGCATGCACGTTGGCGACGAGGTCTCCCTTGTGGTTGAGAGGGTCACCAGTCATCCTGCCTCTATGGTTACTCATAGGAGGAGTAACCAGTGTGAGGGCATAGCATTGTGGTGATGCACTTTACCACTATAGACGGTGGTAGTTGGATTTGCGTGTCGTAGTCCTGCGTGTGTGGCACTCGACCACTCATGGGTAGTGATTGTCGGAGTGGCCAACAGCAGGGACCCCCATTGTGTAGCTTGCTCTTCACGCTTATATGCTACTCGATCATACTGCCCATTCGGCCACTCGAGAGTAGTGGTTGGTGTTAAGTTGGGATAGTTGTCATGCTTGAGCCACCGAGGCCCCACTGGGGTCGCGGTAGCTTTAGGGTGAGCCGACATGACCATTCATGCTACATTGCCGACTTATGATATTTTTGCATATTGTCATATATATATATATATATATATATATATATATATATATATAGATATAGATGATTGTGATTAACATACATATATAGATGCAGTCTATATATATATGTTTATTGTGATGCTGTATTTGTATGTATTATGCTTGTTGCATTTGTTTGTACATATTCATACATGCTATTGCATTTTCTGTATGGTAGTAGGTCGGTATTTGTATATTTGTTGGATATTCACTGTGATACCCTCGACTCATATCAGGATGTAGTGTGAGTTAGTATTATTCTTTATACCTTATGTTGTGGATATATGCTCAGGTTGGATGAGGATAGAGTAGCTGACTGTTAGGTATGTCAGCATCGTTTGTTGTTCAGTTTACTTAGTGTATGCATGCATGTATACTTGTTATGTTGATGTATACCTATTGTACGAGTAGATTAAACTATTGAATGACATGTAATATTGATACATATATTTGCATGTTCTATCTTATTACCTGCTGAGTTTTACTCACCACCACAGACCCTGAGTTTTTCTGTCGCCCAGGTAACAGGTAGAAGTCTTCGTGGCGGATTGGAGCTGCGCCGACGATCCATCCCATCTCCGCTTTTCTGAGTCTCCCGAGGATTTTTGTCTATGTTATAGATTTTGATTATGTTATGGACTTATTTTCTATTATGGACTTGTCGTTATGTAGTGACTTTATTTCTATGTTCGATGTTTTATGTACAGTTTTAGTACTGTAGACTTGTCAGGTGGTGTACACCTATGTGTTTTTGGTTTGGATGTCAGTATGTATGTTGTTTATGTTTCCGCTGTGTTTGGTATGTTTATATTTGCGTATTATGTTGTTATTGTGGGCATACGGGTCTTGTATTAACCCAAAATATTGCCACGTACAGGGGAGATGTTCGTTTGATTTTCGGCACGACATACTCTCAGGGCGTGACAAGTTTTATCAAAAAATCGTTACAAAAAATAGCTTGTCGCAAAAATCTTTGCCAATTAGCAACTAATTTTCCAACAAAAACATTTTCTTTGTTGTAAAGTCTCAATTTCTCATTTTGGCCAAGAAATTTGAGTTTTTCGGTGAAAATTATTTTTGTCATGGATTTTTTGATGAATTTGATTTTTGGTTGCAAAATCTACAACGAAAATAATTTTCATCGCAAAACTCAGATTACTCGCACCCATCACAGTGGCCACCATGACTAGGTTGTGGTGCCAACTATTGTGGCACCAAGAAATCGAGATGTTGCGACGAATTTGAATTTTGATCACAAAATCCACGGCGAAAAAAAGTTTCATCAAAAAACTTAGATTTCGCATAGACACCATAGTGGCCACCACAGTCATGGTGCCAACTATTGTGGTGCTAAGAAATCAAAATTTTGAGATGAATTTGATTTTTGATCGTAAAATTTGCGACAAAAAAAATCAGATTCCACACAGCCACCACAGTGGTTGTTAGATACTAGTGTATCTTCTGTCAGATGTTGAAGTATTGAGAATACAATCAAAGTCCCATATTAGTAAGACATGAAAAAGATCATGTGCTTATAAGATGAAAAGATATCTCAATTGGCATGAGACCTTTTGAGTAAAATCCAAAAATAAAACCATGAGGGTTTGGGCCCAAAGTGGACAATATCATACCATTGTAGAGATATGTGAATCTTATAGGCATTAACAATTGGTATCATAGTCATGGTCCATGTCAAACTATGAACCTCGAACGAAGGAAGTTGAGCTCTCATGTCCGGATCAAGAGAACCAGACACCATACAGGAAGTCCAGTTGAATCGGGAGGACCGAACAACTGACAGGAAGTCCAATTGGGTCAGAAGGGTTGGACAACTGGCAAGAAATCCAACTGGGTCAGGAAGACTAGACAGTTGGCAGGAAGTCCTGGTGGGTTGAGGATCGAACATCAAGTAGAGGATGTCCTTCGAGGACGGATAGGCTTGAGGGGGGTCAATGTGGTCATTCGTTTGAGGAGGGGATTGTTGGAGTATTGAGAATACAATCAAAGTCCCATATTGGTAAGACATGGAAAAGATCATGTGCTTATAAGATGAAAAGATATCTCCATTGATATGAGACCTTTTGGGTAAAGTCCAAAAATAAAACCATGAGGGCTTGGACCCAAAGTGGACAATATCATACCATTGTGGAAATATATGAATTTTATAGGCACTAACATCAGATATATAAGAGGAGAATTTGAAAATAATTTCAGATTTATTTGTAGAGATGACACTGTTGAGTTGTTCTTGGATGAGTTGGGCTTCCACAAGCTGAGACTGTTTAGCACCAAGTAGCGAAGGTGTCGTCGGATCACTGAGTTAAAGTGCAACTAAGTACCAAGGAGAAAGATCCGAGTCGGGATGGTCGCTCGGGAGACAATCGAGCCGAGTCATACTCGGATGTCGAAGAGGTTGCCAAGCCTTTGAGTTGGGAGACTGCTCATGTCGAGTCACCGGGTCAGGAAGTTGTTCGTGAGGCAGTAGGGTTGAGTCGTACTTGGGTGTCAAAGAGGTTGCCGAGTCATCGAGCCGAAGTCGGGAAGGCTGCTCGAGAGGTGCCGAGACCGAAGCGGAGCACCGAGTGCTTGGGAATGTTGTCGAGCCGAGACTGAAGCAGAGCACACCGAGTGCTCGAGAGATGTTGTCGAGCCGAGACAGAAGTGGAGCACGCCAAGTGCTCGAGAGACGCTGCCGAACCGAGACAGAAGTGGAGCACGTCGAGTGCTCGGGAGACGTTGTCGAGCCGAGACAGAACCGGAGCGACCTAATGAGAATCAGAGAATGCCGAGCCCTGTGTAACACACAATTTCCTTAAAATAGATTCGTCCTCGTCTGACAGTGTGTTTATGAGGTTTCGTAGGACGTCTATTTCCTAGGATATAGCGGCAAAGACCGTAGCCACAACTAAGCATAGGTCGTCCACGACGAACTGAACACACACCTAAAAGCTATCACTGTGGGGGAAATAAGAGCGAGAAAACCTTCTCTTTTTTTTCTCTATCACAGTCGACTTCTATATATAGAGACGTGACCCTTGATTAATGGTAGAGAAAGCACTTATTGCTTGTCTCTATTCGAAGCATCAACCTTTTATTATTTTTCTCTATTCGAAGTATCAGTCTATATTCGAAGCATCAACAATAATTCCTGATTGTCTCAATTCAATGTTTGTCCATTAATCAACATGTATATGGAAAGGATGGCAGAATATCTTCTCCATCTTTTCATCATCTTACCATTCACCGAATTCGAAAGGATGACATAATGTCCTCCCCATCATTCCTTTATATTTCCATTAAAATTCCAACAATCCTCCACTTGAATGAAAATAGGTATATGATAGCTTTCGATAGTTAAGTCTAGCATAGGATAGGTAGCTTTGACCCTTTGAACATTCCTTTATGAAAATATGTTTGCATACTAGTTAACTGGTAAACACGATGTCTTTTTTGACCATTTATGTAACCATTGACGTACTTCATATTGGACTTACCCAGATGTAGTTCAGTTCTCATGAGTGTGTTCGTTGTAGGTCATGAATATGTTTGATTATGTGAGAAGGTCTAAGAATTGTGCCTCCAATTCTCTTCGAAACTGTCCCACTTCTTTCTAACATAGGTGAGCTCTCAAGAGTATTCCTCACTACTCTTCTGAATCATTAAAGGTCATATGCTTAACCTTCATGCTTTCATTGTTCCTTGGATCATGCCCTCATAGTAAACTTAGTTAGTATAGTTAGGTTTTCCTTTGAACCGAGTTCTTGGGATCTCCAGTCTGTGTAGGTTGGGTTTCCTTTGCACTAACATTTCTTATCGGAATTAAACTCATCCTCAATGATAAGCTTGCAACTAACTCTCGATTTAACCCTTTGGTTAGCGAATCTGCTAGATTATCTTTTGACTTTACATAGTCAACAGTGATAACCCCCGTTAAGAGTAGTTATCTAATGGTATTATATCTACGATAAATATGTTTAGACTTACCATTATACATATGGCTCTGTGCTCGGCCAATTCTTGATTGACTATCACAATGTATGCAGATTGTTGGTACAGGTTTTGGCCATCTAAGAATATCTTCTAAGAATTGTCGTAGTCATTCATCCTTTTCACCACATTTGTCAAAATCTACAAACTTAGATTCCATCGTGGATCTGGTTATTACGATTTGCTTAGAAGATTTCTAAGAAATGGTCATTGCACCCCCCCCCCCCCCAAAGTGAATACATATCCACTCATAGACTTCGAGTCTTTTATATATGATATCCAACTTGCATCAATGTATCCTTCGATCACAAATGGAAATCTTGTGTAGTGCAAGTCATGATTACGAGTATAATGTAGATATTTCAGTACTGTAGTTATTCCTTTTCAGTGTTCAACACTAAGATTACTCATGAGTCTGCTCAACTTATTCACTGTATAGCCTAAATCTGGTCTTGTACAACCCATCAAGTACATCAGACTTCCAATTATCCTGGAGTACTTTACTTGAGAGATACTCTCTCTTCGATTCTTCAATAGATGTTGACTCGTATCTATTGGAGTCTGTGCCAATGCAATATCTCCTTTGTTAAATCTTTCAAGAATCTTGTCCATATAATGGGACTGACTTAAAACAAGTCATTCTGATGTTCTAAGAATCTTAATTCCTAGTATTACATCCGCAAGACCCATTCTTTCATGTCAAATCTTGAATTCAACATTTCTTTAGTGGATTTAATTATCTTATCATTATTTTCAATGATAAGTATGTCATCTACATAAAGATATAAAATGACTAAGTCATCTTCCGTGTCTTTACTATAGATACATTTATCACTCTCGTTGATTTTAAATCTACTGTCCAACATGACATTATCAAATTTTTCATGTCATTGCCTTGGAGCTTGTTTCAAGCCATACAATGACTTGCCAATCTACACACCTTGTTTTCCTATCCTGATGCAGAAAACTCTTCAGGTTGCTCCATGTAAGATTTCCTCTTCTAAATCTCCATTTAGAAAAGCAATTTTAACATTCATTTGATGTACTTCTAAATTCCACAAAGTGGCAATCACTAGTAATACCCTAATTGAGGTTATTCTTGATATCAAGCATAGGTGTCAAAATAATCTAGGTCTTTTCATGGTCGGTAACCCTTAATTACCAATCTAACCTTGTACTTTTTTATAGTGTCATCTGATTTCATCTTTTTCTTGAAAATTCACTTACATCCTAGTGGTTTACTTCCCTGAGGAAGATCCACAAGTTTTCAAGTGTGATTTTTTAAGATAGAGTCAATCTTTGATGCAATTGTCTCTTTCCATTGAACTCCCTCAGACAAGTTTACGACTTCTGAGTAACTTTGGGGGATCACTTTCCAACATGAAAGTGATAAAATCTGATGTAATCGCCCAAATTTTAGTTCCTATACTTTTATTTAGAGAAAAATAGAAATAAGAATAGGAATAAAATAAAAGTTCGAATAAATGGTTCATTAGTCGGGGTTCGAACCATGAACCTTTGGTTTGGGGGAATAGGCTTCCTACCACTAAGTCATAAGATTACCAATGAGTAGGATATAACAGAATATATCTATAGGCAGGAAAAATGGAGAAGTTGGTTAATTTGGCTAATCATTTAAAGGGGTAATTAAGTTAAGGAAAATCCTAGTATATATATATATATTTTCCTTTCCCTAAACTTCCTGCGCCGAAACCCACTCACGCCTCTTCTCCTTCTCTTCTCTCTAACTGCTGAAGTCGTTCGACGCCTCTTCCTTTTCTATATCTCTCAGTGGTTTCTTCTGCGCCGTGAGCACCAAACACCGACCAACTCTTCCTCTTCCCCTTTCATTTTCTCCATCCGTCGACTCTAGATCTCTCTCGTTTTCTCACGCCGAAACCTTCCCAGCCGCTGACCCTTCGTCCTCTCATCCCTCTCTCTTGATCTCTCGTGTTCCAGCCGCCGAAGCAAGGAAGAAGATTGTCTTCTCTTTGGATTTTTCTCCCCCGCCGAACAACCTACTCATCTCATCTTTCTCTCTTTCGTGTTTTTTTTCTCTCCCATAGAATTTCTCTCATCTCTCTCTCGTTCTTCCTTCGTCGAATCAAAGAAAGGAGTAGCCTTTCGTTGAGTTTTCTTCAAGAAATATATTTTTTTTAGAACGTGATTGATTCTCCCCTTGATTTTTCCTCCACGGTGCAAGCCACCTCCATCTCCAATTACTTTTCTCCACCAAGCAAAAAAAAAAAAAGAGAGAGCCTCTATAATTTCTCCAGCGTGGGATAATTCAAGAGAGAATTTTCAAGAGGGATCTCCTCAAAGACTTGGTAGAGGATCACGCTAAAGCAAAGGAACACGTAGAGGTCTTCTCTTTACGAAATCTAATGGTATAAATTGGTGAAAAAGCATAGGATGTAAGTATTGCTCACCTGCATTATAAGTAGTTATCGTATGTCATTGATATGTTTTTATGTGCAAGTTATTTCCAGTTACATGGTTGAGCAGTTTATACGCATGTATATGAGCCAGTTATGCATTGTGTTTTTAGTTACATGATTTTACCCGTTATGTCATGTTTGATTCAGTATCATGTTTAGATCCATGATAAGAATGTGATTTATGATCATGCATGTTGTAGATGAGTTGTAGCTTACAATTATATGCATGATATAGAGTAAGATGTAAAAATATTTCCTTTATAAAGAAAATTTAAAGATGTTCCCCGTTCGAATTGGGGATTAAGAGCACAACGATCTTCAGTATGCTCTCCATTCGTAGTTTAGGGGATTAAGAGCATTCTTTCAGTATGTATAAGAATATAAGTATAAAGGAAGTATTTTACTTTTGAAAGGGCATGTACCGGGCATCTGTTTCTCCCACGGGCCAAGGCCCTCAGTTTCAGTTACCTTAGTAGGTTCGGTGGTTGGCCACCCCGACCTATTAGGAAGGCGCACATTGGTACTATGTCGGGGCACATATTCAAGATGATTATTAATTTAAGTATCAGTATAAGCATAAGTAAAATTTTTTCAAAGTTAATCATTCCAATTCAGATATACTGTTTACAAGTTTTAAAATACTCAAGAGCATAGTTTATACAAGAGATATGTATTCAAAGTTATAATTTCCAGTTATGCTTGCATGTGTGTCAATGTATCAAGGGTAAGAGAACTAGTTACATGATTTCATACGTTGCATGTTTTTGTGAGCATAGAAAGTACTTATTAAGCTTTATTGTTTACAGTTTGCATTTCCTTATATTGCAGATAAAGGTAAAGAAAAGCTTCAATAAGGTGACATAGCGGATGAAGTGCTTGGAGTGTGTGGCGACGGAACAGTGGAAGTAAAAGATCCTAAGTGCAGATGTCTAAACCAGATTTTAAGTTTCTAATTGCTCTTTTAGATATTGTTGAAGTTCAACTGGATTGCTTATGGTTGAGACCAAAGAATGCTAGAGTCATGTTGGGTTAGTCTTAATACTTGCATGTTATGTGAAGATCTTGAAATGATTATTGTTTAAGTGATGTCAAGGTCCTTATGATTATTTTAGTTGTTAGCATATTGCGTTAGTATATTGCATGAATTGAGGAATGATAGTTAACATAGTGTGATGATTAAATTATAACGTCAGAGTAAGAGTAGAAAGTATAAAATCTGTAACGATCTCTCCCTTATGGGAGGGGTGGTACAGTTGGTATCAGAGTAAGATAAGGAAAGAAATAAAAAGTAAAGTAGTGACATCTCCCTTAGTAGAGAGAAAGAATGGGGGGGACGTTAGAAGATGGTATCAGAGTCAGTTTCTGCCCTTCCGTCACACACACATATAGCATCAGTCCTGCCGCCTCCAAGTAAGTAAGTATTTATCTGCTTTATTTACTTTATGTGTAGTAAGGAATGTTTCTTTTAAGTTAAACATGCTCACATAGAATGTTCTTTTTGAGTTAAACATGCTTGCATATATATATGAAGATGATAGACAGTAAGTAATAGAGCATACCTAGATATGTATGTGAAGATGATAAAAAGTAATGATAATAGCCTTGTAATGGTTTCACTTTATCATCTTATGAATGTTGGTGCAACAATGCCCCAAGCATTTATATGTGTTGACGTTTGGATAATCATCGAAGTTAGGCAATGCGTTGTTGTCTAAATTATGAACGTGTTTAAGTGACAGGTAAATCCAAGTATGAAGACTTGGTAAAGACAAGTCCAAGTGTGATCTTGGTAAAGGAAGTCCAAAGACAAGTCTTGGCAGCATAAGTCCAAGCATGTAGCCTTGGCGGCGTAAAGTCCAAGCACGGTTTGGCAAAGGGAAACCCAAGACATGACAAAATCGAAGGAAGCTCTTGGAAGCAAAGCACAAAGGATGAACTAGTCGCGGACTCGGAGGGATCCTGGAGGCGCAAGGCTTAAGGAAGAGCTAGAAGGTTGAGTCTAAGTCTAAGGGGTAAAATCAAGTATGAATTATTCATACTTGATGAGTATCGATCGATCATTACAATGTATCACGATCGGTCGTGCTCGACCGAGTCGGTGAAATCTAACGATCACCGATCGCCAGGAGCCGGGCAAATAAGATCGAGCAATCGATCGACCGCCATACTAGCGATCGGTGATTGTGCCGAAGATGGGCAATGAATGGAGTCTCACTCGACTCGCCGACAATCACTTGATCGATCGCTTCACGATCACCGGTGATGAAGTGCTCGATCGATCGATCAAGCGTAGTTGGAAATCATACGCGTATCTCCGCTGGATTTGCTTAGTCGGCCGCTGGTTTACAGCGGTCATGATCGATGCTCTCTCTATAAAAAGAGGGTTGGTGGTGTCTTTGAGTGCTAATGCTCATTCTCTGATCCTTCTCTCAAGCCCCCACAAGTTTTCTAAAGCTTTCAAGTGTTTAATTCTCCTCCTCCTCTCTAATCTTCATCTACATCCTTTGTAAGAAGAGGAGGGTTTGTAAAAGAGAAAGCTTCTTAGTGGAATCGCTTGGGTTGATCCACCTTAAGGATCATCGTGGAGTAGGAGCGTTATCTCCGAACCACGTAAAGGCCTTGTTAGCATTGTGTTTTCATTTCTATTTCTATTTGTATTTATTGTGCTTCCGCTAACCACTCTTGTAGAAATGAAAACGAGCTATTTACCCCTCCCCCTCTAGCTTCAAACAATCCACTAACAAGTGGTATCAGAGTCCGGATCGCATCGGAAGATCTAACAATCAACCGGAGCAAGATGGCTTTCCAAGAGGGGTATAGCACGGCGAGGCCTCCATTCTTCGACGACAACGACTTCGGCTACTGGAAAGGTAGGATGGAGTATTATCTTATGAACGATATTGAAAATTGGTTTAGCGTTGTAGATGGTTTCGAGAAGCCAATCGATGAACATGGAGTGCCCATATCGACTAAGGATTGGACGAGGGACATGGCCAAGAAGGCTCAAGCCAACGTCAAGGCAACAACAACACTTCAATGTGGGTTGTCAAAAGAGCAACTAAGCAAGGTGGGGCCTTTTGAATCGGCGAAGGAGCTTTGGGAGAAGTTAATTGAGCTCAACGAGGGATCCAAGGAAACAAGAAGAGCCAAGAGAGATCTCTTAATAGGTCAACTTCAAAGTTTCGCTATGAAGACCAATGAGACCATGGGCCAAATGCATGGTCGCTTCAAGGAAATAGTCAACGGACTACATGTGATAGGTGAGAAGGTCGACAACCGAGACCTTGTAAGGTATGTGCTACAAGTCTTCCCTAGAACAACCTTATGGGCTTCAATGGTTGATGCCTATAAGGTCTCTAGGGATCTTTCTTTGGTTAAATTAGATGAGTTATTTTGTGAATTTGAGTTTCACGAGCAAGCTAACACTTCATCCAAAGAGAAAGGTGTAGCTCTTTTTGTAAGGAAGAAGGACAAGAAGAAGAAGGAGAAGAAAGAAGTGTCTTCCTCATCCGAATCCGAGGAAGATTCATCTAGTAGTGAAGATGAGCTATCGGCAAGCGAGGTGGCTCATTATGTCAAGAAGTTTGGTGGGAGGTCAAGGAAACTCACCAAGAAGGATGTGAGGAGGATGTTCCAATCCTCAAGAGGTAAGTCTTCTACTAGTTCAATTCCTTCATCTAACGTAACTTGTTATGGTTGCAACAAGAAAGGGCACATCAAGCCAAATTGCTCGGAATTAAAGAAGAAGGAGGAGAAAGAAAAGAAGCATATGGAGAAGAAGGAAAAGAAGGAGAAAAAAGAAGAAGAAGGCAATGGTGGCTCAAACATGGGACACACTAAGCATAGAGGACTCTTTCGATGATGAAGAAGTGTGTCATGTCACTCGGAACCTATCTCTCGTGGCCTTGGAGGAGGAAGCCGAGAGCTTAAGTGAGGAATCTTCATCCTCTTCTTCAAGTGACGAATCATCATCAAGTGATGCTGAGGTAAGCAACTCCCCTAGGGTAGATTTACTTTACAAAACCATTGCATGCCTTCAAAATGCTCTAAATATATCAAAAACTAGGATTAAGGACTTAAAAATAGAAATTAAGACATTTAAGAATGTAGAATCACTTTGTGATGATACATGTACACTTAGAGATGAAAATGATGAATTAAGAAAAGAAATAGGTGAACTAAGAGCATGTTTAGAAAAATTTACAAATGACTCTAAATACCTAAATATGATAATTAAGGATCAAAGAGCTATTTACAACAAGGCCGAAATAGAATATAAACCTAAGGAAAAGGAGGTAGCATTTATATCTCTTGTTAGTAGAAAATCCACCGTTAGGAGCAAGGTTAGAAAGGCTTGGGTCCCTAAGAAATTTTTGATTGATTCTAGTGGTCCTAAAATTTGGGTACCTAAGGTTTGCATTTTTCATGTTGTATAGGTAGAAGAACCAAGCTTATGGATTGTTGATAGTGGATGCTCAAAACACATGACCGGTGATGAGAGTAAATTTTCAACTATCAACCACACTAGTAAGGGGAATGTGTCTTTTGGAAATAGTGGCAAACTTAAGATTCTAGGAAAAGGCACAATTGAGGTATCCCCCAACCTTGCCATTCATAAAGTATTATTAGTTAAAAATATGAAATTTAATTTACTTAGTATAAGCCAACTATGTGATGCAAATTTTGATGTTCAATTTGACTCTTCAAAATATTTTATAAGACACAAAACTCTAAATGATTGCATGCCAGTAGGTTTTAGGAAATCAAATATATATTATGTTGATTTATCCTATGCTATTAATGCTTCTACTAAGTGTCTTATTGCAAAAGAAAAAGAGAGTTGGCTTTGGCATAGGAGGCTAGGACACATAAACATGAAGAACATAGCCAAAATGAAGGTAGTCAAAGGGTTGTCAAAAGTCAAGTTTCTCAAGGACAAAATGTGTGATGCATGCCAAGAAGGGAAACAATCAAAAACATCACACAAAAGTAAAACTTTACTTAGTACCGCTTTACCTTTAGAACTATTGCATATAGACTTATTTGATTGTCATAGTACCCCTTCCATGATTGGTAGTAAATATTGCTTAGTAATAGTAGATGATTTCTCTAGATTTATTTGGGTATTTTTCATGAAAAATAAGGATGAAACCCTAGGAATAATCATAGGATTTAGTAAGAGAGTAGAGAATGAAAGAAAACTCAAAATCAACCGGATCTGTAGTGATCATGGTGGAGAATTTGAGAATTCTAATTTCTCAACTTTTTATCTAGAACAAGGGTACAAACACGAATTTTCTTGTCCTAGAACACCTCAACAAAAGTGGGGTTATGGAAAGAAAGAATCGTGCCCTACAAGAAGCGGCTAGGACTATGCTAAATGCATATTCTTTACCTAGCTACTTGTGGGCGGAAGCGGTTAACACCGCTTGCTATATCCAAAATAGGGTTTTAATTCATAGGTTTTTAGGAAAACCCCCATTTGAATTATGGAATGGTACAATTCACTATTTTAAAGTCTTTGGATGCAAAGTTTATATTTTAAACATCAAAGATAACCTAGGCAAATTTGAGTCCAAAGCGGATGAGGGAATTCTAATTGGATACTCATCCACTAGTGTAGGGTATAGAGTTTATAATAAGAAAACTCAAAATATTGAGGAATCTTCAAATCTCCAATTTGATGAAACCTCTGATACATATCCTAGGAAATTCCCCATTGATGATGATATCAATGATAAAAATCAAGAAATTACCCAACAATTTCAAGATTTAACTCTAGGGGGTAATGATCAAGGGGGAGAATTGAATAAAGGGGGAGTAAGAGGTGATTCCGATGATAAAAGAAGAATTGAGGGTAATCATGATCAAACTCAAGCTAATACACCTCCTAGAACAATAAGGGTTCATCAAAATCACCCTCTAGATCAAATTGTAGGTGAATTATCTCAAGGAGTTAGGACTAGGTCATTTCATAGAGATCCTTCTAGTCATATAGCCCTAATCTCTCAAATTGAGCCCAAAACAATCAAAGATGCATTACTTGATCCAGATTGGATTTTAGCAATGCAAGATGAATTGGCTCAATTTGAAAGGAGTCAAGTATGGGAGTTAGTTCCTAGACCCAATGACAACACCATTATTACTACAAGATGGGTCTTTAGGAACAAACTAGATGACCAAGAAAATATTACTAGGAATAAGGCAAGGTTAGTGGCAAGGGGCTTTAATCAAGTTGAAGGACTTGACTATGATGAAACATATGCCCCGGTTGCTAGATTAGAGTCTATTAGGATCCTATTAGGGTATGCCTCCCATATGAGTTTCAAACTTCATCAAATGGATGTTAAATCGACATTCCTAAATGGGTTCATTAAGGAAGAGGTCTATGTAGAACAACCTCCCGGGTTTGAAAGTTTAGAATATCCAAACCATGTATACAAGCTTAGGAAAGCCTTATATGGTTTGAAACAAGCTCCCTGGGCTTGGTATGAAAGATTATCATCTTTCTTAATCTCTAAGGACTTTAAGAGGGGTAGTATAGATCAAACTCTATTTATAAAGTCAACATCAAAGGACATCTTTGTAGCCCAAGTATATGTTGATGACATTATCTTTGGGTCAACAAATGATGATCTTCTTCAAGACTTTATCAAGAATATGGAAAATGAGTTTGAGATGAGTCTAGTTGGGGAACTAAATTTCTTCCTAGGACTACAAGTCAAACAAATAAGTGAAGGAATTTATATTTACCAAACCAAATATGCTAAGGAAATGATTAAGAAATTTGGTTTGGAAAATGCTAAAGTAGTGTCAACCCCTATGACAACCAATACAAAAATAGATAGTGATAATAAAGGAAAACAAATTGACCTTACACTCTATAGGAGTATGATTGGTAGTCTCTTGTACCTAACCGCTAGTAGACCCGATATATTATTTGTGGTTGGTATGTGTGCTAGGTATCAATCATGTGCCAAAGAATCTCATTTAGTTGTCGTTAAGAGAATCTTAAGATATATCAAAGGCACACTAAATGTAGGACTATGGTACCCTAGGACTAGGTCTTTTGATTTGGTTGGGTACACCGATTCCGATTATGCCGGTTGCAAATTGGATCGGAAGAGCACTAGTGGTGGATGCCAATTTCTTGGGTCCTCCCTAGTTAGTTGGAGTAGTATGAAGCAACCTTGTGTTGCCCTATCCACCACCGAGGCCGAGTATGTGGCTATGGGTGGTTGTGTAGCTCAACTACTATGGATGAAACATACCTTAGAGGATTATGAGCTATCTTACTCCAACATGAAAGTATTTTGTGATAATGTGAGCACTATAAATTTGACCAAAAATCCGGTGCATCACTCTAGGACCAAGCACATTGAAGTAAAACATCACTTCATTAGAGATCATGTGGCTAAGGGGGACATTGAGCTTAATTACATTGAATCCAAGTCCAACCTAGCCGACATATTTACCAAGGCTCTCCCCGAAGTAGAATTTTCATCACTTAGGAGAGAACTTGGGATGTGCTTAGTTGAATAAAGGTGTAAGTTTGCATGATCCTATAGAAATCCTAGGATTTATACCTTTAAGCATCTCACAAAATACCTAAGTAACTATGATTTTTGTATTGATCCACTTAGACAACATGTGAGATGTTAGGAAGATGCACTTGGTTCATCATGCTTGTTATGATGCATTACTATGGACCAAAGTGTCATCTAGAGACATTAATCCTTCATTGGACCAATCATTGGGAATGCTTATACACAATTGATGTGCATATAGCTCCAAGAACATGATTGGAAATGTCAAATAAAACATAATTTAAACTATGTTTATCATATTTTGAAAAACAATTTTCAAGTGGAACACAAAAGTGATACAAAGTTTGCAAAAACATTAGAATTTTTTTTTAGTTTCTAAGTTTGTATCGATCTTGAAATCTGGAAAACATATATTTTTTAAATTATTTTTTCTTGATAAAAAATGATTTCAGAAATGTGTACACAAAATTTTGTGATTTTTCGAGATTTGTAGAATTTCTAATGCATTTCTGAAGTTAGGTTGAAAAGGCTGAAATTCGGATTTCAGGCGTAGCAATCAACTGCATCAGAATCCAGTCGACTGATACACTGTGTTTTCTGATAAAAAGCTTTATTTCTTGGATTTAAATGTATCTTTGAATGATCTAAAACTATAGTATGATTATCTTCAGTATAGATAAGTTTTAGGACTATTTGATACGATGTTCTAGGGGAGCTTCATAATATATATCTTTTCATCCCTAAACTTACATTGTTTGTGTAAAATTAGGATTTAACCTTCAATTTTTTTGTTAAAGCTTTGTTCCACAAGTTAGTCATTCATCATGAACCATGTCTTGGATTAAGGGGGAGCTTAATTTCAATCTTATACCTTAGTTCAAGATTACAACAAATTTAATTCTTTTATGGAATTTATGAATCCTTCTCTTTTTAATGTGTGTCAAAGGGGGAGAAGGAATGTTTAAGTTAGAATTCATATTGAAAATATATTAGAAATATGATTATGTGCATATTTTAAAGACCTAACTTAAATGATTGCCAAACATCAAAAAGGGAGAGATTGTTGGTGCAACAATGCCCCAAGCATTTATATGTGTTGATGTTTGGATAATCATCTAAGTTAGGCAATGCGTTGTTGTCTAAATTATGAACGTGTTTAAGTGACAGGTAAATCCAAGTATGAAGACTTGGTAAAGACAAGTCCAAGTGTGATCTTGGCAAAGGAAGTCCAAAGACAAGTCTTGGCAGCATATAGCCTTGGCGACGTAAAGTCCAAGCACGCTTTGGCAAAGGGAAACCCAAGACATGACAAAATCGAAGGAAACTCTTGGAAGCAAAGTGCAAAGGATGAACAAGTCGCGGACTCGCCTGGAGGCGCAAGGCTTAAGGAAGAGCTAGAAGGTTGAGTCTAGGTCTAGGGGGTAAAATCAAGTATGAATTATTCATAATTGATGAGTATCAGTCGACTGTTACAATGTATCAGTCGACCGTCAGTGCGAATGAGTCGGTGAAACCACGGCGATCGATTGACCGCCAGAGCCGATCGACTAATCGAACAATCGATCATCGCCAATAATCGGATCGATTGTGCCGAAGATGGGCACAGAATGGAGTCTCACTCGACTTCGCGCAGCGATCACTCGACTGAACGCTTCATCAGTCGACTGATCAAGCAGCCGTTGGAAATTACGGCTGCGTATCTCCGCGGATTTGCTTAGTCAAAAGCCGTTGGTTTCGGCGACAGTCGACTGATGTTGTACATCAGTCGACTGATGAAAGCCCAACGGGAAAAACAATCCTCTCTCTATAAAAAGAGGGTTGGTGGTGGCTTTGAGTGCTAATGCTCATTCTTTGATCCTTCTCTCAAGCCTCCACAAGTTTTCTAAAGCTTTCAAGTGTTTAATTCTCCTCCTCCTCTCTAATCTTCATCTACATCCTTTGTAAGAAGAGGAGGGTTTGTAAAAGAGAAAGTTTCTTAGTGGAATCGCTTGAGTTGATCCACCTTAAGGATCGCCGTGGTGTAGGAGCGTTATCTCCGAACTACGTAAAGGCCTTGTTAGCATTGTATTTTCATTTCTATTTATATTGTATTTGTTGTGCTTCCGCTAACCACTCTTGTAGAAACAAAAACGAGCTATTCACCCCCCCCCCCTCTAGCTTCAAACGATCCACTAACAATGAAGAGCAAGAAATGCCTCGAGGAAGACCCCGTAGAGGACAAGGAATGAATGAAGAAGTACCACCACCTACCTGGATGCAGATAGTCACTCAGCTCCAACAACAAGTAGCAGAGCAGTAGCAGGTCATCAATACCTTGATAACGAATCAGCGAGAAAATCTTGTTACTCAGCCAGTGACTTAAAATGTCATTCCAACTGCATCTTCTGCCCCACCAGTCCTAGCAACAACTCCAGTGGGAGGGGTGAGGCAAGAGGCCTATCTAATTCAATAGCAAAAGCTGAAACCAGAGAGTTTTGTCGATGCCAGTGAACCATGGGATGCTCAGGCATGGTTCAAGACAATAGAGAGTATAGTGGAACTACTGGACTGACCTGAGAATGAGAAAGTTAAGTGTGCCTTATTATGTTTGACCGGAGATGCCAGAATGTGGTGGGAGCGAGTAAAGGCCAAGAGGGTGGTGAACCAAATGTCATGGACGGACTTTGAGACGGAATTCTTCGAGGAGTTCTTCCATATGTGAGTCACCAATAAGCATTATGAGGAGTTCACGGAGTTCCGACAAGGGGACTTATCAGTAGATAAAGCGGTAAAGAAGTTCAATAGGTTGGCTCGCCTATGTCCGGAACTGATCAGTATTGAGAAGGAAAGAGTTAGGTTGATGCTAAAGATGTTGAGACCGGAGATAGCTCTGAATGTGGCTGGTGGAATTAATAGACCACAGACCACTGAAGAGCTAATTAGTAGTGCTTTAATCATGGAGCATTACGTGAATAGTATCAAGCACCAGAAGCTAGCCTCGATAGAAAGCAAAAGCCAGGGAAGTTCAGGAGGTCAGAAACCTCAGAGCGGTAATTCGAACTGAAAGCGAAACAACAATGGCAAGAGTAAACAATGGAATAATGCAAAGGGAGGTTCAGCCAGTAAGCAGCCTACATATCCTACATGTTCTAAGTGTGGGAGGAAGCATCCAGGAGTTTGCCGCTAGAGTGTGAGCGGGTGTTATATATGTGGTGTCGAGGGACACTTCGCCAAATAGTGCCCCACCAAGATCAATCTACCTCCGCCACAGTCTACTCAGTATGGAAGTAGACCAGCTCAACTACATTAGATGCAAGGAGCACTGGAGGGTCCTCACATCAACCAAGGAAGATTGGAGGCCCCATCAGTTACACCTAATGCCCAGATCTTCTCCCTCACCAAGGAAGAGGTAGCAAATACTTCTACGGTAGTCACAGGTCAGATACCTATCCTTAGTCAGCATGCTACCGTACTATTTGATACTGGGGCAACCCATTCTTTCATGCCTATGACATTTGCTAAGAAGATAGATATAACTCTGGACATCTTAGATATTCAGTTTTTAATGACCCTAATTTCGGGTGAAATAATGACATCTGCACACTGGTTGCGTGTCGTGCCGGTCAGAATTTCAGACAGAGAGCTTTATAGTGATCTGATCTTGTTGGACATGCATGACTATGATGTCATCTTTGGAATGGACTTTCTTAGCAAGTATGATGCTTCCATTGAGTGTCATATGTGAAGAGTCATATTCCAACCTGAGGCAAAGCCTAAGTTTGAACTTATAGGAGAACCAAAGAAAAGAACTAAGAAGTTCTTATCTTCCATAAAGCTCAAAATATGTTAGTCAGTTGATGTGCTGGGTATCTAGCACATGTAGTGGATACAAAGCAAGAAGGAGGCCAAAAAGTTCGAAGAAGTCCGAGTTGTATGTGACTACCCAGAAGTATTCCCTGACGAGTTGCCAGGGTTGGCTCCTAAAAGAGAAATTGAATTTGAGATTGAACTTATTCCTGATACCAAACCAATCTCAAAAGCACCCTATCGTATGACCCTGACAGAATTGAAAGAGCTTCAGGAACAATTACAAGAGTTACTCGATAAGGGATTCATTCGCCCTAGTCACTCACCGTGGGGAGCTCCAGTATTGTTCGTGAAAAAGAAAGATGGGTCTATGAGGATGTGTATAGACTACCGAGCCTTGAATCAAGTGACGATCAAGAACAGATATCTTCTGCCAAGGATAGAGGATTTATTTGATCAATTGAGGGGAGCCACAGTCTTCTCCAAGATTGACTTGTGGTCCGGTTATCATCAAGTAAGAGTTAAAGAGGATGATATACCGAAAACAACCTTTCGAACGAGGTATGAACACTATGAGTTCATGGTCATGCCTTCCGAGTGACAAATGCACCCACTATGTTTATGGGCTTGATGAATCAGGTATTTAAGGAGTTCCTTGACAAGTTTGTGATCGTCTTCATTGACGACGTCCTTATCTACTCGAGAACCTAGGATGAACATGTCGAACACTTGAAGACAGTCTTGCAGACCCTTCAGCAAAGACAGTTATATGCAAAGTTCTCCAAGTGTGAGTTTTGGCTTGATCGAATATCATTTCTGGGTCATGTTATTTCAAAAGATGGAGTTATGGTAGACCCGACAAAGATAGAAGCGGTCAGTAATTGGGCTCAACCAAAGAATGCCAGTGAAGTTAGAAGTTTCCTCAGATTAGCGGGGTACTATCGGAAGTTTGTGGAAAACTTCTCGAGGATAGCTTCACCGTTGACGGTTCTTACCAGAAAGAACAAGAAGTTCGAATGGACCAAAGATTGTGAAAAGAGCTTCCTTGAATTAAAGAGGAGACTCACAAGTGCTCCAGTGCTTACCCTTCCAGAAAGTAATGAGGGATTTGACATGCATAGTGATGCATCCAAGATGGGACTCGGAGCAGTACTTATGCAGAAGGGTAAAGTCATTGCTTATGCATCTAGACAACTCAAGGACTACGAAAAGAACTACCCCACTCAGACCTTAAGTTGGCAGCAGTGGTCTTTGCTCTGAAAGTTTGGAGACATTACCTATATGGAGTCCAATGCAAGATTTACACAGATCACTAGAGTTTGAAGTATTTCTTCACTCAGAAGGATCTGAATATGCGACAGCGCAGATGGCTTGAGCTAGTAAAGGACTATGACTGTGAAATCCACTACCATCTTGGAAAGGCAAACAAAGTAGCAGACGCGCTGAGTAGAAAATCATGCGCCACTTTGATGTCCCTAGCAACACTATCCCAACCACTAGAGAAAGAGATAATGAATTTTGGAGTTGAGATCATTTCTGGATAGCTCTCTGCCTTGACCATAGTACCTATACTGGTTGGGGATATATTAGTGAGACAAGACAAAGATCTTAGCATCCAAAGGATCAAGCAAGAGATCCAAGAAGGAAAGGATGAAGGATTCCGTATCTCTGACAGTGGGGTATTATATCTGGGTGAATGCTTATGTATCCCCAATGACCCAGACTTAAGAAAGAAGATCCTAGAAGAAGATCATGAGACCCCATATTCGATGCATCCTGGATCCACCAAGATGTATCAAGATATGAAAGGGAAATTCTGGTGGCTTGGTATGAAGAGAGACGTGGCTAAGTATGTTAGCACTTGTCTGACATGTCAGAGAGTGAAAGCAGAACACCAGAAACCAGGAGGAGTTATGCAGCCTATCCAGATTCCAGAATGGAAGTGGGAGGATATAACCATGGATTTCATAGTAGGACTATCCAAAACAACTAATGGCTACGATTCTATTTGAGTAGTTGTCGATAGATTGACAAAGTCTGCTCACTTCATGCCTATCAGAATATCATACTCCATGGAACAGTTAGCCCAGTTATATATCAAGGAAGTGATTAGACTGCATGGAGTACCTAAGACCATTATCTCTGATAGAGACAGTCGCTTCACTTCACACTTCTGGGAGTGTGTTCAGAAAGCCCTCAGCACTAAGTTACGATTTAGCACTGCATTTCATACTCAGACATATGGGAAAACAGAAAGAGTGAATCAGATTCTGGAGGATATGCTAAGAGCTTGTACCTTAGATTTTAAGGAAGCTGGTGCAAATATTTGTGTTTGGCAGAGTTTGCCTATAATAATAGTTATCAAACCACAATTAGAATGACACCTTACGAAGACTTGTATAGAAGGAGATGCAGATCACCTATCTGTTGGTATGAGGGTGGCAAGAAGAAAGAAATGGGACTCAAGACTGATTTTATAGATGACGCCACCAAAGCTATAAAGAACATACGCCAAAGGATAGAGACTGCCCAGAGTTGGAAGAAGAGTTATGCCGATGTCTAACGCAAACCCCTAGAGTTCAAAGTCGGGGATTCAATGTTCATTAAGATAGCTCCTATGAAAGGGGTAATGAGGTTTGGGAAGAAAGACAAGTTAAGTCCCAGATATGTAAGCCCTTACCTGATCACCAAGAGAGTTGGTAAAGTAGCTTATGAGCTAGAGCTACCACAGGAGATGTCAGCTATCCATAATGTATTTCATGTTTCAATGCTTAAGAAGTACGTCACAGATACAAACCAAGTGATTGAGTCATAGACAGTACAGATTCAGATATATCTAAGTTATGAAAGTCGACCTATTCAGATAATAGATCGAGCAGTCAAAAAACTAAGAAATAAAGAAGTATCATTAGTAAAAGTCTTATGGCAAAGTCAAAGGTTTGAAGAAGCAACCTGGGAACGTGAAAATGACATGAAGCAAAAGTATCCAGAGCTGTTCTAAGTTTCGAGGACGAAACTTTTATAAGGTATAAGGGATTGTAACAACCTAAATTTTAATTCCTATACTTTTATTTAGAGAAAAATAGAAATAAGAATAGGAATAAAATAAAAGTTCGAATAAATGGTTCGTTAGCCGGGGCTCGAACCATGAATCTTTGGTTTGGGTTAATAGGCTTCCTACCAGTAAGTCATAAGATTACCAATGAGTATGATATGACAGAATATATCTATAGGCAGGAAAACAGGAGAAATTGGTTAATTTGGCTAATCATTTAAAGGGGTAATTAAGTTAAGGAAAATCCTAATTTATATATTTTTTTTCCTTTCCCTAAACTTCCTACGTCGAAACCCACCCACGCCTCTTCTCCTCCTCTTCTCTCTAACCGCTAAAGTCGTTCGACGCCTCTTCCTCTTCTATATCTCTCGGTGGTTTCTTCTGCGCCGTGAGCACCAAACGCCGACCAACTCTTCCTCTTCCCCTTCCGTATTCTCCAGTCGTCGACTCTAGATCTCTCTCATTTTCTCACGCCGAAACCTTCCCAGCCGCTGACCCTTCGTCCTCTCATCCCTCTCTCTCGATCTCTTGTGTTCCAGCCGCCGAAGCAAGGAAGAAGATTGTCTTCTCTTTGGATTTTTCTGCCCCGCCGAACAACCTACTCACCTCATCTTTCTCTCTTTTGTGTTTTTTTTTCTCTCCCGTAGAATTGCTCTCATCTCTCTCTCGTTCTTCCTCCGCCGAATCAAACAAAGGAGCAGCCTTTCGTTGAGTTTTCTTCAAGAAATATTTTTTTCCAGAACGTGATTGATTCTCCCCTTGATTTTTCCTCCACGATGCAAGCCACCTTCATCTCCAATTACTTTTCTACACCAAGAAAAAAAAAAAAAAGAGCCTCTATAATTTCTCCACCATGGGATAATTCAAGAGGGGATTTTCAAGAGGGATCTCCCCAAGGACTTGGTAGAGGATCACGCTAAAGCAAAGGAATACGTAGGAGACCTTCTCTTTACGAAATCTAACGATATAAATTGGTGAAAAAGCGTAAGATGTAAGTATTACTCACCTGCAGTATAAGTAGTTATCGTATGTCATTGATATATTTTTATGTGCATATTATTTTCAGTTACATAGTTGAACAGTTTATATGCATGTATATGAGCCAGTTATGCATGGTGTTTTTAGTTACATGATTTTACCCATTATATCATGTTTGATTCAGTATCATGTTTAGATCCATGATAAGAATGTAATTTATGATCATGCATGTTGTAGATAAGTTGTAGTTTACAATTATATGCATGATGTAGAGTAAGATGTAAAAATATTTCCTTTATAAAGAAAATTTAAAGATGCTCCCCGTTCGAATTGGGGATTAAGAGCACAACGATCTTCAGTATGCTCCCCATTTCAGTTTTGAGGGTCAAGAGCATAATGATCTTTATGATGCTCCTCATTCGTGGTTTAGGGGATTAAGAGCATTCTTTCAGTATGTATAAGAATATAAGTATAAAGGAAGTATTTTACTTTTGAAAGGGCATGTACCGAGCATCAGTTTCGCCCACGGGCCAAGGCCCTCAGTTTCAGTTACCCTAGTAGGTTCGGTGGTTGGCCACCCCTGCCTATTAGGAAGACGCGCATTGGTACTATGTCGGGCTCATATTCAGGATGATTATTAATTTGAAGTATCAATATAAGTAAAAGTTTTCAAAGTTAATCATTCCAGTTCAGATACACTATTTACAAGTTTTAAAATACTCAAGAGCATGGTTTATACAAGAGACATGTATTCAGAGTTATGATTTCCAATTATGTTTGCATGTGTATCAATGTATCAAGGGTAAGAGAACTAGTTGCATGATTTCATACGTTGCATGTTTTTGTGAGCATAGAAAGTACTTACTAAGCATTATCACTTACAGTTTGCATTTCCTTATACTGCAGATAAAGGTAAAGAAAAGCTGTAGTAAGGTGGCATAGCGGATGAAGTGCTTGGAGTGCGTGGCGACGAAACAGTAGAAGTAAAAGATCCTAAGTGCAGATGTCTAAACCAGATTTTAAGTTTCTAATTGCTCTTTTAGATATTGTTGAAGTTCAACTGGATTGCTTATGGTTGAGACCAAAGAATGCTAGAGTCATATTGGGTTAGTCTTAATACTTGCATGTTATGTGAAGATTTTGAAATGGTTATTGTTTAAGTGATGTCAAGGTCCTTATGATCATTTTAGTTGTTAGCATATTGCGTTAGTATATTGCATGAATTGAGGAATGATAGTTAACATGGTGTGATGATTAAAATATAGCGTCAGAGTAAGAGTAGAAAGTATAAAATCTGTAACGATCTCTCCCTTATGGGAGGGGTGGTACAGTTGATATCAGAGTAAGATAAGAAAAGAAATAAAAAGTAAAGTAGTAACATCTCCCCTAGTAGAGACAAGGGGGGGGGGAATGTTAGATCTGATCCGTTGGATTTCTCCACCCTAGCTCTCTTACTTTGTCGGAGTTCACCCTCAACTGGTTCTTCATCTTCTTCGTCCTTTGCGTTTCATAAGCCCATTTTGAGTAGCTAGCATCTTCTTGGATCTTATATGGAAACACATGCTCGAAGAATGAGGTATTTCTTGATTCAATAATCGAGTTCTTGTGTATCTTCGAAATTTAAGACTCGTACACAAAAAAATCTATAGACACTACTGTTATGTGTATATCCAATAAATATACAATCAATAATTTTTGGTTATATCTTGAGTCTTTTCAAATCAGGCATCTTTAGCCTGCCCCCCCCCCCCCCACCCTCAAACACATGCACTCATAAGTATTTATAGGATGATTGTCTTCCGTTTCACAATTCATAAGGACTTTTATCTATTTTTTTTTTTGGTACTTTATTCAAAAGGTAATTAGCTGTTAACACAACTTCCCCCCACAAGTGTTCTAGTAGGGCAGTACTCAATAGTAGAGCATTCATCATCTCTTTCAGAGTGCGATTCTTTCGCTTAACAACACCATTTGCTAAGGCGTGTAGGGAGCTATAGTTTCGTGTCTGATCCCATCATTTCTTTGTAAAATTTCAATGAAATTTATTTTCATTGTAAAATTATATAGTCAGTAATTTTTCAACGAATTTTATGATAAAAATATTTTTTGTCACAAATTTTATGACGAATTTTTAGTTTTCTTCGCAAAATGTTGCTACAACATATTTCCAACAAAAAAAATTATCGCAAAATTCAGGGCAATTTTTTTTCAATGATTTTTTTAAATATTTGTCACAAGTTAGGACTTTTTTTAGTGAATATTATACCTTTTATAATATACAGAATAAAAATAAATTAAATTATGTATTAATAATTTTTTATAAAAATATAATCGTTGTAATTTAGTATTATTACTGCAATCATAACTATTACTCTATTTTTATAAATATAAATATTGTTTTAATTTACGTACATTTAGCAAGGTGGCATATAAATATAAATATATTATATTATCATGTATAATTCTTACACAAATACTATATATATTACATAGTATATAATATTTTAATTTATATTATGGCATCAATATAAATTAATTTGTTATATTTTTATAATAGTAAAACTAAATTTATCACAGTTACAATATTAAATTATATTTATTTGATATTCTTTTAGAATGTGTACAATAGACTTTTCTTTAGGACCTCATATGATAAGAATTTTGTACACGGGACTATCCTTGATATTCTTTTAGATTCACACATCATAACACTAAGATTTGTGGACGAATAAATCTAAACATTGATAATGTATAAAATTATTTTACCCTTGGGGATATGGTATAATGATGGATCACTCATGTAACTAGCCTCTCAAGTATCTCCAATTTGATCCCTAAGTGTGGTTCACTTGTAAGAATTTTTCTCTAAATGAAAATGATAAATCCTAGAATATTGAGCTGTTAGGTTGTCTGCTACGAGCACTTCTCGATTTATCTTAGCTGTCAATGAAAAATTTCCATTGGACCAAATCAATCATCCTCAGAATTAGTTGCATCAAAAACTTGAATATCTAATGTCAACTAAAAATTATATAAAATTATTTGCGCAAATTTTATCCATGGATAATTGACACTTCTCATTCAATAATAATATATAAGAATAAAGTGGTTTCACAACTAATGCATCTTTAGTCAATAAACTAATGATATCTCTCTTTGCATACCAACCACATCAATTAGCTATCCTGATCAAAGGCAAATGACATGTTGGTACCATTTATCACTTGCAAAAGTGGTCTCCATCCCAATCAAACCTATCAACTCCGTTGAGTTTCCATGCTAAACATCAATTAATTATGTTTAATTATTGAAAAGTTAGGTGCATTGGATGGATTTGACTGCTGAAATTAATTTCCTAATTAATTAGAAGTCAAAGTTTGAAGCATTTTATAAGCACAATTCACTTCCAACTGCTCAAAGAAATCAGCTCAAGCTAAGCTAATTAACAACTCTGCTCATCTTTGTCATCGAATGAGAATGGATCTTTGGCAATGACCAAGTCAAGTGTTGATTACAGTCATGGGAAGAGTAGTGGACTTGGACCATCCAAAACCTAATTTGATGGGAAGAGCAGTACTGCAAATGGGTGACCCTCGATCCCTTGTCATCTGAAATTTCTTAAACCCCTTGGACAGATTTGTGCTCACAGATTTTAGCAGTCAGGTTAGCAAAGCCATATATTCAAGAGCGCCTTTTGGAAGTGCTTCAATTATATTCATTGGTCCAATTGAAAAAAGCAAAAAAAAAACATAAACAAATTATTCTCATTCATCAAAGGATACATTTAAGTTTAATAATGAGCAAACTTCATACTGTAATTTCAAATTTATCTAATGAGCAATTTAAATGAACACTTTTAACCATATGAAAAATGATAATATTCAATTTAAACTGTTTAAAAGCTCATAATAATTTAAAATCTTTTTAAATTTTAATAGTGCAAGTTGATTTTTTTTTTAAATTGCAAAGTTGATTTTTCATTTTTTTTATCAATGAAATTTTGGAATGCAATAATGTTTGATTAGTTACATCATTTAGTTGAATAATTTGATCACTAGTCATCTATTTGTAGATTAGCTTGATTTTCTTTTTATATCAATTTTTGAATTACAAAATCTTATATAAAATATTAATATTTCTGTTCAGAAGAACATTTTAATAAAAACAACTAAAAGTTACTAATATCGTAAATTAGTTTGTGGTTTGTAATCAAGAATATCCTAAAAAGAGAGATACTTTTATTTAAATAATTATTATAAATATGTTTTAATTATCCTCAATTACAAAGGTATGTTTTAGTAAATTATCTAATGATTAAACAAATGGGGAGGTAGATTGTCCTTATAAGTTAGGAGTAGATCATGCTGCAAATAGGGGCTCAGAAATATAAAATAATTAATTAAGAAATATTAATTAATTGCATGTTGTGCTGTGCGTTATTTAATGTGGCATGACAAACTGAAAGTATTTTGTGATAGCCACTCATTAAACATTTTGATAAATTTGCTGTGCAAATATATCATATTCAACATTCAATCTATATTATATAATAAAATAGTTATGGAATTATATAGAAGTGTAATATAAAAAACATAAAATGAAATTTTAATGTTAATATATATATATATATATATATATATATATATATATATATATATATATATATATATATATATATATATAATTAACAAAAAATTTAAAGTTTTTCTTAAACTTAATAAATTTTTTTATTTTTATCTAATATACCACAACATTCAAATTTTATCATCCATGAATTCGTGTCCATTAAAATGATTACATGCATGATATTCATGTGATAGACAAAAAAGTTTATGTCACGATGGAAAGATTTAAAACAATCATTTGCTCGGTGCATGTGAATGTTAGAATGTGAAATGCAAGTTTAGATTAAAAAAAAAAAAAACTTATATTAAATTTGATAAAAAGTCTTTACGGCATTCACAATAGGAGTTGCTTCCCATTGTGGATAAACGGTAAAAAAGAAAGCGCTCCATCCCGTAACAAGAGAGAGAGCTCTTTTGTACCAGGGTTGGCAAAACAATGATTAATTTTTAACCTTTATTCAATTATTAATTTTTATTTTATATAATGTAAAATATAAATAAAGAGTGAAACTTATAAAAAATAGTTGGGAGGTTATTTAATAGTGAAAAAAATGAGTAAGATTTTTCATTTTTGATGTCGGAAAAGATGTATAATGGTTTTTATTATTGGAGATGGTTTTACAATTTTTATTAGAAAAATATATTAACCCTTATTGTAATAATTTTAAAAGATACCATATGAGATTTGAAGATAATCAAAATTGAATCTATAACAATCCGAGTGGATTGGATAAATATATATTTTTTTCATAATATTTCCTCTCAAAATAAAGGTCTTCTTAAATTATGTTAAACATATATTATCACATAATGTCATAATATAGATGGAATAATCTATTCTACTTGCTAAATTCTTCCTAATAATCAGATAGTGTCACACAGTAATGAAGATTATAATTTCAAATGTAAATCATTAATTCAAGAGCTTTCTTGGGGAAGAGGTGAAATCTGTTATCCTAATGGTCCTTATCGATCGATCGATTGATTTCACAATTATTATAAGAAAGATAAATCATGAGAGATATTTTTATTCAATCAAAAATTAGTACGATGGAAGAGTTGACATCAAAAACCTTCTCACTTTTAAACATGTTGTTATTAAACATCACAATACCATGATTAATACTAATCACAATAATTGAAACTATTATTTCTTAATAATATCTTCTCGAGCTTGGCCTCAATAATAATTCGTAGAGGTAGAATTTTTTTCCTATAGGTTGTTGACACGCGTACTACAATAATTAAAAGTTTGAGATAAGGTTCAATGTGTGTCAATGATTTAGGCAATAGAGAGTTAACATGTGATTGGTTAAGTCAGTCAACAATTGGAGACGATTATAAGGATAGCTTAGACCGACCTACACATCCTGTACATGTGAAATGCCATTGGATAAATCTCACACATTGAGATCTATTTGTAAATAAGAATCATTGGGCAACGTGGATTACAACTTTTCCACATTTTCTATAGTGATTCAAAAGGTTGAAATTAGCTTCTTCTTTTTTTTTTATTAGAATCGTAAATCTAATGATCTTCATCAGTCTCTATTTCACGATCATTGTGAGGGAGGTAAATTACAGAGGGTCCTATGAACTTTGACGTAGTGACCAAGACACATGAGGGTCATCTGAATCCAGAAAAGAATTTTAGACCTCTCCGGAAATCAATCTATGTCACTTCTATAAATACCTCCGTGCCTTAGCCACCACACCATCTTCGTTGGGACAAAACTAACTATTTCAAACCATGCTTTCTTTCTTTATCATCTACAATTCAACATAATTAGCTCATTATTGCTTTGTTTTCCTTCATCTTCCCACAAAACTTTAGATGATTCAAACCGTATTACAAATCCAAAGAAGTAACTTCGAAAGAATTAAAGCAAATTTTCTAAAGTTACTTTGGTCGAGCTCTTCCCCATCTCAATTAATGTAGTTGGTTCAACTTTTTCAAACAAAATTTGAGTTAGATAAAAGTGCTTATTGTTGGCAAAATATCGATATAGTGTTTGCCGCCGGAAGGATACAAATTGATATGAGATCGTCGAGATTAGTGTTCAACATTATCTCCATAAAATGATATTGCTCCGCTACAGGTGCTTACGGATAGCAACAATTCATTTCCCAAGATACAAACGACGACGTCTCAAAATAGCAGCACTATAAATTTCGAGACCTACGAACTTTCTCGTAGACTTTTTGGACTCTGGATGTAGAAGATGGGAGGGATTGAATGAATGCATGAGAGAATTTGAGTGTTTTGTTGAGTGATTTCCATCATCTAGAGGGGCCTATTTATACAAAGTGAAGAGGTGAGGTATCCTTTGGTGATTAACTGCATCCTTTGGTTAGGATGAATTTGGGGCATTCGATCTGGAGGGTTGTAATCCTTCAGATAGACTCTTGATCTCAGCTGTAGATTTGGATACAACGATCCACTCGATCAACGCTCCAGATCAACCTTCATCACCAACGATCATATTGTAACTCTTCGCGATCAATGCTCCAGATCACGTCACTTGCGATCCATTATCCCTCTTCGATCCAACGGTTACCATCTGCTGTCTGCACAGTCAATATCCCAATCATCTCTCTCTGGCTCAACCGAGTGCCACATAGACACTGTCACGTCATCTGGAACATAAATTTAAGCTCTTCAGTGTTCCTCGTGACGATGTGTATGTGCGCCAACAAAGCACGCATTGCGAGCTCACAACTGCGAGAATCTGCTCGCCCGTTAGTAGAGAGCATCTGTATTTTTTGTGTTAACTTCATTAACACAATAACACATATAAGGAAGCAAATTCTCTTTATAATTTTTGATGTGGGACTATTCCCATCTACTTCCTTTTATAACATTAATATGCAATTAATGTTATTTTGAGCTGATTTTAAATAATTAATTTCTTATTCATCCGTAATCAATTTTGAACAAATTAAGGCTACGTTTGGTAAGGGATAATGTAATCAACCTTGTAATATAATCAAGTTTGTAATGTAATGTAATGTGTATTATATTACTGTGTTTGGTTAGCGATTGGTGTGTAATCTTTGATTACAAAAGTGATTACATTCGTTTGTTTAGTATTCATATTTGTTATAAGGAATGTAATTCATATTATTATAAAATGACAAAAATACCCTTATAATTATTTCTTAAGGTAATATATCGTCGGTCGATCGTCGGTCGATCATCAGTCGATCGGATCGTGATCCTGGCCGATCGGTCGATCGCCGTCGTTGTCGATCGTCGTTTCCGATCGCCCGTCGCGCCGTGGCCGATCGTCGTCGATCGATCGGTCGTCGGCCGTCGTGGCCGATCGCCGCGGCCGTCGATCGCCGCCGTCGTCGATCGTCGTCGATCGTCAATCATCGGTCCGTCGCCGTGGTTGTCGATCGTCGGCGGCGTCGGCCGATCGGCTGGCCGATCGTCGAGCGATCGTGCCCGATCGTCGAGGCGGTCGCGGGCGGTCAATCGTCGGTCGATCTCGTCGGTCGGCGCGGCCGGTCGTCTGTTAGTTGTCGTCCCGCTGGTCGCCGACGGCAGACGCGCCGATCATTGTCGATCGGTCGTCGATCGCTGCCGTCGATCGATCGTAAGCCGTCGTCGATCGTCGATCGGCCGTCGGTCGTCGACCAACTTCCGATCGCTTGACCGATTCTTGGTCGTCGGCCGATCGCCGATCGGTTGCCCGATCGCCGGCGGTCGTCGACCGGTCATCGGTCGTCGGACGGTCGTCGATCGGTCGTCGATCGTCGGTCGGTCGCCAACCGGTCGTCGATCGTCGGCCGATCGTTGATCGCCGGCCGATCGCTGGCCCGTCGTGGGCCGGTCATCAGTCGCCGGTCGGTCGTTGGTTGGTAACCATCGCTGGTGACGAGCACCGGAAAGTAATGAAAAAAATAAAAGAAGGATATATTTGTCATGATAAATATAATATTGAGTCCGTAATGTAATCGGATTATATAGCTTTTCCTTCGTAATCGAGATTACGGATCTTGACTCTTATTTTGTAATGTAATTACATTACATTACATCTTTGAAATATTACCAAACAAAGTAAATCATCTTGTAATATAATCCTGATTACATTACAAATCTGATTATCCCATACCATACGTAGCCTAATAGTCTAAATTTATCTATGCGAAATATAGATTTCGATTTTGAAATCAATTCAGACTTTCATCGATTGATGACATCTCAATTTTTCCTTACAAAATTGTATTGATCATACCCAATATCCAACACGTATCGACTTCTATATTTGTGACTGTTATTTTATCCATAACAATTAGTGCATCATTGATCCGATGGATCATCTAAAGTTGCCTTTAAATGATAAAATTGTGTTAAAGAACGCCAAGGCAAGGATGTGAATGGACAAAATAGGGATATATGCTTATTTTGTTTATTGAAATAGTGAACTTATAGTCCAATTAATTGTGTTCATGTTGTGCCGATGCGGGGTCTATGTTATTAAATGTGTGTTATTAAATTTGGATTTATATGTATAAAATCTTTTAGTTCGTCCGTTAGCATTGACAGATTGTTAACGTGTTAGAGTTAGAGACAAATTCAGGGTGGAGCTATCCTGGGGCTCTAGCCCAACCCAAAGATCGGGTAGAAGAGTTGTTTCCATGGAACAACGGTGAGGTGATGCTTGAAGGGTACATTGACATGGAGGACGTCGGGCAGGATGGAAAGGAAGATGTCAGGAAGACGAAGAGCCTAGAGATGAGGATCTGAAAGACCTCAAGGATTGCTTCGGCTTAGGGTTCAGATTCAGCTACGATGTGATTTCGAATCTCTATAGCACGCTCCCAGCGCTGGAGCTTTGCTACTCGATGAGCCAGAGATTATGGGAGGAGAAGCTAAAAAGGTCGCTTGATCACTCTTTTTCGGGTGAATTTGTGGATTTGTGTCCCACATTGTCGTTGCCTCCCATCACAACTGAAAGATCTCTAGCCCAGGTAAAATGAAATTTATTTAAAAGAATTTGTTTTATTGATGTATAAGGATTTGCTTTTCATCTGTAGAAAATAAATCAAATTTTTAACTTTTTATAAGGTTTGTGAATAGTAACTTTTACAGAAAAACTATCATCTAACGATTTGAGTTACAATTGTGCATTATCTGATTCATCTTTCGCTTGTGTTGTTATCACGAGATGATCTAGAAGAAAGTTAAAGCACAACTGAAGTATTGGGCCCAAGCTATGGGTTGCACATTCAGATTATGCAATTAAAGATTGCATTTTTTTTTTCTTACGGTAATTAGAATAATGTCGATTTATTGGTCAATTGAATACCATGTCTGATGCTATGGTTACGAGAGGAGCGAACTCAACTCGGAAATACACCACAATGAAAACTGAGGCATCAAAGAAGACAGGATGAAGCTAGCCTAAAAGAATTAAATGTCGAACATTGATGTTCTGATATTTTTGTTTTTGTCTTAGTATGGAACGTTAGAGTGTCAATATTGATTGATGTAATAAGAAATGAAAATAATACTAGAAGTTAGAGTGTCAATATTGATTGAAGAACAATGTTAGTGTTCATCCATTTTGTAGAAATGATACTGTTTGATTGGATAATTGGTGACTTGACGTCTGGATGAGGTGGCCTTGCAACTTGTCATTTCTATATCTATCTTGCTATATCGTGTAAAATTACTTATGAAATGCAATGGCTTATTTGACTATCAGAATGACTTGCTCAATATTCAACAAACCGATCAGTGCCCCATTGCTTCTCCAAGTATGTATCACTCACATTGATTACAAGTATGCGGCTTTTAATGAATCAAAATATATCTATTAATGACTTTCATTTCCTTTTTCTCTTATATGACACTGACGATTGAATAGTCAAAACTTCAAATGCAAAATAAATCTAGTTTATTTAACTTACAGTTGGAAAGAAACCTAGTGCATGGATTTCATTGTTGACATATTGTTTATTGCAAGTAGTTGTCTGTATGTTTATTTTCTTCGATCCAATGTGATTGCACTCTCATCTTGTCTGCATTTGCTAATTTGAGATACTTGTAATGATTATTATGGAGCTGACTAAATGGGATTTGTACTCGAAGAGAGTCTTTGGCTTGTCCTTGTGCATGACTAGGTCGATCACGAAACCCCCGAAGAGGGCATGGATGTCGATCATGTCGGCAGTGAATTCGGTTGCGAGGACAATGACGAAGATAGCATAGATGTAAGACTCTTTTATGCTTTCCCCATTGTGGGAACGATGAATCATCCATGCGAGAACTAGTCTAACAAAGATGGTTACAATGGCTATAAAGGTCGATCATTCCAGTAAGTAGGACCCAAAGGGTTATGATTGGGGAGTGGGAGTCGAAGAGGGTGATGGTGAGGTCTCGGAGGATCCAAGCCATGACTTGGTTGACCAATATAATGTCATGATTTATTTTTTTTTGCCCAACACCTCCCAACTCCAATCCCGAGATACTTCTGTTAGGACTTGTGCGCCTGCTAGAGGGGGGGGGGGGTTGAATAGGTATTCGTCATCGTGTGATGAATCTCGATCGTGCTTGCTACAAAATTTGTTATACGTAGTAGAAATAAAAATAATACAATAGAAAATACACAAACACAATCACACGACAAGATGATGCAACGTGGTTCGAAACCGTATGGTTCATACTCTACGGATTGGGCTCTAAAAGCCCTAGCGATGCAAACACACACCACTAATCACAAATACTCCTTCTTGACAATAAGTCGGAGGTGGAGAAACCTCTTACAGTGATTACAAAAGTAATACTAAGTAAATACAAGCAAATACAAATATGAAATGTAATATAGGCCAAAACCTTCCCTTCGTGCTCCTTTTAAACCTGCAACTCGGATTAATTTTTACCTAGCAGTCGACTGATCGAGACCATCAGTCGACTGCTCCTGTAGCTATTATGAGACAACGACATGAGCCATGTTGGATAAGTTCCAACGGATAGACCATCAGTCGACTGATCATGTCCATCAGTCGATTGATCGAGTCATCACTCGACTGTCAAACCCTAACAGTCGACTCGAAAACTTTCTATCCCTGAATACCTGACCGATCGGTGATCTCGGATCGATCACGCCATTATCCTCGATCGCCCAATCGGCGATCGACTACTAGGTCATTTTTTGCAGTCGAACTCTAGTCGACTTCCATCAGTCGACTGACCATAATATCAGTCGACTGATAACCTCATCCATGAGGTTTTAACCCCAAGTATGGTGCCCCCATACTTGCTAGACCACCCTTAGCCTAGACCTAAACCTTTTAGTCACCTCTATCAGCCTCACGCCTATCGGATCCCTCCAAGTCATCCATGACTTGTTCATTCATACGCTAGCCTTCAGGTGTTTCCATCGGCTATTGTCATGCTAACGGTGTCTACACCGCCAAGACACATTGGACTTACGCTGCCAAGACCACGCTTGGACTTTACGTTGCTAACCATTGGACTTATGCTGCCAAGACTCCACCCTTGGACTTTATGCCGCCAATATTCCCCTTGGACTTCTCAATTGTCAAGTACCCATGCCTTGGACTTTCACTGTCAATACTACACCTTTAGACTTACGTGACCAAGACTACACCCTTGGACTTTCCATGCCAATCCAATGTTGGACTTTTCAAATGTCAAGACTCAAGCTTGGACTTTCCCTTGCCAAGACTCAAGCTTGGATTTTCCCTTGCCAAGACACATTGGACTTACTCATGCTTGGACTTTTCATGCCAAGTACACAAGACTTGGACTTCTCCCATGACAATAGTCAAACCATCGTCAATCATCAAAATCATGACCTGGGTCGATTGTACCAACAATCTCCCCAACACATTGTCAGACATCAATGTCAAATATCAAGACACTACTCGAGTCAAACTCGAGTCTGGTCAATCGTGACCTGAGCCTATTGCACCAACAATCTCTCCCTTTTTGATGTTTGACAAAAACCAAACACCTTTGAGTTAGACCCCTAACTCAAATATCCTTACCAATTATCCCAAATTGGTAATTTAATTTTCTCCCCCTTTTTGACATACATCAAAAAGGTTCTCCCCAAGGAGGTCAATGTCTCATATCCTAATGAGATCTTACAATCTCTCCCTTGGTCCAAAACACCTAGGATGTCTTCACTCTTCTTAGTGATAAGTTTCATATCACTAAAGAGAAGCAATCCTACAAACTCTCCCAATTTCCAAATTAGACATTTCAAATTCTCATTTCTCCCCCTCATGAAGAAAAATACATCCATCATTCCATGATGGATACCTCCCCCTAAAGGCTTGCTCCCCCTTGACCATTGCACCAACAATGTTCTTGGAGAGTCCCTAAGCCTATAGGAACACTAAACCATCAAAAATTAAGGTCTAAAGTTCAACATTGAACTTTCACATACCTTAAAATTGATACACACCCTAACAACTCTCCAAATCCATATCCAATAGATTTTCACCCTTTCTAATATTTTCCAAAGCATATCCTAGGGTTATGAGCAGTTAGAGAACCCTAACATAACTGAAACATGGGCTAAACATCCTTGTTTACCCGAAATCAGCTCTGACAGTCGACTCTAACAGTAATCAGTCGATTGCCCTATACATCAGTCGACTTCCCTATACATCAGTCGATTGATAATTGAAATTTTCGAATTTCAATGATCAGAAATGAACTTTAGAAAAACATAAGTAATTCTATGTATTTTGAAAAATCGTGAAAATTCATACGTACATTACTTATAAGCAATATAATGGGTGAAAAATATGTGAAAAATAATTTACCCATAAAATAGTAAAATTGATATAAAATTCAAAAATAAAGAAAAACTTCAATGTTTGAGCTCACTTTGTATCAACATCATCAATGGTGGCTTCTATCAAAAGATAGATTGCACCAAGGTTTTTAAAATGATTTTCAAATTGTTTTAAAACTTTATATTAGATCATGTTCTTTGGGCTCAATGTACATGACTTGAACATAAACTTTTCCAATGATCCATCAATAATATAGATGAGTTTTAGTTCATCTAGATGCAAAAACTATGCACCTTGAACTCAACTCATATCCTAACATCTCACATATATCTAGGGTGTATCACTACACATACATGTCAATGTAATGTGAGATGTGGGTTTTGTTTATCTTAATCTAGGGTTTCATGTATTTTTCTAAGGCAACACTACTTGATTCCCTTATACATGAGACTTCAAGTCATGCTATTGTTCTCAACTCAATTTGTATTAATGCATGAATGTTTATAACATTAATGATGATATAAATAAATATGTGCTCATAATCATGATGTCATGACATAAAATGGAATCTAAGCATACATGACATTTAACCTTAAACCTAAGTAATATCATGACATATTAAATGATTAAAATAAACATGATGTTATGACATGGTAAGGCAAACAAGGCATGACAAGTGTAAAATACTAAGGTATTAAATACCTAAGTGTTAAGTTCAAATTGTCATTTCTAGAATTAAATTCACTTTTGCCTTAATGTCACTTATCCCCAAAGTGTGCCAAAAATTCAAAATGACACACTATAACCTCTAAAATTAGTTTGTGTCAATTTAATTGATTTTTCATAATCTTCAAAATATATTGACACTTCCTAAAATCTTTTAGGATTTAAATTCATCCTTATTTCCAAAGTACCCCATTACCTTGGAAATGACCTAAAGTATCACCTTTACCATGGTTAGGTTAACTACCTATCCATTTAAGGTTGACACACCTAAACTCATTTAGCGTGAATCGATCACGCTCTTAGAAACCCAATACCTATTGGAGCTCCTTGGGTTTACTAGGTATTCGCTAGGGATAACTTTGTTGGTGCAATCAGCTCAGGTCACAATTGACCAGACTCGAGTTTGACTCGAGAGATGTTCATAATTGACCGGACTCGAGTTTCACTCGAGGGGGATTTTGATGGTTGACTGGAGTTGACCATGTCATGGAAAGTCCAAGTCTTGAGTACTTGGCATGTAAAGTCCAAGCATGAGTCTTGCCATGGAAAGTCCAACATGGGTTGACAAGGGAAAGTCCAAGCTTGAGTCTTGGCATTTGAGAAGTCCAAGAGGTTTGATATTGGCGGCATAAAGTCCAAGCGGGAGTCTTGGCAACATAAGTCCAATGATTGACAGTGTAAAGTCCAAGCGGGAGTTTTGGCAGCATAAGTCCAATGGTTGGCGGCGTAAAGTCCAAGTGGAGTCTTGGCAGCGTAAGTCCAATGTGCCTTGGCGGTGTAGACACCGTTAGTATGACATAGCCGATGGAAGCACCTGAAGGCTAGCGTATGGATGAACAAGTCATGGATGACTTGGAGGGATCCGATAGGCGCGAGGCTGACGGAGGTGGCTAGAAGGCTTAGGTCTAGGCTACGGGTGGTCTAGTAAGTATGGGGGCACCATACTTGGGTTAAACCTCATGTTTGAGGTGTATCAGTCGACTGGTACCATGTGTAAAATATGGAAAAAAAATTTATATAGATTAACCCTTTAATTAATTGGATTTAATTAGTGGGTTAATTGGGTTAATTAGTGGATTAAATTGGGCTCAATAAGTGGATTAATTGGGTTAGAATCTGTAATGGGCTTGGGTTGGTATTAGGCTTGGGCTATAAATGGGCTAAATCGGATTGGATTTGACTTGGGTTAAGTGGCTGAACCGGCTGAGCTGAACCAAATCAGATTAGGTTAGGATTGGACTTGGGCTGAAATTGTTGGGTTTTCTCTATTGGGCCGAAGTTGTTGGGCTCTCTCTATTGGGACAAAGTTGTTGGGCTGGAAATGGGTTTGAACCAAATCGCCGAACAACCTTTACATGGCTTCCTGATCGCGATTTCTGGCTTCTTCCATCGCGATCTGTTCGCTTCCTCATTTTCCCCGATTCGAGCTGTTCCTCGCCAAGAGCTCTCCGCCGCTTCTTTTCCTTCACTCGAGCGTCGTCGGAGCAGTCGCTAGCTCCGTCGAATGCCTGTAGCAGCAGCATCGGTCGATCTACTACCGTCGACGCCGAAGCGAGCTTGACTTCGCCGCACCAGTCGGTTGTCTCCGCCCGATCGCCGCCTTCTCCATCGCAAACGACAGTAGCGCTGCCGCCCTTGGTCGTCGGAGGTTACCTTGAGCAGAAGACACCGATTATCTGTCATTGCGTTTTATTTTCTCTTCTGTCGGTGGTCATCGTCGCGTCGTCACCGGAGCAACTCATTGAACACCACTGCCTCAGTCGTCGCCGGGATGGCTGGTGAGTGGTTTAGCTAAGTTGTATGGCTTCCTTCCTCCCTGCAAGCGGTGGCGACCGAATCATTCTCGATGGTTTCCGCGGACGAGCTGGAGTGCGAGTGGTCGGGAGCTTGGATCGACTGCGACATCACTTTGCCAGATCGTGAGCTGCCTTCGACAGATAGCTAACCTGTTGATGCTGCTGTGCCCTAGCCATTGCCTGCATCGTAGGTGAGTGGTTTTGTTTGGGTTTGTTTTCATCAGATCAGAGGTGTTGAATGGGTAGTTTCAGCCTCTGTTTGCCGCAGAGCTTGCAGCTGGGGGATCGGTGATCGAGCTTTATTCGGGTGGTGGCCGATGTGTGTGTATAAGGCGAGAAGGTGAGTCAAAACTGTAACACTGTTTTAGATGTTGTTTGGATGCATTATGGTGACATGTGTTGTATCTGTGGAGCTGTAAATGAAGTGATTTAGCAAGCTATTGAAGTGTGTTTTGGATTTCTGTTGTAGATAGTGAAATTGGGCAGTGAATCGTTAAGGGAAATGTGGATCAACGAAGCGATGGAAGTAAGGCTCGGATGGGTAAGCTTGAAATTGAAAGTTATGATTTGTATTTGATATGGATATTATGTCATTGTTGTGTGGTTATTGGGTTGTTATTAACAGCTAGTGGAGGAAGGTTGTTCCTTCTTGTGATGATCTACATAGGTGATTAAGAAAATGGATAGATCAATTGATGTGGATACTTGTTTAGGATAAGTGGATAAATAGCTGTGGTATCTTGTGATTGTCGGATGGAATTGGTCTTGCCTTAATGTGTTTGTTTGATACAGATTAGATACTCGGAATCAGGGCAAGAAGTGGTACTGGTGAAGTTAACCAAGGATGTTGATTTCAGGATCTTGATTTGAGATAGATTTGCGGATGTGAAGACGACTGGTGGTTCACATATCAGGTGGGTAATATCTACCTGGTCCAGTAGTTTTGATCAAATTCTAGTGCATGATCTTGGATTTATGTTTATACCTGTTTACCTTAAATCCACTCTTATTTAATCATATGCTTGTACTGCCTTGACCTTTGAGATATATACTCTGGTACTTCATTGATTATCTAGCTCGGATAGGAACTATAAACCCTATTATGTATTAGCTGATATATGTTCAGTAAGTACATGTGGTTAGGGTTATCTTTGTGACTTCAGATTGGGTTACTGTGTTACATCACTAGGGTTAGGTGATGGATTGGGTTATGGAGTCGATCGTTGTATTGTACACATATTAGTTGTGCATCTATGGTGGATTTAGTTATCTGTGCATAGATAAAAGTATGTGGTTACGGACTAGAGGTCCTAGCATGATTGTATATCCATTATGGATCGTATATCTGTGTATGGTTATATGGATGGTCGATAGTATCTCGCTACTGACTAGAGGTCTGAGCGTGGTTGACTGTCAGATGAGTATGACTCTTTGTACGATAGAGAGAGTCTTGTGGATTGTAGTCCTTGCATAGTTGACTTTTGGTTGACCAGGACTCCCCGTGAGATAGGGAGTGTTGCGAGGATACTTGTGTGGATTTATGCATCATTACATTTGCATGCATGCTGACGACTGAGTCTCCCTTATGGATGAGACGGGTCGTCAATCATCTACCTCCCGGCCACTCGGGGTAGTGGTAGAGGTTGAGGAAGAGCATTGGATGATGTGCGCTCGCCACTATGGATGGTGGTAGGAGATGCGCACTGCATGTGCAGTGGTGTTAGCACTCGCCCACTATAGATGGTGGTTGTGTGACGTGCAGTTGTCATGTGTGCGGCGTTTGTCTACTCATGGGTAGGGACAGCGTGGCTTGCAGGGGCCCCTAGGAGTAGTTAGCTTTTACGCTTATCGCTACTCGGTCATACTACCTTTCGGTCACTCGAGAGTGGTGGCGGTGAGTCGGGCTAGTTGTCATTTGTCGTGCCACCACGCCACTCTGGGGTCGTGGTTGGGCGGGTCATGAATAGTGACCATGCATATGCACTGCTGATATATATGTATGCATGTATTTGATATATGTTTTACATATGCCTGTGAGATGCTGCATTTGATTGAGCTATGATTGTTGCACATGCTTGTTCATCATGATATATGTCATTTGCATTTTATTTACTGCTATGTGTTGAGCATGATACATGCGTTGATTCAGACTGTTATATGCATTTGATTAGCATCATGTCATTGGGTGGTACAGACCGGGTTGTTATTACAGGTGATCATATATTGTTCATATGTTGGGGTGTTGGTCAGGTATGGGATTGACTTTGCATATTATATGGGTTATGTATTGTATATCTGTTCAGGATGATATAGCTTATGGTGTTACAGACCGTCAGGTACGTTGGTATATTACTTCATGTTCAGTTGATCAGTTTAGTATATACATTGAGTATGATTTTACTGTAGTTACTTGTTATTAGATTTGGATATGATTGTATGTCTATTGGACTCATGTTGTATACCTGTAGATCTTCACATGTATACTTGTAGATCTATCCTTATATGTTGTTCATGCACTTTCTATATATTACCCCTGAGTTTATACTCACCACCCCGGGACCCTGGGCTTCCTGTCGCCCAGATAACAGGTAGAAGATTCCTTAGACGTTTGGAGTTCCGCCAGCTGATCCCATCTCACACCGGACGGATGGATATTTAATCTGCATTGTAGTATTTGTGTGAATTATCGTTTTGTGGTTTTAGCCGTATTGTTTCCGTATATGTGATATACGGACGTGTTGTATATATTTGGCTTTCGATGTGGCTTCTATTATGTTTCTCGTTGTGTCAAGTCACTCCGGAGTGCACAGTTGGGTCATTGTATATTGTTTTATCTGTTGTATGTTTCCGCTGCGTTTGATATGTTGATATCTATGTATATCATATTGTTGTTGTGGGCCTACGGGCCTTGTATTAACCCGATATGTTGCCACGTACAGGGGAGATGTCGTTCGTTTGCTTTTCGGCACGGCATACTCTCGGGGCGTGACACCATGTGACAGTCAATTGGTGTGAGACAACTAGGGTTTGACTGCGGGGAGTGCCCTAGCAGTCGACCGCCAAAGGTGGATAGTCGACTGTTGGACCAAGCAGTCGACTGATCTTGTGATCAGTCGATTGGTGCTCGGTATTTCAAGCATAGAATGGTCTGCAGTCGAGTGATCGACCCGACCACTCGACTGACTAAGTCACCAGACGACTGATGGGTATGATTAGTCGACTGATGATGGATCTGTTGGATTTTTTCAGTGTGGATCATGTCGTTGTGAGACAACGACTATAGGGGTAGTCGACTGATAGTCTCGATCAGTCGACTGTCAGGCGAAAATCAGCCCAAGGAGCAGCTTTAAAGGGAGCTCGTGAAGGGGGATTTAAAAAGCGATTTTCTTGGGTGAATTGGAGCAATTTGCTGTTGCAAATCAGGGTATTCAAGGCTAGTCCAAGGCAATCAAAGATTAAGCAATCCAAAGCTCTTTGTACAGTTTTCTTTACTTGCATTTCATTGTATTTACTTGTATTTTTATTGTATTATTGTTGTATACATTGTACGAGATTTCTCCACCTCCGGATTGTTCCGAGAAAGAGTTATTCTTGATTAGTGGTGTGTGGTCGCATCGCCAGAGCTCGTGGAGCTCGATCCGTGGAGTAGAAACTGTTCGGTTCCGAACCACGTTATATTATCGTGTTTACGTGATTGTGTCTCTTGGTCTTGTGTTGTATTTATTCTTGTTATTATATATTCCGCTGTGTTAACAAGTATTGTAGAGACGAACGCGATCAAATTCCATCGAAGCATCGAAAAGCGCTATTCACCCCCCCCTAGAGGCCATCGAATCCTCAATAATTGGTATCAGAGTCTGGGGCTCTTCTATAGACTAACCGCCGAGAGCAAAGACGCTAGAGGGAAAGATGGAAGTTGAAGAACAACTTGGATGAGACATCATCACACCGGTGCCTTACATTTTCTATGGACAAGGAGAGTTTAGGCAATGGAAGGCAAGAATTGAAGACTTCCTAATGATGAGGGACTTCGAAGAATGGTCCATTTTGATGGAGGGATTTAGCTATCCAAGAGGACCGAAGGGAGGGTTCCTCAAGAAGAAGAGATGAACCGAAGAGCAAGTCCAACTCTTCGAGAAAAATGATAAGGTAATGAAATTTTTGATTGATTTAATACCTAACAATATCTTGTGTATGTTAGGTAATTATATAGATGTCAAGGAGTTATGGAGCCAAGTGGCAAAGCTCCATGAAGATTCATTATCGGTTCAAGAAGAAGGACTATCACCGGCTTCAAGTGAGGATTCAGAAGTTTAGGAGCAGTCAACTTCCGGATCGGTGGAAGAGGAATTGGAAAATGTGGAAGAAGCCTCCACCTCTAGGATTGAGGGGGAGGAGATTAGGACATCCTCGATACCGGAGCAACAAGAAGAACTATCTACATCCAGTCGAGAGGAAGAGCCAGCTCGAGAGACCCTCACCACCACCGTGGAAGGTAACTCAAACACACCGTTTCAAAATAAAATTCATATAATGTGTTTTGAGTATAGGAGTTTGGGCACTATAAGAGCAAGTGCCCAAAGAAGGTCAGGAAGCCTCCTCCGGTGCCAAAAGTTCATGAAAAAGTCAAGGATGTCGGTGTCCCAACCAAGAAGACCAAGGAGCTCATAGTATGCTTCAAGTGCCATCAAAAGGGGCATTATAGAAGTCAATGTCCTAGGAAGAAGGAAATCAAGGATAAGGAAGGAACATCACATGTAGGGGAAACTAAGACTAACCCTAAGGTATATTTTAATAATGCACCTTCTAGTTTAAATGTCAAAAAGCATGCTAGGAATAATTTTAATAATCTTTCTATTGTAAATGAAAAGCATGCTAGAAACAATAAATATTTTTGTCTAGGAGCTAAAAATGCCCACATTTCAAATAAGGAGAAATTTGAGACTAATGTCTCTAGAAAAACCTTATCTAGGATAAGCATTAAGAAAATTGAGGATCATCTAGGTTTTAATTCCAAGAATTCTAAACACATGCCTAGGAAGGGTAAAAATGATCATAGAAATAATGAGCCCACAAAATTAGAGAAACTAGAATTAGAGAATCAAGCCTTGAAGTCAAGACTTGAAAAACTTGAGAAGACCCTTAAGATTATGCAAAACCAAATAAAAGGGTCAAATGGTCAAAGTCAAGGGTCTAGGTCTAAGAGTCAAGGCCTAGGGCATAGGAGACAAGAGTCAATCAAGGGCAAGAAAGATTTGAGTCACAAACTTAAGCCTAAGGTGACTTATCATAGTGTTCCATTTGATTATGGAACACAAACTAGGTCTAGGAAAGCCAAGGTCAATAGGAAAGTCATCCCTAAGATTGACCAAGGTAGGTGCTTAGTGTCCAAGGTTTCCATGAAACCTAGGAAGACCACTAAGAAGGTTACTATGGAGGCAATCCCTAAGGTTAACCTAGTTAAGATTCAAATGACCAAGGTTAACAAGACTAGAAGGGTCATTAGGAAGATATTTAGGGAGGTTATCCCTAAGAAATACCTAATAAACCCTAGGAGCTCAAATAGGTTTTGGGTTCCTAAGAGCGTGATCGATTCACGCTAGATGGGTTTAGGTGTGTCAACTTTAAATGGATGGATAGTTAACCTAACCATGGTGAAGATGACATTTTAGGTCATTTCCAATGTTATGGGTATCTTGGAAATAAGTTTGATCTTTTGATCCTAAAAGATTTTAGGATGTGCTAATACATTTTTGGGATTATAAAAAATCAATTAAATTGGAACATTTTAGGTTTAGAGGTCATAGTGTGCCATTTTAGATTTTTGGCACACATGGGAGAAAAGTAATAATATGACAAAATATACTTAATTATATCAAATGATAATTAATATTAAATTTTAGGTATTGTTATACCTATATATCTTATTTGTCATGCCTTGTTTGCCATATAACATGCCATGACATCATATTTTTTTAAATCATTTAATATGTCATGATCATGGTTAGGATTAAGGTTTAATGTCATGTGTTTTTAGATTATGTCATATGTCATGACATCATGATCATTGGCCATGTTTAATTATGCTATTATTTATGTCATGATCATTCATGTATTTAATTTGATTAAAATTGATTTAAGGACAATGACATGACTTGGAGTCTCATTTATAAGGGAATCAAGTAGTGTTGCCTTAGAAAATGCATGAGGCCTTAGATTAAGAAAACAAAACTCATATCTCACATCTAAATTGACATGTATGTGTATTTATACACCCTAGATACATGTGAGATCATAAGATATGAGTTAAATTCAAGGTGCATAGCTTTTGCATCTAGATGAACTAAAACTCATCTTATCTTAATTGTGGATTATTGAAAAAGCTTGTGTACAAGTCATATACATTAAGCCCAAGGAATATGATCCAATATAGGTTTTCAAAAATATTTTAAAATCACTTTAGAAAATCTTGGTGAAGTCTATCTTTTGATAGCAATCACCATTGAAAAAGTTGATACAAAGTAGATCAAAAACATTAAAGTTTTAATGGTTTTTGAACTTTGTATCAATCTCCTATTTTAATAGGTAAAATATTTTTCTAACATTTTTCACCCATTATATTGCTTATAAGTAATGTACGTATAAATTTTCACGATTTTTCAGAATACGTAGAATTACTTACGCTTTTTCAAATCTCGATTTCTAAAGCTGAAAATGGGCGATTGATTATCGATCGATCATTTGCCACTAAGTGGCGATCGGAATGACAATGATCAGTGTGATTGTAAGGAGTTATCGCGTGATTTCGGGAAAAACAAGATTGTTTAATCCGTTTTCAGCTACAGTAAAGTTCCCTAACCACTTCTAACCCTAGGATATGCTTTGGGAAGCATTATAAAAGGTGAAAAACCATTGGACATGGATTATGAGAGTTGTTAGGGTGATGTATCAAATTTAAGGGGTTGGAAAGTTCAATGTTGAACTATGAACCTTATTTTCGATGGTTTAGAGTTCCTATTGGCTTAGGGGCTTCCCAAGGACATTGTTGGTGCAATGGTCAAGGGGGAGCAAGCCTTTAGGGGGAGGTATCCATCATGGGATGATGGATGGTATTTTTCCTCGTGAGGAAGAAAATGGAATTTGGAGATACCCAATTTAGAAATTGGGAGAATATATAGGATTGCCTCTCTTGAGTGATATGAGACTTATCACTAGGAAGATTGTAGACATCCTAGGTATTTTTGGACCAAGGGAGAGATTGTGAGATCTCATTGGAACATGAGACATTGACCTCCTTGGAGATACCTTTTTGATGTTAGTCAAAAAGGGGGAGAATGTTTGGGGAGAATATTTGGGAGAATTTATGGGATTACCAATTTGGGATAATTGGAAAGAAGATTTGAGTTAGTGTTCTAACTCAAAGGTATGTGGTTTTGTTAAACATCAAAAAGGAGGAGATTGTTGGTGCAATCGGCCCAGGTCACGATTGACCGGACTCGAGTTTGACTCAAGAAATATTTTGATGTTTGACATGAAGGTTTGACATTGATGTTTGACATTGATATCTGATAATGTTTTGGGGAGATTGTGGTGCAATCGACTCGGGTCATAATTGACCGGACTCGAGTTTGACTCGAGGGAGATTTTGATGGTTGACTGGAGTTGACTATGTCATGGAAAGTCCAAGTCTTGAGTACTTGGCATGTAAAGTCCAAGCATGGGTCTTGATATGGAATGTCCAACATGGGTTGGCAAGGGAAAGTCCAAGCTTGAGTCTTAGCATTTGAGAAGTCCAAGGGGTTTGATATTGGCGGTATAAAGTCCAAGCGGGAGTCTTGGCAGCATAAGTCCAATGGTTGGTTGCGTAAAGTCCAAATGGAGTCTTGACAACGTAAGTCCAATGTGCCTTGGCGGTGTAGACACCATTAGCATGACATAGCCGATGGAAGCACCTAAAGGCTAGCGTATGGATGAATAAGTCATGGATGACTTGGAGGGATCCGATAGGCGCGAGGCTGACGGAGGTGGCTAGAAGGCTTAGGTCTAGGCTACGGGTGATCTAGCAAGTATGGGGGCACCATACTTGGGTTAAACCTCATGTTTGAGGTTAAAACCTCATGTTTGAGGTGTATCAGTCGACTGGTACCATGTGGCAGTCGACTGGTGTAATCAGCGGGGTTTATTGCGAAGTGCCCTAGCAATCATTGCGAGATGGGTAGTCGATTCTTTGGATACGATCGATTGATTTTGTGATCAGTCGACTGGTGCTCGATATTTCGGAATGGTCTACAGTCTAGTGATTGGCTCGACCACTCGACTGACTGAGTCACCAGTTGACTGATGGGTATGATTAGTCGACTGATGATAGATCAATTGGATTTTTTCAACATGGATCATGTCATTGTGAGACAACGACTACAGGGGCAGTCGACTGATGGTCCCGATTAGTCGACTGTCAGGCGAAAATCTACCCAAGCAACAACTTTAAAGGGAGCTCATGAAGGGGGATTTAAAAAGTGATTTTCTTGGGTGAATTGGAGCGATTTGCTATTGCAAATCAAGGTCTTCAAGGCTATTCCAAGGCAATCAAAAATCAAGCAATCCAAAGCTCTTTGTAAAGTTTTCTTTACTTGTATTCCATTGTATTTGCTTGTATTTTTATTGTATTATTGTTGTATACATTGTACGAGGTTTCTCCACCTCCGGATTATTTCGAGAAGGAGTTATTTTTGATTAGTGGTGTGTGGTCGCATCGCTAGAGCTCGTTGAGTTTGATCCGTGGAGTAGGAACCGTTCGGTTCCGAACCACGTTATATTATCGTGTTTGCGTGATTGTGTCTCTTGGTCTTGTGTTGTATTTATTCTTGTTATTATATATTCCACTGCGTTAATAAGTATTGTAGAGACGAACACGATCAAATTCCATCGAAGCATCAAAAAGCGCTATTCACCCCCTCTAGCGGCCACCGAATTCTCAACAAACTTCGCTAGATACCCTCTAGGCTTTGAAGCCTTGGTCATTTGGGTTTTGCCTAGGTCAACTCTAGAGGTAACTCCCTCTTTAACCTTCTCAGTGGTTTCCCTAGGTTTCCTTGAAACCCTAGCCACTAGGCATCTACCTTGGTCAATCTTAGGGATGACTTCTCTATTGACTTTGATTTTTCTAGACCTAACTTGAGTTCCATAATCGAATGAAACATTATGATAGATCTCCTTGGGCTTAGGTTTGTGACCTAAACTTTTCTTGCCTTTGGTTGAACCTTGCTTTCTAAACCCTAGATTTTGACTCCTTGACCTAGATTTTTGATCATTTAACCCTAGAATTTGATTTTGTATTTTTGCAAGGGTCTTTTATAGTTTTTCAAGCCTTGACCTCAAGATTTGATTTTCTAATTCTAATCTTTCAAATTTTGAATTTTCATATGTCCTTTGGGAATTATTTTTCCTAGGCACATGCCTAGTCCATTTAGGGTTAAAACCTAGGTGCTCTTCTACCTTTCTAATTGTCTCCCTAGGTAGAATTGTTTTGGGGACATTAGTCCCAAATTTCCCCTTATTACTAAAATGAAAATGCTTAGCTCCTAAACAATAAAACCTATTATTTCTAGCATGCTTTTGTTCATGAGTAATAGCAAGATTACTAAAATTATTTCTAGTATGCTTTTGCCTATAACTTAAAGAATGAGCATTATTAAATTTTATCTTAGGGTTAGCTTTTAAGGCTCCCCTACTTGTGATGCTCCTTCTTGGATCTTCTTCTTCCCCTTAGAGCATTGACTCCTAAAATGCCCTGGTTGTTGGCACTTGAAGCAAATGATGTTCTTCTTGCTTTTATGTGTTGGGGGGGGGGGGCATCCTTGGTCTTTTCTTGAGGTTTTGGTGTCGATTGACTTTTTTTTAACCTTTTTAGGGCACTTACTCTTATAGTGCCCGACTTCCCTATACTCAAAGCATATAATATGGATTTTATTTGTAATTTGAATGCTTGAGTTACCTAGGGAGATGGTAAGGGCCTCTTGAGCTTGTTCATCACTTCTCCCGGAAGTAGATGACTCTCCTTGCTCTTGCCCTTGCTCCGGAGTAGATGGTTTCTCCTCCCCCTCAAACCTTGAAGCGGAGCCTTCTTCCATCTCTTCTTTCCCTTTCCATCCAGATGTTGATTCCCTATCAATCTCCGAATCCTCAAGCTCTTGGGATAAAGATGTGCTTGCTTCTTCTTGAGCTTGAAAGGATGATCACTCCTCTTCTTCTTGGACCGATGATGGACCTTCATGGAACTTTGCCAATTTTCTCTAAAACTCCTTAGCATCTTGATATTCACCTAGTCTAGATAAAATATCATTAGGTATCGAATCTTCTAAAAGTTTTGTTATCTTAACTTTAGTCTTGAACTTAAGACGTTGCTCTTGAGTCCACTTCTTCAACTTTAGGACATCTCCCTTCTTATCCTTAGGGGGTTCAAACCCTTCTATGATGATGAATCAATCTTTTATGTCCATCATCAAGAATGTCTCCATTCTTGCCCTCCATGCCAGAAAATCTTCTTGGTCGTATGGTGGCAGTGTGTTGATGTCCCATCCTAATTTTCCTTCAAACTCCATCTTCCCTCTAGCGGAGCTCTCTTGGTTGTTAATCCTTGAAGAGCGACCTCGCTTTGATACCACTTATTAGGACCTGTGCACCTGTTAGAGAGGGGGTGAATAGATATTCGTCGTCGTGCGATGGATCTCGATCGTGCTTGCTACAAAACTTGTTATACGCAGCGGAAATAGAAATAATATAATACAAAACACACAAAGACAATCACATGACAAGCCGATGTAACGTGGTTCGGAATCGTATGGTTCATACTCCACGGATTGAGCTCTAAAAGCCCTAGCAATGCAAAAACACACCACTAATCATAAATACTCCTTCTCGACAATAAGTCGGAGGTGGAGAAACCTCTTACAGTGATTACAAAAGTAATACAAAGTAAATACAAGCAAATACAAATATGAAATGCAATACAAGTAATGGATAATACTTTACAAATAGCTTTTGATTGCTTACTTTTGGTTGCTTGAAGAGTAGCTTTGAAGGTCTGGATTATAACAACAAATCCCCTCTAAATCACCTCAAGAAACCCTAGCCAAAACCTTCCCTTCGTGCTTCTTTTAAACCTACAACTAGGGTTGATTTTTGCCTAGCAGTCGACTGATCGGGACCATCAGTCGACTGCTCCTGTAGTCGTTGTGAGACAACGACATGAGCCACGTTGAATAAGTTCCAACGGATAGACCATCAGTCGACTGATCATGCCCATCAATCGACTGATCAGTCATCACTCGACTGTCAAACCTTAATAGTCGACTTGAAAACTTTCTGTCCCCGAATACCCGACCGAGATGGTCGGTGATCTCTAGATCGATCATTTGCTCACTCATCGATCGGCCCCAATCACGTGATCGATTGCTAGGTCATTTTCTGTAGTCGAACTCTAGTCGACTCCCATCAGTCGACTGATAACCTCATCCATGAGGTTTTAACCTCAAGTATGGTGCCCCCATACTTGCTAGACCACCCTTATCCTAGACCTAATTAGTCTTCTAATCATCTCCATTAGCCTCACGCCTATCGGATCCCTCCAAGTCATCCATGACTTGTTCATCTATACACTAGCCTTTAGGTGCTTCCATCGGCTATTGTCATGCTAACGGTGTTTACATCGCCAAGGCACATTGGACTTCCGCTGTCAAATCACGCTTGGACTTTACGCCGTTAACTATTGGACTTATGCTGCTAAGACTCCACCCTTGGACTTTACGTTGTTAATATTCTCCTTGGACTTCTCAATTGTCATGTACCCATGACTTGGACTTTCATCGTCAAGACTATACCCTTGGACATACGTGACCAAAACTACACTCTTGGACTTTCCATGCCAACTCAATGTTGGACTTTTCAAACGCCAAGACTCAAGCTTGGATTTTCCCTTGCCAAGACTCATGCTTGGATTTTCCCTTGCCAAGACTCATGCTTAGACTTTTTATGTCAAGTACACAAGACTTGGACTTCTCCCATTACAATGATCAAATCATCGTCAAATATCAAAATCATGATCTGAATCGATTGCACTAACAATCTCCCCAACATATTGTCAGATATCAATGTCAAATATTAAAATACTACTCGAGTCAAATTCGAATCTAGTCAATTGTGACCTGGACCGATTGCACCAACAACTTCTCTAGTTAGAGTTAACTTTATATATATGATGTGATCTTCATAAGAGAAAGAATCAAACGACTATCTTTTTTTTTCATCAGGTAGAGTATATGGAACCGTCACTCTCACACATATAGAAGATCAAGTTTTACGATTGTTTTATGATTATTTTGATATTAGATCTTCAGATTCTTTCACGACAATGTCTTCTTATTTAGATGCATATTCATATTTTTTTATTTACATTTTTTTTTATGCCGAGGTGCGGTACATAGATGGATTTAGAAATTCATCACATAGGCGATGATCATTCTGTAACATTACAACGCGGCAAATGCCCTGAATTGATGACGAAGAAAATGTTCGTTTAGTTGCTGGTTTTGGTAAATAACTAAATATTCGACAACGACATTTCCGGCAAAAGAAAAATAGCAGGCCGGTGAAAATCGGAGGGGCGGCAAAGTGAAGCAGCAGTCGATGCCCCGCTCCCCTGGTCGTTCTCCATTTAACGTGGGATCCATCCCAGCAACGTCCCCCCACACACACGTGACGCATGTGGTGGGTCGAGGACTTTCACGCCACTTGCGTCGCCCCGCCCCTCATCCACGTCATTACATCACGGCTGCGGGCCGGCCAACGTCTTCCTGCCGTACTACATCGCCCGAATAATCGTGATCATGCGCCACCAGCTCCGGTTGGGCCCAACGACGACGCGCTTTGACAGTCAACGCAATACCCACGACGCGCTCCTCTCCGTAGCAATCTCCTAATTTTAATTTTAAACATTTACGATTTATTTCCGAGAGTGTGCCCGTGGCCGCTTCCGCGGTTATCCGATACCGGAGGCTGACGGTCACGTGCCGCGAAGGACGCGCTTATTTATTTACTTATTTATGGCCACTGCTCTCATTAGCCCCATCAAACCCGACGCGGTTCGCTTTGGCCTCGCCTCCCTAACCCTTCCGCCGATTGAATGATCGTTCTCTGATGGCGGAGAATTGCTCGGTCCTGGATCCGTGGGCGTGCCGCTCGGAATCGGCGTGGATCAGCGAGGCCTCAGCGCGGGAGAACGAGGCCCTTACACGAGCTCTTCAGATCTCCCTCTCCGACACCGCCTCCTCCTCTTCCGGCGGCGCCTCTCCCTCCGCCGCCACATCCTCCTCGTCCCCTTTCCTTCTCCGCCACCACCAACATCATCTCGCCCTCCCCGGCTTCTCCGCCGCCGCGCCCCTCCGCCCGCTCGGCCTGACTCCTACGGACAGGGTATCCAAGCGCAAGTCGCGCGCGTCGAAGCGCTTGCCCACCACCTATATCAACGCTGACCCGGCAAACTTCCGCGAGATGGTGCAGCGGGTCACTGGCATCCAGGTCGACGGCCGGGAGTTTGACTCCAGGCCGGTGGTGAAGTCGGAGCCGGTGCGACCAGCGGCGGGCGACCGCGCCACTCTGAAACAGGTCTGCCTGCCCACCCTCGATACCTCGGCGCTATTGCTGGACTCCGTGGCGGTCCGACCGGTCGATGATCGCGGACCGTTCGGTCCGCCGGATCAAGTGCCGGCTTTTGACTTCGACGCACTCTTGCCGATCTACCCGACCTTCGAATCGTGGGACGTCATATAACGGACGTTACATTCCGATCGTCCTTTTTCTACGACTACGTTTTTTTTTTTCACCTAAAAAAAAAGCCCTTTATTCCATGTGTAGTTTGCTGTGTATTTTATTTTCCAAGTCCCAACAGTAGGTATGTGAAGTGTATTTAGGCTTTAGCAGCGAGGAAAGTCGATCGTAGTAGTTTATCCGATGGCTTTTGTGTTATCTCAAAACCTGAAAATGAACTTTAACCGAAAATTTTTATGAACTTATCGCCTGAATGGTCACAGCCATTCTACGATCCATCAGTCAAATTCAAGACCAATAACCAGCTGTTTGTTGACTCGATCCAACAACCAACAGCAATTTTGACCACTCCAAAACGTAAGTCCGCGTTCTGACTCGTTACCGAATCAATTTTTTTATTTTAAAAGAATTTAATTATTTAAATTTCTTAAACTATTTTTTGTGGAAAGAGCTCGATGGATTAAAACTGGCTAAATTTAGTTAGTTTAAAAATTAATAACTAATATATTTAACATTTTTCTGCGATTAGAGAAGTTAAAATGAAACGCTACAGGAATTCAATTTAACACCGACCAAAATTCTCTTAGTTAGCGGCAGTGGGCATACACTGACCGCCAACAAATTCTCAAAATGGTTCCAGTAAAAATTATATCGGTGAAAGTCATCGAGGATCACCGATCACCGCGAGTTACTACTGCACAGATGTTGTTGTTGTCGTTTTTTATTTTTTTTAAAAAAAAAGCATAAAAGAAAAACTGTACGTACCGAGCATGTTCCGCATGATGCAACCGTTATGTTATTTAATTAATAAATTCTGCATAAGAGTGATGTTTTGGTGCAAATTTTTATTTTTTGAGAAAATTTAATTAAATAATACTAAATTGAAAGAAATTAACATTATTAATATTAAAAGCCATATTTTAATAGCATATTAGAAGTAATAGTAATTAATTTTATTGGTGATGTGGATATAACTTATCTTATAAGATACATAGAATATTCAAAGATACAGAATAAGATCTTGCATCTAGAGTCAGAAATAAATCGAATCGGAAGCAGGGTAACTCGAGAAGGGTCAAAGACAGAAGTAAATTAAGTCGGAAGCAGGGTGACTTGGAAATAGTAGAAGACAAAAGTAAATTGAGTCGGGAGCAGGATGATTCAAAAAGAGTGGAAGACAAAAATAAGTCGAGTCGAGAGCAGGATGACTTGAGAAGGGTAGAAGACAGAAGTAAGTCGAGTTGGGAGCAAGGTGACTCTGGAAGGATAGAAAATAGAAGTAAGTTGACTTGGGAGCAAGGTGACTCAGGTAGAGTGGAAGACAGAAGTAAGTCGAGTCAGAAACAAGGTGATTCGGAAGGAGAAAACCATAGAGAAAATTCCTACTTCATGTGGTGATGCTTGGTCATCTAACGATCTCTTTTGATGATTACTCTTATACATGTGACATGCCACGAGGGAATTTCTGTCAAGGGGTGTCCCCTAACTGCCTAGCAGGCAACATTACTAGCGAATGACCTAGGTGTTCGAAGAATCTCTAACAATGCTTTTATAAAAACAAGTTAAGGTAAAAAGAAAAGGGGGGCTCATGCTCTGGTTCTCTCTTGCTCTCTAGCAACTTATGTTATTTTCCATTGCATTATTATTGTTGGTGCAATCGGCCCAGGTCACGATTGACCAGGACTCGAGTTTGACTCGAGTGATGTTTTGATGTTTCGACAAAAACATATGACAATGTAATTGTCATGGAAAAGTCCAAGTGGAACACTTGGCATTTGGTAAAGTCCAAGTCTTGAGTACTTGACATGAAAAGTCCAAGTGAGACACTTGGCACAAGGAAAGTCCAAGCATGGGTCTTGGCAATGTAAAAGTCCAAGCATGGGTCTTGGCATGAAAAGTCCAACATGGGTTGGCAAGGAAAGTCCAAGCATGGTCTTGGCATGAAAAGTCCAACATGGGTTGACAAGGAAAGTCCAAGCATGGTCTTGGCATGGAAAGTCCAACATGGGTTGGCAAGGGAAAGTCCAAGCATGGTCTTGGCATGGAAAGTCCAACATGGGTTGGCAAGGGAAAGTCCAAGCTTGAGTCTTGACATTTGAGAAGTCCAAGGGTTTGATATTGACAGCGTAAAGTCCAAGCGAGAGTCTTGGCAGCATAAGACCAATGGTTGGCGGCGTAAAGTCCAAGCGGAGTCTTGGCGGCGTAAGTCCAATGTGCCTTGGCGGTGTAGACACCGTTAGCATGACATAGCCGAGGGAAGCACCTGGAGGCTAGTGCGATGGATGAACAAGTCATGGATGACTTGGAGGGATCCGAGAGGCGTGAGGCTGATGGAGGTGGCTAGAAGGCTTAGGTCTAGGCTAAGGGTGGTCTAGCAAGTATGGGGGCACCATACTTGGGTTAAAACCTCATTCTTGAGGTTGGCAGTCGACCGCATTATGGCCGGGCCGCCGTGAGTCAACTTGAGTTATCCGCCGTTTAAGAGCTGCTGCGTCGATCGCTTCGATGAGCGATCAGGCCGATGTATCTGACAATCGATCGCGCCAAGGGTCGACGATCGCTACTAGTTCTAGTGAGCGCAGAGCCGTGCTCAGTGGCCGGGCGGTCGACTCGATGGCTGATCGGCCTGATCCAATGTTGGCAATGATCGAAGAGTCCCGTTGGAACTTGTCCAACGTGGATTGAGCCGTTGTCTCACAGCTACAGTGCTGGCAGTCGACTGGGGACTTATGGCAGTCGACTGCTAGGCGGAAATCCAGCCCGATGGAGGATAAAAGCAGCTGTTCGTGGAAGGCTCAAGAATCAGATTTTTGGGAGCTTTGGTGAGGCGATTTGAAGGCGATTTGCAGGTGCATTTCAGGGTCCTTCAAGCTCATCCAAGCAACCAACAAGCAAGCGCTCAAAATCCTAGTTTGTAAAGTGTTCTTTACATTTCCTTTGTATTTGCTTGTATTTCTTTAGATTATTGTTGTAATCTATTGTAAGAGGTTTCTCCACCTCCGACTTGTGTCGAGAAGGAGTATTTGTGATTAGTGAGTGCGTGTGCATCACTAGGGCTCTTTAGAGCTCGATCCGTGGAGTAGGAACCGTTCGGTTCCGAACCACGTTATATCTTTGTGTTCGTGATTGTTATCTTTTCGTTATTGCTTTTATTATTTCTATTCCGCTGCGCATAACGAATTTTGTAGAGACGATCACGAACGAATTCCATTTTCGTACGGTCACATCGCTATTCACCCCCCCTCTAGCGGCGTCAAATCCCCAACAAGTGGTATCAGAGCAAGGTTGCTCTTCAACGGATTAACAACCGGGAGCAAGACGCTAGAGGGTAAAAGATGGAAGTCCAAGATCAATTAGGTTGGGACATCAACACACCGGTGCCATACACTCTATACGGACGAGAAGGATTCAATTCTTAGAAGGGAAGAATTGAGGATTTTATTATGATGAGAGACTTTGAGGAATGGTCCATTTTGATGGATGTATTTGAATATCCAAGAGAACCAAGAGGTGGATTCCTCAAAAAGAAAAGATGGACCGAAGAGCAAGTTCAAGCATCCGAGAAAAATGATAAGGTGATAAAATTTTTAATTGATTTAATGCCTAACAATATCTTGTGTATGTTAGGTAATTATGTAGATGCTAAAGAGTTATGGAGCCAAGTGGCAAAGCTCCATGAAAACTCATCATCGGTCCAAGAAGAAGAAGAAGAAGAAGAAGAGTGCTCACCCTCTCAAGCTCAAGAAAGTTCACCATCAATTCAAGAAGATAAGGAGGGTGAAGATGAGAGATCATCCTCACAAGGAAGTGAGGATTCGGAGGTTGATAGGGAATCAACATCCGGATCGGAAGAGGTGGAGGAAGTGGAAGAAGCATCCACCTCAAGGATTGAGGGGGAGGAGAGAACCTCAACACCGGAGCAACAAGAAGAACCATCTACATCCGGTAAAGAGGAAGAGCAAGCTCAAGAATCCACTCCGACCACCACAACCACCCTAGGTAACTCAAGCATGTCAATTAATAATAAAATGAATATTATATGCTTTGAGTGTAGGGAGAAAGAACACTACAAGAGTAAGTGTCCTAAACGGGTTAAGAAGACTCCACCCATGCCAAAAGTCAAGGAGACTGGTGCCTCAATGAAAAAGAGCAAGGAGCAAGTGATTTGCTTCAAATGCCGACTACCGGGTCATTACCGGAGTCAATGCCCGAAGGGGGAGAAGAAGGGGCAAAGGGGAGCATCACAAGTAGGGGGAGCTACTAAGGCTAACCCTAAGGTATATCAAGTTAATAATGCTCTTTCTTTAGTTAATAGACAAAAGCATGCTAGAAATTTCAATTCCCTAGCAATTTTCCATGAAAAGCATGCTAATAGAAATAAATACTTTTGTTTAGGAGCTAAAAATATTCACTTAGATAATAGGGAGAAATTTGGGACTAATGTCCCTAAAAACAACTTATCTAAAGACAAACCTAGGTCAAATAACTCTAGAAAATTTTTACCTAGGGAGACAATTAGAAAGGTGCAAGAGCACCTAGGTCTAAACCCTAAATGGACTAGGCATATGCCCAGGAAGTCCAATGCCCAAGATTTAAATCAAAATTCTAAAATCGGGCAATTAGAAAAGAAAAATCAAGTCTTGAGGTCAAGGCTTGAAAAACTTGAAAAGACCCTTAAGGTTATGCAAAATCAAATGCAAGGGTCATTTAGTCAAACTTCTAGGTCCAAAAGTCAAAGTCAACACCTAGGACCTAAGAGTCAAAAGTCAACCAAGGGCAAGAAAGGTTTGGGTCACAAACCTAAGCCTACGGTGGCTTACCATAGTGTTCCATTTGATTATGGAACACTAACTAGGTCTAGGAAGACCAAGGTCAATAGGGAAGTCATCCCTAAGGTTGACCAAAGGTTGTGCCTAGTGGCTAGGGTTTCAAGGAAACCTAGGGTGGCCACTAAGAAGGTTGCAAGGGGAGTTACCCCTAGAGTCAACCTAGGTAAGACCCAAATGACCAAGGCTAATAAGTCTAGGAGGGTCATTAGGAAGGTATCTAGGGAGGTTATCCCTAAGGAATACCTAATTAACCCTAAGAGCTCAAATCGGTTTTGGGTTCCTAAGAGCGTGATTGATTCACGCTAGATGGGTTTAGGGTGTGCCAACCTTGATTGGATGGGTAGTTAACTCAACCATGGCAAAGGTGACATGTTAGGTCATTTTCAAGGTTATGGTTACCTTGGAAATACATTTGAGTCTTAATCCTAAAAGTTTTAGGATGTGCCAATATTACTTGAGAAGTTTGATAAAATGATCAAAATTGGCACAATTTAGGTTTAGAGGTTAGTGTGTCATTTTGGGTTTGTTGGCACACTTGGGAGAAAAATAGAAATATGGAAAAATATAATTAATTATATGAAATGACAATTAATATTAAAATTTAGGTATTACTATACCTATATATTTTATATGTCATGCTTTGTTTGCCATATAACATGCCATGACATCATGCTTATTTGTAATCATTCCATATGTCATGTACATGTTTAGGATTAAGGATTAAATGTCATGTGTTTTTAGATTTCATATTATGCCATGACATCATGATTATGAGCATGTGTTTATCTATATCATCTCTAATGCCATAATCATTCATGCATTTAAGATATTTTGATTGAAATTGATTTAAGGACAATGGCATGACTTGGAGTCCCATTTATAAGGGAATCAAGTAGGGTTGCCTTAGAGAATGCATGAAACCCTAGATTAAATGAACCAAAACCCACACTCACATCCAATTGACATGTATGTGTATTTATACACCCTAGATACATGTGAGATGCTAGGATATGAGTTAAGTTCAAGGTGCATAGTGTTTGCATCTAGATGAACTAAAATTCATCTAATTTTATTAGTGGATCATTGGGAAAGCTAGTGTACAAGTCATGTACATTGAGCCCAAGGAATATGATCCAAAATAAGGTTTTTGAAAACATTTTAAAATCATTTTGAAAAACCTTGGTGAAATCTATCTTTTGATAGCAATCACCATTGATAGAGTTGATACAAAATAGAGCCAAACATTGAAAATTTCAATGGTTTTGAGTTTTGTATCAAACTCACTATTTTATGGGTAAAATAATTTTCCAATATTTTTCACCCATTGTGTGTGTCATAAGTATTATACATATGAATTTTCATGATTTTTTGAATTATGTATAATTATTTATGAATTTCCAAAATTCATTTCTGATAGCTGAAAATCGAGATTTTGATTATTAATCGCCTGTGGCAATGATCGATGTGAGTGGCAATGTGATCGATTCTTGTCGAGTCATTGCCATGTCTGATTTTGGGTTAACAAGGTTTGTTTAGCCCGTGTTCAGCTATGGAAAAGGTTCCTAATCACTCCTAACCCTAGGATATGTTTTAGAAAGCATTATAAAGGGTGAAAATCCATTGGATATGGATTAGGAGATGTGTTAGGTCAAAGTATCAAATTTAGGGTGAGTGAAAGTTCTATGTTGAACTTAGAACCTTAATTTTGATGGTTTAGAGTTCCTATTGGCTTAGGGGCTTCCCAAGGACATTGTTGGTGCAATGGTCAAGGGGGAGCAAGCCTTTAGGGGGAGTTATCCATCTTGGGATGATGGATGTGTTTTTCTCCTTGGAGAGGAGAAGTCATTGGGAGAGTATCATCAATTGGGAAAATTGATGGGTTTTTGATACCCAATTTAGAAATTGGGAGAGATTATAGGATTGCCTCTCTTGAGTGATATGTGACTTATCACTAGGAAGATGGTAGGCATCCTAGATATTTTTAGGTCAAAAAAGGGGGAGATTGTAAGATCTCATTGGGACATGAGACATTGACCTCTTTGGAGAGATAACCTTTTTGATGTTAGTCAAAAAGGGGGAGAATGTTTGGGGGAGAACATTTAAATGAGAAGTCCAATGTTTGGGGGAGAACATTTGGAGAGTGTTTACCAATTTGGGATAATTGGTAAGGGATTTGAGTTAGTGGTCTAACTCAAATGATTTGTTTGGTTTTTGTCAAACATCAAAAAGGGGGAGATTGTTGGTGCAATCGACCCAGGTCACGATTGACCAGGACTCGAGTTTGACTCGAGTGATATTTTGATGTTTCGACAAAAACATATGACAATGTAATTGTCATGGGAAAGTCCAAGTGGAACACTTGACATTTGGTAAAGTCCAAGTCTTGAGTACTTGGCATGAAAAGTCCAAGTGGGACACTTGGCACAAGGAAAGTCCAAGCATGGGTCTTGGCAATGTAAAAGTCCAAGCATGGGTCTTGGCAATGTAAAGTCCAACATGGGTTGGCAAGGAAAGTCCAAGCATGGTCTTGACATGAAAAGTCCAACATGGGTTGGCAAGGAAAGTCCAAGCATGGTCTTGGCATGAAAAGTCCAACATGGGTTGGCAAGGAAAGTCCAAGCATGGTCTTGGCATGGAAAGTCCAACATGGGTTGGCAAGGGAAAGTCCAAGCATGGTCTTGGCATGGAAAGTCAACATGGGTTGGCAAGGGAAAGTCCAAGCTTGAGTCTTGGCATTTGAGAAGTCCAAGGGTTTGATATTGGCAGCGTAAAGTCCAAGCGGGAGTCTTGGCAGCATAAGACCAATGGTTGGCGGCGTAAAGTCCAAGCGGAGTCTTGGCGACGTAAGTCCAATGTGCCTTGGCGGTGTAGACACCGTTAGCATGACATAGCCGAGGGAAGCACCTGGAGGCTAGCGCGATGGATGAACAAGTCATGGATGACTTGGAGGGATCCGAGAGGTGTGAGGCTGATGGAGGTGGCTAGAAGGCTTAGGTCTAGGCTAAGGGTGGTCTAGCAAGTATGGGGGCACCATACTTGGGTTAAAACCTCATTCTTGAGGTTGGCGGATCGGCCCGACATTATGGCCGGGTTCGATGCCGTGAGTCGACTTGAGTTATTTGCCGTTTATAAGAGCCGAATCGCTCGCCCGATCGCTACTCATTGGAAGCGATCGGCCCGATGTAGCGGCGTGATCGCCAAGTCAGCCGATCGCTAGTTCAGCCGCGAGCACAGAATGCTCCGTAGCCGACTGGGCAGTCGACTACGCGGCTGGCAGTCGACTGCCAATGTTGGCAGTCGACTGCCAAGAGTCCCGTTGGAACTTGTCCAACGTGGATTGAGCCGTTGTCTCACATCTGATCTTTGGCTGATCGGGGACTTATGGCAGTCGACTGCTAGGTGGAAATCCAGCCCGATGGAGGATAAAAGCAGCTGTTCGTGGAAGGCTCAAGAATCAGATTTTTGGGAGCTTTGGTGAGGCGATTTGAAGGCGATTTGCAGGTGCATTTCAGGGTCCTTCAAGCTCATCCAAGTAACCAACAAGCAAGCGCTCAAAACCCTAGTTTGTAAAGTGTTCTTTACATTTCCTTTGTATTTGCTTGTATTTCTTTAGATTATTATTGTAATCTATTGTAAGAGGTTTCTCCACCTCCGACTTGTGTCGAGAAGGAGTATTTGTGATTAGTGAGTGCGTGTGCATCACTAGGGCTCTTTAGAGCTCGATCCGTGGAGTAGGAACCGTTCGGTTCCGAACCACGTTATATCTTTGTGTTCGTGATTGTTATCTTTTCGTTATTGCTTTTATTATTTCTATTCCGCTGCGCATAACGAATTTTGTAGAGACGATCCGTGGAGTAGGAACCGTACGGTCACATCGCTATTCACCCCCCCTCTAGCGGTGTCAAATCCCCAACAATTATTACTTCATCTTTTCTATCTGATTTAGACATCGGAGGGTTATCATTAAAAAGTATTGGCGACCATTTGACATGTGTTAATCTTGCTAAGGTTTATTGTTGTGACCATAAGAACCCTACCTCTTCCGAAGACTTGGTGGGAGATACCTAGAAAAATGACCGCATCAATTGGTATTACAAATAGTATTAATGTTAAACTATTAAGATAATTCAAAGATTAAAACTATATCAAAATTATTAATTGAATTATTGACATTAATTTAATTAGTATTTTTAATTAATAAATAAGTTATATATATATATATATATATATATATATATATGAAACAAATTCAAATGAAGAACCATCTTGGTCAACTTGGTGCACTAGAACATCGAACTATTGTCTTTGGTAAGTTTTATTTCTATTTGAGTCGTGAATTAAGACTCCTATCTCTGCATATTATAGTATAGCCACATAGGTCATACTCATGCGAGTTATTGTTAGGGCCCTAAACCCATGAATGATCTGTTTTGATGTGTATGACAAAAGTTTAAGTTAGATTGTTTTGTGAATTTGATATATGTGTTGAAGTCGTACAGGACCTAGTAATTCACACATAATTAGCTTGACAAAGTATTGACAAGATCACTATCTCATGACTCGATCCTTGAGTCGGTGAAGGATGACATTACATAAGTCGTGTGCTTGGTGCATCCGAGGGACCGTCGGATGAGGAGCATTGGAGTGAAGCCAAGGAAGCAGACTTCAGGGCGAGGCGCGAAGGATGACATTGCGAAACTGTGCGCTTGGTGCATCCGAGGGATGTGGCCGGACGAAGAGAGCTTCAAGGCGAAGGACTCCAAGGGAGATGAGACTGAGCGATTGTAACCCGGGACGGGGTAGCTCATAGGTGAACTTTGTTGAATGGCTAAGTCAAGTGTCGGATGCTTAACTAAAGGTTGGTTTCCGATCGCTATAGGTACCGAACACGATCGCTAAGGGATGGCAATCGATCGCTAACATTATCCGGCCGATCGTGCCGAGGGAGGGCAGTCGACTGATCAGGGTGAATTCGGGCACAGAAGGTTGATCAGTCGAGTGATCGTTTCGGTCACTCGACTGATGGGAAGATCAGTCGACTGATGTATGAGCCATTTGTCGGAATCCAACGTGGATGAAGCCGTTGCAAGGCAATGTGTCACGCCCAGGGGGAGTCCTCGTTAGATGAAAATCCGACAGCCTCTCCTCTGTACGGGTGACAATACGAATCCTGTATACAAGGCACACACGGCCCACTATACATCGGGCAACATGACCGGAACATAAAACACACATACATATAATATATGGGCCTCTGGCCAACAACCAAAGTAAATAAAAAGTCTACAACATCTAGACTTACCTCTTCTGCCATCTAAGCAGGAAAAACACAACCAAAACAAATCGAATAAAAGCCCATAAGGACATATCAAGTACCACCAAAACATTCACGAGTACATAACCAAAACACAAGTCCTACACATGTCTTCTAGTCAATATAACCAAAACCATAAGACCAAAAACAAAACCCTTACGACGAGGGGGGATTGGTAGCTGGACTCTCCTGACAGTTTCAACCTGAAATAGACATAAAGCAACGGGGTAAGTTCAACGAACTCAGCGGGTATCAAGTCGACATGCATAGTAAGATATATTTAACAATAATAATTATGTCAGTACAGTCTCGTGATCAGTAATAGGAAATGCAAGGAAGAAATACGGAAAGACTGTACTTACCTGAATCTCCTATCCTGACATAGGAGTGTGAGCCATACTAGCAGACGTAAGGTCATCAGACCAAATACATGATGTATCCTATATGCATGTCAATCATATGCAACAATCAAGGCAGCAACCAAAATGCAGCAAACACAAACAAATATCATCCATGCAATATGCATGCGATGCAAATGGCATGGTCACCCTTGACGTCAGTTAGCCGCCTCACACGCGATGGTGAGGCCGAGTGGGTAGGGCTATGACAACTATGCACTTTGCCATCACTGCTCCTGAGTGACTGAGTGGACAGGATGCTGTCGGAGTACACCTATCCTCCTACCCCAAATAGAGTGGGGGAGCAAAGCTCTCATCTCCCGGTGTCGTAGACCAGAGGAGGGATCCTTGCCCGCTACCACACTACATCACAGCTACCCATGAGTGGACCAGCGGAGCCTGACAGAGCTACTGCACACACCCTCCTGATGTACCACTAACCCATGAGTGACTGTGTGCGCAGATCATGTAACTGGCTGCAGGCTCAACTACAAAGGAGTCGCTGCTTGCCAGCATGCAATCATGTAAGATGGTGCATGTCACTAAAGCATGTAACACCTGTTGGGTTTCCGGCACCGCGGCGTGTGTGTGTTCGATCATGTTTCGTAAATATGAGCACAGCGGAAGCAATTAAAAATAATAAATCTATATTTATTACAACACACACAACACACGCATGCTATTACAACAAGTGTAGACATAACCGTAAATTAAAATTTACAATAAAGAAAATTATCTACGTTATACCTTTCGTATGACGTGTAGCGGGAACGGCATCAACCGGAACGATCCTCGTAAGAATCGTCTCTATCCGTATCCACGCCGAGCTCCTCGGGATGACTTCGCTAAGTCACGAGCTTCGTCTTCGTACGGGTTACTAGCCTCGTGTTGAAGACGACGTGATCGAGAGATGATCACGATCCGAATCCAAATTCGGATCCTAAAACGAGTTCTCAAAACTCGCTTCTCCGGAGAGGTATTCGTCAACCAATTGACGAATCCTTCGTCCTCCACCTCAGAGGATTACCGGAGATCAAATCCCCAGTAAGTTAGGCGCTATCGGAGCACTAACCGTCGTCCAAACGACGCTACGACAACAAAGAAACAAGCTGTCCAGAAAAACTGGACAGCTTTTGGTGGAGGAATAGAGGCCGACAAAGGAGAGATGGAAGCTCACCTTATCACCGAACCTAGAGGAGATCACCGGAGGGTCGCCGGAGGTTCACCGGCTGAAGGTTGGTCGCTGGCAAGGAGCTGGACGGCGGCACCACAAGCTGGGCGACAACAATATGTTGGGCGACAACAATATGTTGGGCGACAACTATATGTTGGGCGGCAACTAGGTTTAGGGTTTTGGATGATTAGAATTTAACAATCCCTTAAGCCCTCTTTTTATAGAGAACTAATTCTCTTAATGGTTAATGGATCATATCCATAAAGCCCGTTAACCCGCTCCATTAGGATAAGTTAAAATAAACCAAACCATGATGGTTTATTTTAAGTTAAAACGAACCGAACCAACCTTTGGTTCATTCGTTTAATATAAACCAAACCCTTTGGTTTATTCTCATCCATTGGATTAGAACCAAACCATTTTGGTCCATCCATTATGTCTTCATAAGACACTGCCCATCCACGCTTCCATTGCGACTGAAACAATTTCATGCTCGCTTTATGTTTGGTCCAACCAAACATAGTTTCTCTTCGAGAATCCCATTCTCAAGCTCGTTTTAAATCCTTTGGATTACACTCGTGTGACCAAATAGGTTCTCGGTTTATGTTGGCCGCCTATAATTAACCATTAATTATAGAATGATCATGAGTGGCACCTAGTAGTACATCATGATCCCCAATTAACCAAAAGATCAACGGTTGATCGAACTATTTCAAAACCCTTGATGCTCGAATGAATCGTGCCCCATTCCCTTCACTCATCTTATACCCACTTGGTTCAGGACATGGTCTATTGTGTCAGTCCCCACTAGGCTGACTACGTCACACCTAGCCCAAGTATCATTTCCTCGTCCTACGGATTCTAGTTACTCCACATGTATCGAAGAGTACTTTACTCTAAACATGTAATGCTTTGGCCAAAGACTTTAGTAACAATCCGACGAGAGGCCATGGGTATACATCTCCTCGCAAGGAGTGGTGAATCCTTTATAGGCTATTCAAACACCTTCGATCACTCGACTTATACCCAATCATCCGGGTCCACATCTCCTTAGAGATGTTTGCTTAAGATGTCAAAGCATAAGTCTCCATGATCAAGATGACTTGAATACCGCAAGTCAAAGGAACATCGCACTTAAGCCACAAGTAAGAACTTCATTGACATATCTATATATGCAGAGAACCATATGAAGTCTTACTACCGGTCACTCCAATGAACTAGTTACCATAACTAGCATCCACGATTAACTCGGACATCACAATGTCTCGGCCCGGTGAGAATCACCGCTTGGATACACCAAGGAGTATACCTCGTGCTAGTCTCGACAGAATTGATGGTGTCCAAATCCATCAATTCATCGACTAGGGATAATTTCGATACATCACAATTACACATGTAGAGATACTCGCTAGTTGTGATCCAATCACAAATTCTCTCATGCTGTGAATCGTATCGTGGACATTCAGTAAATGAGTTTAAGATCCAATCAAATACATAAAACATGTATACTCAAATAGTGAATCTTCATTTATCATATAAATGGTTCATACATAAGGCGATTGCCTTAGGACATCTCTCATATATTACTAACAGACTCCCACTTGGCCTAATGCCAATCGCTACGGTATCCAATACCATAAGCTCGAACATGACCCTCAAACTTATTTTGAGGTAATGCCTTAGTCAAGGGATCCGCTAAGTTCCTTTCAGTGGGAATTTTCTCAATTTGTATTTCGTTCCTACTGATGATCTCTCTGATAAGATGATAGCGGTGAAGCACATGTTTGGATCGTTGATGAGACCTTGGCTCTTTCGCCTCTGCAATTGCTCCATTGTTGTCACAGTAGACCGGTATTGCTTCAACAATGGCCAGAATCACACCAAGTTCATGAATGAACTTCTTGATCCAAACCGCTTCCTTTGCTGCTTCGGCCGCAATATATTCTCGCATGGTAGAATCCGCTCTGATCTCTTGTTTGAAACTTTTCCAACTCATCGCGACCCATTCAAGGTGAACACGATCCGCATCGAGACTGAATCATCCTTGTCCGTCTCGGAAGCCGCATCCGTATACCGCGTATCACCATGTCCCTTCTCCATATATAGGAACACATCCTTAGTTCTTCTCAAGTACTTAAGGATCGTCTTAATGGCCCAATGATCCATTCTGGATCGGATTAGTATCCGCTCGTGACACTCGAGCGCACGATACATCGGGCCTCGTATATAACATAGCATACATGATAGATCCTATTGCGGATGCATAGGGAATCTTACTCATACAAATCCTCTCGTCTTACGTGCGCGGACACATAGACTTGAAAGGTGTTCCCCATGCACGATGGGCGAGATAACCTTTCTTGGATTCCGACATGCTAAACCTCTTTAGCACTTTTCGGTCTATATATGTAGACTGCGAAAGACCAAGCAACCGTTTGATCTATCTCTATAGATCTTAATCCCAAGGATGTAGGTTGCTTCTCCTGTGTCTTTCATGGAGAATGTCTTGGATAACCAAACCTTAATCGATCAGTAAGATTGACACATCGTTTCCTATAAGTAATATGTCATCGACATACAATACTAGGAACACGATGCCTCCCACTAACCTTCTTGTACACACAAGGTTAAATGCGGATTTTGTGAGAAATCAAACTTTTGATTGTCTCATCAAAGCGGATATTCCAGACTCTGGATGCTTGCTTCAATCCATAAATGGATCGTCGCAATTTGCATACCTTGGTTTTATCAACCGATGTGAAACCCTCAGGCTGTATCATATACACGTCCTCGAGCAGGTTTCCATTAAGGAAAGCTGTTTTCACATCCATCTACCATATCTCATAATCATAATGAGCCGCTATGGCCAGGAGCATCCGAATGGATTTAAGCATAGCTACAGGCGAATAGGTTTCGTCATAATCAACACCTTATTTTTGACGGTATCCTTTCGCCACCAATCTAGCCTTATAGGTAATCACATTACCATCCATGTCGGTTTTCTTCTTGAAAACCCACTTGCACCCTATAGGCTTTATGCCTTCAGGTGGGTCAACCAAGTTCCAAACTTGGTTTTCGTACATGGAATCCATTTCCGACTTCATGGCACCAAGCCACTTATCCCTTTCTGAACTTGTCAGCACTTCTTCATAACTGGTAGGCTCCTCATCATCAATGAGTAACACGTCGTTCGATTCACTTACGAGAAATCCATATCTCTCAGGAATATTGCGTGTTCTACCAGATCTACGAAGATGTGGTGTTACAATAGGTCGATCGATTGCTCATCACTATGAGTTCTGTTGTGCTTCACCGTATCTCATCAATGTCTATTTGAGTCTCTCGAGCCTCCTCAAGCTAGGCGACACTCCCATTTTTCTTGCAAGAGAAACTCTTTCTCTAGAAACACAAAGATGCCTTGAAACAAACACCTTTTGTTCCACAGATGATAGAATTGGTAACCCCTTGTTTCCTTAGGGTATCCAATAAATAGACATTTATCGGACTTAGCATCCGGTTTGTCCGATCTCACTTCACATAAGCAGACAACCCCATATCTTCAAGTAAGATACATGAGGTTTCTTACTAGCCCATATCTCATGGAGTAGTAGAGACTACCTTGGTAGGCATTACATTTAACAAGTAAACAATTGGTATGCAAGTGCATAACCCCAAAAGGACTTGGGAAGAGTCGCATGATTCATCATTGACGACCATGTCCAACAAGGTCCTAAGATTCGCCTCTCGGATACACCATTATCTTTGTGGTGTATAGGCGGAGTCCATTGAGACAATATGCCATTGTCTCTTAGATAATCAAGAAACTCTTGACTTAAGTATTCACCACCTCGATCCGATCAAGTATTTTAATACTCTTGTCATGTTGTTTCTCTACTTCATTTCTGAATTCTTTGAACCTTTCAAAGGCTTCAGACTTGTGTTTCATCAAGAACACATACCCAAACCGTGAGTGATCATCGGTGAAGGTAATGAAGTGGCTATAGCCTCCTAAAGCTTGAGTTGACATAGGTCCACATACATCAGAAAGTATTAGACCTAGTAACTCACCCACTCGCTCACCTTTTCCAAGAAAGGTAACTTAGTCATCTTGCCTTTTAAGCATGATTCGCATGTATCGTATGAATCCAATTCAACGATTCCAGAATTCCACATCGGTGTAATTCGGACATGCGTTTCTTGCTTATATGGCCAAGACGACAATGCCACATATAGGAGTCTATGTGATTATCCTTTCGAGCACGCGTGTTGCTCGCTTCGATATTGAAAATGTCACTGGATACGTCCAACGTATAAATGCCATTACTCAAAGTTCCAGTTCCATAAAGTACGCCATTCAAAGTTATATAACAACAATTGTTACTAAGCGTTAAATGGAAACCATTTCTATTTAAGCGAAATAGAAACAATGTTCTTTATTAGAGAAGGAACATAATAGCAATTGTCCGCCCAAGACTAGTCCACTAGGGAGCTTCAAAGAAATAAGTTCCGATGGCGGCAAGAACCTTTGCTCCATTGCCAACTCGCAAATTTGACTCCTCGACAAGTCTTCTATTCCTTAGCCTGTATGTCATTACATATATGTGAGCTACACCCGATCCAATACCCAAGTGTCTAAGGAAATAGAATGACAATCAATAACGAAGATACGAAGAGGATGGGGCATCGGATGCCTTCTTCTTCTTCATGGACTCAAGATAAGTCTTGCGCTTTCTTCGATGGCCTTCCTTGCCGTGATGATGGCAAGTGCCCTTTATACTGGTTCCGCCTTCTTTGCCTTTTCTTTCCTTTCTTCTACATTCTTTTGCCTTCCTCCTAGAACCTTTCTTTGAGGAATCAACTAACAGAACCGCATTCTCCTCAAGCTTAACAGAAGGCTCAACAGTCTACAGCATATTAAGGAGCTCGGGAATGGTGGATTCCAATTTGTTCATCCGATAGTTCATCACAAATTGCGAGAAGCTCTTGGGCAAACAATGCAGAATTAAGTCAATACTTAACTCATGATCCATCACAAAACCTAGGGTAGCTAGCCGCTCGATGTACCCGTTCATCTTTAGCACAAACTGCACTACAGACGAACCTTCTTGCATCTTCGTAGTGAAGAGGAGCCTAGAGACCTCGAACCTTTCGGATCTCGCTTGCTCATCGAACAACTCATGAAGATGGAAGACCATAGTATTAGCATCCATATGCTCATGCTGCTTTTGCAGCTCAGGTACCATCGCCGCTAGCATGATGCAACTCGCCACTCGAGAACCGCCACATGTTTACGATAGACCAATATTTGATGCAGTTGCATCGCCCTTAGACGATCGTGAAGAGGCTCTTCAAGGACATATGCAAGCTTTTCCGCCTTGAGAATAATTCTCAGGTTTCTAAGCCAGTCCAGGAAGTTAGGCCCAGTCAGTTTGTTCGAATCCAAAATAGTGCGCAAATTCAAAGACGTCATGATCAATTTATTGACCTAGAAATACAAAACGAGCATATATGAGAAAGATAATTTTAAAATGCATCAATATACATTTATAAATCCCATTCATTTTTCGAATTTCAAAAACCCTTAAAATCACTTCGGGAGATCGTAGGTCCATCTCCGAATGGGCTGATATCCATCATAGATAAGAACAACCTTGGAGTGAGTCCAACAAGCCATTCTTAGCTATGATGGTGGGTATCAAGTATACCGATTACATATCATGTATATGTAACTATCACAATGTGCTATCAACTAATTGAATGTTTACACATACATTGGGTTGTTAACACATTAACAAGTATGCATCATATGCATAGCACCCAACTTCACCTCTCTTCACATCGACCTTGGAGTGAGTCCAACAAATCGATGCTCCAAGTTAAAGCCGACCCATTAATCGCAAAATAGTTTTAATATGGTTAGAGCGCATTCAACCAATTAGCCAGGCTTGGAGTGAGTCCAACAACCCAAACTAACGATTGACCTCTGACTCTTACCATATTAGAGTTAAACTATTCCAATGATTTGAACATGTTCAGGTTCGAGCCGGGCTTGGAGTGAGTCCAACAACCCAAACAGGAAACAGAACTCTGGTTCTAACCATATTAATGGAAGGTGTAGGCTTTAATATTGAGTTAGGGTTTTTATGTCTCATCCTCTTTGCATGTAAATAACTATTATCTACATGGCATGACATACATGGCATACATCTACATGTCACGACACGCATGGCATAATGTTATGCATCTAATGCAATTACATGACATACAATTATGTCATGTATATAATTTCCTTATATGTCATAACTATTTATGGAAATAAAATATGTTTAAGATTTGATTCTCCAAATCAAATCATAATTAAATTAGGAAACAAATTTCCAAATCTAATCACATATTTTATTCATGGAATTATTTGATTAAGGAAAATCTATTTAGGAAACCAATTTCCTAAATCATTAAAACTACTTATGGAAATAAAATATTTTAAAATTTGATTTTCCAAATCAAATCATGATTAAATTAGGAAACAAATTTCCAGAATCTAATCAAATATTTTATTTATGGAAAATATCAATTTCCATAAATACTTCCAACTTTCCAAAAGTGGAAGATTTCCATAAATACTTCTAGACTTTCCAAAATTGAAAAATTTTCATAAATACTTCTAAATTTCCAAAATTAGAAAATTTCTAGAAATACATTATGACTATCGCAAAATCATTTTTACGATTATGTCGAAACACAACCTGGGCTCTGATACCACTGTTGGGTTTCCGGCACCGCGGCGTGTGTGTGTTCGATCATGTTTCGTAAACATGAGCACAGCGGAAGCAATTAAAAATAATAAATCTATATTTATTACAACACACATAACACACGCATGCTATTACAACAAGTGTAGACATAACCGTAAATTAAAATTTGCAATAAAGAAAATTATCTACGTTATACCTTTCGTATGACGTGTAGCGGGAACGGCATCAACCGGAACGATCCTCGTAAGAATCGTCTCTATCCGTATCCACGCCGAGCTCCTCGGGATGACTTCGCTAAGTCACGAGCTTCGTCTTCGTACGGGTTACTAGCCTCGTGTTGAAGACGACGTGATCGAGAGATGATCACGATCCGAATCCAAATTCGGATCCTAAAACGAGTTCTCAAAACTCGCTTCTCCGGAGAGGTATTCGTCAACCAATTGACGAATCCTTTGTCCTCCACCTCAGAGGATTACCGGAGATCAAATCCCCGGTAAGTTAGGCGCTATCGGAGCACTAACCGTCGTCCAAACGACGCTCCGACAACAAAGAAACAAGCTGTCCAGAAAAACTGGACAGCTTTTGGTGGAGGAATAGAGGCCGGCAAAGGAGAGATGGAAGCTCACCTTATCACCGAACCTAGAGGAGATCACCGGAGGGTCGCCGGAGGTTCACCGGCTGAAGGTTGGTCGCCGGCAAGGAGATGGACGGCGGCACCACAAGCTGGGCGGCAACAATATGTTGGGCGGCAACTATATGTTGGGCGGCAACTAGGTTTAGGGTTTTGGATGATTAGAATTTAACAATCCCTTAAGCCCTCTTTTTATAGAGAACTAATTCTCTTAATGGTTAATGGATCATATCCATAAAGCCCGTTAACCCGCTCCATTAGGATAAGTTAAAATAAACCAAACCATGATGGTTTATTTTAAGTTAAAACGAACCGAACCAACCTTTGGTTCATTCGTTTAATATAAACCAAACCCTTTGGTTTATTCTCATCCATTGAATTATAACCAAACCATTTTGGTCCATCCATTATGTTTTCATAAGACACTGCCCATCCACGCTTCCATTGCGACTGAAACAATTTCATGCTCGCTTTATGTTTGGTCCAACCAAACATAGTTTCTCTCGGTCTGAGAATCCCATTCTCAAGCTCGTTTTAAATCCTTTGGATTACACTCGTTGTGCGTGTGATCAAATAGGTTCTCGGTTTATGTTGGCCGTCTATAATTAACCATTAATTATAGAACGATCATGAGTGGCACCTAGTAGTACATCATGATCCCCAATTAACCGAAAAGATCAACGGTTGATCCAGAACTATTTAAAACCCTTGATGGCTCGAATGAATCGTGCCCCATTCCCTTCACTCATCTTATACCCACTTGGTTCAGGACATGGTCTATTGTGTCAGTTCCCACTAGGCTGACTACGTCACACCAAGCCCAAGTATCATTTCCTCGTCCTACGGATTCTAGTTACTCCACATTTATCGAAGAGTACTTTACTCTAAACATGTAATGCTTTGGCCAAAGACTTTAGTAACAATCCGTCGAGAGGCCATGGGTATACATCTCCTCGCAAGGAGTGGTGAATCCTTTATAGGCTATTCAAACACCTTCGATCACTTCGACTTATACCCAATCATCCCGGGTCCACATCTCCTTAGAGATGTTTGCTTAAGATGTCAAAGCATAAGTCTCCATGATCAAGATGACTTGAATACCGCAAGTCAAAGGAACATCGCACTTAAGCCACGAAGAACTTCATTGACATATCTATATATGCAGAGAACCATATGAAGTCTTACGGCTGGTCACTCCAATGAACTAGTTACCATAACTAGCATCCACGATTAACTCCGGACATCACAATGTCTCCAGCCAGTGAGAATCAGTTGCTTGGATACACCAAGGAGTATACCTCGTGCTAGTCTCGACAGAATTGATGGTGTCCAAATCCATCAATTCATCGACTAGGGATAATTTCGATACATCACAATTACACATGTAGAGATACTCACTAGTTGTGATTCAATCACAAATTCTCTCATGCTGTGAATCGTATCGTGGACATTCAGTAAATGAGTTTAAGATCCAATCAAATACATAAAACATGTATACTCAAATAGTGAATCTTCATTTATCATATAAATGGTTCATACATAAGGCGATTGCCTTAGGACATCTCTCATATATTACTAACAACACCAACCAATATACATCTCCAAATAATACGTACAAAAAAATGAGTACATATCGATGACCTAGATATACAGGGAAAGTATATCTAAAAGTTAGTCAATTGTATGTCATAACTCTTAAAATAAGTACACATAGCAAGTATCAAGAATCTATATAAAGACAGAAATGCATGCAACAGATATGAAACAGTGACATACAAGTAGGGCTATAAACGTGTCAAGCCAAGCCAAGCTTTGTAGTGTTCAGACTTGTTTGATAAGATAACCAAGCCAAGCCTAAAATTAACCAAGCTACTGAAAAACCTGTTCAAGCTTGGCTTGGTATTTTTTTTCTGAGCTTGAGCTTGGTTTGAGCTTGAATTGAGCTTGACTTGTTTAATGGGTATCAAGCTTCTAATCAAACTTGTTTAAATTTAATTTATTTAAACGTTATCAAGCTCTTAAGTCAAACTTGTTTGTTTATTTAAAATTTTACTAATTTAATCCTGATTTATAAATGAGTATAAATAAATTCAAAAATAATTTTTAAAAGAGTATAATCATAAATCGGCTTGTTATTGTTCACGAACATTGTTCACGAACACTATTCACGAACATTGTTCATGAATACTGTTCACGAACATTGTTCACGAACATTGTTCACGAACATTAACAAGCCGAACACATACGTGTTCAAGCTTGTTTATTTAATTTATCAAATTGTTTAAACTTGTTTATTAATTGACTTTGATGCATATTGAACGAATGTAAACAAGCTCTTATCGAGTCGAACACCAAGCCCGTTCATGAACGCTTGGTTCGTTTACAGCCCTACATACAAGGGCAGGTAAGACATAAAAATTACTGTGAGCTATAGCCAACTATGCATATCAACATGACAATATCTAAAAGATAAGTCAAAGTACCCGCTTGCTATGAAACTCGTGATAACTATCTTCATGACCGAGGACCTGTCTCGTGACCGAAACCTGCATATAACATAGTATACTCAGATTATATTGCCAACTCGACTATCAAGTTCAAAACCTAATGGATTAAGCTATCCACTTAACCGATCACTCGCGATCGTATCAAAAATATAGTTCCTTCTCAAATTAACTCCCAATTTCACCAATTTAGGGATCTAACTCATTCACAGCCATCACAGCTGTTTACAGCCATTAATTCTCCTACCCATAATCGTACGACCGTTCATAGCTCACCCAACAATAAACTCATAACCCCTTCGTGACCAAGAACAACCTTACAGCCGACTCTATCGACAGTAACCTCCAATCACAGATCACAATACATCGACAACCACAGGATCTAGCAATTGACAGCTAATAGGAAGAGGATAGATCGAAGCTTACCAGTCCTAGAAAACTCCACCGATAGCCAACTCTCCTCCTATCCCTGGTTCCTCGGAGCAATCCACACTCAAACACCGCTGCCCTATCAACAGATCAAGCTTAATGAAGGAAAAATCACAGCTTGAACTTAGATTCTGTCCAAGGTAAGAAGGAATCGACTCTTACCTAGTTCCAACGACAATCGGGAAGAACGACTCCTGATCGAAACGTCGCCGACCCAAATTTCCCAGCCCTTGCTCGCTCACTATAGGCGCGTCCGTGCACACCGACGAGGGTGGTCAGTGTTGCTTGTCGCGAGGAAGAAGAATGAGAAGCGAGCGGTGAGAGGAAGAGAAGAGGGCTCGGCAAGGATTGCAGCCCCAGATCCATACCAGGCGCAGACGCCGCCGCCACAAACTCCTAGTCACGCACTCGCTGTCGGCTCGTCCGTGGCCATCGGCGAGGACGCTTGCCATCGCTTACAAAGGGGATGGAGTTGGCCGAGGATCGGAGCGATGGCGCGGGGAGGTCCGGTCGTGAGGAAGGAGAGGTCGCGAGGAAGAGAATCGCGAGAGAGGGAGGTGGGTGTCAGGTGCAGTGGGGAGGAAATAAACTAGGGATCAGCGATTAAATGGGGTAGGTTAATTAAAACACCGATTGGATTAATTAACCCTAACCCTAGATTAGGTTTTCATTAAACCAAAAGATTTAACCCTAGCTTTTTAATAACGGGTTGGAGAGCTTTAACCCTAGGTTTTTAATAACGGGTTGGAGTTTAGCGAACGAGTCAGGTTTCAGACCCTATAAGCCTAAACCTAAATCCACTTAACTCCTTTATCATTTAAGCCAAGGTTTGATTCTATTAAATCACTAACTATATTTTAATTAATTCCTAAAATAAATTCCTAAAATTTTATTTGTGGTATTTTCACAACGGCTACATCAGTAGTCGACTGATGGCTGCATCAGTCCACTGCTCGGTGCCCAACGGGAAGAATGACCTTTTTCCTATAAGAAGGGGCCTTGGGTCACTTGGGATGGTTAATGCTTAACTCCTAAACATCTCCCAAGTGCCCAACACATTTTTACTCCTCTTCCTTGTGTTTAATTTCATCTTATTGTAAGAGGAGTGATTCTTGTAAGAAAGGTTACCTCCACCTAGTTTAGTGCAAAGGAGAGATTAGTGGATTGGTTAAGGAGTGATTCACCTTGGAACGAATCAGGTCATGGACTAGCGGCAAGGGTCGTGAACCACGTTACATATTTGTGTTAGCGTTTGTCTCCTTTCTCTTTGCATTTGTATTAATTGTCTTGCTTAATTTTATTATTCCGTTGCGCTAACCCTAATAGTAGATGCTCAAGAACGATCAAATTCCATCGTCTACGACATTGGGGCTATTCACCCCCTATAGTCGACCACCGATCTTCTAACAAGTGGTATCAGAGCCAAGGTTGCTTGTCATCGGACTCACCACCACAACGAGCATGACAACAAAGATGACCGACTCAAACATCCATCCGCCCAAGTTCGAGGGAGAATTCGCTTGGTGGAAAAAGCGAATGGAGGTATTTTTCGAAACGGATTTTGATATCATGTTAATAATAGAATCCGGTTTCGATATACCTAGGGATAAAGAGGGGAAGCCTATAGAAAAATCACGATGGACCAAGAAGCAAAGAGAGGAGCACTTAGCGAATTCGAAAGTCAAACATCACTTATTCAACGTGCTATCTCAACAAGAGATTAACTGAATCGGAGAATGCGCAAGCACCAAGAAGATGTGGGAAAAACTAATAGAACTTCATGAAGGCACCTCCGAGACAAAGCTTGCAAGACGGGACCTCCTCCGCTCCCAATTGAACAACATCAAGTTAGAAAAGGGAGAGAAGGTATTATCGTTGCATTCTCGATTTAAAGAAATCATAACTGGTTTATCAAGTGTAGGTGAAAAACTCTCCAACCGGGACATGATCATGAAAGCGATATATGCCTTCCCTAGGTCATCCAGATGGAGCTCTATGGTGGACTCCTTCTACATTTTCAAGAATCTAGAGGTGAGTACTCTAGAGGAATTTTTCTCCACCATGGAATTGCATGAGACTAGGCTTGAACGCATAGTTGAAGATCAAATCAAGCCATCAAGGGGAGTAGCACTCATAGTCGAGCAGGGAAAGAAGAAGAAGGTGATGCCACCCTCCTCATCCGATGAAGATTCATCCTCCTCCATGGATAGCAATGAAGAAGCCTACATGGTAAAGAAGGTAAGGCGCGCACTTAAAAGTTTTAGATTTAACAAGTCTAATGATAGGGGAAGAAGACCTAGAAGAAAAATTATTTGCTATAATTGTCAAGGAGAGGGACACATAAGGGATGATTGTCCCCTCTTGAACAAAAGCAAGGAAGAAAGAAGAAAGAAAGAAGAGAAGAAGAAGGGGAGCAAGAAGAAGGATGAAGAGAAGAAATCAAAAGAAAAAGAGAAAATCAAGGCACACAAAGGGACATGGGATGATCCTTCATCCTCATCGGAGGAAGATCAAGCCTTCACAAGCCTTGCCCTAATGGCAATAGAAGACTTGGACTCCTCCTTGGAAAAGGAAGAAACAAGTTCAAGTGAGGAGAGCTCAAGTGAAGGGGGAGCTTCATCTTCATCCTCATCCGAATCGGAGGAAGAAGATATGGAAAGTATGGTAACAAATCTTTCCCCTTAAAAGATTGTTTCTATGATTTCATGCCTAACTAGGGATTTGTTTAAGGCTAAGAAAAAGAACAAATGCATGTTTAATCAAATTAAGGCCCTAGAAGAAAAACTAGCAAATGCATGCTCACATGATGATTATATTCCTCTTAATGTTAATGATGCATGTATTGAAGAAAACAAGACCTTAAGGGAAAAGGTAGATTATCTAATTAAAGCCCTAGAGAAATTCACAATAGGCTCCAATACTTTGAACATGATAATTGGGAGCCAAAGGGCTAGCTTTAACAAGAAAGGCTTAGGATATAAGGGATCCAAAAATGAAAAAGCATATCATTGTTTAATTGCAAGGGGTCAATTTAAAACAACAATGATAGCTAGGAAATGGATCCCAAAGGAATACTTAGTGAACCATATTGGAAAGAATCTATATTGGGTTTCTAAGTCCATTCTTAAGGGTTAGAGAGACCTAGGATAGTCAACCATAATTGAACTTTATTTATATCATATCATATGGTTGACTTAGGATGGTGTGCGTGAAAATTTTTAACATAGTATTGGGTGATGATAATGTGTAACCCATGAATTAAATGTTAAAATCATGATTTATGCTTGATTTTATACTTGATAAATAATCATGATTTATGATTTGGATAATAATATTTGTTCATGATCATAATATGCAAATTAATATGATAATCTTGTGTTGTGATCATAATGGGGGTTTATGTATGATACTTAATCTTGGGTAGAATTGCATGAAATTTTGGTTAAGTATAAATACTTTTAGGGTGCATTTGGTTCAAGTAATCATACATAATCTTGGTTATGTGATTACCAGGGAATAAAATATAACCTTAGAATAAAGTATAACCTTTGATAAAAACCTTATTTGGTTGGAGGTTTTAATATATAACTTAGTTTAACATTTTACTAAATTATCTTTTGTCTTTTGCTCAATCAATTCGATGCCGACAACGGAAATATTAATGATGACGACAGTGATCGGTTGGCGACGGCGGTGACCAGCCGACGACGACGACGATCGACCGGTTGGCGGCGACGATGGTGGTCGACCAATTGGCGGCGGTAATGGCGATGGGTCGACCGATGGCGACAATGATGCGCGACCAATCGACGGTGGCGGCCGGCGGCGGCGACAAGTGGTGGTTGTCGGTCGTTGATGGCGAAGCGGCAGCGGTGGAGGGTAGCCGAGAGCAGCGCAAGCCCGAGGCGGCAACCGCGCGGTGGTAGTGGCGGTGGCGACGGCGGCGATAAGCGGCGGCCCGGCGAAGCGGATGAGCGTCGATGGCAGGTAGCGGCGACGGCGGCGATGATCGACGGCGCGGCGGCGCGGTTGAGTTTTGACAAATTGACATTTAATATATTGTTAGGGGTAATATTGGAAAAAAAAATTCCTTAACCTTGGGAATCAACAAAAACCTTGGTTCTCCAAGGTTTTCCGATTCCCCCTAAAAAGATTTTTTTTCATAACCAGGTAATGAACAATAACCAAGTAATTGTTCATAACCTAAACCAAACAAGATTTTTGTTGATAACCTAACAAGGTTATCAACAAAAACCCCCAACCGAATGCACCCTTAGGTTCATCTCACACTCACTATAGGCTAACTTGATTGAAAACATAGCATGAGTGAGATGTTAGATTGATACAAATGTCCACTAATGCTTATGACATTTAGATGGTCATTTACATGTATCATGTCATATTAATCATATACCAACTATGGGAAAAACAAATATTTAATCAATGGACATATTGCCCATAGATCATAGTTGGATATTTTAAATGATTTAAAATCATTTTATGTTTCATAATCTGTGAGTTGTTTTGAAAAGTTTCTAAGGCAAAACTAGCTTTAAGTTGATACAAAATTGAGACTTTTTGTAACTTTTGAGTTTTTGTCTAATTTTCGAAAATAAAATGAATTTTCATGAAAAACTATTTTTCACTGATAAAGGAACTCATGAGAAATGTGTTTTCAAAATTTCATGATTTTTAGAATTTTCTAGAATTTTTAATGAATTTCTTAAATTCGGTCCGGAAATCAGAAAAGGCTGAAAACTTGGTGCCAATCGACTGATGCTCTGATTCAGTTGACTGTTGGAACTGTGCACGTGTACAACAGCCTGATTTATGAGGTTTTCAGTATATTTTGGTATTTTTCTTTCTCTAGACTTGATGTCATGCTTATATAACATATGTTAGATATTTTTGATGGTGTCAAAAGGGGAGAAATGGTTAAGTTTAAGTTAATCATGCTAGGGGGAGAAATTAACATGTGTTAAGGGGGAGTTGCATGTATTAAGGGGGAGTTGATATTCATGTTTGATATCCATATTTTACATGCTTTCCTTCCTTATGTTTTTTGATTAATGTTTCATCTAACTTAAACATGGTTGCCACACATCAAAAAGGGGGAGATTGTTAGGGCAATCAATCCATGAATGATGTGTTTTGATGTGTGTGACAAAGGTTTAAGTTAGGCTATTTTGTGGATTTGATATGTGTGTTGAAGTCGTACATGACTTAGTAATTCACACATAGTTAGCTTGACAAAGCATTGGCAAGATCACCATCTCATGACTTGGTCCTTGAGTCGATGAAGGATGACATTGCGGAAGCCGTGCTCTTGGTGCATCCGAGGGACCGCCGGGCGAGGAGCATTGGAGTGAAGCCAAGGAAGCAGACTTCAGGGCGAGACGCGAAGGATGACATTGCAAAGTCGTGCGCTTGGTGCATCCGAGGGATGTGGCTGGACAAAGAGAGCTTCAAGGTGAAGGACTCCAAGGGAAATGAGAGTGAGCAATTGTAATCTAGGATGGGGTAGCTCATAGGTGAACTTGGCCGAATGACTAAGTCAAGTGTCGGATGCTCAACCAAAGGTTGGTTTAAGGTTTTACCCGACACCAGTCGACTGCTATAGGTTGATTGGACTCGATCGGTGTTCGACTGACCTGGTTCTGGCCAAACAATCGACTGTCGACACCATCAGTTGACTATCGAGGGAGGACAGTCGACTGATCAGGGTGAATTCGGGCACAGAAGGTTGATCAGTCGAGTGATCGCTTCGGTCACTCTACGGATGGCTCCATCAGTCGACTAATGGAAAGATCAGTCGACTGATATGGGAGTCGTTGGTTAGAATCCAACGTGGATGAAGTCGTTGCGAGGCAATGACTACTCAGTCAAAGAATGATAATGATCTCTTCCCTATAAGAAGGGGCCTTGAGTCACTTGGGATGGTTAATGCTTAACTCCTAAACATCTCCCAAGTGCCCAACACGATTTTACTTCTCTTCCTTGTGTTTAATTTCATCTTATTGTAAGAGGAGTGATTCTTGTAAGAAAGGTTACCTCCACCTAACTTAGTGCAAAGGAGAGATTAGTGGATTGGTTAAGGAGTGATTCACCTTAGTGTTGGGGATCGATTGGACGCTATAGGGGGGGGGGGTGAATAGCGTGTTACCGTTCGTTGATGGAAATCGTTCGCGTGCTTGTCTATAATTTTCGTTAGCACAGCGGAAACAAAGATAATAAAGCAATAAAGAAAACACAAACACACAAACGCAAGGATATAACGTGGTTCGGAACCGAACGGTTCTTACTTCACGGATCTAGCTCTAGTGATGCACACACACTCACTAATCATAAATACTCCTTCTCGATACAAGTCGGAGACGGAGAAACCTCGTACAATAGATTACAACAGTAATACAAAGAAAATACAAGCAACTACATTAAAATGCACGTAAAGAAAACTTTACATCGAGCTTTTGAATGCTTACTTGCTAGGTTGATCGAGTAGCACTTGGAGACCCTGAATTGTAGCAGCAACTCGCCCCAAATAGCCTCAAAGAACCATGCCATTTTTCTTCATCACGAGCTCCTTTTATAGCTTCAACCTGTGTTGGAAAAAGTCGATCAGTCGACTGGTCGGGACCATCAGTCGACTGATGCCACTATTGTCATGAGACAATGGCTAGATCCACGCTGGATAAGTCCAACGAATCTATCATCAGTCGACTGATGCTACCCATCAGTCGACTGATGGAGCCTTCACTCGACCAGTCGAGTCTCAACTCCATTTTGTGCCCGATTTCACGAGCACTAGTCAACTGATCACAAGATCAGTCGACTGCTCAGCCAATCAGTCGACTACCCACCTATGACAGTCGACTGCTAGGGCAATTCCCGCAGTCAAACCCTAGTTGACTCAGGCCAGTCGACTGTCACATGACACCAGTCGACTGGCACACCTCAAAGATGAGGTTTTAGCCCAAGTATGGTTCCCCCATACTTGCTAGACCACCCTCAGCCTAGACCTAAGCCTTCTAGCCACCTCCATAAGCGTCACGCCTCTCGGATCCCTCCAAGTCATCCATGACTTGTTCATTCATCGCGCTAGCCTTCAGGTGCTTCCATCGGCTATGTCATGCTAACGGTGTCTACACCGCCAAGGCACATTGGACTTACGCCGCCAAGACTCCGCTTGGACTTTACGCCACCAACCATTGGACTTATGCTGCCAAGACTTCACCCTTGGACTTTACACCACCAATATCAAACCCCTTGGTCTTCTCAAATGCCAAGACTCAAGCTTGGACTTTCCCTTGCCAACCCATGTTGGACTTTCCATGCCAAGACCCATGACTTGGACTTTACCTTGCCAAGTGTCCCACTTGGACTTTCCCAATGCCAAGTACCCATGACTTGGACTTTACCATAATCACATGGTCAACCCTAGTCAATCATTTAACATCTCCCTCGAGTCAAACTCGAGTCCGGTTAATTATAACCGACATTAATGTCAAACATCAATGTCCACTCACTTTGTCAAATATATTATGTCAAACATCAAAACATCACTCGAGCCAAACTCGAGTCTGGTCAATCGTGACTTGGGCCGATTGCACCAACAATCTCTCCCTTTTTGATGTTTGATAAAACAAACCTTGAGTTAGGCCGCTAACTCAAATTCCCTTACCAATTTCATAAATTGGTAATTTTATGTTCTCCCCCTTTTTGACATACATCAAAAAGGTTCACCCAAGGAGGTCAATATCTCATGTCCCAATGAGATCTTATAATCTCTCCCTTGGTCCAAAAATACCTAGGATGCCTACCATCTTCCTAGTGATAAGTCTCATATCACTCAAGAGAGGCAATCCTATTCACTCTCCCAACTTCCAAATTAGGTATCTCAAAATCTCATTTTTCCTTCCCATGAGGAAAAATACCATCCATCATCCCATGATGGATACCTCCCCCTAAAGGCTTGCTCCCCCATGACCATTGCACCAACAATGTCTTTGGGAAGTCCCTAAGCCAATAGGAACTCTAAACCATCAAAGATAAGGTTAGAAATTCAACATTGAACTTTCCAACACCTTAAATTTGATACAAACCCTAAACACCTCTCCAAATCCATATCCAATGGATTTTCACCCTTTATAATGCTTCCCAAAGCATATCCTAGGGTTAGGAGTGATTAGGGACCTTAACCGTAGCTGAAATTGGGTTAAACAATCTTGTTTATCCCGAAATCAGCATTGGCAGTCGACTCCGTCAGATACTAGTCGACTGCCACTCACATCAGTCGACTACCACCCTAGGCAGTCGACTGATAACTGAAGTTTCTGAATTTCAGTTATCAGAGTCGAATTTCAGAAAATCATAAGTAATTCTACGTATATCAAAAAATTACGAAATTTGATACGTATATTACTTATAGTCAATACAAGGGAAAGTGTTGGGGATTGATTGGACGCTAGAGGAGGGGGGTGAATAGCGTGTTACCGTTCGTTGATGGAAATCGTTTGCGTGCTTGTCTACAATTTTCGTTAGCACAGCGGAAAAAAGATAATAAAGCAATAATGAAAACACAAACACACAAACGCAAGGATATAACGTGGTTCGGAACCGAATGGTTCATACTCCACGGATCGAACTCTAAAGAGTTCTAGTGATGCACATGCACTCACTAATCACAAATACTCCTTCTCGACACAAGTCGGAGGAGGAGAAACCTCGTACAATAGATTACGATAGTAATACAAAGAAAATACAAGCAACTACACTAAAATGCACGTAAAGAAAACTTTACACCGAGTTTTTGAATGCTTGCTTGCTAGGTTGATCGAGTAGCACTTGGAGACCCTGAATTACAGCAGCAACTCGCCCCAAATCGCCTCAAAGAGCCATGCCATTTTCCTCTATCACGAGCTCCTTTTATAGCTTCAACCTATGCTGGAAAAAGTTGATCAGTCGACTGGTCGGGACCATCAGTCGACGGATGCCACTGTTGTCGTGAGACAATGGCTAGATCTACGCTGGATAAGTCCAACGGATCCATCATCAGTCGACTGATGGAGCCTTCACTCGACCAGTCGAGTCTCGACTTCATTCTGTGCCCGATTTCACGAGCACCAGTCGACTGATCACAAGATCGGGCTCAATAATCATCGGCCGACCGCCCACCTATGATCATTGCTAGGGCAATTCCCGTAGTCAAACCCTAGTTGACTCAGGCCAGTCGACTGTCACATGACACCAGTCGACTGGCACACCTCAAACATGAGGTTTTAGCCCAAGTATGGTTCCCCCATACTTGCTAGACGACCCTCAGCCTAGACCTAAGCCTTCTAGCCACCTCCATCAGCCTCATGCCTCTCGGATCCCTCCAAGTCATCCATGACTTGTTCATCCATCGCGCTAGCCTTCAGGTGCTTCCATCAGCTATGTCATTCTAACGGTGTCTACACCGCCAAGGCACATTGGACTTACACCGCCAAGACTCCGCTTGGACTTTATGCCACCAACCATTGGACTTATGCTGCCAAGACTTCACCCTTGGACTTTACGCCGCCAATATCAAACCCCTTGGTCTTCTCAAATGTCAAGACTCAAGCTTGGACTTTCCCTTGCCAACCCATGTTGGACTTTCCATGCCAAGACCCATGACTTAGACTTTACCTTGCCAAGCATCTGACTTGGACTTTTCCAATGTCAAGTACCCATGACTTAGACTTTACCATAATCACATGGTCAACCCTAGTCAACCATTTAACATCTCCCTCGAGTCAAACTCGAGTCCGGTTAATTATAACCGACATTAATGTCAAACATCAATGTCCACTCACTTTGTCAAACATCAAAACATCACTCAAGCCAAACTCGAGTCTGGTTAATCGTGACCTGGGTCGATTGCACTAACACTTGGAACGAATCGGGTCGTGGACTAGCGGCAAGGGTCGTGAACCACGTTACGCATTTGTGTTAGCATTTGTCTCCTTTCTCTTTGCATTTGTATTAATTGTCTTGCTTAATTTTATTATTCCGTTGCACTAACCCTAATCGTAGATGCTCAAGAACGATCGAATTCTATCATCTACGACATTGGGGATATTCACCCCCCTCTAGTCGGCCACCTATCTTCCAACAGTTATCATATGTTGACCTCCAAAGTGCTGACAATCATTGTGGATATATGCTTGTTCGTGTGCTCGGGATGTTACGAGATCTATATGCTTGTTCATGTGCTCAAGATTGTTGGTGCAATCGGCCCAGGTCACAATTGACCAGACTCGAGTTTGACTCGAGCGATGTTTTGATGTTTGACATGGAAATGGTATGTTTTGATGTTTGACATGGAAGTGTTGGACATTGAGGTTTGACATTGATGTCTAGTAATGTTTTGGGGAGATTGTTTGTACAATCGACCCAGGTCATGTTTGACTGGACTCGAGTTTGACTCGAGGGATTTTTTGATGGTTGACTGGAGTTAACCATGTCATGGAAAGTCCAAGTCTTGAGTACTTGCATGTAAAGTCCAAGCATGGGTCTTGGCAAGAAAAAGTCCAAGCATGGGTCTTGGCATTGAAAGTGTCACGCCCTAAGGGAGTCCCCGCCAGACAAAAATCCGGCAGCATCTCCCCTGTATGGGTGACAATATGAAGCTTACATATAAAGCCCACACGGCCTACTATACATCGGTCAATACAACCGGAATAAAACTACACATGTAAATCATATATAGGCCTCAGGCCAACAATCAAGGTAAATAACAAAAGTCTATCACATCTAGACTTACCCCTTCTTCCATCTGGGCAGGAAAACCCAACCAAATCCAATCAAGTAAAAATCCGAACAGAAGTCCATAAGGACATACCAAATATCACCAAAACATCCACGAGTACATAAATCAAACGCCAATCCTAAACATATCTTCTAGTCAATACCAAAACCATAAATCTAATAACAAGAAAACTATCACGACGAGGGGGTTTGGCAGCTGGACTCTCCTGACAGCTTCTTCTTGAAATAGATATAAAACAACTGGGGTAAGTTCAATGAACTCAGCGGATAATAGTCGATATGCATAGTAAGATATAACTAACAATAATAATCATGCTCGTACAATCTCATATATAGGATATGCAAGAAAGAAATGCAAAAAAGACTGTACTTACCTGAATCTCCTATCCTGATATAGGAGCATGTGCCATACTAGCAGAAATAAAGTCGTCAGACCAAATACAAATATGTATCCTGTATGCATGGTAATTATATGCAACATCCAAGGCAACAATCAAAATGCAGCAAACACAATACAAATGTCATTCATGCAAAATACATGCGATGCAAATGACATGGTCACCCCTGACGCCAGTCAGCCGCCTCACACGCGATGGTGAAGCGAGTGGGTAGGGCTATAACAACTGTGCACTCTGCCATCACTGCACTTGAGTGACCGAGTGAACAGGATGTTGTCGAAGTACACCTATTCTCCTACCCCAAACAGAGTGGGGGAACAAATCTCTCATCTCCCGGTGTCGTAGACCAGAGGAGGGATCTCTGTCCGCTACCACGTTGCCTCATCGCTACCCATGAGCGGACCAGTGGAGCCTGACAGAGCAACTGCACACACCCTCCTGATGTACCAATAACCCATGAGTGGCAGTATGTGCAGATCATGTAACTGGCTGCGGGCTCAACTACAAAGGAACCCCGTCCAGCCAACATACAATCATGCAAGATGGTGCATGACACTAAAGCATGTAACACCAACCAAAATACGTATCCGAATAATATGCACAAACAAATGGGTACATATCAATGACCTAAGTAAAATAGGGAAGGTATAACTAAAGCTGATCAGGTGCATGTATCAAGATAGTATCAACTAAAATAGCAATGCATGTATCATGTATGACACAGTAATATACAAGGCAGATAAAACATAAAAATTATTGCAAGCTATAACCAACTAAGCATATCAATATGACTATATTTAAAAGATAAGTCAAAATACCTGCCTATTATGAAACTCGTGACAACTATCTTCATGCCCGTGGACCTATCTCATGATCGAAACCTGCATATAATAGACATTTTGATTAAGTGCTAGCATACAACAAATGATCGAATCGAATCATACATCAACTTCGTATCCGATCAACTAGATTGATTTAGTTATCCTATTAACCTAATCAATCCTCCATATCAATCCCTATCGACCATTCACAGAATATGCAACCCCTTCAAGCATACCTCAATGAAACATCCTTCACAGCCGTTCACATCCCTAAACGGAACCTCACAGCCGACTCCACACCTCACACAACGCACTCACAGCCCCTACTCAACTTCACAGCCGACAGATTTTAACAACAACAAGGTATGAAGGAGATGGGTCAAGCTTACAAGTTCGATAAACTCCCCCAAATAGCTTGGTTTGTCGGAACACCAAACGCCAGCAATTGCCCTAAATTTTCACGGAATTCCCCTGTTCAGCGGCCCAAGGTCAACTGCCCAATCACAGATCCAATTCAACCAAAGGAAACCATAGTAGGGATTTTGATCGGACCTTACCTAGCTCCGGCAGAGATCACAACCTCCGATCAAACACGCTGCAGACGCTGCGTAGCCGCTACCAGCCACCATCTGCTCTGGCAGAAAATGTGGGTCGGAGGAGCTATGCAGCAGATGATAAAAAAAATCAAGCCCATGACGGATGGCAAAGGCGTACATCACGTGGAGGGTCAATGAACAGAGCACTCCGTTGCCAACGCTCGCTGAAAAGTATAGCTTGCGGTGTGGCTGGCTTGGCCGTCGGCACTGGGATGACATTGATCGGGCAAGGCGACGACAATGGCACGGGGAAGGCAGTGCAAGCTTGAGCAATGAAGTTTAAGAAGAAGGACGCCGAGCACCTTTGATCGGCGGAGGAAGAAGCCGGCGATGGGAGGTCGCACACAAAAGAGGAAGAGAAGAGGTGGCGACAGCGGATTGAGCTCGCGAGAAGGGAGAAGGGCTGCGCGTCGAGGAGTTTACGGCGGAAGAGATCGAGAGGAGGAAAAAGAGTTACGACTTGAGATAAATGGAAATCAGGAGAAAATATAAACCTAGGTTAAATAATTATAACTTAGGTTAATTAAATCAATTTTCCTAATAACTGATAATCCAAACAGGCTTTATTAAAGCCTATTAAATCTTTCCCCACAAAATGACACAGAAATTCCATTTAAGTCCAGAAAAATTTCTAAAAATTCTTGAAAAATTATATAAGGTCATTTCTTAATTATCAAGGGTATTTATTATTATTTTATTTTTCGGTATCTTATAGAAAGTCCAACATAGATTGGCAAGGGAAAGTCCAAGCTTGAGTCTTGGCATTTAAGAAGTCCAAGGGGTTTGATATTGGCGGCGTAAAGTCCAAGCGAGAGTCTTGGCAGCATAAGTCCAATGGTTGGTGGCGTAATGTCCAAGTGGAGTCTTGGCGACGTAAGTCCAATGTGCCCTAGCGGTGTAGACACCATTAGCATGACATAGCCGATGGAAGCACCTGATGGCTAGCGCAATGGATGAATAAGTTATGGATGACTTGGAGGGATCCGAGAGACTGACGGAGGTGGCTAGAAGGCTTAGGTCTAGGCTAAAGGTAGTCTAGCAAGTATGGGGGTACCATACTTGGGTTAAACCTCATGTTTGATGTTAAAACCTCATGTTTGATGTGTGCTAGTCGATTGATGTCATATGACAGTCGACTGGTGTGAGTCAACTAGGGTTTGACTGTAGAAAGTGTCCCAGTAGTCGACTGATTGGCTGAGCAGTCGACTGGTGCTCGAGAAATCGAGTACAGAATGGAGTCTCACTCGACTGCTGGGGCTAGCAGTCGAGTGAAGGCTCGATCAGTCGACTGATGGACATGATCAGTCGACTGATGTCCTATATGTTGGATTTTCCCAGCGTGGATTACACCGTTGTCTCACAGCAATAGTGTCATCAGTTGATTGATGGTCTCGAGCAGTCGAATGATCGACGATTTCCAGCCCAGGTAGTAGCTTTAAATAGAGCTCGTGGAGGATATTTCGACCAAGGTTCTTTGAGGTGTTTTGGGGCGAGTTGCTGCTGCAATTCAGGGTCTCCAAGTGCTACTCGATCAACTTAGCAAGCAAGCATTCAAGCTCGAAGTAAAGTTTTCTTTACTTGCATTTTAGTGTAGTTGCTTGTATTACTTTTGTAATCACTTGTAAGGGGTTTCTCCACCTCAGGATTGTTTCGAGAAGGAGTTGTTTGTGATTAGTGGTTGCGTGTGCATCACTAGAGCTCTTTAGAGCTCGATCCATGGAGTAGGAACCGTTCGATTCTGAACCACGTTAAATACTTGTGTAATTGTGTTTGTCGTATTTCGTTATTGCTATTTGTTTTATTTTCGCTGCGCTAACGAGATTTGTAGACAAATGCAATCGAATTCCATCAACGTACGAGCACGACGCTATTCACCCCCCCTCTAGCGGTCAACATTTCCTCTACAAAGATGTTATAAGATATGGTATTTAGTTTTGGCGGCTCATAATGGCATTGTAGTTGTTTGTCTTTCTACGGTAGATTTGTATTCAGCTAAGGTTACGTCTCCTATATAAGGGTGAGCAACACTGGTGGAAGGTATGATCTTTTTCTACACTCAAGTCATTTTCTTCACTTTGCTCATTCCTTCACTTGTGTAGCCACAAGTTTTTTTTTACTCAACCCAGAGTTGACTTGACCATCGGAGGAATCACACCAACCACGTCGATGCCTGCTGACGAGTGTTAATGCGTAGGGTTGCTTAACTATTTAATTTACGAATTATCATTCGGGTTCTTACCCTTTCGGGTTAATAGTAATTCTCTAGAAGAAAGGAAGGGAAGAGCTTGAGCATGGAAGGAGTACCATCAAATTGACACTGTTTGTGAGAAACTAAGCAAACAACCATAAGTATTTCAACATCAATGTCAAACTCTCATGAGGAAGGATCGGAAGAGAAACAATCACCTCTTTCGGTGATGATAAAAAATGTTCCTTGGGAACAACTATCCAGAATGGTGGCAAATGTGGTCTGGGAAACCCTACAACAAGAAGGTTAGATTTTGCCCAAAGAAGGTGAGGACAAAAACACCCCTCTGAATATGGCACCTAAGGAATCTATCATGCAAAGTTCTAGGAGAGCGCTCTCAATCAACCAAGAAAAAAGGCCAACGGGTAGTATATTGATGTGTTTCTCCAATAAGGTCTATCCCGAACGGGATCTTATTTTTTGAGATCATATTGGAAAAGTTACCTCCTCCAATTTTCTCCACCACAAGTTGATGATTATAATGGTACTACTGATCCGGAGGAACATTTGAATCGTTTTGAAAATTCTACACTCCTTCATCAATATTCAGATGAGATTAAATGCAGAGCATTCTTCACCACTCTGGTTGGACCTACTTAGCAATGGTTCATCATTTTACCTTTTGGATCAGTTTGTTCATTAGAGGACTTCGTGATGATGCTTTTACATCATTTTCCAAGCTCTAAGAGGTATCAACCTACTTCCCTTAGTTTGTTTAACATAAAAAACCACAGAAGTCCTAATGGGAATATATAAAGTGATTTACTCGAGCCACACTGGAGATACCTTCCATATATAGGAGATGAGATGAATGTTGAGGAACTTGATGTATGCTAGAGGGGGGGGGTGTGAATAGTGTTTCACCATTTCGTTGTCAATCTCAATCATGTGCTTGTCTATAAGTTGTTAGTGCGCAGCGGAAATAGAAATAAACACAAACAAACAATTCACACACACAAGATAAGATTTTATGTGGTTCGGAATCCTAGTTCTTACTCCACGGTCAAGCTCGAGAGTGAGCTCTAGTGATGCACCTCCACTAACTCTTCTCCTTCTCGGAAACAATCCAGAGGTGGAGAAATCTCTTATAAGGAGTTTATACAAGAAGAAACAACCAAATACAAATGGAATGAGAGAATACAAAGCAAAACACTTTACAAGTGCGCTTTTGATTGTTTGTTGATTTGGTTGCTTTGAAGGACTTTGAAGACCTGAAATGCAACAACAATTCCTCCAAAAAACTCCAAGAACTAGCTTCCTTCTTCTCCACCGAAGTCTCCTTTTAAAGTCTCCACTCGAGCTAATTTTCTACCTAGAAATCAACTGAACTTACCCATCAATCAACTACCCCCTTGACTATTGTCTCACAACAGATTAATCCACATCAAAAATAGTCGATCAGTCGACTGCTCATAGCTATCAGTCGACTGTCATGAGCAAACAATTGACTCAAAAACATTCTATATCCTGCCCACTTAAGGCCACTTGACTGCCAGTGGCCAATCAACTAGTGCAAGCCACTTGTCGACTGCCAGAGTACCAGTTAGTAGTCGAGCCACAGTCAACTACTTGACTAGTCGACTGGGTCATAACCCCAGTCGACTGCTCAAGTCTTCTGAGCCCTTCAAGTGATGAGCACTCGACCAGTCGACTACCAAACAATCTAGTAGATTATTTTAACCCATCAGTCGACTGAATCAAGCTCCAATCGATTGGTAAACCTCAAAACTGAGGTTTAACACTCCCCTCATACTTGACACTTAGCCTTAGCCTATACCTTATAAGCCTTCACACCACTTCCATCATCCTCGCACCTTTGGTTCGAGTCCACGACTTCTCACCCTTGCACTAGCCTTCAAATGCTTCCATCAACGTTGTCATGCTATCGAATCTATCTTTGCCAAGAGGTCGCACCTCCAGGACTTACGCTGCCAAGACTACACACTTGGACTTACACGGCCAAGACTCCACCCTTAGACTTTCCTTTTCCATGTCTCCATACTTAGACTTTCGTCGCCAAGACTACACACTTGGACATACACGACCAAGACTACACCCTTGGACTTTCTTTTGTCAAGTCTTCATACTTGGACTTTCGTCGCCAAAACTATACACTTGAATTTACACGACCAAGACTACACACTTAGACTTTTCCTTGTCAAGTATCTATACTTGGACTTTTCCTTGCCAAGTCTCCCAACTTGGACTTTCACTCGAGTCTTACTCAAGCTTGGTCAACCTTGATCTGAGGTTTGACTTGAGGTTGATTGCTTCAACAATCACCCTTAAACAATCTCCCTCATATGACCTTAGATGTTCCAAATCATCCATTAGTCATACGATTATACATATGGTCAAATGTATTATAAAACGTTAAAAAACTACTCAAGTTTCCTTTTTGATGTTTGACAATACCTTTAAGTTAGGCTAACCCATAGACCCAACTTGACTCTTCTTATGCCAAGGCATAGTGAAGGTTTTCTAACTTAAACCCTTCATTTCTCTCCCTTTGACATACATCAACAAGTCTCTCATGTTCCTTCATTCTCTCCCTTTATCCAAAGTCATCTTGGATGCTTTCATTCTCCTTAGTGATAAAACCCTTATCACTAAATGAAAGACAATTATTCACTCTCCCCTTTTTTAACTTTCATCCATCATGTCTGGATGGACAAACTCCCCTAAAGGCTTGCTCCCCCTTAACCATTGCACCAATAATGTCTTTGGAGACTTCCTAAGCCTATAGAAAATCTAAACAATCAAAGATAAGGCTAAAAGTTCAAACTTGAACTTTAACATTCCTTAAAATTTGATTTTCACCCTAATTAGCTTTCCTAATCATTTTTAAATGCTTCTATAAGCATATTATAGGGTTAGGAGAGATTAGGGAACTTAAGAGTGCTGATAATTAGCTAAACAAACTTGTTCAGTCAAATATCAGCATCATTAGTCGATTGGCTACACGCAACAGTCGATTGGTGTCTGATTTTCCAGGAATCAAACTTTTTTAGTCAGATTTTAAAAATACATAAGTAATTTTACATTTTAAGAAAAATCTTAAAATTTCATGCATACATTACTTATGCTAAATACAATGGGTAAAAAATAATTTAATATTAAAATACTCATTATGTTGGTGCAATCGACCTAGGTCATGATTGACCAGATTCGAGTTTGACCCGAGTAGTATTTTGATGTTAAACAAAATGATTGACAATGTGATTGTCATGGGAAGTCCAAGAATGGTCTTGGCATTTGAGAAGTCAAGTCATGTGTACTTAGCAAAGGAAAAGTCCAAGCATGGGTCTTGGCAATGGTAAAGTCCAAGTCTTGGGTACTTGGCATGGAAAGTCCAAGTGAACTTTGGCGGTGAAAGTCCAAGTATGGATACTTGGCAATTGGGAAGTCAAAGGGTGTGATATTGGCAGTGTAAAGTCCAAGTTGTAGTCTTGGTGGCATAAGTTCAATATTTGGCGACGTAAAGTTCAAGTGTTTGTCTGGGCGGCATAAGTTCAAATGTATCTTGGCAAAGTAGACCCGGTTAGTATGACAATAACCGATGAAAACACCTGAAAGTTGGCGTATGGATGAACAAATCATTGATGACTTGGAGGGATTCGATAGGCATGAGGCTGATGGAGGTGGCTAGAAGGCTTAGGTCTTGACTAAGGGTGTTCTATCAAGTATGAGGGGATTATACTTAAGTTAAATCTCATGTTTGAGGTTTATCAATCGACTGGGGTTATGGATCATTCGACTGCCCGAGTATTTAACACTTGACAGCCTAGTCAACTTGGATCAGTTGACTAAGATTATGACGATCGAGTCGGGGTAGTCGCCGAGCTTCACTCGGGTGAAGCTTTGGCGATCGTAGCGACTTTAGACGGTCGAATGCTAGGGTTCGACGATCGACTAATTTAAGCGGAAAGCTTTGGTAGTTGGTGACCAATCGACTATTGGGCATCGATCATTCGATAGATAGGTCATTCTGTAGTATTTTTTGGAGTTTTTCTAACATGGATTGAACTGTTGTGAGACAATGACACTATGGGCAGTTGACTGGAGCCTTTTGGCAATCGACTTCTAGGCGTGAAATCAACCATCTGCAGATTATAAAAGGAGCATATAATGGAGGATTTTGTATTAGTGTCAGCCCTTAGTGCCACTCATGAGATGATTGATTAGGGATTATATGTATCATATTTCATTAATAATAGGCAAAGATTGATTATTATATTTACTTTATATGTGTGCCAGTAAATAAATATAATAATGCCCTTGAATAGTAGGTTCTAATCTATAGTATATCAATTAGTAAAATTGATTATGAGAAGCTGTAGAGAACACTATTCTTAAACATTCTTAGTCAAGTATTATATTAATAGACAAAGGGATATATTGATACATTGAGACTAGCATGTAGGTCAATGGATGACTTGATCTCACAAGTCATAGATATGTAATATCACATTGACACATGAGTATATATATTGGAGAATATGTGTACTGAATTGACCCGCCATGAAAAAGTATCATGGATCGTTATATGAGTGTCATATACTTTCTCATATGACTATTGGTATGAATAGTCCTTAGACCTGAAGTCACTATGGTTCCCTACATAAGGAGTTATGTACTTTGGTATCGTCTAATGTCACACTGTAACAGGGTGTACTATAACGGCGATTACTGGATATGTAACGAATTATGCAGAGGGATGTGAGTGATGTAGATGAGATCTATCCCTCCCATATGACGGGAGTGATATTTTTGGCCTCTTGATAGAGTATGACCACGAAATACATGGTTATGCTCAAATGAGTCAATATGAGATATTGAGCTCATTTATTTGAGTGAGTCTACTTAGGGATCAAGAAACATAAAGATCGATAAGGGGATGACACGATCTATGTCTCATTGATCGATCTCAGATATCAAGGATAGAAGGACACCGTCGTACATGATAGTAGTCACGGAAAGGTTGTCAGATCTCGACTTTCTTGTAGCTTGGGTAGCAATGATGTATTGCTAGATGCTGCTCATTGCTTATGTGTCTAAAATGGTTTTAGATACATTGCCAACGTTACAAGAGCCTATTGGGTCACACACAAATGACATTCTATTTTGGAGATGATTTCGAACAATTGAGAAAATGGCCAAGACTTGAGTTAGACTCAAACTGGTTAAACTTGAGTTAGACTCAAGTTGAACCATGGAAGATGATTCATCATCATCTATCATCATGCATGATTAATGTGATTAATCATGCAAGGGAATACCAAGGGCCTTGGTATTCATGATGAGGAGATGAGGGGTTTAATATATTCATTAGGAGATTAAATCTTCTTGATGAAGAGTTTTTAATGAGGAGATAATGGGTTTTGATGGCTTGAAGATAACTAGGTTTTAACATGAAAGCTAGTAATGGGTGTGTGTTGGACGTGCAAATCCAAAAAGCTAAGAGAAAGAGTTCTCTTCTTCCTCTCCTTCTTCTTCCAAGGGTTCTTGGCGTTTGCTAGGGTTGCTATCACACCGTGACTCCAAAATTGCTGAGTGTCAATGTGGATACCTTAGAGATACGGTTATCCTTACCATATTGAGATCTGACAGTGTTTGGATTAGCGGGATTGCGAAGGGCACGCATCGAAGGTATATTTCTTCTTCTAGATAAGATCTAGAAAAAGTAGGATATGAAACAACTTATATGTTTTTGCATGGATCTCTGGTGGGATCCGATTTATAATTTTTGTTTCCGTTGCGGTTGTGTGAAGAATTCCCCCGTGATGTTGTGAACATCACAATCCAGAATTTCCCAACATTTTGGCCATGATTCTTGGGACAATTTGAAGGGGAAGTGTTGCTACATTTCAGACCTTCAAGAGCAATTCAAAGCAAGCAACAAGCAAGGCAATCAAAACACTCTCTTGTAGAGTTTTTCTTTGCATTTCATTTGTACTCTCGTAGTTGATTGTATCTTGTTGTTGTATTACTTTTGTAATCACTTGTAAGAGGTTTCTCCATCTCTGGAGTGTTTTTTGAGAAGGAGAGGTTCATTAGTGGCGGTGTGCATCACTAGATCTCACTTGAGCTTGACCCGTAGAGTAGGAATCCTAGGTTTCGAACCACATTATATCTTCGTGTTGTGATTGTGTTGTTATTGTCATTTTTTATTTGTATTTGTATTTGTATTTCGTTGAGCTAATAACAATTGTAGACAAGTAATCGAAAATGATCGAACGAATTCCAAGCGACGAAGCAAAAACACTATTCACTCCCCTTTAGCGACGCCATCTTTCCTAACAAGTGGTATCAGAGCCCGGGGCTCTCAAAAGAACAAATCGCTCTGATACCTAATAAGTGGTATCAGAGAGGGTCGCTCTTCAAGGATTAACAACCAAGGGAGCACGCTAGAGGCAAGATGGAACCAAGTCTTGGATTAGGCCGTGACATCAACACTCCACTGCCATATAGATTTTACGGAATTGGGGGTTTTGACCAATGGAAGGAGAGTATAGAGACCTTCCTCATGATGAACATCGAAGATGAGTTCATCTTGATGGAAGGATTCGAATATCCAGAGGGTCGAAGGGAGGATTCCTCAAAATGAAGAAATGGACCGAGGAACAACTCCAAAAATTCGAGAAAAATAAGAAGGTAACAAAATTTTTGGTTGATTTAATTCCTAATGACCTATTATATAGGATAGGTCAATATCAAGATGCCAATGATTTATGGAGTAAGCTAGCCAAACTCCATGAGAACCCTTCGCCGACCCAAGTAGAGAAGGAGACCGAGGAAGAATCATCATCATCTTCACAAGAGCTTGAGGAATCGGAGGTTGAAAGGTCGTCAACATCCGAAGAAAAGGTAGTTAAAGAAGCCTCTACTTCAAGGATTGATGGGGAGGATAGAGCTTCAACACCGGAACAAGAATTGGAGGAGAGATCTTCCACTCCGGAGGAAGAGCAAGAAGAAGCTTCAACATCCGGGAGAGATGAAGAACAAAGTCAAAATTCTGGCCTAGGTAACTCAAGCACAATAAATAAAGATAAAAATCATATTATGTGATTTGAGTGTAGCAAAAATGGACATTATAAGAGTAAGTGTTTGAAATGAGTCAAGAAGACGACACAAGTGGTGTCAAAGGCCAATGAGGCTAGAGCCCCAACAATTAAGAGCAAAGAGCACATTGTGTGTTTTAAGTGCAATCAAAGGGGCCACTATAGAAGTCAATGCCCTAGGGGGAGGAAGCAAACCAAGGGCAAAGGAGGAGCTTCACATGTAGGGGGAGCTTCTAAAGCAAACTCTAAGGTAAATTTCAATAATGCTCCTACTTTATGTAATGATAGGAAGCATGCTAGAAATTTCCTTGCTATTACTCATGAAAGCATGCTAGAAATAACAAATATTATTGCTTAGGTGTCAAGCATGTTAATTTATCTAAGGGAAAATCTAGAATCAATAACTCAAGAACAATTCTACCTAAGGAAACTATTAGGAAAATAGAGAATCATTTAGGCATTAACCCTAAGAAGGGTAGACATATGCCTAAAAGGAAGAACAATGCCTAAAGAACAAATGAAATTCAAAATTTGAGGCATTAGTGGAAGAAAATCAAGCTTCGAGGTCAAGGCTTGAGAAATTAGAGAATATCCTTAGAAGAATGACAAATTCAATTAATGAGTCTAATGATAAAAAATTAGGATCTAGGAGGCAAGAGTCTTCCAAGGATAGGAAAGACTTGGGTCACAAGCCTAAGTCCAAGGAGGTTATACCAACCTACCATAGCGTTCCATTTGACATGAAACCACCCATAGGTCTAGGAAAACCAAGGTTACTAGGGAAATCATCCCTAAGGCTAACCATGGTAAGCGTCAAGTGACTAAGGCTTCAAAGAAGTCTAGGAACATCACTAGCAAGGTTACAAGTAGAGCTACCCCTAGAGTTGACCTTGACAAGACCTAAATGACCAAGGCTTTAAAAGTCTAGAAGGGTCATTAGGAAGGTATTAAGGGAGGATATCCCTAGTGGGTACCTAGTCAACCGAATGAGCTAAAATAGATTTTGGGTTCCTACGAGCGTGATTCCCTCACGCTAGATGAGTTAGGATGTGTCATCTTGAATTGGTGAGGTAGTTAACTTAACCATAACAAAGTTGACACTTTAGGACATTTTCAAGGTTATGAGATACCTTGAAAATAAGTTTGGATTTATTTCCTAAAAGATTTTAGGATGTGCCAATTAAATTTGAGAAGTTTAAAAAATTGATCAAATTGACACAAGTTAGGTTTTAGAATCATAGTGTATCATTTTAGATTTTTGGAACATTTAAGAATGGATATTATGGAAAATTGAATTTAATTCTTACAAATGATAATTAATATTAAAATTTAGGTATTCTTATACCTTTACATTTTATTTTCCATATTTTGTTTGTCATGTATCATGTCATGACATCATATTTCATTTAATTATTTAAAATGTCATGATAATGCTTAGGTTTAATTTTTGTGTCATGCTTATGCTTAGGTTTAATTTCATGCAATGACATCATGATTATTGGCAATGCTTCATTTATGCTATAATTTTATGCCATGATTATCATTCATGCATTTAGGTTAATTAAAATTGATTTAAGGACAATGATATGATTTGAAGTCCCATGTATAAGGAAATCAAATAGAGTTGTCTAGAAAAATACATGAAAGCCTAAGAAACTAAACTCACATCTCATAAGAACATTCGATTGATATGTGTGTGTATTGATACACTTTAGACACATGTGAGATACTAGGAAATGAGTTAAGTTCATGTGCTTATTTAGTACATCATAATGAACTTAGAACTCATTAAGTGATAATGATGAATCATGAGGAAAGCTAATGTGCAAGTCATGTACATCTAGCCCATAGACCATGGTTCAAAATAGATTTTCAAAAATATTTTAAAATCATTTTAGAGAACCTTGGTGAAGACTATCTTTTGATAACAATAGTTGGTACAAAGTAGGCTCAAAACATTGAAATTTTCAATGGCTTTAAACTTTGTATCAATCTTTTAGTTTAATGAGTATTTTAATTTAAAACTATTTTCACCCATCATATTTCATGTAAGTAATGTATAAATGAATTTTCTAGATTTTTCAAAATACATCTAATTACTTAAGCAATTTTCAATTTCGTTTCTGATTTCTACATTTGCAGATATCAATTAACTTCCACTTAAGGGCAATCGACTAATGTTGATGGCAGTCGACTAATTGCTGATCAAGTCAACTGCTGGGCTAATTTCAGATAAACAAGAATTGTTTAACTCATTTTTAGCCATCCCTAGCTGCCCTAACTGCTCCTAACCCTAGAATATACTTTGGAAAGCATTAGAATGGTGAAAATTCATTGGAAATGAATTAGGAGAGTTATTTTGGGTGATGTATCAAATTTTAAGATGTGTGAAAGTTCAAGTTTGAACTTTTGCTTTTATTTTTGATGGTCTAATGTTCCTATTGGCTTATGAACTCTCTAAGGACATTGTTGGTGCAATGGTCATGGGGGAGCAAGCCTTTAGGCGGAGATTATCTATCAAAGAATGATGGATGAGCATTCCTCAAAAAGGGGATGAATTAGAGAATAGTGAGGATTGCCTCTCATTTAGTGAGATGTATTTTTATCACTAGGAAGAGTGAAGGCATTCAAGATGATTTTGGACCAAGGGGGAGAATGTAAGATCTCATTGGTATATGAGACATCGATACCCTTGGGAGACTTTTTGATGTATGTTAAAAAGGGGGAGAATTGATGGCTTGAGTTAGGTAGCCTAACTCAAGTGCTTTGTTAAACATCAAAAAGGAGGAGATTGTTACTGCAATTGGTCCAGGTCACGATTGACCAGACTCGAGTTTGACTCGAGTAGTATTTTGATGTTAGACAAAATGATTGACAATGTGATTGTCATGGAAAATCCAAGAATGGTCTTGGCATTTGAGAAGTCCAAGTCATGTGTACTTGGAAAAGGAAAAGTCTAAGCATGGGTCTTGGCAATAGTAAAGTCCAAATCTTGGGTACTTAGCATGGAAAGTTCAAGTGAACTTTAGCGGTGAAAATCTAAGTATGAATACTTGGCAATTGGGAAGTCCAAGGGTATGATATTGGTGGCGTGAAGTCCAAGATGTAGTCTTGGTGACATAAGTTCAATGTTTGGCGATATAAAGTCCAAGCGTTTATCTTGGCGACGTAAATCCAAATGTATCTTAGCAAAGTAGACCTGGTTAGCATGACAATAGCCGATAGAAGCACCTGAAAGCTAGGGTATAGATGAACAAGTCATGAATGACTTAGAGGGATCCAATAGGCATGAAGCTGATGTCGGTGGCTAGAAGGCTTAGATCTAGGCTAAGGGTAGTCTATCAAGTATGAGGGGATCATACTTGAGTTAAACCTTATGTTTGAGATTTATCAGTCGACTGGGGTTATGGATCAGTCGACTGGTCGAGTGTTTGACACTTGGTAGCCTAGTCAACTTGGATCAGTCGACTGGGATTATGATCAGTCGACTGGTCAGGTAGTCGACTGAGCTTTCACTGCTCGGGTGAAGCTCTGGCAGTTGACTGATAGCTTTGGGTAGTCGACTGGCCTTGGGCAGTCAATTGCTAGGGTTCGATAGTTGACTGATTTAAGCGGACACAAGCACAGAAACTTTGGTAGTCGACTACTGGGCATCAATCGACTATTAGTAAGGGAAGTTGACTATTGTAGTATCCGTTGGAGTTTTTCCTGCGTGGATTGAGTCGTTGTGAGACAACGACACTATGGGCAATCAACAGGAGCCTTTTGGCAGTCGACTACAAGGCACGAAATCATCCATCTACAAGTTACAAAAGGAGAAACTAATGAAGAATTTTGGTCATGGTTCTTGAGGTGATTTGAAGGGAAAGTGCTGCTACATTACAGACTTTCAATAGCAATCCAAAGCAAGCAAAAAGCAAGGCAATCAAAGCACTCTCTTATAAAGTTTTTCTCTGCATTTCAATTGTACTCTTGTAGTTGATTGTATCTTGTAGTTGTATTACTTTTGTAATCACTTGTAAGAGGTTTCTCTATCTCCGGAGTGTTTTTCGAAAAGGAGAGGTTCATTAGTGGTAGTGTGAATCACTAGTGCTCACTTGAGCTCGACCCGTGGAGTAGGAACCCTAGGTTCCGAACTACGTTATATCTTCGTGTTGTGATTGTGTTATTGTTGTCATTTGTTATTTGTATTTATATTTTTATTCCGCTGCACTAACAATAATTGTAGACAAGCAATCGAACACGATCGAACGAATTCCAAGCGACGATGTAAAAACTCTATTCACCCCTCTCTAGCGATGCCATCGTTCCTAAAACATTATTTTGAGAGAATGATATAAAGTTCAAAACCATTTAAAACTTCAATATTTTTTGCCTAACTTGTATCAATCCTATCAATGGTGATTGTTATCAAAAAAATAGACTTCCCCAAGGTGTTCTAAAATGATTTTAAAATTATTTTCAAATCTTATTTTCAATCATGGTCTATGAGCTAAATGTACATAACTTGTATATTCCTCATGATTTCTTTCTATGATTTAATGAATTTGAGTTCATTTTGATGTACCATATTTGCACATCGAACTTAACTCATTCTCCTAACAACTCACATGTGCATAGAGTGTTTCAATACACACACATGTTATCCTATAGTCTCTGTGAGATGTGGGTTTTGGTTCTTCCCTAAATCAAGGGTTCATGCATATCTAGGTATATCCATTTGATTCCTTTATCTAGGATATCAAATAATGTCATTTGTTCTTAAATTCAATTTTAATAATCTTAATGCATGAATTATGATCATGACATATATTGATTGTATAATTTAAAAATATTTGTCAATGATGCATGATGTCATGACATAATAAGTATTAGCAAAGTACTATCATGATATTTTAAATAATCATATGGAATATGATGTCATGACATGGATTATGGCAAACAAAGCATGACAAATTTTATAGTATAAAGGTATAGAAATACCTAAGTCTTAAATCAAATTGTCATTTTCTAGAATTTTGTCAAATACTATCATTGACATAATAACATCAACTCCCTCAAGTATGCCAAAATCCCAACTTGACACACTATTGACCTTTAACCTAATCGTGCCAAATATGATCAATTTTTAAACTTCATAATTTCTATTGGCACATTTTAAAATATTTTAGGATCAAAATCTAATCTTGTTTTCAAAATATCACTATACCTCGAAAATGCTCTAAAGTGCCAACTTCACTATGGTTAGGTTAACTACCTTTCCATGTCGACACATCTTACACCCATCTAGTGTGAAGGAATCACACTCCTAAGAACCTAATACTTATTGAAACTCCTTGGATTTTCTAGATATTCACTAGGGATGGCTTCCCTTGGTACCTTTTTAATGACTCTTCTAGGCTTCTTAGAAACCTTAACCATTGTGGTCTTATTAAGGTTAACCAAAGGGATATCTTCCCTTATAACCTTCTTGGTGATTCTCCTAGGTTTCTTAGAAGCCTTAGTCACTTGATTCTTATCAAAGTCAACTCTAGGAATGACTTCCCTTGTAACCTTGACTTTCCTAGACCTAGGATTAGTTCTATAGTTAAATGGAACATTATAGTATGATGACTTGATTTCTTTGGACTTGGGCTTGTAACCAAAACCTTTCTTGTCATTAGATGTTTCTTGCCTCCTAAATCTTGAGTTTTTCCTACTAGACCCTTTAATTGAATTTGTCATCTTTACAAGGGTCTTTTCCAATTTATCAAGTCTTGATCTCAAGACTTGATTTTCTTCTTCTAATTTCTCCATCTTTGATTTTCCATTATTTCCCTGGACAATTTTCTTCTTCCTAGGCATATGTCTAGTCTTTTTAGGATTTTTTTCCTAGGTTTCTATCTACCTTAGGTGGGGTAGTTTTAGATCTAACAATCCTAGAATTTTCCTTAGTCTTAATATCATAATGTTTAGCACTAGACAATAAACTTTGTTGCTAGCATCCTTCTTATCATGAGACTTTGAAATTGCATTACGACAAAATTCATAATTAGCATGCTTTTTGTTATGAACAATTGAAGGTGCATTATTAAATGTCACCTTAGCCTTAGGAGCTCCCTCTACACTAGAGCTCTCTACCTTGTCCTTGGTTGGGTACCTCCCTCTCGGACATTGGCTCCGGTAGTGACCCTTTTGGTTGCATCAGAAGCACACTATATGCTCCTTGCCTTTTCATATCGGGGCTTCGGCCTCCTTGACCTTCCCTTTGGCCTTGGGTGCCACTTGAATCTTCTTCTTGACTCTGTTTGGGCACTTTCTCTTATAATTCCCCTTTTCACTGCACTCAAAGCAAATTATATGTCTTTTATGTTTAAGAATTGCATTTGAGTTACCTTCAATGGTAGTAGGGGACTCTTGAGCTTGTTCTTCATTGGCTTCGGATGTAGAAATCTCCTCTTCTTGCTTCAACATTGAAGACCTATCCTCCCCATCAATCCTAGAGATGGAGACTTCTTCCATTTCTTCCACTTCAAATTTTGAGCATCTCTTAATGTCTGAATCTTCAAGCTCTTGAGATGATGAGCTTTCTTCCTTGGACTTCTCCTCACATTGTATCGGTGAAGGATTTTCATGGAGCTCGATCAATTTTCTCCATAACTCCTTAGCATCGTAGAATTCTCCTATACTATATAATAAATCCTTAGGTATTGAAGTAGCTAAAATTATTGCTACCTTTTAATTTATCTTGATTTTTCAGATTTGCTCATCGGTCTATTTCTTCTTCTTGAGGATTCTCCCTTTCTTGTCCATTGGTGGGGGTGGGTGGGGGGGGGGGGGGGGGTTCAAATTCATCTACAACACTAAATCAATTCTCAATATCACTCATAAGAAAAATACTCCATCCTACTTTTCCAATACGTGAAATCTTAGCTATCGAAAGTAAGTGGAACTTGTGTGTTGTAGCCTATTCCATCATCGAACTCCATTTCTCTTATAGCTATGCTATCTTGGCAATTAGTCCTTGGAGAGCACTCTCGCTCTGATACCAATTGTTGAGGACCTTGATATATGCTAGAGGGGGGGGGGGGGGTGAATAGCATTTCACGATTTCGTCGACGATCTCAATAGTGTGCTTGTCTACAAGTTGTTAGTGCGCAACGGAAATAGAAATAAACACAAACAAACAACTCATAAGCACAAGATAAGATTTTATGTGGTTCAAAACCCTAGTTCCTACTCGATGGCTGAGCTCTAGAGTGAGCCCTAGTGATGCACCACCACTAATTCTTCTCCTTCTCAGAAACAATCCGAAGGTGGAGAAACATTTTACAATGGAGTTTGTACAAGGAGAAACAACCAAATACAAATGAAATGAGAGAATACAAACAAAACACTTTACAAGTGCGCTTTTGATTGCTTGTTGATTTGGTTGCTTTGAAGGGATTTGAAGACCTAGAATGCAGCAACAATTCCTCTCCAAAAACTCCAAGAACCGACTTCCTTCTTCTCCACTGAAGTCTCCTTTTAAAGCCTCTGCTCGAGCTGATTTTCCACCTAACAATCAACATGCCTTACCCACCAATTGATTGCCCACTTGACCATTGTCTCACAACAGATTAATCCACATCAGAAATAGTTGATCAGTCGACTGCTCATAGCCATCAGTCGACTGTCATGAGCCAATAGTCGAATCAGAAATATTTTGTGTCTTGTCCAATTAATTCCAGTCGATTGCTCAACCCTAGTAGTCAACTGTCAGTGGCCAGTCAACTAGTACAAGCCACTTGTCGACAGCTAGAGCACCAGTCAATAGTTGAGTTATAGTCGACTACTCGACCAGTTGACTGGGTCATAATCTCAGTCGACTGCTCGAGTCTTCTGAGGCCTCCGAGTGTTGAGCACTAAACTAGTCGACTAGTCCATAACCCCAGTCGACTATCAAATAATCTGTCCGATTATTTTAACCCACCAGTCGATTGAACCAAGCTCCAATCCACTGGTAAACTTTAAATTTGAGGTTTAATATCCAAGTATGTGTTAGGGCAATCAACCCGTGATATGGTTTTGATGTGTGTGGCAAAGGGTTTAAGTTAGGGTGATTGGATTTTGATATGTGCGTTGGAGTCTTGCAGGACTTAGTAATTCGTACATAGAGCATTGACAAGATCACCAACTCATAACCTCGGGCTTGAGTCGGCGAAGGAGCATTGTAGAGCCGTGCACTTGATGCATCCGAGGGACCGCCGAACGAGATGACTTGAAGCGAAGCCAAAGAAGCAGACTTCGAGGGCAAGAGACGCGAAGGAGCATTGTAGAGTCATGCGCTTGATGCTGGCGAGGGACGTGGTTGCGAACGAAGAGAGATTCGGCGAGGGACTTCAAGTGAGATGAGAGAATGAGTGAAATGTAAGTAGCTCATTAGGTGAACTTGGCCGAATGGCTGAGTGTCGGAGGCTCGACCATAAGGGTTGAGATTTACCCAACCACCGGATGCTCAAACAGATGTTGAGTTTAAGGTTTACTCGACATCAGTCGACTGCCATGACATGGCAGTCGACTGCTCCAAGTCGATCGTCAATCGACTGGTGTGTGGCTGATGAATCAAGTCGACATCAGTCAACTGCTTAAGGGAAGCAGTCAACTGATCACATTGTGCACGTTCATAAAAGCGAGTCGTCACTCAATTGGAAGTCGACATCAGTCGGCTAATGATATCATCAGTCGACTGATAATCCGACTGTTGGAGAAGGCGACCGCGGATCCCACGAATCCGGTCTAGTCAGAAGACATTGGAGTCGTCATCAGTCGACTGATAGTGTCCAACGGGAAGATTTGCTTCCTCTCTATAAAAAGAGAGGGTGGGGGCTTTTAGATGGTTAATGCTCATGCTCTAAACATCCTACTAAGTTCCCCACAAAGCTAAAACTCCTTCTCTAGTTTTCTTTCACATCTATTGTAAAAGAAGGAGTGTTCTCATTGTTGTAAAGGTTTACCTCCACCTTGCTTGGGCTAAAGGGAGAGACCAATAGTGGATTGGTTTCGGAGTGATTCACCGGAGACGAATCGGATCGTGGATTAGCGGCGAGGTCGTGAACCACGTTATATCGTGTGTTAGCATTGATTTTATTTTTGCTTATCATTATTGCTTGTTAGTTTTGTTTCCGTTGCGCTAATTATATTTGTAGACAAGCAATTCCGTTCATACGACGAAAGAGGGCTATTCACCCCCCTCAGCCGGCCACCAATGTTCCTACAAGTGGTATCAGAGCCAAGGCACGTGTCAACGGACTAACCGCCGCAACAAGCACTACATCAAGGATGGCCGGCTCTAATATTCATCCACCGAAGTTTGAAGGGGAATTTGCATGGTGGAAGAAACACATGGAGGTATTCTTTGAAACCGACTTTGAAATTCTATTAATAATGGAAAATGGTTTCGAGATACCTAGGGATGAAAATGGGGAGCAAATAGAGAAGACAAGATGGACAAAGAGATAAAGAAAGGAGTACTTGGCGAACTCGAAGGCAAGCATCACTTGTATAACGTACTCCCCCAACAAGAAGTAAATCGGATAGGGGAATGTGCAAGCGCTAAGGAAATGTGGGAGAAACTCATAGAACTCCATGAAGACACTTCCGAGGCCAAGCTTGCAAGGAGAGACCTTCTTCGCTCCCAACTAACAAATATCAAACTTGAAAAGGGAGAAAAGGTAACCTCATTATGTTGGTGCAACAATGCTCCAAGCATTTATATGTTTTGATGTTTGGCTAATCATCTAAGTTAGGCAATATCTTGTGATCTAATTACGAATGTGTTTAAGTGACAGGGAAATCCAAGGATGAAGTACTTGGTAAAAGGAAGTCCAAGTATGATCTTGGCAAAGGAAGTCCAAGGGATGGACTTGGCGGCATAAGACCAAGTTTGTAGTCTTGGCAACATAAAGTCCAAAGTGAACCTTGGCAAAGGAAGTCCAAAGTAAAGTCTTGGCAGCATAAGTCCAAGCTTGTAGTCTTGGCAGCGTAAAGTCCAAGCATTTGGCAACCCAAGACATGACGAAACCGAAGGAAGCTCTTGGAAGCAAAGCGCAAAGGATGAACAAGTCGCGGACTCGGAGGGATCCTGAAGGCGCAAGGCTTATTGAGGAGCTAGAAGGTTAAGTCTAGGTCTAGGGTATAAAATCAAGTATGAATTACTCATACTTGATGAGTATCACGATCGATCGATGTCGATCGGCCGGTCGCGCGATCGATCGATCCGGTGATACCCTAACTATCGGTCGACCGCCTTGGGCATATCGATCGGCATCGCGGATCGACCGACCGATCAAGGGAAATATCGTCGCGAATCTCTCACTCGATTGCTTGATCACTCGATCACCCCATCGATCGGTGATGGAGGATCGATCGGTGATCACTTGGCCGTTGGAGATTGCGGCTACGAATCTCCACGGAGATCGCGTTGGCCGTTGGCGCGGCGATCGTGATGGCATGCATCGGTCGATCGATCGGCCTAACGGGAAAAATAGCCCTCTTCTATAAGGGGCCATGGGAAGCTTGGTGAGGCTAGTGCTCTTAATCCTACCTACATCCTCGTGCTCACCAAGCTTCCTAAGTGATTTTAGTGATTCAAAACCTCCTCTTCTCTTGTTCTTGATCATCCATCATTGAAAAGAAGAGGAGAGCCTTGTAAGACAGGTTTCTCCACCTTGGTTCATCCAAAGGAGAAAATAGTGAAGCTTGGCTCTGACTAATCCACCTTCACGGATTGCCGTGGAGTAGAGCGTCATCTCGAACCACGTAACATCGGGTGTTAGCATTGGTTTCAGTATTTCTTATTCATTATTCATTTTCGTATGTGTATTGCGTCCGCTAACTTGTTTGTAGAATCGATGAAACGCTAATCACCCCCTCTAGCTATTCCAGGTCCTAACAAGTGGTATCGAGCCGGATTGCTTGGAAGATCTCACCATCAACCAAGGCATCAATGGCTCTTCAAGAGGGATATAGCATCGCCAAGCCACCACTCTTTGATGGGAGTCACTTCGCATATTGGAAAGGTAGGATGAAATACTATTTAATGAGTAATATTGAAATTTGGCATAGTGTTGTAGATGGCTTCAAGGAACCGGTGGATGAACATGGAAACCCTATTCCGAGCAAGGATTGGACAAGAGAAATGAATAGGAGTTTCGAGTCAAATGCAAAAGCGGTACTCACCATCCAATGTGGGATTACCATGGAGCAACTTAACAAGGTGGGACCTTTCGAATCCGCCAAGGAATTATGGGAAAAGCTCATTGAGCTAAATGAAGGTTCCAAGGAATCAAAGAGGGCCAAGAAGGACCTATTGATTGGACAACTTCAAGCCTTCCAAATGAAGAAGCATGAAACCGTAAGTCAAATGCATGGAAGGTTCAAAGAAATTGTTAACGGACTCCATATCATAGGTGAGCGAGTTGACAATCGGGATTTGGTAAGGTATATTTTACAAGCATTTCCTAGAAATTCTTTATGGACTTCTATAGTTGATGCAATTAAGGTAACTAGAGATTTATCTCAAATTAAAATTGATGAATTGTTTTGTGAGTTTGAATTACATGAGCAAACTAACATGTCCTCTAAGGAAAAGGGTTTAGCTCTATTCAGTTGAAAAGAAGGACAAGAAAGAAAAGAAGAAGAAGGAAAGAAAAGAGGCATCATCATCATCATCCAGTCGGAGGATGAGTCAAGTAGCGATGGGGACTCATCTAGTGAAATGGCAAATTTTCAAGAAGCTTTATAGAAAGTCAAGAGAGTTCAAGAATAGAGAAGCAAGGAAGGGTCTCATTCCTCAAAAGGTAAATTTAATGGTAATTCAAGTTTTAATAATAATGTGATTTGCCATGCTTGCAACAAGAAGGGCACATAAAGCCAAATTGCCGGAGCTAAAAAGAAGGAAGAAGAAAAGAGAAGAAAAAGAAGGATAAAAAGGACAAGAAGCAGAAGGAGACCATGGTGGCTCAAACCACATGGGACACACCAAGCATTGAAGACTCTTCCTCCGATGATGAGCTTTGCCACATCACACGCCATGTGGCACTCATGGCCCTAGGAAATGATTCGAGCACCTCAAGCCAAGAAGATTCCTCAAGCGATGAATCGTCATCTAGTGACGATGAGGTAATGAACTCTCCTAAGGTTAAGCTCCTTTATAAATCAATTGCCTATCTTAAAGAAGCTCTAGATAAGTCAAAATCTAAGGTTAAAAGCATGAAGGTAGAACTAAAAGCCATTAGAAATGAAAAACCCTCACATATTGACTCTTGCATGCTTAAAGAAGAAAATGATAAACTTAAGGATGAGGTTAGTGAATTAAAAGCATGTTTAGAAAAATTTTCAAATGGCTCAAAGTGTCTTGACATGATTCTTAGTAGGCAAAGAGTCGTTTATAACAAGGCCGGTTTAGGATATAAGCCAAAAGAAAAAGAAGTTGCGTATATTTCATTAATTAATAGGAAAACAACCATTAAGGGTAAGGTTAAGAAAGCTTGGGTACCTAAGAAGTTTTTACTTAATGTTACCGGTCCAAATGTTTGGGTACTAAAAGCTTGTGTTTTTCATGTGATTTAGGTAGGAGAGCGAGGTATGTGGATTGTGGATAGCGGTTGCTCAACACATATGACCGGGGATGTGAGCAAGTTCTCCACAATTAAATATGTGAAGAAAGGAGCGGTGTCTTTTGGGAATAGTGGAAAACTCAAGATATTAGGTAGAGGTACAATTGAGGTATCCCCCAAAATTATTATTCACAAAGTCTTGCTAGTTGAAAATATGAAGTTTAATCTATTGAGTGTTAGTCAACTTTGTGATGCAAACTATCATGTTTCCTTTGAATCCTCTAAATGCATGATTAGACACAAGGAATTAAATGATTGCATGTTAGTTGGATATAGGAAGTCAAATATCTATTATGTTGATCTTTCATATGCTTCTAACATCTCTACTAAGTGTTTTGTTGCAAAAGAAGAGGAATGTTGGCTATGGCATAGAAGATTGAGGCACATCAACATGAAAAACATAGCCAAGGTAGCCAAGATGGAGTTGGTCAAAGGACTACCAAAGATCAAGTATGTCAAGAACAAATTGTGTGATGCATGCCAAGAAGGAAAACAAACAAAGGCATCACACAAAGGTAAAACTCTAACTAACACATCTTTACCATTAGAATTATTGCATCTTGACTTATTTGATTGCCATAGTACTCCATCTTTAAATGGTAATAAATATTGCTTGGTTATAGTAGATGATTTTTCTAGGTATACTTGGGTCTATTTTATGAAACATAAGGATGATACCTTAGAAATAATCATAGGATTTAGTAAAAGGGTTGAAAATGAAAAGAGTCTCAAAATCAACCGGATCCGTAGTGATCATGGTGGTGAATTTGAGAACTCAAAATTTTCACAATTTTGTTTAGAGCAAGGGTACAAGCATGAGTTCTCTTGTCCAAGAACACCCCAACAAAATGGGGTGGTGGAGAGGAGAAATCGTGCCCTACAAGAGGCGCTAGGACCATGCTTAATGCATATTCACTTCCTAGCTACTTGTGGCGAAGCGGTTAATACCGCTTGCTATATCCAAAATAGGGTTCAAATCCATAGGTTTTAGGAAAAACACCTTTTGAACTATGGAATGGAACTATTCCACAATTCACTATTTCAAGGTCTTTGGGTGTAAAGTTTATATCTTAAATACCAAAGATAACTTAGGGAAATTTGAATCTAAAGCGGATGAGGGAATCCTAGTTGGATACTCATCCACAAGTAGAGGGTATAGAGTCTATAATAAGAGAACCCAAGGGATTGAGAGTCCTCAAATGTTAAATTTGATGAAACCACTAGTACCTACCTAGAAAGTCCTCCATTGATAAGGATATTAATGACAATAATCAAGACATTACCCAAAAACTTCAAAATTTGACCATTAGGGGTAATGATCAAGGGGAGGAAGAGGAGACTCGATGATGAAAGAAGGGTGGAAGATAACAATGATCAAATTGAAACCCCTTCTAGAAACCTAAGAATTCATCAAGATCATCCACTTGACCAAGTAGTAAGAGATTTATCTCAAGGAGTAAGAACTAGGTCATTTCATAGACCTCCTACTAGTCAAGTTGCTCTTATCTCACAAATTGAGCCCAAATCGATCAATGATGCATTACATGATCCGGATTGGATTTTGGCAATGCAAGATGAATTGGCTCAATTTGAGAGAAGTCAAGTGTGGGAATTAGTACCTAGACCCAATGATAGCACCATAATTACTACAAGATGGGTCTTTAGGAATAAATTAGATGATCAAGGAAATATCACTAGGAATAAGGCTAGGTTGGTTGCTAGGGGATTTAATCAAGTTGAGGGGCTTGACTATGATGAGACTTATGCCCGGTTGCTAGATTAGAATCTATTAGAATTCTCCTAGGATATGCTTCCTATATGGGATTTAAACTTTACCAAATGGATGTTAAATCCGCATTCTTAAATGGTTTTATTAAGGAGGAAGTATATGTGGAGCAACCACCCGGGTTTGAGAACATAGATTATCCAAATCATGTATGCAAGCTTAGGAAAGCATTATATGGGTTAAAACAAGCTCCTAGGGCATGGTATGAAAGATTGTAATCATTCTTAATTTCTAAGGATTTTAGAAGAGGACAAGTAGATCAAACTTTGTTTATAAAGTCAACATTGAAAGATATATTCATAGCCCAAGTATATGTTGATGATATCATCTTTGGGTCAACAAATAATGATCTTCTTCAAGACTTTATAAAAAATATGGAAAATGAATTTGAAATGAGTTTGGTTTGAGAGCTTACCTTTTTCCTAGGCTTACAAGTCAAACAAACCAATGAGGGTATTCATATTTATCAAACCAAATATGCAAATGAAATGATCAAGAAATTTGGTTTGGAAAATGCCAAAATTGTAACCACTCCTATGGCCACTAGCACTAGAATAGATAGTGATCATGAAGGTAAATCAATTGATCTTAAACTTTATAGGAGTATGATTTGTAGCCTACTATACCTAACCGCTAGTAGACCCGACATTTTATTTGCGGTAGGTATGTGTGCAAGATACCAATCTTGTGCCAAAGAATCACATTTGGTAGCCGTCAAAAGAATATTAAGATATATTAAAGGCACCCTAAATGTAGGACTTTGGTATCCTAGGACTAGATCATTTGAATTGCTTGGTTATACCGATTCCGATTATGCCGGGTGCAAATTGGATAGGAAAAGTACTAGTGGTGGATGCCAATTTCTTGGGTCCTCCCTAGTTAGTTGGAGTAGTAGGAAGCAACATTGTGTTGCTTTATCAACCACCGAAGCCGAATATGTGGCTATGGGTGGTTGTGTGGCTCAATTACTTTGGATGAGACATACTCTTGTGGATTATGAGCTACACTACTCTAACATTAAAGTTTATTGTGATAATGTGAGTACCATCAACTTGACCAAAAATCCGGTACATCACTCTAGGACCAAGCACATTGAAGTGAAACATCACTTCATAAGAGATCATGTGGCAAGAGGGGACATTGAGCTTAATTATGTAGAATCTATGTCCAATCTTGCCGATATCTTCACCAAAGCTCTTCCCGAAAATGAATTTTCATCTTTAAGGAGAGAGCTTGGTATGTGCCTTGTAGAGTAAAATTCTAGGTTTGCATGATCCCATGTTTATATGTTATCTTTATACCTTGATACATCTCACAAAAAGCCTTAAGAAACCTTGATTTTTGTATTGAGACACTTAGAACCATGTGAGATGTTAGGGAAGGTGTACTTGGCTCATCATGCTTGTTATGATGCATTACTATGAGTCAATGACACACCTAGAGACATAAATACCTTATGGACCAACCATTGGGAAGGCTTGTATTCAAGCAATGAGTACATAGCTCTAAGAACATGGTTGGAAATTCCAAATCATATATATTTTAAACTATGTTCATTATATTTTGGAAAACAGTTTTCAAGTGAATCACAAAAGTGATACAAAGGTTGAAAATTCTTTAGAACTTTTGTAAGTTTCCAAATTTGTATCAATCTTGGAATCTAGAAAACATATATTTTTCAAATTATTTTTCCTTAATAAAGTATGATTTCAGAAATGTGTACGCAAAATTTCGTGATTTTTCGAGATTTCTGGAATTTTTACCGCATTTCTGAAAATGGGCTGAAAAGGCTGAAATTTCGATTTAGGTAGTAGGATCAGAATAAGCTCCATTTTCTGATATTTGGTGTATTTTTTATGTCCTAACACTCTAGTATGATAATATTGCGTATAAACGAGTTTTAGGACTGCTCAATATAGTGGTTTAGGGGGAGTTTCAATAAATTATATCCTTTTATCCCCAAAATCATTGTTGGTGCAAAGTTAGGATTTAACTTTTGAATTTTAGATTATGCTTTGCTTAAAATGTAATTTACATCCTATCTTGGATTAAGGGGGAGCTTAATTTCAATCTAATACCTTAGTCCAAGATCCAACATTCTTAATTCTTTCATCCTTCTCTTTTTGATGTATGTCAAAGGGGGAGAAGGAATACTTAAGTTAGATGATTATATGTGTATCTTTAAAAACCTAACTTAAATGATTGTCAAACATCAAAAAGGGGGAGATTGTTGGTGCAACAATGCTCCAAGCATTTATATGTTTTGATGTTTGGCTAATCATCTAAGTTAGGCAATATCTTGTGATCTAATTACGAATGTGTTTAAGTGACAGGGAAATCCAAGGATGAAGTACTTGGTAAAAGGAAGTCCAAGTATGATCTTGGCAAAGGAAGTCCAAGGGATGGACTTGGCGGCATAAGACCAAGTTTGTAGTCTTGGCAGCATAAAGTCCAAAGTGAACCTTGGCAAAGGAAGTCCAAAGTAAAGTCTTGGCAGCATAAGTCCAAGCTTGTAGTCTTGGCAGCGTAAAGTCCAAGCATTTGGCAACCCAAGACATGACGAAACCGAAGGAAGCTCTTGGAAGCAAAGCGCAAAGGATGAACAAGTCGCGGACTCGGAGGGATCCTGAAGGCGCAAGGCTTATTGAGGAGCTAGAAGGTTAAGTCTAGGTCTAGGGTATAAAATCAAGTATGAATTACTCATACTTGATGAGTATCGATCGTGATCGATGTATCGATCGGCCCGATCGGTCAGCGATCGATCGATCTGGTGATACCCTAACTATCACCGATCGCCTTGGGCATATCATCGATCGATCATCGTGATCACCGATCGCCAAGGAATCGACCGATCAAGGGAAATATCGCCACGTAGAATCTGATCTCACTCGATCGCGCTTGATCACTGATGATCACTCCATCGATCGATGGAGGATCGACCGATGATCACTGGCCGCTGAGATCGCGCTCACGAATCTCCGCGAGATCGCGTTCGTGGTCGTTGGCCGGCGATCGATGGCATGCATCAGTCGACTGATCGACGCCCAACGGGAAAAATAGCCCCTCTTCTATAAAAAGGGGCCATGGGAAGCTTGGTGAGGCTAGTGCTCTTAATCCTAACTACATCCTCGTGCTCACCAAGCTTCCTAAGTGTTTTTAGTGATTCAAAACCTCCTCTTCTCTTGTTCTTGATCATCCATCATTATAAAGAAGAGGAGATCATTGTAAGAAAGGTTTCTCCACCTTGGTTCATCCAAAGGAGAAAATAGTGAAGCTTGGCTAGGACTAATCCACCTTACGGATTGCCGTGGAGTAGGAGCGTCATCTCCGAACCACGTAACATCGGGTGTTAGCATTGGTTTCGTATTCATTTTCGTATTTGTATTGCTTCCGCTAACTTGTTTGTAGAATCGAAGAAACGCTAATCACCCCCCCCCCCTCTAGCTATTCCAAGGGTCCTAACACATTACACTCTCATTTTAAAGAAATTTTAATTGGACTAACGAGTGTAGGAGAAAAGCTATCAAACTAGGACATGATAATGAAGGCTATAGATGTCTTTCCCCGGTCCTCGAAGTGGAGCTCAATGGGGGACTCCTTCTACATCTCCAAAAATTTAGAAGTTAGCATCTTGGAGGAGTTCTTCTCAACCATGGAGCTCCATGAAACAAGGCTTGAAGGAATAAGTGAAGAATCAAGTATCAAGCCATCAAGAGGAGTAGCCTTAGTAGCCAACAAGGGGAAGAAGAAGAAGATAGAGACTCCCTCCTCATCCAATGAAGCATCCTCATCATCTTCCATGAATAGAAATGAAGATGCTTATATGGTAAGGAAGGTAAGGCGTGCTTTAAAAAATTTAAAATTTAACAAATCTTATGATAGGAGAAGGCACAAGAGGAAGATAATTTGCTACAATTGCCAACAAGAAGGACATATAAGAGATGATTGTCCCCTCTTGAACAAGAACAAAGAAGAAAGGAGGAGAAAAAAAGAAAAGAAAAAGGGGAGCAAGAAGAAGGAAGAAGAGAAGAAGGCCAAAGAAAAAGGGAAGGCCAAGACACTCAAAGCAAGGACATGGGATGATTTTTCCTCATCATCATCATCGGAGGAAGAAAACGTTTTTGTCACAAACCTTACTTTGATGGCATTTGATGATCTAGACACCTCCTCCTCCGTGCAAGAAAAATCAAGCACAAGTGAGGAGAGCTCTAGTGAAGGGGGAGGCTCATCATCATCCTCATCCGAATCCGAAGAAGAAGACATGAAAACTATGGTAACGAATCTAACTCCTAAGAAAATAGTTTACATGATTTCTAGCTTAACTAGGGACATATTTAGGGGGAAAAAAAAATAAGAGCATGCTAAATCAAATTAAGGCCTTAGAAAATAAATTAGAACAAGCATGTTTAAATGTTAATGATGATGATGCATGCTCACATGATAACTACATGCCTTTTGATGTTAATGATGCATGCATTGAGGAAAATAGGATGTTAAGGGAAAAGGTAGACTATTTGACTAAAGCCCTAGAAAAATTCATAATTGGCTTCAATACATTAAACATGATCATAGGGAGCCAAAGGGCAAGCTTCAATAGAAAAGGCCTAGGATATAAGGGAAAGACAAATGAAAAGGCCTATAAATGTTTGATTGCTAGGGGTCAAGCCAAGAACAAGATAATTGCTAGAAAATAGATCCCTAAGGAATATTTAGTGAACCCCATAGGAAAGAACTTGTATTGGGTTCCTAAATCCATCCTTAAGGGTTAGGAAAATCCTAGGATAGTCAACCATATGGAATTTACTTATATCATATTATTTGGTTGGCTTAGGATGATCGAGACTAATTTTTGAAATAGTGTTGGTTGATGATAATGCACCCATAAATAGTTTAAATCATGCTTTAGGTGATACTTGACTTATTATCATGATTTTATACCTAATGCATGATTACAAATTGATTGATACATTTGTTTCATGATCATAATGTGAAATCAATGCATATATGCCTTTATGATCATGTGATACTTAATCATGGGTAGAATTGCATGAGTTTGAAGGTTAAGTACATAAATACCTTTAGGAACATCTCACATTCACCATAAGGCTAACTTTGATTGAAAACATAGCATGGGTGAGATGATAAGATGATACTAATGGTCCACTAATACCTATGGCATTTAGATGGTCATTTTAAGTATCAAAATAATAATAATAGACCAATCATGGGGAAAACTTATGTTTAATTCATAGACATATTGCCCAAAGATCATGGTTGGATATTTCATATGTTTTCAAAACCATTTCTTACTTTAAAATCTGTGTTTTAATGCTTTGAAACAATCTAATGCAAAACTAGGTGTTAAAATTGATACCAACTTATCAAAACACTAGTTGTTTTTGAAGCTTTTGGATTTTTAGCAAATCATTGAAAATATAAGTAATTTTCATGAAAACTCATTTTTCACTGATAAAGCACTTTAAAAGAAATGTGTTGTCAAAATTTCATGATTTTTTGAATTTTTTGGAATTTTTGGTTCTTTTTTGAAATTGGTTCGAAAAATCAGAAATTCTGATCTTTGAGTGCCGATCATTGGTAGTCTGAACCAGATCGATGTATACATCAGTTTTTGTTTTTGGTATTTTTTTCCTCCTTAGAGTTGATACCTTGGATTTTAACATTTAGATAATATTTTTGATGGTGTCAAAGGGGGAGAATTGATAGGTTTAAGTTAATTATGCTAAAAGGGAAAATTTAGAATGTCTTAAGGGGGAGTTGCATGTTTAAGGGGGAGTTGTTATACTCATGTTTTTACTTACATACTTTCCTTGCTTATGGTTATTGTTATTTATTTACCTAACTTAAACAGATTGTCACACATCAAAAAGGGGGAGATTGTTAGGGCAATCAACCCGTGATATGGTTTTGATGTGTGTGGCAAAGGGTTTAAGTTAGGGTGATTGGATTTGATATGTGCGTTGGAGTCTTACAGAACTTAGTAATTCGCACATGGAGCATTGGCAAGATCACCAACTCACAACCTTGTGCTTGAGTCGGCGAAGGAGCATTGCAGAGTCGTGCGCTTGATGCATCCGAGGGACCATCGGACGAGATGACTTGAAGCGAAGCCAAGGAAGTAGACTTCGAGGGCAAGAGACGTGAAGGAGCATTGCAGAGTTGTGCGCTTGATGTTGCCGAGAGACGTGGCCGCGAACAAAGAGAGCTTCGACGAGGGACTTCAAGTGAGATGAGAGAATGAGTGAAATGTAAGTAGCTCATTAGGTGGACTTGGCCGAATGGCTGAGTGTCGGAGGCTCGACCGTAAGGGTTGAGGTTTACCCGACCGTCGGATGCTCAAACGGATGTTAAGTTTGAGGTTTACCCGACACCATTCGACTGCCATGACATGAAAGTCGACTGCTCCAAGTCGACCGTCAATCGACTGGTGTGTGGCTGATGAATCAAGTTGACATCAGTCGACTGCTTAAGGGAAGCAGTCGACTGATCGCACTGTGCACGAGCACAGAAGCGAGTCATCACTCGATTGGAAGTCGACATGAGTCGACTGATGATATCATCAGTCGACTGATAATCCAACTATTGGAGAAGGCGGCCGCGGATCCTGCGAATCCAGCCTGGTCAGAAGTCGTTAGAGTTGACATCAGTCGACTGATGAAAGCATCAGTCGACTGATAGTGTCCAACGGGAAGATTTGCTTCCTCTCTATAAAAAGAGAGGGTGGAGGCTTTTAGATGGTTAATGCTCATGTTCTAAACATCCTACTAAGTGCCCCACAAAGCTGAAACTCCTTCTCTAGTTTTCTTTCACATCTATTGTAAAAGAAGGAGTGTTCTCATTGTTGTAAAGGTTTACCTCCACCTTGCTTGGGCTAAAGGGAGAGACTAATAGTGGATTGGTTTCGGAGTGAATCACCGGAGACGAATCGGACCGTGGATTAGCGGCGAGGCCATGAATCACGTTATATCGTGTGTTAGCATTGATTTTGTTTTTTCTTATCATTATTGCTTGTTAGTTTTATTTCCGTTGCGCTAATTATATTTGTAGACAAGAAATTCCGTTCATACGACGAAAGAGGGTTATTCACCCCCCTCTAGCCGGCCACCAACGTTCCTACAGTATGATCCCCTCATACTTGACACTTACCCTAAGCCTAGACCTAAGCCTTCAAGCCACTTCCATCAGTATCGTGCCTTTTGTTTGAGCCCATGACTCCTCACCCTTGTGCCAACCTTCAAGTGCTTCCATTGACTTCGTCATGCTATTGGGTCTACCTTTGCCAAGAGTCACACATCCGAGACTTACGCCGATAAGACTACACACTTGGACTTACACGACCAAGACTCCACCCTTGGACTTTCCTTTGCCAAATCTTCATACTTAGACTTTCATCACCAAGACTACACACTTAGACTTACACAACCAAGACTACACCCTTAGACTTTCCTTTGCCAAGTCTCTACACCTAGACTTTCACCGCCAAGACTATACACTTGGACTTACACGGCCAAAACTATACACTTGGATTTTTCCTTGTCAAGTATCTATACTTGGACTTTTCCTTGCCAAGTCTCCCAACTTGGACTTTCACTTGAGTCTTACTCGAGTTGGTCAACCTTGACTTGAGGTTGATTGCTCCAACAATCACCCTCAAATAATCTCTCTCATATGATCTTGGATGTCCCAAACCATCCATTAGTCATACGATCATACATATGATCAAATGTATTGTCAAACGTCAAAATACTACTTGAGTCCAACTCGAGTCTGGTCAACATTGACCTGAGATCGATTGCACCAACAATGAAAATGGGTGCATTTACACAGACTACGTGAAGGTGATTTCTTCAGTTCCTTTGCGAAGAAACCTCCTCAAGATTATGATGAGCGTCTCATCTAGGTGGAAAAATCTATTAATATCGAAGAAGTGCAAAAAGCTTGAGTAGAAAAAAAAAAGGATCTCGCTCAATACGAGTTCTTGAATGCAAAGGGGAGGTTCAATTTCCTCCTCGACTCTCGATTCCCATATATCAACCATACATTGCTATGTTGAGGGTTACTAAATCAAAGACTACAAATATATGATGAACATCAACTTCTGAGGAGGCCACTCAGAGCCGAACAAGGGCCTCATTAACCTCCAACAAATATTTATTGTGCTTTCCATTGGGAATATGGTCATACCACCCATAATTACCATAAATTAGGTTGAGAGCTTGAAAGACTTATGGAAATTCATCCTCAGTTGCAAACCCAATTGATAGATCCTCCTAGTCGTTAGTCGTCTGCACCCCGGTTATATTCTACAATGCTGTCTTGATCAAATCCTTTGAGGTCCAGTCCTAAGCTACCTAGTTCCTAGGCAGAGCAGGAGGCACATCTGGTAAAAGATAATGTCCCCATTCAGGGAGTTATCAATGTGATCTTTGGAGGTGCTATGGATAATTCTAATTGAGCTAGGAAGAGACATAGTTGAACGGAGTGTCTAACTGTTGATATTCCAAAGAAAGAAGTTAGCCCAATGCTGAAATTTGAGCTTGAAGATCTAAGGGGAATTGTGACCCCGCACAATGATGTCTTAGTCATCCCAGCAATAGTTGCAAATTACGAAGTAGCTTAAGTATTTATTGATGCAGGTAGTTATGTTAATATCCTTTTCAATCTATCTTTAGAGCAGATGGGACTGGATGAGAGAGATTTACAGCATACAGTGACTCCTCTTTTTGGTTTTTCAGGACGTGCAATGCACCCATTCGATAAAATTCGATTACCTCTCTCCTTAGGGGAAGAACATAGGCACCATACTATTACCTCTTTTATAGTGGTAGAACCCCGTCTTCTTATAACATCATTCTGGGATGACCAACTTTTAGTTCTTTCCAAGCCGTGATTTTTCAATACCATTAGAAGATTAAATTTTCTATGAGGAATGAGGTGGGAGAAGTGAGAGGTGATCAACAGGCTGCTCATAAATGTTGTGGAGGTGATTCGGGAGCAAAAGAAGAGTTTCTAGGAGTTACCGAGGTTGGATCGCCAAGGAGGTCACATTCATGAGATATACACATTGCTAGAAGAGGTTTCAACTCTTAATCTTGAGCAAGCAATTGAGTGGGTAGAAGTGATTCCTACACATGTGGAGAAGACAATGCAGATTTCTTCTGAGTTATCAGCTGAGACAGAAGAAGCCTTAATAGCATGCCTCCAAAGAAATCAAGACATCTTTACTTGGGCACTGGCAGACTTAATGGGGTCAATCCATCTGTCATGTAGCATCGCTTGAATGGGTCAATGTCTGATGTCCACGTAGTGAAATAGGAGCACCGTCACTTTAGCCTCGAGATGGATAAACTCATTAGAAGCGAAGTACAAAAGTTAGTGTCGACCAAGCAAGTTCGAAAAGTATGGTATTCCACTTGGCTTTCTAATATAGTTCTAGTACCTAAGCCATTCAGAAAATGATGCATGTGTATAGATTTGAACAAAGCTTATCCTAAAGACTACTATCCTTTGCCTCGTATTGATCAATTGGCAGACTCCACTGTAGGTTATCAATTTATTTCTATGATGGATGTGTATTAAGGGTAACATCAAATTCCACTAGCTCGGAAAGATCAAGATAAAGTTAGTTTCATCATGATAGATGGTATCTTTTCTATACTATTATGTTGTTTGGTTTAAAGAGTGCAGGAGTCATATATCATAGATTGATGGATAAGGTGTTCTCTCATCAATTGGTGAGGAACGTGGAGGTTTATGTTAATGATATTCTAGTAAAAACCATGTTGGTAAAGGATTTAATAAGTGATTTATAGGAAACTTTTACTGCCTAACTGCAGTATCAACTGTAACTCAATCTTGGAAAATATATATTTACGGTCAATAAAGGATAATTTTTGGGATATATGGTGATAGAGAGAGGAATTGAGGTGAATCCTAAGAAGGTAGAAGTTGTTCAGTAGATGGAATCTCCTCGGAATTTGAAGGATGTACAATGCTTGATGGGATGACTTATTGCTTTGTCCCATTTTATCTCTTGTTCGACGGAAAAGAGTCTTCCCTTTTTTAAAATTATTAAAAGAGATCGATCTTTTTAGTGGGATGAGCAATATGAAAGTGTATTTTAAAAGTTAAAGGAGTACTTGCGCAACCTATCAATTTTGGCAAGACCCCGGGTAGGTGAAAAGTTATGGGTCTATTTGACTTCTTCAGAGTTTTCTATGAGTATCATGTTAATTCGTGTCATGCCCCGAGAGGGGTACTTGTCCAACGAAAATTGAACAACACCTCCCCTGTACTGCGAACAATTGAAATCTGTATACAAGGCTCATACGACCCACTATACATTGGCCAACATGGTCGGCATATAACTCCACAATAAATATAATATATGGGCCTCAGGCCAACAACTAAAGTAAATATGAGGTCTAAAACCTCTAGACTTACCTCTTCTGCCATCTGAGCAGGAATACACAACCACACACATAACCAAAACCAATCGGAACAAAAGTCCATAAGGACATAATCAAGTACTACCAAAACAATCACGAGTATAAAATACTGCAAGTTTAAAACATAGAGTACTAATGACAAAATTGCAGAAAATTGAAAATCAAAATCATGGAGTCGTCAGATCAGGGGACTGACAACTGGACCCTCCGGAAGGCTTCATCCTGAAATAAAAGAGATGTCAACGGAGTGAGTAAAACTTAGCGGATATCTAATAGTCATGCATAGTAAACTATAAGTAGCAATAATAATCATGCTGGTACAATTTCTCAACAAAAATACATACCTAAAACTGTACATACCAGAATCACCTAAGCTGACATAAAATATATTCACACAAGTAAATATAGAATCACCAAAACAAACTACATAATATCTCCTGTATGTGCATGACAATCATATGCAACAACCAAAAGTGCAACAAGCAATGCATATAGTAAAAGCGTATGCACATGATGCAATGACCTGTGTCACCCCTGACACCAGTCAAGCCACCGACATATCATGTGTGTTGGCCGAGTGGGTAGGGTTGTGACAATTGTGCACTTTGCCGTCACTGCACCTATGTGACCGAGTGAACAGGATGCTGGCGAAGTATCACCCTCCTACCCCATGTATGTATATGGGGGACATCACCTCGTCTCATGACAAAGGAGGAATCCCTGTCTGCTACCACGTCATAATACAAATATCCTGAGTGACCACCATGGAGCCCTGACAGAGCAACTACACACACACCTGAAATACCACTAACCCACGAGTGGTTGTGTGTGTAGATAATGTAACTGATGATGGGCTCAACTACTAAGTAGCATCACCTCCTATCGAGGAGCCGATGACCGTCAGTCATGCAATAATGCAAGATGGTGCATGTTGCTAATGCACGATACACCTGTCAATCCATGGCTACCTATGGTTTGTACCAATAGGAGCTCATATCAAATAACCTAAGTACATAAGTCTAGGTACACATGCAAGGTATATCCATTATTCATTCAATGCCTAGTTTGTAAGGTATGTCACTACTCTAGTGCCAAATAAACAAATGACAAGTATCAAAGTGATAGAGTATCAATTTAATAAGCATATGAAAAGGCTACAACACATACTAAGTAGTGACATACCAGGGAAATTAAAAACATAGAGAACTATTACTAGTTATAGTAAACAATGCACGACAATATGATCATATCTAACAAAAGATAAGTCAAAGATATCCGCCTGCTATGAAGAATACCAACTGTCTTTACGCCCATGGACCTGTCTCGTGATCGAAACCTGCAAATATCATCAATTACAATTAAGTGCAAGCATACAACTACTTACGAATTAACTACTATATAGTTCCTATATTTGCATCCCTTTTTTTTATCGAATACGAATTAGAAACCCCTAACATGTACATTTAACACCATCATTAAACCCCACCGTTTTTCCAATTAGCAAATATGCTAACCTATAACATTCGACTAGATACACCAAATTCACTATCCACAGGACGGACCCCAAAATCCAAATAGCTATCATCCACTTAAATCTCTCGTTCACTGCTCTATCAAAAGCACAACCCGAGCACCTTCCATAACCACCCATTAACCAACATCAATCATCTAACACGTGTCATACAGAAAATGAAACTCAAAAAAAAAAAATCAACAACGACCCTCCATTTACAACCCCTCTAATTCACAGCCAAAAATCCTCACACAGTCCAGCAAATTTGGCACCCACAGTCCTATACTCGATCAAAATTCACATAATCTAAATGGATCAAAAGAACACAAAGGAAAACAAAGCATATACTAGAAATTGGAACCTCACCAGTGGCTGGTGTTGGTTGGAAAGCGGCTGGTGCTGGCCGACCATGGCGATGGGTGCACGTGGTGATGGCCTGGTCATCGGCGCATGCAGCTTGGGCAATGAGCGAGGAGAAGGCGGCAGTGAGTCGGTGATGGGGGCTGAGGGTGGCGGCCGAAAGCTACTGGTGCTTTGATCGTGCGCTGCGATCGTGGTCGGCGATCGCCGGCGGCGGCAGCGGTGGCAACCGACGGAAGGAAGATGCGAGAGAAGGGTTGCAGTGGCAGAGAAATCGATTACTCGATCGGGAGAAGGAAGAGAGGTCCGGTGGTGCTCGAGCGAGATCGGGAGATGGAGAAGTCGGGTGCGGCGGAGAAAGAGGGGTCTGGGAAATAGGAATAGTAAACCTAGGTTTGTAACTTAGGTTAATTAAACCTATTAAATAATCTAAACATGCCTTTTAAAAGCATATTTTTCTTATCCCCGTAAATATCTTGTACAAGCCCCGTTTAATTCCAGAAAAATTCTGGAAAAATTTTTAAAATTCTCCAAAAATCCCAAAAATAATTCCTATGATTATTTTCCTAAATTTTGGCCATTTAATTTAGTATTTTAAATTTCAGTATTTAACAATTCAGCAAGAGGATAATAAACAATATCCAATATACTATGTTGGTTATTTTTTTAAAGGAGATGAACTACAGTATATAACTTTGAAAAAAGAATAACTTTGGGGCTAACTCTCACTGCTCAATGATTGCATCTATATTTTCTCTCACATCTCATAGTGGTTTTAACAGACATACCACTCGAGCATATTCTCAGTCATCCAGAAGCTACTGAAAGGCTAATCAAATGGGCATCCAAACTCAATGAGTATGATATTAATTATCAACCCCATCCGACAATCAAGACTCAAGTTCCTATCAACTTTCTAGTGGAGATTGTCAAAATAGAAGAGCAAGAAGTATGGAGGGTGTTTGTGGATGGTTCAACTCATAAGGAAGGTAGTGGAGTGGGTGTAATTTTAATATCACCACAAGGAGAAGAAATCAAGTTGGTCATGTAGCTTCAGTTTCGACTAATGAATAACGAGATTGAGTATGAAGCCTTATTGAAAGCTGTAAGAACTATAAGGGTTGAATGGGTATTGGTCCATATGGATTTACAATTAGTGGTTCAATAGGTTAAAGATAAGAAGCTTCAAAGATATTATAAAGTTGTGCATAATAGTAAGGAGTATTTCATGGATATGCAATTGAAGCAAGTACCTTATTCAGAGAATGATCAGATAGATGAGTTGGCCAGATTTGCTAGTTCTTTGGAAGATTGGGCTACTCGGGAGGTAGTGACACAAATAGTATTGGTGTCTCTTTTAGATAGTAATCCTATTTCTGAAGAGCCAGATTGGAGGCAACCATTCTTAGTTTATCTGAGGGATGAACAATCGCTTAGTGATCCCGTGCAGTCAAGATAGTTAATTAGTCATCGAGCCACATGGTATACTCTTATTGATAATGCTTTATATCATCGATCAAGTGTTGGTCCTTTGCTCTAGTATTTGGAGGCTCAAGAAGCGGATTATGTGTTGCGGGAGATACATGAAGGAGCTTATAGTAGTCATGTGAGAGGATAAGCTTTGGTAAGGAAGGTTTTATTAGTTGGGTATTTTTGGCCTACCTTGAAAGAAGATTCTAGGCATTTGTACAAAAGTGTGAGACTTGTCAGAGGCATCATCTAAACGCTACTCGATCAACTGAACTCATGTGGTCTTCGATGGCGACATGTCCTTTTGATCAGTGGGGCATGTATTTGGTCGAGCTTTTCCCTCTCGGTACTAGACGGAGGAAGTTTTTGATAGTAGTCATTGATTACTTTTCCAAGGGGTAAAAGTCAAACCATTAACTCGTATTACTGAGCAGGCTATTATGAAATTTTTATGGAAAAATATTGTACGCCAATATAGTATACCTAGGTGGTTGATCTCAGATAATGGACGATAGTTCCAAGGAGAGAAGATACAAAAATGGTATCAGGCTAAAAATAGAATAAGTGCTTACTTCAGTGATGTATCCTCAAAGTAATGGACAAGCGAAAGTAACCAATTAGATAATATTACAAGGGCTAAAGACTAAGATAGAACATGTTGGTGTAACCTGATTAGAAGAATTATCTAGTATCTTATGGTCTTTCCGGATAACTCCTCATAGAGCTACTGGTGAGACACTGTTCGACATAGTATATGGAAGTGAAGTAGTCCTGCCACTTGAATTTGGGATAGAAACTATATTGATTTCTATATGTACTCTTGAAGATAATGAACCCACTTGGGTTGAAGAGTTGGACTTGGTGAAAGAAAGGATAATGCATACCTTTTATCGGATACAGCGATACCAGACTCAAGTACAACGAGCCTATAATAAGCATGTGGTTTCGCAATCTTTCCAAATAAGAGATCTTGTTTTATGATGAGTATATCCTGAGAGTTCTCGAGGAAAGCTTGAACCTAAGTGGGAGGACCATTTTCATGTAGAGCACCACACGGAAGTTAGAGCTTATTATCTACGTAATGTGCAAGGAAAATTGCTCCTAAGGTTATGGAATACTTTCCATTTGAGCCCTTATTTCGATAGTTAATGTAATTTTGCATATTGTAGCAGAGAAGAAATGAATGTTTTGAATATATAAGCTTGTAAATATGGACCGAAAGATATATGACATTGTGAAACTCATACAGCTTGCAAGTTAAAAGTGGTTATCCTCAAGGCCTTACAAAAAAGGGGACCCATTCGAGTCCTCTAATTCAGTCTTAGTTTCTATATTAACAACCCTTATTTGAGCTTGAAAGTAAAAATGCTTTTGGGGGATTGTATCCAATATTTGTGACATATCCAGGAATGTTGATGATTCCTCGATTGGGAGATAACTTGCTACTTGAAACTGGACAGTGCACTCATTGATTCCCAATTGCAGAAATGAGAACATCCTTTCGCCTAGTTGTCTGTTAAGATTGAGGGAGTTCCCTAGTGTTGTCACCCATTCTTATTCCCAGCGTTGCTTCCACTCGAGAAAACTTGACTCTTACATAATTTTCTTTGAGTTATTTGATGGTTTTCTCTAAATCGACGTTGTGGAGGTTCAGGTTGGTCACTCGTTCTAAAGCATTTTCAAGCTCAATTTCTACTTTGGTAGCCTTCTCCTCGGCTAGCTTGATCTAAGTGTTCACCCAGATTCCTTTTCCTCTGCTAATTGTGCTCGGGAAAGCATTAGAGAAATTTCATCTAGCGCATGACGCTTCTAAGTCCTTGAGCTAGCTATTCTTTTTCTTGTTCAAGGATTTTCGTACAGGCATTGGTTGTGGCTATCTACTGATGAAGGCTCATTATTTCAAATTCTAATTCCCTAACTTTTGATTCATTGGCAACACTCACATCATTATCCTCTTGTAGTCGTTCAAGGATTTCTCTAAGTCCTGCGAGACCCTGTTATAAAAGATAATAGATGAAACCATTTCTATAAATTCTTGCATCTTTGCTTATCTATATAAGGAGGATGGAGTATACCTAAGCCATTCCTTGCGTGATATAACCAAACAATTGAGACCGGCTTAGTTTCTGAATGAATTCTCGCTCGGGTCTTCCAGGAGCCCATCAATGAATATGTGGAAAGTAAGGAGGAGGACTCTCTGTAGCTATGGGGGTGAGGATTTGTACCCACTCAGCGGACTATGGGAGGTGATGTTAGGGGATCGTAAGAAGGAGGGAGGGTATCAGTTCGAATATAGTTAGAAGGGTCCCTATGACTGGGGGACTAGCTACCTGTAGGGGAGGATTGGACTAGAGGGGAAGATGGGTTAGATTCTTTAGGAGATGGTGGGGGTGTTGTGGATTGCTAGGGAGTACAACGGGCTTGGCATGGTTTCTGTGCTAGTGTTTTTAAATTTTTACCTGAGTGGAGCATCAATACTAAAGGATCAGTGGATGTTAGTACTGTTGTAGATATATTTCTTTGTGCTGGGCTATGTGGTTTTTTCCTATAGGGGCGATGGAAAATGTTGTGGTTGTTTGAGTTCTCTGATATTGGAGGCTTCGTTATGCATCTGTATTGAGGATGAGGTTCCTTATGCAGGTAAAGGTGTAGATAATTAATCTGAAGCAATTACTTGTGGTGATGAGGCAATAGTGGGGGTTTCTTTTGGTGCCTTTATTGGTTAAGCAAAAGTTTGTTCTCTCTCTCTTTTCTATTTTTTGGCTAGCTTCATCATCGTGGATAACATAATGACTGATTTTGTAAAGAACACGGTATGTTAGTACTTATTTTGACTTGTAGTTCATGAGGTGAAGATGTTGAACCTACCTAGTGTCATGCTTGGATCTGGAATAGAGGGACTTAATTCCGCCCAAGAAAGGGTTTGTTCGGTTAGTAGGTGACCTAAATGGATTATTCGATTGTTGAGTCAAGATATAACAAATTTGTAGTCCTCTCGCTCATAGTAATGTTTAAGGGCAGGTGGGAAGGGGGTCATTGGACATATAAAAAGAAGTGTTCTTTCCACTTTTTATGAGAGGCGGAGCATCCTCTTAAAAATTGGATTTCTGGACAGATTATGAAGAAGAAGACATCTGGCTCAATCATTTTTAATGGGAAGAAGCAATGGAAGAATGAGTGACACTTTAAGGCAAGAGAGTACTGTATAAAAGCCGATCAAGAGGTGCCAAGAGTTGGGTGCTAGTTGATTGAGAGGTAAAGAAAAATATATCTATTTCATAGAAGAATGGATGTACAGGGAAGCATAGTCCACCTTCTTATTGTCCAAGAAAGAAAGTGGTTGCAATTTTAGGTGGTAGATGAGCCGCTGGATTATTGTAGTAGGTATGATATGATATTTGAAGGAGATAGAAAAATGAGATTTTAAAGACACACAAACAAAGTGAACCATGTAGGTGGAAGTGGTTTCAAACCAGGGTTGGAAACCCGTGTGGGTTACGTCGAAAGGGGTTGATCTCGTAGAGATTGTTTTATGTGATATATTGTTATGTAAAATAGATCAACCAAGAGCAAGGAAGACAAATAGGGAGCTTACAGGTGCGTACGCGAGTTGCAATGCTACAATGTCACGGTAAACGCTTGAAATGCTATTGTTTTTACCACAATTGACCCCTTTTATAGCTGAGAAGGGCGATGGAATGTCGGTGTAGTAAATGTAGTGGACAACCACGATTGCGCTAGCTTTTTTTGTGGGTCATCGAGCGACATGTGTTGCAACCACTCGAACATCGCAGTGAGATGTCATGAGCGACCAAGATTGTGCTCACCTTTTGCACTATTCATCGGATGGTCACGGTGGCAATCAGTCGGGGAACAGTAGTAGGGCACATGTGCAATTGTGGTCATTTGAGGCAATTAAAATGGTGGATTTGATATTTAATGATGATGTCATTATTTGGATTGGTGCCCAAACTTTAGTGATTTCAATCCTTTTTTTATTTGACTTGATCACAATTGAATCCTTTTTAATTTATTGATCCGGTCACTGATCATGCCTCGTGGAGATTTGGTGCCCAAGTATTGATTAAGTCGATAGTTTCTTAGCTCAATGATTTCTCAATTCGACTTGAAAAGAATAGGTCCTTTCAGATTTCTCGATTGCATTGTGGGATCGTCCCCATTGGGAGCATCACCGCTCGACATCATTCTTTTGGAAACGTCTCTATTGGGAGCATTCTCGTTCGACATCATCTTCTTGGGAATGTCCTTGGTGGGAGCATCTCTATTTTTTATGATGGTCTCCTACATGTTTTAGGTGATAGCATCTTCACATTATATGGTGTTTCTAAAAATATCCCAATGGAAACATTTCTAACTTATTTTGATTTATTCTGATTTCAGTTCTCTACTCTGTTAGTAAATGTTATAAGCCTCTTAGTTATCTTATTTTGGACTTCTATCGATTTTACTTTTTGGTATGTTAACATGTAAAGTCGCTTAGCCATTTGAATTCTTACTCATTCATGATCAACACTCAATTCTCTTAAAAAAAAAGAAAGGGAAAAACTCGAGCATGAAAGGAGAACCATCCGTTAGAGTTAGTAGCATAAAGGAATGCAATCTTAGATTTTTAAAATAAGTTTGTTTTCTTGGCCTCTACTCACGGAAGGAAGGAGATGTTGATGGTAGATTTACTAGAATGTTTCATTTAATGAATTGATAGATTGTGAAGGATAATTAGCATAGTTTAGAATCACATAGATTTTTATTGTTAGCATGTGTTTATTGCTTTATTTATTTTCACTGCGATTACACTTCCAATATGATCAATTAAACACAATTAACTGTTTAACTTGTCTTTATCGATGGTGCAACAATGCTCCCAAGTGGGATGAAAGAATTGTCCATACAATATTGCTAACTAAATGATTGGGTTTGACCATGTTGCTATCAGAATATTTTGATGTTTTAGAGTTAATTAGGTCCATGATCATTGGTGGGCCGGGGTCTAGTGGCAAATCCTCCTTGATACTGTAAATGTCGTCGTGACATGGATAATTGTAAACCTCCCTTGCTTTAAGAGCCCTAGAAACTACAAAGGTGACTTGAAGTAATGGCTAACAATGATGATGGTTGTCGTGTTATTTGCAGACTTGAAGACGGTGCAAGTTACAAGTTTTTTTCCCTTGATCTCTAAATTTTATAATGCGATTCATTTCATGAATTCTTAGTTGTTTTATGAGGTCTCCTCTAAACTAAAGACTGCAAGATACTGAACATGAAACTAGTTTGACGTCTTCAATAGCAACTATAATAGGTGGACTACATTTAGATGTATTGTTGGCACTTATATACGATGCACTGTATAGTAAGTGAATTGTAAGACATTCACGATATATATTTTGTATTAGGAGAATTCGGTGTTGTTTATCTTTATATACAAGGCAATTCTTTTTATATTCACTTTGTATTTTATAATTTCGTTCTAGAGTTTTTCAGCTTTGCGTAAGTTTACGTTTAGTTGAGATTTGTGTATAATATTAGTGGAGTAGGTATATATTTAGTTAGTTTGATTCGTTTTTTTGTGTGTATTTCTATTATAACATTATTGCAATTCATGCATGGCTAATGAAATTAGCTTCGCAACGAGTCTAACTCACGTAGGATGTGACAAAAGTCCTAGAGAAATATTCTTTTACAAATGTCACCTCCTTTTGACGATTTTATTTAGATAATTTATCAAAGAACTCACTTCAAATTTAAAATTATTCAAATATAATTTCATAATTTCATATTTACCAAAGAATATATCTCATTCCTTTTTTATCCCTCTCATCAAACGTGGATATCAAGCTGATCGAAAAAAAATAGTGTTGGAATTTAAATCCCAGTACTAATGTGTTGCTGAGAATATAATTCTCAGCACCATCTTTTTTCTAGTACAGCTTAATATTGTATGTGGTGCTGGAAATTTAATTCTCAGCATCATATTTTTTAGACGAGCTTGATATTATATGCATTGTTGAGAATTCAAATCTCAGGACCATTGTATTTCTGAAAATATAATTCTCAATATCATATTTTTTCAGCCAGCTTGATATTCATGTTTGACGGGAGGAATAAAAAAAGAATGAAGTGTGCTCTTTGATAAATATAAAATTATGAGATTGTATTTGAAAATTTTCAAATTTGAAGTGTACTTTGATAAATTATCGATTTTATTTTGTTGCACGGGACATTTTGAATACAACACAAAATCAATTACTTTTAGAGAACTACAAAACCTTCAATTAAGGAGGTCCGTAAAATAATGTAAATTGTATTAATAACTATAATTTATTTATAATATACATGGAGAATAAAAGATAAAGTTACAATATGTGAAAAATATTTTAAATCACTTGTCACACATGTCCAATATATAATCTCACTTGCAAATAAGAGATAACAATTATAAGAAACATCATTAAAATAGTCAATTAAGTGAACTTAATAGAGGTGCCTAAATGAATAAATAAATAATTTGTGTAGATTAGCATGGAAAAATAGATGATCCTTAAAATCCCTGATAGGGAAAATTAGTTGGGTTATTCCTCTACCACAAGATAAGCCATTCAACACTGTATAAGAGACTATATCTGTATTATGTTGGGCGCGGAAGTGTAAATATTTAAGGAAATAAGAATATAGATTGAAATGGAAGATTTACTACAATACATTTTTTACGATTGCTCTCTCAATTTTCTTACTCGCTCACTTCTCTCTCTACATAAGCTAGGTTCTTTATTTATAATGCAGAATAAAATTATCTACTATAAAAGGTTAGAATTATCAATCTAGTAGTCTCCACCAATCTGTTCCACGATTATTGTGGATTTTGACGTGATAGCTAAGATACGTGAGAGTCATCTGAATTCAGAAAAGGACTTTAGACCTCCTCCAAAATCAATCTATGTAATTTTTATAGACATCGTCGTACTTTGACCATCACATCATTTCTATGGAGATAAAATGGAATTATCTAAAGTACATTAAAGCAAGCCAACCGTATTTGACCTAGGAAAAAAGATATATATAAAAGTACTTTTTTAATCATCAATCATTATTTTTGTACCCAATAAACTAACTATTGTTTCCCTGTATGAAGTTAATGTCATAATTCTTTGTACCTTTAAGGTACCTTAAGAATTCTTTTTTTGTTACTATGAAATGAATTTTGCTTGATTCATTCAAAAATATAGAGAGCAAATTTATTGAATGTGTGATATCTAGCCATATATTGAGATAGATCAAGGAAACAATTAATTTGTTTTAAAGATCGACCTTTTCACTATTGTTATTAATTTTAAATTGTTCGTTCAATACCATAGGAGTGGAGACTAGCTTGCAATGACTCATGTTGGATTTTTTTGAAAAGATCCTCAATATATTTATCTTTAGATAGAAGAATTATTTCAATTTTTTAATTAAATTTCAAAAAAGTATTTCATAAATCTCAAGTTTGTCATTTCTGAAGGTAGGAAACTTCGCTTCTCACTTCAACTCGGTCGCTTGTTCATGGCGATCCCGTGTTCGTTCCCGGATTAAAAAAAATTAATCCTCGACAAAGAGGGATTACCAAAGCAACTGTTCCATCGTCGTATTATTCGATTAGAGTGGTCACTTAAACAAACATGTTGTTCAAGCAATCTACCTCTATTCTTCGAATAGCCGCGGAATATATGATGTATGGATCGTCGGTTTTTGCGTTTGTATTCGGGGTCTAAGTAAATTAGTCACATAACAAAACATACAATATACAAAGAAACAAAAGGAAAGCAAAACAAGATTTATATCTCTTGTTTATCTCAAGGTCTTCTATCGTATGTCCTATCCTCCTCTTGGACGTTGTGTGGGCAACGATCTTCCAAGAGTTGAAGCCTCCTAGAACACGCCCTTCCTTCCTTGCTCGCTCCGAACAAGAGAAAGTGTAGGAACAAAACTCTTCTCCTACTTAGGACCAACCATCAGACTCCAAGCTAGATGTTTGCCGCCGGCCCAAAGAGAGGAGTAGGGAGTATAGGCACCGGCCAAAAGCTCCAAAGGAAGAAGACCTAGCTCTTGCCGTCGACCAAGGAGAAGAAGGAGAGGATTGGGATGCCGACCAAGAAGAGAAAAGGAAAGGGGGCGCCGGCCAAAACCCTAGGAAGGAGAAGGTCTTGCCGCCCAAGGCTTCTCCAAACCCTAGCCGCCTAAAACTCTCCAAACCCTAGCCGCCCAAAGCTCTAATCCTCCTTCAATTCTCCTTGCCGCCCACCCATATGCCTCCTTTTATAGAGTTAGGCTTAAGCCTTCTTTTAATCTCCACCGTCGGTTCTAGAGATTTAATCTCAACCGTCGGATCTAGAGATTTAATCTCCACCGTCGGATCTTAAGATTTAATCTCCTCCGTTGGATCTAGAGATTTAATCTATACCGTTGGATCTAGAGTTTCATTTTCCATCATCGGATCTAGGCTCCATGAGGGCTTTAATAGGCTACGATAGGGACCATGAGGAGGAGTTGGATCTTGGTCACCCAATGGATCAAGCCCACATAATGTCCGATCCATTAATGATAATCCATTCCACTAGAGGATTATCATTGATCTACCTCACCAACCCCCATAAGTTAATATGGGCTCCATATATTATTTGTACATATTTCTCCCCGTGTTTAAGATATCGAATGTCCGTCAATTAATTAATTTACTGACAATTAATTAATCAATATCTAACTCCATGAGTAGTACCACTCAACCTTATCATCATTTCGGACCAAGTCCACCTGCAGGGTTTACATGATGAACCTTATGAGCTCCTCAAGGGGACATCATCATCCTAATATATATGACACGGTTTCCTCCTATAATCAACGACACACCATACAAATAATATCATTTCCCAACTTACCGAGCCTATCGATTTACTCTATAAATCTCGCCCATTGGTAAATCAAAGAAATGAATACTAAGTATATATGCCTGTTATTATATCGGGATTAAGAGCATGTACAACATAATATCTGAGGTCCGATTCGATTATGTAGTAAGCAATAAATCGAATCACCTCTAAGTCGGTCCTGCTCAATACACACAAAGTGTACTAGTGTAATTCAATGGCCAAGACAAACCAATACCAAATCACACTACAACCATTCTAATGGTTTATCCATAACCATCTAGGTTGTAAGTCTTTACTTATACTTTACAAGAAATCGATAACATGATCTCCTGTGTGACACTACACACCATGTTATCTTCAATGTAATGTATCATGCAAATATGCATAACTATAAATATGCAAACAATGATCATGTGATTCTTATTTCAAAAAGAAAGTTGTTCATACAAAAGATAGACTTTTTAGTATACATCCCAACAATCTCCCACTTATATTAAAAGACTATGATATCCTCAAACTGCCATACATCTGATTCCCATTCCCTCCACATACCTATCAAAAGCTCTCACTGGAAGGGCCTTAGTGAAAGGATCTGCCAAGTTATCCTCTGATGCAATCTTGGCCACAGCAACTTCTCCTCTCTTTACGATTTCTCGTATCAGGTGGTACTTGCGCTCTATGTGTTTACTTGCCTTATGGGCTCGTGGTTCCTTCGAGTTTGCAACTGCACCACTGTTATCACAATAAATTGTGATAGTTCTGGGCAAACCAGGAATCACATCCAAGTCCATCAAGAAGTTCCTGAGCCATACAACTTCTTTGGTCGCCTCAGAGTCTGCCACATACTCAGCTTCCATGGTGGAGTCTGCCACGCATTTCTGCTTGACACTCCTCCATACAATGGCTCCACCTCTCAAAGTAAACACAAAATCTGAGGTAGACTTACAGTTATCCCTATCTGATTGGAAGTCAGAATCTGTGTAACCCACAGAGAGTAATTGATCTGCCTAGTAAACCAACATATAATCCCTAGTCCTTCTCAGGTACTTCAATATATGCTTTAACGCAGTCCAATGTTCATGTCCTGGATCACTCTGATATCTGCTAACCATGCCAACGATAAAACAGATATCCGGTCTCGTACATAGCATAGCATACATGAGGCTTCCTACTGCCGAAGCATAAGGAACTGCCTTCATCTCCTCTATCTCCTCAGATGTTCTAGGACACATCTCCTTAGATAAAGGAACTCCATGCCTGAAAAATAGAAAACCTTTCTTGGAGTTCTGCATGCTAAAGCGAGCCAAAATGGTGTCTATGTATGAAGCTTGAGATAAGCACAACATCCTTTTCCTGCGATCCCTTATAACCTTGATCCCAAGGATGTGTCCCACTTCTCCCAAGTCCTTCATATCAAACTGTTTAGATAACCATACCCTTACGTCCGATAACACCTTGATATTGTTGCTAATTAACAAAATATCATCTACGTATAGTACAAGAAATACCACTACGTTTCCATCACATCTCTTGTATACACAAGACTCATCCGGACTTTGAATAAATCCATAAGACTGGATTACCTCATCAAAGCGGATGTTCCAAGACCTCGAAGCTTGCTTCAATCCATAAATGGACCGATTAAGCTTACACACAAGATGCTCTTTGCCCTTTGCAATGAATCCTTCTGGTTGCTTCATGTAGATGTTTTCCTCAAGACTTCCATTAAGGAAAGCTGTCTTGACATCCATCTGTCATACCTTATAATCCATATGAGCAGCAATACATAAGAGAATCCGGATAGACTTAAGCATGGCTACCGACGAAAAGGTCTCCTCATAATCGATGCCCTCTTTCTGAGTATACCCCTTCGTAACAAGTCTTGCTTTGAAGGTCTCAACCTTCCCGTCTATTCCTCTCTTTCTTTTGTAGATCCACTTGCATCTAATAATTTTTACACCATTGGGTGGTTCTACTAGCTCCCAGACCTGATTTGAATCCATAGATTCAATCTCAGCATTCATTGCACTTTGCCAAGATACCGCATCTTTATCTTGGATTGCCTCTTCATATTTCCAATGATCAGGTTCATGTTCGCCAGGGACCAAATCAGAAGATTCTCCCAAGAACATGAATCTATCAGGTTGTCTAACAACCCTCCCACTACGATGAGGTATCACATGTGTATCCTCTGTGACACGCGGTGCAGTGACTTGTGGTATATCCTCTTGTACCGGTGGTACTGAAGTAGTGACTTCCCCTCTCAATTCCTCCAGAACAGTCTTACTCATAGGCTTGTGGTTCATCACATAGTCTTCCTCTAGAAATCTGACGTTCGTGCTAACAATCACCCTCTGATCTCTAGGACTATAAAACAAACCACCTTTCGTTCCTCTAGGATAGCCAATGAATATGCGCACTTCTGTACGAGATTCCAACTTACCAGCATCTGCCTTCAGCACATGTGCTGGACTCTCCCAAATCAGAATATGTCTCAGGCTAGGCTTTCACCCAATCCACAATTCTGTGGGAGTAAAAGGCACTAATTTAGATGGAGCCAAGTTCAGAATATACACCGCCGTATCCAGAGCATACCCCCAGAACGAATCTGGCAACTCAGAATAACTCATCATTGATCTAACCATCTCCATAAGAGTCCTATTCCTTCGCTCTGCTACACCATTCTACTAGGGTGTGTCAGGTGCAGAAAATTGGGATTGAATCTTAGCCTCTGATAAGTAATTCCTAAATTCTCCCAAGAGGTACTCACTACCACGATCAGATCGTAGTGTCTTGATACTTTTACCTTGACATTTCTCCACATCGGCTTTGAATTCTTTGAATTTGTCAAAGTATTCAGACTTGCGGCACATCAAGTAAATGTATTTATATCTTGAATAATCGTCTATGAAAGAGACAAAATACTCAAAATCACCTCTTGTCTGGATAGATATAGGACCACACAAATCAGAATGAACCAATTCCAACACATCTTTGGCTCTATACCCTTTGGCCTTAAAAGGTCTCTTGGTCATTTTACCTTCCAAGCAAGACTCGCAGGTTGGAAAGTCTTCCACCACTAATGAACTCAGAGGTCCATTAGCTATAAAACTTTGAATTCTGCTTAGGTTAATATGACCAAGCCTTATATGTCAAAGATATGTTTGGGTCATCTTCGAAGGTTCTTTTCTCTTATTGGAATTAGAAGATGAGTTATTAACTTCTATTTGCATCGTGGGAGCTTTTGGTTCAAGAGTATATAAATTTCCTATCAATGCACCAGAACAGATAATCTCCCTATTTCTTTTTATAACAACTCTGTCATTAAAAAAAATAGAGTATCCATCCATAAACAATTTAGAAACTGAAATCAAATTCTTTCTAAATAAAGGTACATAAAGGCAATTTTTAAGAACTAAAACTTTATTCTTCTCAAAAGACAAATAAACATCTCCCACTGCAACAACCGCCACCTTCGTGGCATCGCCCAAGTATACGATAATCTCCCCCTCAGCCAATCGTCTGGTTTCCTAGAACCCCTGCAAAGTATTGCAGACATAATCAGTAGCTCCCATATCTACACACCATGTGCCGGTAGATAACACCGCTAAATATGTTTCAACAACTAGACCAAAAGATATACCTTTGTTTTGCTTCCGGTTGGGGTAGTCCTTCTTCCAGTATCCAGTCTGCTTGCAAGTGAAGCACTTGCCTTTCGACTTCTTCACTCCTCCCTGAGTTCCTCCCGCCACCTTTGCCTCAACTTGTTTCTTCTTCTTCTTGCCTTTCGGCTTAGAAGTAGAAACCTTTTGGGCAACCATGGCTTGCGCCTGAGCACTCTGACAAAAAAGCCCCTCTGTCGCATGGAGTTCTATCAGAAGCTCCGCCAACGAATACAACCTCTTGTTCATGTTGTAGTTCAGGCGGAACTGCTCAAAACTCCTCGGTAGAGACTGGAGGATGATATCGATCTGGGTTTCCCTATCGATCTCAGCTCCGAGGACTTCCAGCTCATTCAAATGAGCCATCATCTTGAGAACATGATCCCTCACGGGTGTTCCCTCGATCATGGTGGTCGTCATCAAGTTCCTCATGGTTTCTTGCCTAGCAGCCCGATTCTGGTGTCCGAAAAGCTCTTTGAGATTGAGCATCATGTCATAAGCAGTGGGCATGACTTGATGCTGATGTTGCAATACATTTGACATAGATGCCAAAATGTAACACCGCGCCATCTCATCAACCTTAATCCACTTCTTATAACTCTTCTTCTCCTTTTCCCCAGAATCATCCGCAGGCTTAGGAGGACACTCTTTGAAGAGTACATATTTGTACTTCTCAGCAGTCAAGACAATGTCAAGATTCCTTTTCCAATCAACATAATTGGGTCCAATAAGTTTATTTCCTTTCAGTATCACAACAAGTGGGTTGAAAGACATTTTGAAAAATCTAAGAATCACATAGATCAAAACATTAGATTTCAAAAATTATTGATTCCTCAAACAATAAAATTTTAAAATCAACCAACACCTCAAAACACCGAGAATATCGTATGCCACGATAGTGTGGATGTATACGAATTCTACATTTGCAAGAGGAGGTTTTACCCATTAATTTTATTATCTTGTCAACCTAATTTTTTGACAAATAAAATTAATAGTTGGTTCCTCTTTGGCCCTACAAATAAAAGCAGTGACTCTGATGGGGAAGATACTCCTATTTGCATCTAAGTGTTCACCATTACTTGGTTCCAAGTTAATTATCTCGGATTATGTGCCTTCCGATGGGGAAGTACACACGCTCCTTAATAATTTCCTATAACCATATTCGACCTTGTGATCTGCAAATAAACTCATCCGATGGGGAGGAAGGCACTCAGAGCCGATGCGCATGTTTGTTTGCATCACTTGTCAAATCGTAATGGAGGCCGTGAAAATTTATAAAAATATCCCTCTCCCACTTAGTAATTTAGAATTGAGGAATTTTTCTAGCCTACGACATGCATATCAAACAAAAAGCAATAAATATGAAAAAAATATTTTCCAACTATTATGACTTTTGTCTCCAATATGCCTCTTGTCGTATTGTCATCTCGTCCGCTCCTCCCTACGCCATATACAAGCCATCCGGAGATCTGAGCCGAAAAAAACTATTTTAATTTACATCCATCGATCCTATACTCCATGAAGGAGTGTACATGAAATCTAGATCGAAAGTAAACTAAAATAAAAAGAGTGGCTAAACAATGTCGTACTTAATTATAAAAATTAAATACTAGCCTCGTCAATCCCGAGGATTCAAATAATATACAATTACACACATACAATCACATACACACATATGGCCATAATAGTTGAATCCTATGTCTGCAACCAAAAAGTTAACCTACGCACATCCTACTATTATCCGGTACATATAATATATGAAAAGTGCATAAAAATAACCGAATCCTAAACACACAAAACCGGAAACCATGACTCTGATACCACTTGAAGGTAGGAAACTTCGCTTCCTACTTCAACTCGATCGCTTGTTCATGACGATCCCGTGTTCGTCCCCGGATTAAAAAAAATTAATCCTCGACAAAGAGGGATTACCAAAGCAACCGTTCCATCGTCGTGCTATTCGATTAGAGTAGTCACTTGAACAAACTTGTTGTTCAAGCAACCTACCTCTATTCTTCGAATAGCCGTGGAATAGACGATGTACGGATCGCTGGTTTTTGCGTTTGTATTCAGGGTCCAAGTAAATTAGCCACATAACAAAACATACAACATACAAAGAAACAAAAGGAAAGCTAAACAAAATTTATACCTCTTGTTTACCTCAAGGTCTTCTATCGTATGTCTTATCCTCCTCTTGGACGTTGTGTGGGCAACGATCTTCCAAGAGTTGAAGCCTCCTAGAACACGCCCTTCCTTCCTTGCTCGCTCCGAACAAGAGGAAGTGTAGAAACAAAACTCTTCTTCTACTTGGGACTTACCATCAAGCTCCAAGCTAGATGTTTGCCGCAGGCCCAAAGAGAGGAGTAGGGAGTATGAGCGCCGGCCAAAAGCTCCAAAGGAAGAAGACCTAGCTCTTGCCGCCGGCCAAGGAGAAGAAGGAGAGGATTGGGAAGCCAACCAAGAAGAGAAAAGGAAAGGGGGCGCCGGCCAAAACCCTAGGAAGGAGAAGGTCTTGCCGCCCAAGGCTTCTCCAAACCTTAGCCGCCCAAAACTCTCCAAACCCTAGCCGCCCAAAGCTCTAATCCTCCTTCAATTCTCCTTGCCGCCCACCCTTATGCCTCCTTTTATAGAGTTAGGCTTAAGCCTTCTTTTAATCTCCACCGTCGGTTCTAGGGATTTAATCTCAACCGTCGAATCTAGAGATTTAATCTCAACCGTCGAATATAGAGATTTAATCTCCACCGTCGGATCTTAAGATTTAATCTCCTCCGTTGGATCTAGAGATTTAATCTCTACCGTCGGATCTAGAGTTTCATTTTCCATCATCGGATCTAGGCTCCATGAGGGCTTTAATAGGCTACAATAGGGATCATGAGGAGGAGTTGAATCTTGGCCACCCAATGGATCAAGCCCACATAATGTCCGATCCATTAATGATAATTCATTCCACTAGAGGATTATCATTGATCTACCTCACCAACCCCCATAAGTTAATATGAGCTCCATATATTATTTGTACATATTTCTCTCTGTGTTTAAGATATCGAATGTCCGTCGATTAATTAATTTACTGACAATTAATTAATCAACATCTAACTCCATGAGTAGTACCACTCAACCTTATCATCATGCCGGACCAAGTCCACCTGCAGCATTTACATGATGAACCTTATGAGCTCCTCAAGGGGACATCATCATCTTAATATATAGGACACGGTTTCCTCCTATAATTAATGGCACACCATACAAATAATATCATTTCCCAACTTACCGAGCCTATCGATTTACTCTATAAATTTCGCCCATTGGTAAATCAAAGAAATGAATACTAAGTATATGTGCCCGTTATTATAGCGGGATTAAGAGCATGTACAATATAATATCTGAGGTCCTATTCAATTATGTAGTCAGCAATAAATCGAATCACCTATAAGTCGGTCCTGCTCAATACACACAAAGTGTAATTCAATGGCCGAGACAAATCAATACCAAATCACACTACAACCATTCCAATGGTTTGTCCATAACCATCTAGGTTGTGAGCCTTTACTTATACTTTATAAGGAACCGATAACATGATCTCCTGTGTGATGCTATACACCATGTTATCTTCAATGTAATGTATCAGACAAATATGCATAACTATAAATATGCAAACAATGATCATGTGATTCTTATTTCAAAAAGAAAGATGTTCATATAAAAGATAGACTTTTCAGTATATATCCCAATAATTTCAAAATCTTTTATCATGTTATTTTTTTTATTCTTCCACTATAACTTTATTGGTTCCAAAATAAATGAGATCATCGACATAAAGACATATGACTAAAAAGTCCTTTTCAATTGTCTTCTCGTGGAGAAATGATTCACTTATGTTTTGATTGAAGTCATTTTCAATAAAGTAATTGTTGATTTTGCTATTCCATGCTCACACTACAAGAATAATAGTCTATTATGACATTTTCTTAACGACATTTATTATATAGTGTAATTATAAACACATTGTAATGACACTTATTAAAACTGATTATTATTTTTTAAAAAATATCTAATTAGATGCCTTTTAACAACATATTTCTTAAATGTCATTATACGTTAATAAATATTATATAAGTTTTTTTAACCTATTAATCCCTATCCCTTTCACGATGTTCCCTTCGTCTCCTTCCCCTTTCATTGTAATAGCCGTCGTCGCCCAATTCCAGGTCAATTTCTACCGTCGACCTTCGTCCGTCGACCGATTCGATCTACAAGCCGATCTTTATCGCTGACCTTCGTCCGTAGACCATCACCCTCTCTCTTGCAGGTCAGTCCTCTCGTTAATGTCTCTCTTGCAAGCCATCGCCATTGATGTGTTCCTTGCAACTATTTTGTGTACTCAAAATACCATTGATGTTCGTGATCAGTCTCTACCACTGACTTCCATCCATCAGCTATCGCACTATCTCTTGCAAGTCAATCCTTTTGTTTTTGTCTCTCTTGCAAGCCATCGCCATTGATGTCTCTCTTGCTAGCCATCACCATTAATGTTTGCGGACCTATATGTATGTGTTTTGTGTTACTACTCAATCTTAGGATTTCTTGTTTCTTTGATCTGATTACAAGTTTGCATTATTTAACTTCTTCTACAGGGTAAATCATCTTTTTATTCAAGTCTAGGTGATTGTCAATACTGTTCTTTTTGGGATTTGGGATACTTTCCTAATTTTTCATTTATGCAACTTTTTATTGGAACTTGATTAACTTTATGTTATTTTGTGCTGAGTTTTGTTGGAATGATCTGTCCAATGCTATTTAAATGATTGATGTTTCGGTGCACATGAGGCAAAGTTGACAACCCTTGAAGCAACAAGGAGATCACGAACAAGAAATGTTTGATTTTACTCTATGATAATTTTTGTTCCTGATTGATTATCATGTTGTATTCTAGTAGTTGGTTAGATAATGTCTTTTAATACTCTTTTGAGTCCTGAATTGATTTTAAAATAAGATGATGCATCCTTTTGATAATTTAACTCTTCCTTGTGTAATTTATATGACAAAGAGAACAATGTCATGTATCCTATGTAAATTTTCTTCATCATTCTTAGCAGGGAAGTTCTATCAAATATTTATTTCGTAATTATAAATGGAAATGTATAGTGTGAAATATTTTTTCATCTATCTATGAAGATGAGTTGTGGTCTTTAGAAAGACAGTTTAGAAGTTATTGATAGTTCAGTTGTCCATGAAAATAGTAAAATTGATATCCTTGTGAAAATTATGTATGCTTCTTTTGTAGTCTGATACGATACTAATGGATACAAAGAAAGGCTACACAGTACTTTTCCATTTTTTTTCTTTCATTGTTTTTATGCGGGTCTATTATTTTTGTGATTTATTTTTCATATTGGAATTTTTAATTGGCATTTTTTTTACTAAACTATCATGTTTTAGGTATTTCTATAACTTTGGGTTTTCAAGGAGGTAATTGCCTTGACCTATGCTGATAATATTGTTTCAGGTAACTGGTGGAAATTCATGGTTGGGCTCTCTTATTTCAACTATAACCAGTAACCTTAAAAGTTAGTATTACCAATGTCCATATTAGATATGAAAACACTATCAAATATGCATTGTTACCATTTATGTCATTAAACTTGATATTTTGTCTTCTTTATATATTTTTTAATGAGTCAATGTAAACTTTCTAAGTATCATCTCAGCAATCTAGGACATCCATTTTATACTGGATTTACTTTATTAAAGCTTACTGTTGTTACAATGGATGAAGAGGGTAATGAAACATTTGATACAAGTGACGCTCTTGATAAGCTGCGTAAGGTATGCTCCTATTAGTTTTTAGAGTATGATTTTTTTTACCATCTTTTAATTTAGGTATTCACTTGTGAGTACACAATCTTCTCTAGTGGTTTTTGTGTAGTTAATTTGGGTTGAGGATGGTCTTAAGTATGGTTTGAAATTTTGAACTGTATCAAAGTTTCGATTGATGATTAGAACAATATAATTTTTGTATTGTATGGTGCTATGCCAATAAAATATTGATATTTTTAAATATAAAATATATTTAGTATAATCTAAAATATGTATTTAGCATAATTTATAGGTCTATATCTCCATTTAAAATGACATGAAATTCTATAAGAGTGTGTATTTTATTTATTTATCTATTTCACAATTGGTCAAATAATTCTAATTTCAAAAACAAAAAATAACATTAGGCCATTGTACTATGCTCTAATATTGATTATTCCTAGATCTCCACCTCAGTAATTGCCTCTTGATATTGAAAGTTGAAGATGACTAGTGAGAAGGTATATGTAAGAAAGGAAGAAGGAAGGAGATAAAAGGCTATCATTGAAAAAGTGTATAGTTAGTTTTGTACATACAAGACTCATCAATAGTGCTCCATAGTATGGATCCAAATATTATAGTAGTGGGATAGACATGAGGACTAAATTGGTGTGAAATACGAATACAAGTTGTCCTAGACCCAGAAGAGAGTTTAATTAGACCTTATGATCTTTTACAGAGGTTTAAAGATACACTTGGAGGAATGATAACTTGACCTTATCAACTGGTATAATTTTAACCTTTCATTGAAATATTATTAATTTTTATATTTATCATGTTATTATAATTTTAAATAAATATGAAATGTATTTGCAGTTAAGCGCAGATCACTATTAGGTGCATATGGAATGATACTTTACATTTTCTCATGTGGTATGATATTCAATCTTTACCATTATTTCTATTAACTTTGGTTGTTTATTGTTTTATTTCAATACTAATATAAATATATCCATTGTATGTGTAGGTGACAGGTATCTGAATTTTTATGAATCAATATTATGGTTGAAGATGGCCGGCCTAGTTGAGTTTTTTTACAAGACTTTGTTAGTTCTAAAATTTAATATTTTGAGTGTAGTGTGTAGTTAGTTTTTTATGTAAAAGACTCATCAAGATATTTGTAACTTTGACTCAAATGATTGTGGAATGAATTTATTTTTTATTAACACTTTAAATTGTATTTCATAATTTTTTGTATTCTAAACCGGTGATGAATTATGATAATGTGTAAATATTGAATTCATGTTTATATTAGTGACCATTGTAATGTCTTTATTAATTATTATAATGACATTAATAAATGTCATTGTAGATTAACTAAGGTGACATTTTAAAATGATCTTATAAATTATCTTTACTAACAATTTTTATTGTCCTTATAACAAAATATAAGACATTTGTCAATGTCAAAATAAATAAGTTTAGATGACATTTAATTTTGTCCTTATTACAATGATAATAAGGCATACGTAGATGTCCTTAAAATATAACTTTTTCTAACATTTTAGCATGTCATTATATATCTAAATTATGACACTTTTAAAGTTAGTATTTATATTGTATAATGACATTATAAAATGTCAAGAAAGCAATAGGGTCTAAGACGACATCACTTTATAGGACGTTTTTCAGTGATGTCACTAAAATATTAGTGTCACTAAAAACATACTATAAGGGCATTTATGAGTGTCTATAAAGATCATTATTCTTGTAGTGTCAAGAGTTGTCATAACGCATATAATTTCTTTTTAAGCTAAAAGATCATGTCTTCTTCTTCTTTGATTTCAAAACCAGATTGTTCGACATATACTTATTCTCAAATTTATTCATTCATGATTGTTGATTTTACATCAAGTTGGAAAACATTTACTTCAAATCGAGCTGCTAAAGCTAAAGTGGTATATACTGTTTCTATCCTTGCAATTGGAGCAAATATTTCTATGAAGTTGATTCCTAATTATTGAGAATATCCTTTTGTAATGAGCCGAGTCTTGTGTTTTTGAATCCAACCATCTTCATTATATTTAATTTCATAGACCCATTTGGTCAATGATTTTTTTTTCTCTGAGCAAAGTCAACAAGCTCTCATGTTTCATTTTTCTCATGGATAATTCATCATGCATTGTTTTTATCCAACACTTCTCTTTTAATGTTTCTTCAAAAGATTGAGGTTCACAAGAGAACAATCCCAACTCAAAAGAATCATAGATTTCTCTTAGCAATTGAGTTTTTCTTGAAGGACTTTCTGAGTCACTTTCTTTATTAGTTGTAAGAAATTCTAGTATAGGATTGCAGTCTAGAGATGGACTAGATTAAGATGATATTGGCTTATCAAACTGAGGTGATCCTAAGTCAACAACTTCTTTCCCTTTCCAATCCAAAGTAGCTTTCTAAACAAAGATAACATCTCAAATATGATCAGTTTGTTTGTTGATGGAGCTAACAAACGGTATCCCTTCAATTCATCACTATAGCCAATGAAACTAAAAGAAGTTTTTTGTCTTTCATATCAAATTTCTCACAATCTTGAGATGGTATAAGTGCATATGCAATACTGTTGAATATTCTAAAATGACCAACTCTTAGTTTTTTTCTTATACCAAGCTTTAAATGAGGTTTTATTTATGATAACTTTAGTTGGTGATCGATTGAAAATATATATATAATTGCATGTAGAACTTTTGCCCAATATAGATTTAGGATTCCTTGCCTTTTAGCACATTCCTTTTCATTTCCACAATCGTGCAATTTTTTCTCTCGAACTCACCATTTTGTTGAGGACATCAACTAAATTTTGATTGTCTTTTAATGTCATTAACTTTATAATATTCCATGAATGGATTGTAGAGAAAATCTCTTCCTTGATTAGTCCTTAAGTCATGAGAAGTCCACTTTGTCTCTCTATAAGCACTTTAAATTGTAGAAACAAGAGAGTATTTTAAATTTTTGACTGAGGAAGTAGATCCACATCGTTCATGAGAAGTCATGCACAAATATAATAAAATATTTCTCATTCCAAGGAGTAAGAGTTTGTATTGATTCACAAATGTCTGAATGAGCAAGTTTAAGTGGTGTATTTGCTCACCATGAAGACTTTGGAAATGGAAGTTTATGCATCTTTCTCTAGACACATCATTCACAAATGTTATTTTCCATTTGATTATTAGGAAGATTTGTAAAATACCTCAGAAAAAAAAACAAAATAAGATAAAACGTTGGATAATTGGGAGAATACCCTATGAAATTTTTAGAAATTTTTTGGATTTAAATGAAAATTTTATGGACATCCCATGGGGATAAAGGGAACAGACTTTTGTAAAGTCTATTTAGAATATATGCTATTGAGAAGTTAATAGGTTTAATTAACCTATACTAAACGCTAATTCCTCCCGATCCCTTCCGTTTCCACTCGATTCATCGATTTCTTTTCTCCTTTATCCGGTCGCTCTTTAGTTTTCTTTCGATTCCATTCGAGCGCCGCCCCCTCCCCTTCTTCCGTTTCTTTCTCTTCTCCACGCTCGAGCTCGCCCTAGCGCCACCGCTTCGCCTGATCTCTGCCGATCTCCTTCCCGTGCACGCCGCCGCCGCCTAGGGTCGCCTCCTCGAGCCCCTACTGTGCACGCCACCGAATCGTGGCCCCTGTCGACCGCCGTCACACAAACGGACGTCGCCGCCGGATCTGCTCTTCCCACTCGCCGCCGACCCCTTCGAATGTCGGTCGATCGTGGCACCGTGGCAAGCCACGCGAGCACCACAGTACCCTTCTCTTCTGCTCCAACGGGCCGCCGCCACGAGCTGCCTCCTTCTCGAGCTCGCGCTCGCCGCCCCCATCCGTGGCCAGCCTCTGCTCGACTCCTCTGCTACCGACGCCGCGCCTCCTCTCCCAGCACAGTCGCCGTTGTGTCGTCCTCCGTCGATTCAAGCAGCAAGGAGCACTGCCCCTTTCCTTGCTCGCGTTCCTAACATCGACGACGGCAGCGGCTCCATCCTGCGACCTTCTTGATCGAGTGGAGCTAGTGAGCGAGGGGTAATGGAAGGTTGGTGCCGAGGACTTCAAGCGAGTAAGCTGTAAATCAGAATGCAACTCTGATTTTAGGTGTTGTTCAGGTTGTTGGTATTGTGTGCTATGGATTTGGACAGCGTCAAGTATCAGCAAAATTGTTGTGACCCGATTTGGCCACTTAGATGAAGCATATCGGCTATTTGACCAAATGCCCCAGAGGGATGTGATATCATAGACTTCAATGGATCCAACCTTATCGCACAATGGAGGAGTCGATCTATGAATTGATCTATGGGGTCAGATATGTGACGTAGCCATTATTGGATTTGATATCAATTAGGAGGCAAGATGCTGAACGATGACATCTAAGGTAGGAGAGTTTGTGTAGTGATCTATTAATTGGAAGTATATCATGTTTTGTGTTGATTCATTGATTTAAAACAATGGGAAGGGATTTGCTTGCAGTTAATGATTGGGGCAGATCAGATTCCATTAAGTGGATTAAAAGGATGGTTGTGATTGAAGCGGAGATTAAGTAAGATTTGAATGTTTATAATTGCATATCAGTTGTTTAGTTAACTGATCTGGATGTGTTATTGTTGGATTATAATGGTATTCTTTGATTCCAGGATTTTGATACAAGGCAAATTCGCGGACGCAAATACAATCGGCACGAGCTACATATTAGGTGAGTAATTTCCTACCTGGTCCGGGTAGATGTATTGCATTCAGATTTAGTCATAGATATGAGCATGTTAGATGTTCATATTACCTTGACCCTGCTCTTATTATCGTATGCTTGATCCTTTACCATTGGCTATTAACTCCATTGCTGATATCATGTTTATTTTATCATGATTAGGAGTTATACATATAGGTGATGTAAGTAACTTAGAATTTATTTAAGTTAAGTGCAAATAGTAAAGTCCGGATGATAACCTGATTGTACATTGGACAAAAAGGTCATCCGTAGGTAGATAATGTCTTTAACCTAGGGTTAGTTCTAGTACCCTTAGGTTGTATGTTACCACCGAACATGTATTATGTAAATGGTCAGAGGAATGATACTTAGGGTATCGCTACGGACCGGTGGTCCTAACTTGTTATAATCAGATGAGTACGACTCTCAACAGGATAGAGAGTGTGTCCATCAGTTGAGTACGACTCTCTACAAGATAGAGAGTGCGTCGATTAGATTGGTATGACTCTATGTAGGATAGAGAGTATTATGATCAGTTGAATACGACTCTCTGCAGGATAGAGAGTGCGTTGATCTGGTTAGTATGATTCTCTGTAGAATAGAGAGTCAATTGTGGATGTCTGTATGTGCGACATTGCATTCATGGATTTGCATGCACACTGGCGACGAGGTCTCCCTTGTGGTTGAGAGTGGAGAGTGTCGCCAGTCATCCTGCCTCCACGGTTACTCATAAGAGGAGTCACCCGTGTGAGGGCAGAGCATTGTGGTGTCGCACTCTACCACTATAGACGGTGGTAGTTGGATTTGCGTGTCGTAGTCCTGCGTGTGTGGCACTCGACCACTCATGGGTAGTGACTGTCGGAGTGGCCAACAGCAGGGACCCCCATCGTGTAGCTTGCTCTTTACGTTTATATGCTACTCGATCATACTGCCCACTCGACCACTCGAGAGTAGTGGTTGGTGTTGAGTTGGGACAGTTGTCATACTCGAGCCACCGAGGCCACACTGGGGTCGTGGTAGCTAGGGTGAGCCGACATGACCATGCATGTTGCATTGCCGACTTATGACATTTTTGCATATTGCCATATATATACATATATGCATGTATATATATATATATATGGATGATTGTGATTAGTATACATATATAGATGCAGTCTATATATATTGTGATGTTGCATTTGATTGTACTATGCTTGTCGATTTGATCAGACATCATATTCGCATGTTTGATATTGGTATGTGCTGGATGCACTATAGATACCTAATTCGTAGCATGAGTAGATTATGAGTTGGTATTACTCTTCCTGCTATATATATGTTGGATATATGTTCAGTTGGATCAGAGTATAGCGCACTCTGTGTATGTCCGTGATTTTATGTTGTTCATTCGGTTAGACTAAGATATGCTTGTATTTATATACTATGCCGATATACCGCTTGTACATCTAGATTATGTTGTGAAATACATGTGATATTACATATATACATGTTTGAGTTTTACTCACCACCCGCGGACGGTTTTTCCGTCACGCCTGTAATGTAGCCGACCGTGATGGACTTGAGCACCACCGGGTCGACATCGCCTCATCTCAACTCCGAGTCCGATTTTTGGTGTTCTCTTTGGTGTTTCGCTATGGATTTGTTTTATGTGATGATTGTAGTGGTGACTATTGATGTTGTACCCTTTCTTCTTTCTCGTTTTCTTATGGTGTCCTGAGTCGGTGTTAGTCATACCCAGATGCATGTGTGTTGTCATTTGAGATTGTAGTATGTTTCAGTTGTGTTGTGTATTTGTGTGTTTCATGCTTTATTATGTTGTTATGCTCTTATTTGTATATGTTATGTTTATCAGGGCCCAAGGGCCTTCAGATTAACCCGAAATGTTGCATAGGAGATGTAGTCCGTTTGATTTTCGGCTCGGCATGCTCTCGGGGCGTGACAACTTTAGTGGTATCAGAGCCCAAGGTTCTGCGATGCCATACAATGTTGTTTTGTGTCGAGTCTTGGATTCTCGGGAGTTGATTTATTCGGTTTTGGTTTTTGAGATGAGATGGACAGCGGCCTGAGCTCCAAGCAGCACAAGGTAAGAATTCCTGAAAAACTTATGGTTTAGTAGATATTTATCTAAACTTGATCAGTAGGTGTATACAGTATAGTTATGACACCTGTGCAGATTTGTAGTATGGGTCGTCCACCGAGGCGACCAACCGGAGTGACCTTTAGGGTTTATACTTTCGGTTATGTTGGCTATGCATTTAGATACTTATACCCGGGAATAACCTGTATTGTGTTGGTTATTATTCGTAACCGTGGTATGAGTTGACCACGGGAACAACCTGTTAAGTTTGTGAGTCTTGAACCTGTGTCGAGAAGGTGATTTACCTTTGAGAGCCGACTAATACCGAGTCGGAAAACAGGGGTCAAGTCGTCACATTTATTATGAAAATCAGAGACTACAGTCTTAGAGATTTCCACTAACTGTGCTAGTCAGATCATTATCTACGGGTAATGAACAGACTTGTAGACTATTGTGATGCAGATAGCGGAAGGCTAGATTACGGTGTTTCATAGGGATTTTATCCCTGAGTTGTTCGTACTGAGATGTATAACTTTGAGAGTACTTAACTCATGTTATACGAGAAAGAAGAGTTGTTTGCATACCATCATCGAGATCAAGCCAGTATTTAGTGATAAATGCGGAAAATAATCTTCAGGAAATAATATATCACTTGATCATGGATTAGTGATGTTGGAAGAGTGTATTTCCCCGTGTCACTTTTAGTGACACCTTGTAAGGAATTCTTGAGCTTCAAAAAAGGGTGATCGGTTAGAAATAGTGTACTGTGCAGAGTCGTGAGACTTGCAGAAGTTACGATCACCTAATAGCTCAAGAAGATGAATGAATGATTTAAGTCACCCAGAGTTATTTGCTTATAGTTGGATTGAGATGACAGGATTTTCTATCAGATCTTGCCGGAAGATATTGGATTGAGTCAGGAGTTTAGAAATGACTTCATATAAGTGTTTAGGAGATGGAGATCGATAAACAAACATTGTAAGTCAAATATTGGTATAAGACTTTACTATATTTGCATAAAGTCTTATATCTGGGTGGAAAGGAGTATCTTGTGAACTCTTTTGGTTGAGTTTCTACTGAATGACTTAAATCGTAAGGTATATTGAGAAGTGAATTTGTTATTAGACTTGATGTCAATCAGTAAGATAGCCTTGAAGGGAAAGACAATTTTCACGGTAAACAATGTTATACTTATGGACAGTGAGAATGCAACCTTGAGGAAGATGATACACTCGCTAAGACCATACTATTTCTAGGATCACTTGAAGGTAAAGGTAAAGTGAGATAATAATGCTAGAATTTCTCGATTTGAATTCTTTGACTGTCTCAACAATGGATTATATCTAGATACTGGTATAGAGGATTATGGAACCTCCTTGGGAAGAATCCTCGGTGACTATGATTGCAGATTTTGATTAGTATTTAATGAGGTAAAATTGTAATGTTGATTTACATATTGCACTAAGAGTAAGAAAAAAAAAATGAAGTAGTTCAATGGGGATAGAACCTTTCGAATTCCACCTATGCTATTTTATTAAGATGTCCTACTGCTAACTATTGCCAACTAAAAGGAGTTGTTGGTCTGATTTGTGGTATGCCAAACTTATTTGAACAACAAAATAGTGAGACTCTTAATTTGCTCCTGCAAATGCAAATGCAAAAAAAAAATAAATGATAATAATAATAATAATAAAATAAAATGGAATGGTAGACATTGCAATTTTTATTTCAAGGAGGATGTTTAACAAAGATCAGATGGTGGAGAGTTAAATTTTTTTTTTCGGTCTTCTAAAGGCATTGGGCATGACAAGTTATACAAGTGTTGGTTATACATTGATGGAGAAACTTTCTCAGGGAAATATATTCAAAGATGTCACAGAGTGTCACAACTTAACAATATCTAGGTATGGATTTTTCTTTTTGAAGGAGAAGCATCTTATTGAAGCACTAGGAATGTTGGACATATTACATAGCCAGAACATGGCCTTATCTATAAATGTTTACCAGAACTTTGCACTAGTATTGCTTAAGTTTGACTGAAATGAGGAAGCATTGGCTTTTAAACAATCTTTGTTGACCAGGAAGCCTGAAAGTGCTAAACCATCCTGTCCCTCTTTATTGCATAAATGATTAAATAGTTAATGCTAGAATGGACAAATTATTTGTTGTTGCTGGTTTTGTCTGAATCTAGTTGACAAGAAACTCACGCTCATGTCATTAGCATTGATTGGTTTAGCTTGGCGATTTTGTTCCCTTGAGTCCATTATAAGAACTGCGAACTCCTGGAGTTCACGGATGCAAACACTCATAATAAGCTACTTACAAATAGCATTAAAGACAAAGTAAAAGAGGAAATTTTCCGTTGAAAGTGCTTGTGTTCTCACCTCCCTATTGGCCTCAGGTTCTCTGAGTCTAATTAGGCATTTGGACAAGTTCCTCTCTCCTTTACTATTTTTTTTTAATCTTTATCATCTCACCGTAGCTGCCTTATCTCTCCTCAACTCAATTAAACAAATTGGATTTTTATTTGATTTGTCGAGCGAGTGACCTATTTTGAATTTGCTTAGGATTCATGATCACGTATGTACCAAATACTTTTTGGTTCTCTCTGAACTCATTAGAAGTGGATGGGATGTAGCGTGACGATACTGTTGACTTGTTTGACCAGGAAGGTGGTGATATTCACTTGGTCATGTCGGCGATGAATCTGATTTCCTGTGGCTTAGATGATGGCCGACTTTGCGCAAGATAGTTGAGCCTTCCGACGTGGACGGAAGGGTACTGTACACGGATACATTATTTCAGGGATCGGAGCGATCCCGATGCTGTTGAATGAGACGTATCTTATGCTTACGACAGTTAATAAACTACGAGATAAGCTGTCATACACATGACATATACTTAGTGGATGTTATCCTGATTTGTGGATGTATGGAGCAGGAATGCTCATGGGATTTTGACTAGCTACTGGGTAGTTATTATAGAGTTGCTAGAACGCGAACAGTTGCAATAAGTGAGATTGGTCGCTATAGTCTCTCATACACTTATAGAGTGTGTGGTGGAGTGGATTATGGATGGTTGTGTGTTCCGGACACGCATCCACTTAAGAAAGAGTTGCTGCAAAAGCTCATCATTCGAGATGGGCTATATACCTTTGAGGTACTCAGATGTACCGAGAGTTGAAATGCTTATACTGGTGGAACGGTATGAAGAGAGATACTGCAGATTTTGTTGCTGGATATTTAGTATACCAGCAGGTGATGGTTGAACATCAGAAACCCAATGGATTGCTCCAGGAAATTTCGATTCCAGAATGAAAGTGGGAGCATATCACTATGAATTTTATTGCGGGATTACCTAGAAGCCGTAAAGAACATGATGCGATATGGGTGATCGTGGATCAACCAACCAAATCAGTTAACTTTCTGCCTATTGGTGGGTCGGATCCATTGGATCGTCTGGTAGAGTTGTATCACCGAAAGATTATCAGATTGCATGGGGTACTTTTAAGTACCATATCGGATAGAGATTCGCGGTTTACCTCGCGATTTTGGCAAAGTCTGCACCAGACTATGGGCACAGAGCTTTGGCTTAGTGCAATGTTTCATCCGCAGACAGATGAACAGTCTGAGTGTATCATTTAGATGTTGGAGGATCTATTCAGATCTTGTGTCGTGGATTATGGAGGTGTAGCTTATCGGTTGGCTTTACCTCCGACACTTGCGGGTGTTCACAACGTATTTTATGTTTCTATGTTGGGGAAATACACACCGCGATCTGACCATGTTCTGAACAAGGTTCCGATTCTACCTCAGTCTAATGCGACTTACGAGAAGATTCCAGGGTGGATCCTGGGTCGCAAGGAGCGACAGTAGTGAGACGAAAACCATCCGACTCGTAAAGGTTGGATGACAACATCATACCGATGAGGAGGCTATGTGAGAGCTGGAAGATACTATCCGGGCTCGATAGTCTCATCTGTTCACTTGAAGAATGTGTGTGGCCCTTTCGGAAGCTTGCTTGAAGTAATTTTTTCATATTAGTACGAAATTTGGAGACCAAATTTTTATAAATGGGGGAGAATGTAAAATACCGCAGAAAAAAAAAACAAATAAGATAAAACGTTGGATAATTGGGAGAATACCCTATGAAATTTTTCAAGAATTTTTTGGATTTAAATGGAAATTTTATGGACATCCCATGGGGATAAAGGGAACACGCTTTTGTAAAGTCTATTTAGAATATATGCTATTGAGAAGTTAATAGGTTTAATTAACCTATACTAAACGCTAATTCCTCCCGATCCCTTCCGTTTCCACTCGGTTCGTCGATTTCTTTTCTCCTTTATCCAGTCGCTCTTTAGTTTTCTTCCAAATCCATTCGAGCGCCGCCCCCTCCCCTTCTTCCGTTTCTTTCTCTTCTCCACGCTCGAGCTCGCCCTAGCGCCGCCGCTTCGCCTGATCTCTGTCGATCTCCTTCCCGTGCACGCCGCCGCCTAGAGGGTCGCCTCGAGCCCGCCAGGCACGCCACCGAATCATGGCCTCGCCGATCACCCACAGACGGATGTCGCCGTTGGATCTGCTCTTCCCACTCGTCGCCGACCCCTTCGAATGTCGGTCAGTCGTGGCACCGTGGCAAGCCACGCGAGCACCACAGTGCCCTTCTCTTTTGCTCCGACGGGCCGCCGCCACGAGCTGCCTCCTTCCCGAGCTCGCACTCGCCGCCCCCATCCGTGGCCAGCCTCTGCTCGACTCCTCTGCCACCGACGCCGCGCCTCCTCTCCCAACACAGCCGCCGTTGTGTCATCCTCCGTCGATTCAAGCAGCAAGGAGCATTGCCCCTTTCCTTGCTCGCGTTCCTAACATCGACCAACGACAGCTCCATCTGCTGCGACCTTCTTGATCAGAATTGGAGCTAGTGAACAGGGGTAATGGAAGGTTGGCTGCCGAGGGACTTCAAAAGCAGGTAAACTGTAAATGCAACTCTGATTTTAGGTGTTGTTCAGGTTGTTGGTATTGTGTGCTGTGGATTTGGATAGCGTCAAGTATCAACGAAATTGTTGTGACCCGATTTGGCCACTTAGATGAAGCATATCGGCTATTTGACCAAATGCCCCAGAGGGATGTGATATCATAGACTTCAATGAATCCAACCTTATTGCACAATGGAGGAGTCGATCTATGAATTGATCTATGGGGTCAGATATGTGACGTAGCCATTATTGGATTTGATATTAATTGGGGGGCAAGATGTTGAACGATGACATCTAAGGTAGGAGAGTTTGTGTAGTGATCTATTAATTGGAAGTATATCATGTTTTGTGTTGATTCATTGATTTAAAACAATGGGAAGGGATTTGCACTTAACTCCTGTAGTATCTCAATCCAGCAGTATCTCCCCTGTACGGGTGACAACATCAATTTTAATACAAGGCCTACACGGCCACTATACATCAGTCAACACGACCGGAACATACCACAATACAATATCCATAATATGCGGCCTCAGACCATCAACCAAAATAAGTAAAAGATCTAAAACATCAAGACCTACCCCTTCTGCCATCTGAGCAAGAACATACAACCAAAACGAACCGAATATAAGTCCACAAGGACATAACAAATATAACCAAAACATCCACCGATATTCAATCCAAACATAAATCCTAAACATATCCTCTAATAAAATCTCAATCCATAAAACTAATAACCAAAACCATAAGATCAATAAAACCTATCCACCTCGACGAGGGGGATTGACAACTGGACTCTCCTGACAGCTTCATCCTGAAATAAATATAAAACCACGGGGTAAGTTCAAAGAACTTAGCGGATAATAGTCGATATGAATAGCAAGATATAGCTAACAATACTAATCATGCCAGTACAGTCTCATATATATGGTAAGTAAGAAATAAATGCAAAAGGACTGTACTCACCTGAATCTCCTACCCTGATATAGGAGCATGTGCCCTACTATAAGAGATAAAGTCATCACCATATACGAATATGAATCTTGTATACATGACAATCATATGCAACATCCAAGGCATCAATAAAATACAACAAACACAATACAAATGCGATCCATGCAAAAATACATGTCGTGCATATGACATGGTCACCCCTGAAGCCAGTCAGCCGCCTCACACGCGATGGTGAAGCCGAGTGGGTAGGACTATGACAACTGTGCACTCTGCCATCATTGCTCCCGAGTGACCGAGTGGACAGGATGCTGTCGGAGTACACCTATCCTCCTGCCCCAAACATAGTGGGGAAGCTAAGCTCTCATCTCCCGGTGTCATAGACCAGAGGAGGGATCTCTGCCCGCTACCACGCTGCCTTATCGCTACCCATGAGCGGACCAGCGGAGCCTGACAAAGCAACTGTACACACCCTCCTGATGTACCACTAATCCATGAGTGACAGTGTGTGCAGGCCATGTAACTGGTTGCGGGCTCAACAATAATGGAACCCCGTCCAGCCAACATGCAATCATGCAAAAATGATGCATGATACTAAAGCATGTAAATCCTACTCAAAATATCTATAAGAATAATATGTACAATTAGTATGTACATATCCCTAATCCAAGTACTATGATCCAAATCAAACAGGGAGATATAATCAAATCCTATCACATGCATGTATCAAGTAGGCACCAAAAGCATACTAGGTATATAAACATGAAAAATTATTATAAGCTATCCTAACTAGCATATCAACAATGACTATATCTAAAAGATAAGTCAAAATACCCGCTTGATAAAATGTCCGCAAAAGAATCAAATCGTCATGACCGTGAACCTGTCTCGTGATCGAAACCTGCATATAACATAATCAATTACGATTAAATTCAAGCATACAACAACTTACTAATTAAATTCTACTTTGATCCCGTATTCACTCAATCTAACGAATACGAGTACAACCTCTCGACACACCAAATTCACCGTCCACAGGACGGATCCAAAACCCAATAGCTACCTCACAGATCAAAACACATTCTGAACCATTCACAACTCACTTAACATACTGCTTACAATCGTACAACCGACATCAAACCCACTCACAGCTACCTCATAGCCCTTCACAGTCCTCACCTACACCCTCCTCTCAAGCACAGTCGACTCCACAATCAAAAATCCAGCCATAGACAACCAGATTTAACCACAGTAGCAACAAGAGGTAATTTGAGTTATACCTGCTCTTGGGATCCCACCGGCGACAATTTTTCCCTAAATCGGCTCTGTTCGTCGGAAACCCACTGCCAACACAAAAGATCATGCTCAACCAAGGAAAATCATCGCTAGAACTCAGATATCGTCCAAGATCAGAAGAAAAAGAGCAGCCCTTACCTTGCTCCGGTGACCACCGGCCAGAAGGGCAACTCACCGACTGTAGTCTCCACCTGACTGCCCTAATCCCACATGCAAAACCTCTAGCTCCGACGAAGATCGCGACTCCGAGCAAATTAGGGTGTAGCTGCCGCCGATGCACGCTCCCATCCACGCTTCCGGCCGCTCCTACCCTCCCGATTTCAGCCCGTTCAAGGTTGTCGGCGAGAGCTAGGACAGAACTGTCGGGATCTCGCCGATAAAAGAAACGCCGACAAGATCTGGGACGACAGGAATCCGAGAGTTCGCGCGGGGCGGTAAGGTCGCGAGGGAGATCACTGTGAGGAGGGTCGCAGTGGTTGGTTGCTGCAGAGGGGGAAGTGCCGTCGATCAGTGAAAAGATTGGTGAAGAGATCGGTGAAGAGATCGGGATTTGAGGAGACCGAGATCGAGAGGAGGAGAAGGAAATTCGGTTGCGATTGGAAGGAAAAAAAAACAAAACGCGAAGCAAATCTAGGGAAAAAATATAAACTTAGGGTTAATTTATAACCTAGGTTAATTAACCCAAATAAATTCTTTAATAGCGGCTAGTCTAAACAGGCTTCGTTTAAATCCAGAAAATTTTCAGAAAATTCCCTAAAATTCTCCAAAATTCTCGAAAAATTCCTAGGATTACCTTTCCTAAATTTTGACAATTAAATTTAGTAATTTAAATTTTCCGTATTTAACATTCTCCCCCCACTAATAAAAATTTGGTCCCCAAATTTCCTACTCAGATGCATAACGAGTAAGAAATACCACAAGTACTGAAAATATATTTCACGTATCTTAAGTAAACAAGTAGGGATATTGAGCTCTGATCTTTTCTTCAAGCTCCCAAGTAGCCTCCTCGTCGGTGTGGTGACTCCACCCGACCTTGACAAGTCGCACAATCTTGATTCGCAACTGTCATTCCTTGTGATCCAGAATCCGTACTAGAACCTCTTCGTAAGTAGCATCAGGTTGAATGGAACCTGACACATCTGACAGAATATGTGTAGTGTCTGGCATATACTTCCTCAGCATAGACACATGAAACACATCATGGATACCAGCCAAGTACGGTGGTAGCACTAGTTGGTAAGCGACTGCTCCGATCCTCTCCAAAATCTCGAAAGGCTCAATGTACCTTGGAGCTAACTTACCACAGAGGCCAAATCTCTTTATCCCTTTCGTGGGTGAGACTCGGAAGAATACCTGGTCGCTAATAGAGAACTCTCGAGGTCTCCATCTCCGATCTACATAACTCTTCTGACGATCCTGCGTCTCGGCCATCCTTTGTCTGATAGTACAGACCAACCCTGCCTCATACCGAGTTCTATGGGTCCTAGCAACTGGTCCTCCCAGTTGCCCTTGAAATCCATAACACCGGACCTCAGCAAGTCCTCTAGTATTTAAATGGCCCGCTCAGATTGTTCATCTATCTGCGGATGGAATGCAGTACTAAAACGGTTACGACTCTAAGGCTCGCAGATCGCCAACCGAGACGTGAATCGGGGATCTCTATCTGATATAATGCTCAAAGGAACACCTTGCAATCTGATGATATCCCGACAATATAACCCTGTCAACCGATCCAAAGAGTCGGTCTTCCAAATTGCTAAGAAGTGCGCGGATTTGGCTAGTCGGTCTACGACTACCCAAATCGCGTCATGATTTTGACGTGTCCTAGGCAAACCTACCACAAAATCTATAATAATATGCTTCCACTTCCATTCCGGAATCGGAATTTCCTGAAGCATCTGTTCCTTAAACTAATGCAACTCCGAAAACCATTATCCTCGAAGTCAGAGACGAGGAATTATCTTTTCACAAGTGAAGTCCATCTACCGTCCTAAATCCACTCCACCACACACTCTATAAGTGCATGGGAGGCTATCGTAACCAAACTTCCTTGTTACAACCGTTTGTGTTCCAGCTACTCTATAGTAGTTATCCAGTAGCTAGCCAAAATCCCATGAGCATTTCTGCTCCTCACCTATTCAAAACAACATAATTACTGTGAAGTCCATGTCATATATATGATGGTTTATCTCGTAGTCCTTTAATTGCCGTAAGCTTAGATACGTCTTATTCAATAGCATCGGAATCACTCCGATCCCCAAAATGATGCATCCATGTACACTACCCTTCCATCCACACTAGAATAATTACTCAACACTGGCGTAAAAGTCAATCATCGTCTGAGCCCTGAAACTAGTTTCACAAGCTTCATACCAAATAAATTCCATCACCTTCCTGGTTCAACTAGTCAGCGATGTAGTACCGCGAGAGCATCCTATCCATATCTATGGTAATAATCATATCAATACCGGAAAAACCACCATCTTCGACGACCGAGTGCGCAACTCCAACTACCACCATCAACAGTGGCCAAGTTACGCAACTCCAATGACCAAAAATGATCCTATCGTGTCCAGAATACCTGACTTCCCAAATTCCTGGACGACTAAGTCGTCAATAAGTCTAATAAGACAATCAAAAGCTCATACAATTCATACTAAGTATGAAATTGTCATCGCTACATACCTGCATTCTCTTTACTCTAGGTTGATATACCAACCATCACAACAACAATGACAATTGTATGACACCATGTCACTACAATGTCAACACACCAGTCATAAATCAATCCTAGAGTATACACATGTGTCCTATAACTGATCTAAATAGATCCTCTATCCACTATGAAGGACATTCATTTCCTTCCATAACTACCACATTCTATCATCGATAATCGATGCATAATCTCAAAGGTCCATCTCTCTTTCAACAAAGAGTTATGGATCTTCTCTAGAAGAAATACTGGGACAGATAAATATCCCATCCAACACCTCCTATAATAAGGTAAAACAATCTTTCATCGTCTTGACCAGTGTAGGTATACACGCCTTATCAAAAACTAAATCACCAATAGTAGGGACTGATATTTTCTGAGGGTTTACTCCTTGTCCTTCAAATTGGTGGCTAGCAGGCCAAATCCTTAGCTTCCTAATTCGACATCAGTCGATACCTCTAAAGAGTCCGTACTTCTGAAATCATCATTAGGTTCTGCAAGGTCAATACGTCATCGACCTCATCCCCGACCATGAGTAGGGGCAATTTCACTAAGTCAATATTTTTCCTAACCACTAAAGTACAGTAACCACTAAAGACAATACCTTTCCTATAGCTCAGAGATATCATTTAGTTTGCCTGGTCCCCAAAACACGAGAACTCCAAAAAATCCAAGGAAAAGAAAATCCTCGAAACACAAAACCCACAAACCAAAACCGCAAACCAATAAAATTGTCACGTCCTGGGGGCATATCCGTCATCCAAATGACAGAGGAGCCCCTTAGTGACAATATTCAGAAATCCATGAACCAAATCTGGTAAAAACCTCGAAATATTAATAGATATACAAATATTTTAATTAACTGCATGCATGCACGACTAAACATGTATTAATTAAAGTAAAATAGTTTTGTGATACCAAATCAAATTGTGACCAAAAATCCAAAGTGCATAAATAAAATGCAATACCGATAAAGTAAATAAAGTGGCATCTCGACGATGCAGTGGGACAAGCACGGCAAGGGACTCTCTGAGCGACACGAAGGTAGGTCAACAGGACACGTCCTCCATCAGTTAACCTAGAGGATAAGTGAGGAGGGGATAAGTACAATCACTCAGTGGATGGATATACAATAGTGCATAATCATAATGCACATAATGGAGCCACATGGAATAAGCTAGTGTAACCCAACCCTCAGAGTACCAATATCAGTCTGCAACTATCCTGATCAGCAGTATAACAAATATACCCGTAACATACACAACCACTGCAACAAGCAGTGCACATCCGGATACCACGACAAAGCCTCGTGACTCTCACACAAAAAGTGAACTATCTATGAGCTACCGTGAACGTAACCCATGTGTCAACAATCAATATACTCAGCACTGTCTACGTGCAACCACATGCTACCACGAATAAGACTCGTGGGTAAACAAGCAGTATATAAATATTTAGTTATTGACTGCACGCACTAGCATACTACCATTAATAGGTTGCGTGAGCAGTCGATTATCCTAGGTTGTTAAGCCTAGGGTTATCCAATACATCCAGCATAGAACGTCTATCAAAATCGATAAGGATCATCGATCTACAATTAAACCCATTGAGGCGGTCAAGCGAGGGTTTCAACACCTCTAAAACGAAATGTTTACCAAAGTCGGTAAAGATCATCGACTAATAAATAAATTCCTCCAGATGGTTAGTCTAAGGTTCCAACCCTTCTAATATAAATGGTTATCAAGGTCGATAAAAGTCATATGTCCACTAATAATCATGTCGAGACGATTATCATAGGGTTTCGTCTTAACTAACAGGAAACACCTTTCAAGGTCAATAAAGACCACAAATCTACTATCAAGCCCGTCAAGAGGGTTAAGCCTAAATTATACCATTCTACTAGTGCAATCATGCATGCTACAACATGCTACTACGAACAAATCTCGTGGGTACTTAAGACGTAAAGTAGCTATCTAGCTACCAACGTCATACGAATCCGATTATGACCAACTCCAAACAAATAACGCAAGATATAACCTTACCGAAGGTCATCTCAACCATGATTGGGAGGCATGATTGACCACAAATATACAAAGCACATACCTATAGAGAGACTCTACTGCAGACTCTCTCTCTCAACCAAGAATGGGAGATATAGTAAGGATTAATCACATCCTAACCATACGAACTCTACTAGTCCGATCACCATATCACCGAAACAGTAATTGGATAAATATATACCAATATGCACATCCGGGTTATTACACCTAGGGTTCCACTAATGTTGTTTCATTCCTGAGATCCGCTCCTACCGAATAACCTCATCTAAGTTATTCTACCTCTACTAGTCTTAATCATGGTATCCACCCCAAAAACACATAACCCTATAAACATATAACATGCTGTCTAATAAACGACAACATAGTCATACTAATGGCAATCAATGGCTGAAATTAATTAGGGTATAACTAAAAGGTCATGCCAGAACAAAGTCAAGGCAATACTAAATAAAACATCAGGTGCCTATATATACCCTAAACTACGTAAGCATGTAATCATGTCATCATGATCTAGAGAGTCAAAGAACCTATATGTATACCTTCTACGAATTTATCCATCTTAGTTATATCATTCAACTAGTCTAATCCCAATACTAGTCCAATCCTAACACTAGTCCAAAAAGTAAGAGGTAAACATCTACAAATAATATCTAATCATTTATATCACAATGATAACTAGCTATGTATAGCAGTTGTTGGATCGATCGGATCGCTAGAGGGGGGGGGGTGAATAGAGGTAGAAATTTTTCGTTAAAACGCGAGTAGACACAGCGGAAGATAAAAACAAAAATAGAGACAATAGACACAAAGGTTTTACTTGGTTCGTAGCTGAAGGCTACTACTCCAAGGCCCTAGTGGTCCTTGACCACGTACGAAGGGCAAACTACTAAAAAGCTCCTCCTCGTTGGAGGTAGGAGTTAGACGGATACACAAGATGATAAAAGCTCAAGGTAGAGGGACACTCCCCCTCTCCTTGATATGATTTAAAGCTCGAAATAAGAACAACTTATAAACTGAAATATGATTCAAACTTTCGTTACCGACGACTTCAAAGGATGGAGGTTGAATCTCTAGTTGTCGTCTCGGCAGCGCTTCGTCGTAGGGATGTCGGAGAGTCGGAGCGTATCGGAAGCACTTGGAAGCTTTTTAATTGATGAAAAACCCTAGGACAAGCCCTCCTTTTATAGCCTTTAAGCCCCTCATCGAATGAGTCTTCAACCAATAGGAATTGGGCACAAAACCTCCTTGAAAAATGGTGATAGAGCTTGACTTCTCAAGGCTGATCCTTGACCATCAGTCGATTGATGGCCATCATCACCGATCGATGGTAGCATCACGAAAGTCCGACCTCGACGATCGATTGACGGCAATGAGTCCTCCAAGCCGGGCAATACCGATGCTTGCTGCAAGTCAAAGTTAGCTCAACAAAAATATAATTCCGACGGTCGTCGACCATCCGATCTCGACCTAGACCATCTATAGGATGTCTTTGGTCGGATCTACGCTTAAGACCATCCCCGTAAGGAGGATACGACCTCACTTACGCTCACACACACGAGCTTACCTCGATACTTACTGCGTCGCTTTCGCTTTTGGCCTTCCACTCGATTCCTTCGGCTCCCTCCGAAGTCACTCGAGTGTCGCCCGACCACCGTGGCTTCCTCCGGGTGTCGCTAGCCTTTAGCTTCAGCTTTAGCACTTTTCTGCACACTCGATTTAGCTCGTGAGATAATGATATATCCTTGACTTTACGTCTTTTGCCATAATCAAAATACAGGTTCGACTTAGGTGCCCCTGCACCAACAATCTCCCCCTTTTTGATCCTATGACAAATTTACGCAAAGTTAAGGGAAAATATAAAGCAGAAAATGAGTAAGATAAACGTTACGCTCATTTGTAGTGAACTCCCTCTTAACCTTCGGTGAGTTTTAAAACAAAAGTTTTAATTTTCAAAAATTTAAATTTTGTACTCCCCCTTAACTTATGCTCTTCTCCCCCTTTTGCCATGAATAAAAAAAAAGTGTGGGGTTTTTTATAAAAAGTAGGGGTTTTTTAATAGAAAAGGTAGCATGCATAAAGATTATCTAACATGAGTCCAAGCATGTGTCTTGATTTAATTTGGTTTGAGGTATAACCCTCTACACCAACAATGAAAGTTTTTGGAAACTAAGTTTGATTTTCAAAATACTTATAAAATTAGCTTTGAGTTCCACAATACTTATACGCTAATAACTTTTGAAAATATATATAACCCTTAGAGTTAGTTTGCTCTCCCCCTTAATCAAATATATAAGGTACAGAAGAGTTAGGGGGCGCTAAACATTGACCTAGAAGGTTGTATATTTAGAATTTTGTCCGAGTATAAGTACACGTTTAGGCTCGATAGTTTGAAAAATAGATAACATTTTTGAAAAGATTATGTAAATTGAGATTGTTCCTTATTCATCTCACCCATTCTAAGTGTCTTAGAATTGGTCACCTTATATGTTGTGTGAGATGATTCCAATTTTATCTTGATTAAGTTTTAATGATTTGAAACTTGTCAACCTTGCGTTAGATTCGGATTTGATCCTAAGCTCATCAAGTCACCTTTTCAAGATCTTGGCTTCCAGGTCGTGGCGAGGCACAGGGGCCTTCTTTGATCGGAAAAATGACCACTTCCTTAGACAAAGACAATTTCGAGAAAGTAGTAACTTGACTCACCTAAGACCACTTCCTGGTCTAACTAGTCTAGGATACAGCGAGGTAGCTTCAGCTAGTTCCACTCGGTCAAGTGCACCGAACTAGATACGCCTTATCTAGCCCGAATACACAAGACTTCGCTTTCCTAGCGTACTATCATCTCGCCGCGTCCTGGTACTATGTTATCAAGCATTGACGAGTTATAGTCCTATCTAACCATTCTAAAAGAAATAAGAGGTTTAGGTTATCGGATATACTATTTTGGTATTAGCTCCCCCTGGATCATTGAACCGATATGGTCTGGTCAAGTAATGAACTTGATCCTTGGGAATCCAAAACCTATTGGTCCTTATATGTGAGTTTAATAAAGTTTTTGGGACCCACGCTTGGACTCGATGATGACTATGGTTTACGATAGACATGTAAGATACATTCGTAGTCTTTGAACTATATCCAAGTCCGGCTCTGTTGTACACTGCTCTCTGAGTTCCAAGAAGTCGGTTAAGATTCTTGGACCCCATCGAGAACTTGTTCAACCGAGCTTCGAGCTCTTGGACTTGCCCTTTCAAGAGAGAGTTCTCTTCTTCGAGTTTTTTAACTCGAGTTGAGTCCTCCTCTTGAACTCGACTAGTCGAAGAGTTTAGGGTTGTCTCTTGTTTGAGGGTTTCAACCTCCTCAACCAAGGACTCGACCCTAAACTCAGATTTAGCTAATTTTCTAGTTAGAAATTTAATCGTATTGTAAAGCGTATGAATTAGTGAGCGGCTAACCTTAATTTTATCTTTCGATCCGGCTTTGAGTTGCTTCTCGAAATAGTCCTCGAGTTCGGAGTTGGTGTTGTAATTGGATTCGGATTCGGACTCTGACTCGGACTCTTCGGGTCTTGCCATGCATGCTATGCCACCGCCTTCTTCGTTGTCCCATGTTACATGAAAAGCCTTCTTTTTATTTGATTTGAATTGTGCGCTCTTTTGATTCTTTAGTAGCCTCCTTTCCCTCCGAACGATCTTCCGTACTACGTTCACTATTGTTTCCACCTTTTCCGATTCAGACTCCGATTCGTCTTCGGGTTCAAGTTCATCTACTTGCCTAGTAGGTGGCTTGCTTCTTTGTCCTGCAAGTAGAGCAATACCTCTCTCGGCCCGGACCATGTTAGTTTGCTCGTGAAGTTCAAACTCGGAAAATAATTCGTCTAACCTAAGCTTTGAAAGGTCCTTAGAGACCTTGTAGGCATCAACCATGGATGCCCACAAGGTAGTCCTAGGAAATGAATTAAGAAGGTACCTTAGGAGGTCACGGTTTTCGACCTTATGTCCGATGGTGTGCAATCCGTTGACAATGTCCTGGACGCGGGCGTGTAGTTGCATTGCCGTCTCACATTCCTGCATTTTTAGGTTATACAATTTATTAAGTAGTAAGTCACGCTTACTTACCTTCGCGTCATTAGTCCCTTCGTGTAGTTCTATGAGTTTTGTCCACAAATCTTTTGCGCAGATGAAGGGTCCGATGCGGTTGAACTCTTCCTTAGACAAACCGCATTGCAATATTTGGGTTGCTCTTGCATCGGCTTCGATTTGCCTCTTGGTTGCATTGGTCCACTTGTTGAAATCCAAGGGCTCATCTTGATCATTGGTGGGTAGAGCAAAGCCGGTTTGGATGATTATCCAAGACTCGACTTGTGTTTTTAGAAAACACTCCATCCGACCTTTCCAGTAACGGAAATCATCTCCGCTAAAGAACGGAGGTCGGGTGGTGCTGTACCCCTCAATGTGGGCCATAAAGAGAAACTTGCACACACAAAAAAAACAACAAAAAAAACTTGCCAAGACTCGAGTCTTGGATTAGTGGTGCAGAAAATAAAAGGAAACAAACGAGAAATAGAAAGTTAAACAAAGAGATAAGAAACTAAACAAAAAGTAAGTACTCACAACCTTCGATGTCCCCGAAAGGGTACTAAACGTCGTTTTTTTGGGGATAAAAACAGCTTGTTACGGGGTAAACCTCATGTTGTAGATCTCTCAGAGAGCTTCGATTTGGTGGGTAGATCGTTTCGTGAGTCCACTTGTAGCAAAAGTTATGCTCGTTTGATCGTGAGGTACTCCGAAGGCGATTAATGTAGGGGATCGATACGGCCGGCTAGAGGGGGGTGAATAGCCCTCTTACGATGGATGTCGTAATTCGTTCGTTCTTCTTGCGTTGCTTGTTTACGATTGTCGTTAGCGCAGCGGAATAACAATAGAAATAACAACAATACAAGAACAATCAATACACAAGCATATACGTGGTTCGGAACCGAATGGTTCCTACTCCACGGGCGAGCTCACTGAGCTCTAGTTATGCGCACGACACTAACTATAACACTCCTTCTCGACAACACGTCGGAGGTGGAGAAACCTCTCACAAGCAATTACAATGTAATATAGAAATACAAGCAAATACACAAATATAATACAAAAGAAAACTTTCACCGATTGCTTTGATCGCTTTGCTTGTTGCTTGCTTTGATTGACTCTTGAAGGACTGGAATACAGCAGCAATTCCCCTCCAATAGCTCCACAAAAGGCTTGGCAAAAACCTCCATCTCGAGCTCCTTTTATAACCTGCATCGAGTTTCGCGCTAGCGATCACCGCCAAAGGCCCGATCGGCCATCGCGTTGTCTCACAAGCGGCGATCCACGTTGGACAAGTTCCAACGGATCACCTACCGCCGATCGATGATGATGCCCATCGGTGACCGGTGACCAAATCGATCGCCTCGGCTCACGGCGCTTGCTCGTGACACTCCCATCGATCATTGCCATCCCTCGGCGGTCGGCTATCGACTTTCGGCCGATTGCGATCCATGGCGATCGGCGCAAGCACAAAACCCTAGCCTTACACGGTCGAACTCTAGTCGACTTGGATCGATCGAAGCACCTATGCGGTCGGCGATGTCGCAAGACCTCAAACATCAAGTTTGAGCCTCCGACACTCAGTCTTAGCCACTTGGCCAAGTCCACCTTATCCCTCATGGAGTTCCCCACCAAAGCTCTCTTCCCTCGGCCTACGTCCCTCGGATGCGCCAAGCGCACGGCTTCGCAACGCCATCCTTCGCGTCTCATGCCCTAGAAGTATGCTTCCCTTTAGGCTCACTCCATTCGCTCCCCGTCCGGTGGTCCCTCGGATGCACCAAGCGCACGGCTTCGCAATGCCATCCTTCACCGACTCAAGGACCCCGAGCCTAGTGAACTTACCAAGTCCTCAAGACTTCCCAAATGCACCAAGCGCACGGCTTTGCAATGCATTTCTCACCAAGCACCAAGCGCACGGCTTCGCAATGCTTTGGATTTCCCATGCCAAGCACCAAGCGCACGGCTTCGCAATGCTTTGGACTTTCCCATGCCAAACACCAAGCGCACGACTTCGCAATGCTTTGGACTTTCCCATGCCAAGGCTTCCCCCTTGGACTTCCACACCAAGCTCCATGCTTGGATTTTCCATGCCAACCCATGTTGGACTTTCCCATGACAATCCCATGTCATGAGTTTTGTCTATCATCAAAATACCATCAAGGTACTGCTGGGCCGATTGCACCAACAATTAATACATGCAAAAACACAACCAAAAACTATGTACCAAGACTTGGTCTTGGATTAGTAGTGTGGGAGAAATCTTAAAACGATAAATACGAAAAGAAAAATGCTCGACCGGTGGTTGCACCAAATCTGAGCACCCCCGGCTCTGATACCAATTGTTGGATCGATCGGATCGCTAGAGGGGAGGGGTGAATAGCGATAGAAATTTTTCGTTAAAATGCGAGTAGACACAGCGGAAGATAAAAACAAAAATAGAGACAATAGACACAAAGGTTTTACTTGGTTCGTAGCCGAAGGCTACTACTCCAAGGCCCTAGTGGTCCTTGACCATGTACGAAGGGCAAACTACTAAAAAGCTCCTCCTCGTTGGAGGTAGGAGTTAGACGGATACACAAGATGATAAAAGCTCAAGGTAGAGGGACACTCCCCCTCTCCTTGATATGATTTAAAGCTCGAAATAAGAACAACTTATAAACTGAAATATGATTCAAACTTTCGTTACCGACGACTTCAAAGGATGGAGGTTGAATCTCTAGTCGTCGTCTCGGCAGCGCTTCGTCGTAGGGATGTCGGAGAGTCGGAGCGTATCGGAAGCACTTGGAAGCTTTTTAATTGATGAAAAACCCTAGGACAAGCCCTCCTTTTATAGCCTTTAAGCCCCTCATCGAATGGGTCTTCAACCAATAGGAATTGGGCACAAAACCTCCTTGAAAAATGGTGATAGAGCTTGACTTCTCGAGGCTGATCCTTGACCATCGATCAGCGATGGCCATCATCGATCGATGGTAGCATCGGTCAGTCTTGACCTTCTGTAGTCGGCCCGATTGGCGGCGAGTCCTCCAAGTGGCGTCGGGATGCTTGCTGCAAGTCAAAGTTAGCTCAACAAAAACATAATTCCGACGGTCGTCGACCGTCCGATCTCGACCTAGACCATCTATAGGATGTCTTTGGTTGGATCTACGCTTAAGACCATCCCCGTAAGGAGGATACGACCTCACTTACGCTCACACACACGAGCTTACCTCGATACTTACTGCATCGCTTTTGCTTTTGGCCTTCCACTCGATTCCTTCGGCTCCCTCCGAAGTCACTCGAGTGTCGCCCGACCACCGCGGCTTCCTCCGGGTGTCGCTAGCCTTTAGCTTCAGCTTTAGCACTTTTCTGCACACTCGATTCAGCTCATGAGATAATGATATATCCTTGATTTTGCGTCTTTTGCCATAATCAAAATACAGGTTCGACTTAGGTGCCCCTGCACCAACAGTAATAGCAATTAATAACCATATGCTAATGATAAGCCAGCAACCTAAAAATCTAACAGTCTAACAGATATAAGGTTAAAACAATACTAGACAAAACATGATACCACCGCATAACCAATATAACCAATACAAATATGCACTAAATCTAGAAAATTTTCTAGAATTTACCTGTTAGCCGTCTGGAGATGTCCTGTCGCTGCCAAATCCCCCATATTGACCTTGTCAATAATACCTCAAATTTCTGAAACATAAAAATCGTCGGAAATCCATACCAATCCAAAAATACCCCAGTTAACCTGTCAAACGTGACAAACTCCGAAAACCCAAAGACCCTAAGGAACTTGGAACCTACTCTCTGATACCAAATAAATTGTCACGCCCCGGGGGAGTCCCCGCCAGACGAAAATCCGACAGCATCTCCCCTGTACGGGTGACAATATGGAACTTACATACAAGGCCTACACGACCACTATACATCGGTCAATATGACCGGAACAAAAACTACACACGCAGATAATAAATTGACCTTAGGCCATCAATCCAAGTAAATAGCAACAGTCTACTATATCTAGACTTACCCCTTCTGCCATCTGAGCAGGAATATACAACCAAACCAATCGAATGGTCCATAAGGACACAACAAATATCTCTAAACCTCCACAAGTACATAACTAAAACAAACACAAATCCTACACACTTTATCTAGTTAAAAACCAAAACCATAAGACCAATAAAATCTATCCATTTCGACGAGGGGGGATTGGCAGCTAGACTCTCCTGGCAGTTTCAACCAGAAACAAATGTAAAGCAACGGGGTATGTTCAAAGAACTTAGTGGATATGGTCGATATGCAAAGTAAGATATAGCTAATAATAAGAATCATACCAGTACAGTCTCACATATAGGGTATGCAAGCAAGAAATACAAAAGGACTGTACTTACCTGAATCTCCTACCCTGATACAGGAGCATGTGCCATACTATAAGAGATAAAGTCATCACCATATGCAAATATGAATCCTGTATGCATGACAATCATATGCAACATCCAAGGCATCAATAAAAATGCAGCAAACACAATACAAATGCTATCCATGAAAAATACATGTCGTGCAAATGACATGGTCACCCCTGACGCCAGTCAGCCGCCTCACACACGATGGTGAAGCATTTTGTAGGGCTATGACAACTATGCACTCTGCCATCACTGCTCTTGAGTGACCGAGTGGACAGGATGCTGTCAGAGTACACCTATCCTCCTGCCCCAAACAGAGTGGGGGAGCTAAGCTCTCATCTCCCGGTGCCATAGACCAGAGGAGGGATCCCTGCCCGCTACCACGCTGCCTCATCGCTACCCATGAGCGGACCAGCGGAGCCTGACATAGCAACTGCACACCCTCCTGATGTACCACTAACCCATGAGTGGCAGTGTGTGTAAGCCATATAACTGGTTGCGGGCTTAACTATAAAGGAACCCCGTCCAGCTAGCATGCAATCATACAAGATGGTGCATGATACTAAAACATGTAAATCCAACTAAAATGCATAACCTAATAATATGCACAACCAATAAGTACATATTCATGATCCGAGTAAAACAGGAAAGATATAATCATACTGATCAAATGCATGTATCATGTAGGCACAAAACATACTAGGCATATAAATATGAAAATTATTGCAAGCTATCCTAACTAGCATATCAACATGACTATATCAAAAAGATAATTCAAAATACCCGCCTGAATAATAATGTCCGCAAGAATAAAATCGTCACAACCGGGGATCTGCCTTGTGACCGAAACTTGCATAATGCATATCTATTGTTAAGCATAAAATACCATTCACCGACAAATCGAATACTTAATCGACTTCTTACATAAACTAATTAACTCAAAGTAAATCCATCAAATCCAAGCACACGACAACGTGCTAAATTACTACTATGTATCCCCAAGTAGACCCTCAACCCGTAGGTCACAAATTGTGATTAACTCTTCAATCCAAGAACATATCCTTGCAATTAATCTCACCATGATCAATACTCATCATATGAAAATATTATCCATCTCACAACCCAGAATTTATTCGAAATCAACAACATATCACCCAACCATCCCATATCCACCGAATACAATACGATCAACCGAATAACACAAAAATCGTGCTTACCAGCCCTAGGATCCCATCGGCAGCTGATACTCCCAACTCGCAGCCCACTTCGTGTCAAGAACCTCACAACCGTCTCCCTTGATAGTAACCTCCAAACACAGATCATAACTCTGACTCACAGCGATTTACAACACTTACAGTCGTGAACATAACACAACACAGTGACCAATCAACCAAATCAAACAAACGACAGGCAAAGAAGAGATCAATTCAACTTTAACACCCAAACCCCCAATTTACAACCCCCTAATCGACCCTCACAGCCCGCTCACACCGAAACACAATCGGCCGAACAAAATCCCTAACTCACAGTCGTCTGAAATAGGAAAAAGGGACTTCTCTAACCTGCTTCGGCGACGCTCGACCAAAAAGACAGAGGAGAAAGGGGTGCCTCGAGGAGGCTGACGACGATCCTGTGGTCGTGGAGGTCGGTGCGTGCAGAGGAGCGGCCGATGCTGTGGGAGGCGATGCGAGGAAGAAGGGGCTAGCAGCGGTGGATGATATGAAGCGAGAGTGGCGAGTGGCGGCGCGGCGAGCGCCGCATGAGCGCGATGACCACCCACTCGACGCCGGCATGAAGGAACACGGCGCATGCGACAGTGGACGGCGAGCTCGCGTTGCGTCGGGGCGGCGGTGCTCACGGGAGCGCAAGTGCTTGCTACGACGTGGTAGGGGAGACGCGGTGGCTTCGGGCGCGATCAAGAAGCAGCGATCGACAGTTAACAGCGAGAAGAAGGGTTCACGAAGGGGGAAAAACCGACGCACGGGGAAAATCGGAATCGATCCCTAACCATCCAAACTACCCCTTGTAAATAACTAAAAACCTAGGTTTCATTTTTATTAACCCCCTAGCAATTTAATTATCCCCGTAATCATCTCGTATGGACTCTGTTTAAATCCATAAAAATTTCGAAAAAATTCCTACAATTTCCTAAAAATCTCAAAAAAATTTCAGGATTATTTTCTTAATTCATTGGCCATTTAATTTAATATTTTAAATTTTCAGGATTTAACAGGATGTCCCCGTACGGAAGACATGACCTTACACTCACTCACACGAGCTTACCTCAACCTTTACCTTTGAAGCTTCGCTTCTGGTCTTCACCTGAGTTATTTGGTTCCCTCCGAAGTCCTCCCGGTGTCGCCCGAGCACCACGGTTTCTCAACACGAGAACCTCTGGGTGTCGCTGACCTTTAGCTTAGCCAAGCATTCTTGCACACTTGATTCAGCTCGTGAGATAACAAAATGAACTTAACTTTATGTATTTGCTATGATTAAAACTCAAGTTCGATTCAGGTGCCTACTGCACCAACAATCTTCCCCTTTTTGATCTATGACAAACCCACACAAAGTTAAGGAAATAAATTAAGTGAATTGAATATTATGAATCATGCATATGAAATCTGAAAGAGTATTCTTAACCTTTCAAGTTAAGTAGGAGTATGAGTAAAACTCTTTTTCAAGTGCTCTCCCTTGAGGAATCCTCCCTCTTGACCGAGGGTGAGTACCTGAAAAGGGTTTTAATCCTCCCCCTTGATGTTTGCTATTTTAAAAGGAGTTAAGTAATCTAAATTACTTAATATTGGCCTTAGTGTTTTAAAATAAGTTTAAGTTAAGTAATTAAAGACTGATTTCTTAACCTTGGCCTTTCTCCCCTTAACCAATTAAAAAATTTAAACAAGTTAAGTTAAGTAAGCATTTACTTAACTTTAGGGAATAAAAAATATAAGATATGTACTTAAGTTAAGTTATCAAAAAATTGACCCCTTAACTTTGGCCTTTCTCCCCCTTTGCCATAAATCAGAAAGAGTGGGCGCGGGGGGGGGGGGGGGTTTAAAAACATAGGTTTTAAATTTAGTTTTGAGTCCAAGGCATGTTCCAAATAAATTTTGAAAATAGTAGTTTAAACATAAGCTCATCTATTTGGATGTTCAACTCTATTTGACTTGATTGATATGGAATGATCAACAAGTCTTGATTAGAGTTGGTTAATATAGGTAATTATACTCCGTGGTTCATGTCGATGCACTAAATCTACATCTGAAACCAGGAGTAAGGTCCTAACATCTTACACCCATTTACCTGGCTAAGTATACAAACACATTAGTCCTATGTGTTGTGAGATGTGTTGGCTCCTTAAATCTATAGGCATATGATATCTAGGGTAAACCCTAAGCTAGTTCCATTTTGCATGAAAAGTAAATAGAGTATATCAAAAATATAAGTTTAAGTCCTACTCTATTACACACATACCTAATTTTTGTCTTAGTAGACTAAATTCGGCTTCTTGTAGTGGCTTGGAAAAAAGATCGGCTAGGTTTGACTTGGATTCCACAAATTCGAGTTGTATAGTTCCGTTAGCTACATGTTCTCGAATAAAGTAGTGTTTGACCTCTATATGTTTGGTCATAGAGTGACAAATGGGATTTTTGGTTAAGTTGATTGAGCTAATATTATCTATGTGAGTTTTAATATTATTGAAGTTTAAGTTAAAATGTTGGAGAGTGTGCTTCATCCAAAGAAGTTGAGCCACACACTTACCCATTGCGACGTATTCGACTTCGGTGGTAGATAAGGCAACATAGTGTTGCTTCATACTGCACCAAATCACTAGACTTGAGCCGAGAAGTTGACAACAACCACTCGTACTCTTTCTATCGAGTTTACTACCGGCATAGTCGGAGTCGGAGTAGCCGATTAGTTCGAACTCGGTAGATCTAGGGTACCAAATACCTACGCTTAGCATGCCCTTTAGATATCTAAGGATACACTTAACTAATGTTAGGTGAGACTCCTTAGCATAGGTTTAGAACCTTGAACACATACTTACCGTGAATAATATATCAAGTTGACTCGCAGTTAAGTAAAGGAGACTCCCTATCGCGCTCCTATAGTATTTTAGGTCAATAGGTTTTCCGTCTACATCTTCTCCAATATTAACATTTGTTGCCTTGGGTGTATTAATGATTTTAGAATTTTGCATTCCGAATCATTTAATTAATTCCTTAGCATATTTTTGTTGATGTAAATAGATTCCTTCTTTAGTTTGTTTAATTTATAAATTGTAATCCTAGAAAGAAATTTAATTCTCCTACTAAGTTCATTTCAAATTCACTCTCCATGAGTGAAATGAACTCGTTTACTAGGATCGAATTAGTAGTTCCAAATATTATGCCATCTACGTAGATTTGGGCTATATAAATTTCTTTACCTACGGATTTTACAAAAAGAGTTGGGTCGACTAAGCCTTGGCTAAACCCTTTAGACTTAAGGTGTACAGAAAGCCTCTTATACCAAGCTCTAGGAGCTTGTTTTAGTCCATATAAAGCTTTCTTGAGTTTAAACACATGGTCGGGTTTATCAAAGCTTTTGAATCTTGGAGGTTGACTAACGTACACTTCTTCCTTAATAAGTCCAATCAAGAACGCCGACTTGACATCCATTTGAAATAATTTAAATCCTCGATATGCAACATATGCCAACAACATTCGGATGGATTCTAATCTAGCTACGGGGGCATAGGTTTCATTATAATCTAACTCTTCTACTTGACTAAACCCTTTAGCGACCAATCTCGCTTTGTTTCTAACTACTTCACCTTTGTCATCAAGTTTATTTCGGAAGACCCACCTTATTCCTATCTTTAGGTGGTGGTACTAATTCCCAAACTTCGTTCCTAGAAAATTGAGCTAGATCTTCTTGCATTGCAATAATCCAATCGGGATCAAGAAGAGCGTGTTCAATTAACTTTGGTTCGATTTTCGAAATTAAGAAAATTTGACTCAGGTTTCGATATGACGCTCTAGTTCAAACCCCTAGGTTAAGATCACCAATCACTTGGTCGATAGGATGATTTTTTTGAACTCTAGGTTGACTCGAGTTAGGATTAATACTAGACTCAATTTCAAGGTCAGAGTCGAGTCTCGTATGAATCGGTTCATTAGTTGATTTTACTGTAGGTTTTGGGGGTTCATGTCCTTCGTCGAATACTACATTAATGGTTTCCTCAATTTTAAGGGTGTCATTGTTATATACCCTATAGGCTCTACTCGTAGTTGAGTAACCTAGAAAGATTCTGATAGAGATTTTGGATGTGAACTTTCCTAGGTAGTCCTTAGTATTTAGGATATGTACCTTAAACCCAAATACCCTACAGTATTTGATGATAGGTACTTTATCATGGTAGGTTTCGTATGAGGTCTTAAGGTGCCTCTTTACCATTAGGATTCTATTTTGGACATAACAAGTCGTACTAACGGCTTCTGCCCAGAACCTATCGGGTAGGTTGTATTCGTTCAATATGGTCATAGCGGCTTCTTGTAGAGTTTTATTTTTCCGCTCGACTAGGTCATTTTGTTGTGGGGTTCTAGGATATGAGAATTCATGGTGGTATCCGTTTAGGTTACAGAAATCTGTGAACCTGTGATTTTCGAATTTAGGACCATGATCGCTTCTAAGTCTTTTAATTTTAAGGTTCTTTTGGTTTTCAATTAATTTAAACAAGTTGATGAGTTGGTCTAAGATATCACTTTTGTGTTTAAGGAACCTAATCCAGGTAAACCTAGAATAGTTGTCAATTATGACTAAGTAAAATTGACTCTCATTAAGTGACTTGGCTCCATGAGAATCGAATAGATCCAAATGAATGAGCTCAAGCACACTTTTGGTTTGTTCTTGGTAAGTTAGTTGATGTTGTATCTTAGGTTATTTACCTTGTTGACAAGTATTACAAATTTTATTATCTAAGTTGTTAAGGTTAGGCAAACCTCTGACTAAGCCACTCTGACTCATCTTGTGAACGAGTGTTGGGTGTGAGTGACTAAGTCATCGGTGCCACAATAAAGATTCCTCTTGCTATGTCATAAGACACTTGGTTGGGTAAGTTAATTGTGTAGATGTTGATATTCCTAGTTCCTTTAAGTATTGTTTTAGAGGTTCCATTTGTTTTAATTAAGCATTCATTTTCTAAAAATATAACCCTATTGTTGTTATTATACAATTGACTTACACTAAGTAAATTATTTTGAAAATCTTCAACTAATAAAACATTGTGAATCGTGAAATTAGAATTTAGCTCAATATCATCTGATCCGATGATTCTGAGCTTGCCGTTACTTCCTAATGCTACTGATCTTTGTCATTTGAATCTAAGCTTTGAAAATTTAAGTTGGTCTCCGGTCATATGTCGGGAGCACCCACTGTCCAACATCCATTAATCTTATATACAAGGTAGTTGGATCGGATATTGGAATTTAAGGTTTGGTTGAAGATTATTAGTCTTAGATCATCTCACCCATTTCTACATGATTAAATACATTATCCTTATGTGTTCTTGTTAGATGACTTCAATTTTACTTGATTAACTTTAATGAATTGAAGCTAGTCAACTTTAGGTTAGTTTCGGATTTAACCCTAAGCTCGTCAAGTCACCTTTTAAAGAAATTAACTTCCGAGTTGTGGCGAGGTATAGAGACCTTCTTTGATCGGAACAACGACCACTTCCTTAGACAAAGTCAAGTTCGAGAAAATAATAACTTGATTCACCTAAGATCACCTCCTGGTCTAACTAGTTAAGGATACGGCGAGGTAGCTTCAGCTAGTTCCACTTAGTCGAGTGCGCCGAGCTAGATATGTCTTATGTAGATTGGACACAAGGGACTTCGCTTTCCCTATGCAATTCTTGATCATTTCTCATACTTTCCAATGTAATTTTAGAATAGCGTCTTCAAACTAGATTTTGATTGATGATTCAAAACTTACAAATTAATATCATTCAATATATTAATGTCACCAAAGATTTAGGTGAATTTTGATATAAAATCACTTTCATATATGGAAAATATAAAATATAAAATTTAATTGTACTTAGATGCATAATAAAAATTTTAAAACAAACAAACTACAACTAGCAAATAGTTGAGAAATTAGGATACAAAAGATCACCTTCTAGGAATTCAAACCTCAAAGTTTAATTTGGTCATAAATTTATGTTGAGTCATTGCATAGGTGATATTTGTGTCTAGTGTAGCATGGGTGGATAGTAGACCATAGTAGTCTATTAACTTTAGAGATGATTAAGATCATCATGCAAGTAGAGATGACATTATCGAAGCCAAATAGTGCCACTTGGATTGTTAGATATCTCATGAATATGTTGGTAGATTTCATTTGTATCTTTGCATATTTCAGTTGCGTTATATAAGACAAATTGCACTACTTAATCTATGTTTCTTTTTTTGCCACCACAAAAGCTTTACTTTAATTATATAGTGAGAGGAAATAAATAATTAGTGTCATCCTACTGGTTATCTTTGATAATCTTAGTGTCCACGTACCTAAATTATTTTTCAGACGCCTTTAGCACTATCACTTTTGTTTATAGGCATGAGCTACTTTTTCTCTTACAGTTCACATAGTGCATCAATTCCTTAACATTAGGGATTATATTCCTGTCATCTAATTGTTTGAGATAACATGATAGTGATAGCCTAAGATTGTTTCGAGCATATGCCCAAACCAATAGGGTTTATTGATGCAAGGAGCATCACTTTTATGTTTTGATGTATGAGCAAGATTTAAAGTTAGGCTAATCTTGTGATTTGATATATGTGTTAAGTGTGTAAGTTTAACAAGGAAGTCCTAGTAGATCAGGTTGATCGAATACTAGACAATGTGTAAGAAGTCTTAATTAGTAGGTCAGACTGATCGGATACTAGATAGAAGACTTGACAAATCAAAGGATCGGACATAAGACAGGAAGTCCAGATGTGTCGAGTGGATTGAATATCTAGCAAAAGACTAGTTGGGCTAGGGAGATCAGACAACTGATAGGAAGCCTAACTAGATCAGGGAAAGTAGACGACTGACATGAAGACCTGGTGGGTTATATCAGATGTCAAACATGGTAAGTCCAGCTGGGTTAGAATGATCGAACAACTGGCATGGAAGCTCTCGAGTGGAGAGGTGAGGCCGAGTCCTCAGTTGAGGATGAAACTAAGCGTCAATTCGACGGAGGGTCCAAGTTGGACTCAGAAGTCGAGATCTGACAATATTAATGCCAACATATTTTATATTGTGCCTGTGCTAACCAAGTTTCGTAAGTATCAAGCTACTAGATAGTGTCCAGGTGGCTGACCAGAATCCAAGCCCTGAAAAATGGTCTAGGCACCTAGGTTCTAGGCCCTTGGAATAGGTCCATGCGCTTAAAAGGCCCATTTGGCAAATCTAGCTAGCGACTGTTGAAGAATCTATGACCGAGATGGCAGGTACTCCAGGCAACTGGACTAGGTATAGGCATTTGGAAATGAAAAATTCTAGAATTGCATCGAAGCGAGGCTGGTTGACTTGGAGTCAACTGGACCAGGTTCAATCGAATGGAAAGGGCAGTAAACCATATCGACGAGTTGATGTAGAGTCGACTAGAGGGTGGTCTAGGTCACTATAAGTGGCTTATAAAAGAAATGGAGGATCAACTCCGAACACAACTTTCTACCTCTTGCCCAAGTGGTGCTCTTCAGAGTCGTACTTGTGTTTAATAGGGCCCGAAGCGAATAAAAACAAAAGGGCCTTTATCACAGTAATTAATTGTAAAATTAAATTTCCAAATAACAAATACACTAAATAGATAAATAAACTAGAAATAATTTATTACATCAATAAACTAAAAAGTTAATAAATATTTGAAATAATTACATAAACATTACTCATCTAGCTATTTTAGAGGCAAAGATATTTATCAAATTTGTATAATCCAATTGTTGAACTATTTCTTTCTCAATCGATAATATTGCTAGCCCATTTAGTCTATCCTATGACATTGTTGATCGAAGATAATTCTTGATTAACTTCAACTTCGAGAAACTGTAGGATCGCGATACTTTGAGAGAGGGGGGTGAATCTCGAAAATTGCAATTTTCTTTTTTAAAAAACTTATATTTATATTTTGAAATTAATTAAGAGTATGCAGTGGTAATAAAATAAAATAAAATGGGAACAATTTCTTTTACTTGGTTCACAACCCTAACTGGGTTGCTACTCCAAGGTCCGTAGTGTTGGATCGATTTGACCGCTAGAGAGGGGGGGGGGGTTAATAGTGCAAAACACTTTTTTGAATTCATTCGATTAAGAATAGAGTACACAGCGGAAAAGTAAATAAAAACACTTTTTGTTTTTACTTGGTTCACAGCCTTCGGCTGCTAATCCAAGGTTCTAACGGTCCTAGACCGTGTACGGAGGGAAAATCACTAAAAATACTCCTCCTCGTTGGAGGTAGGAGTAAGAGAGCACAAGAAAAAAAAATCAAGAACTAGAGATAGAGGGACACTCCCCCTCTTCTCGTTACGATTAAATCTTTGAAAAGAAATTACAAACTTTAAAGTGAAACTTTTACCGACAACTTGTAGATGAGAAGATTGAGCTCTTGTCGTCATCGTTTCGACAACGCTTCATCGTAGGAGTGAAGGAGAGTTGTAGTGTATCGGAAGCACTTTAGAGGCTCTTAGAATTGATGACAATCGTGTGGAGAACCCCCTTCTTTTATAGCCTTGAGAAACTCTAATCGTTGAGATGAGGTTTCATGAGGTGATGCCACCTAGCCCTTGAGAAATGGTGATAAGCTTTGACTCTCCTCGAGGATGATCCTTGACCAACAGTCGACTGATCAATCCTATCAGTCGACTAATAGAGACAACAGTCGACTACCAACAGCCGACAATCGACTGTTGTTAGGGTTTCCAGATGTAATAGAAGGTAGCTTGAAAATAAGTGATTTCAATGGCCACCAACCATCCGATCTCGACATAGACCTTCCTTTGGAAGTCTTTAGTTAGATCATCGCCTAAGGATGTCCCCGTACAGAGGAAACAACCTTACACTCACTCACACGAGCTTACCTCAACCTTTACCTTTGAAGCTTCGCTTCCGGTCTTCACCTGAGTTTTTCGGCTCCCTCCGAAATCCTCCCGGTGTCGCCCGACCATCACGACTTCTCAACACGAGAACCTCCGGGTGCGCTGACCTTCAGCTTAGCCTACTATTCTTGCACACTTGATTCAGCTCGTGAGATAACAAAATGAATTTAACTTTGTGTATTTGCTATGATCAAAACTCCGGTTCGATTCAGGTGCCTACTGTATCAACAATCTTCCTCTTTTTGAACTATGACAAACCCATACAAAGTTAAGGAAATAAATTAAGTGAATTGAATATTATGAAGCATGCATATGAAATCTGAAAGAGTATTCTTAACTTCTCAAGTTAAGTAGGAGTATGAGTAAAACTTTTTTTCAAGTGCTTCCCCTTGAGGAATCCTCCCTCTTGACCAAGGGTGAGTACTTGAAAAGGATTTTAACCCTCCCCCTTGATGTTTGCTATTTTAAAAGGAGTTAAGTAATATAAATTACTTAATATTGGCCTTAGTGTTTTAAAATAAGTTTAAATTAAGTAATCAAAGACTGATTTCTTAACCTTGGCCTTTCTCCCCTTAACTAATTAAAAAGGTTAACAAATTAAGTAAGCATTTACTTAACTTTAGGCCATAAAAATATAAGATATGTACTTAAGTTAAGTTATCAAAAAATTGATCCCTTAACTTTGACCTTTCTCCCTCTTTTCTCATAAATCGAAAAGAGTGGGGGGGGGGGGGATTTGGAAAAGATAGGTTTTAAATTAAGTTTTGAGTCCAAGGCATGTTCCAAATAAATTTTGAAAATAGTTGTTTAAACATAAACTCATCTATTTGGATGTTCAACTCTATTTGACTTGATTGATATTGAATGATCAACAAGTCCTGATTAGAGTTGGTTAATATAGGTAATTGTACTTCGTGGTTCATGTCGATGCACTAAATCTACATCTGGAACGAGGAGTAAGGTCATAACATCTCATGTCCATTTACATGGCTAAGTACACAAACACATTAGTCCTATGTGTTGTGAGATGTGTTGGCTCCTTAAATCTATAGGCACATGATATCTAGAGTAAACCCTAAGCTAGTTCCATTTTGCATGAAAAGTAAATAGAGTATATCAAAAATATAAGTTTAAGTCCTACTTTATTACACACATACCTAATTTTCGTCTTAGTTGCTTCGTTTCAGTTACGTATTGCTGTAAAAAGGTGGGTTCAGGTTACGATTTGGATTCACGTGTTAAAAGTCGTATGGTTAAGATTAGCTACATGTTCTCGAATAAAGTGGTGTTTGACCTCAATATGTTTGATCCTAGAGTGGCATATGGGATTTTTGGTTAAGTTGATTGAGCTAATATTATCTATGTGAGTTTTGATATTGTTGAAGTTTAAGTTAAAATCTCGGAGAGTGTGCTTCATCCAAAGAAGTTGAGCTACACACTCACCCATTGCGACGTATTAGACTTCGGTGGTAGATAAGGCAACACAGTGTTGCTTCCTACTGCACCAACTCACTAGACTTGAGTCGAGAAGTTGACAACAACCACTCGTGCTCTTTCTATCGAGTTTACTACCGGCATAGTTGGAGTTGGAGTAGCCGATTAGTTCGAACTCGGTAGATCTAGGGTACCAAATAGCTACGCTTTGCATGCCCTTTAGATATCTATGGATACACATAAATAATGTTAGGTGAGACTCCTTATCATTGGTTTGGAATCTTGCGCACATACTTACCGCGAATAATATATCAAGTCGACTCACAGTTAAGTAAAGGAGACTCCCTATTGCGCTTCTATAGTATTTTAGGTCAATAGGTTTTCCGTCTACATCTTCTCCTATATTAACATTTGTTGCCATGAGTGTATTAATGATTTTAGCATTTTGCATTCCGAATCGGTTAATTAATTCCTTAGCGTATTTTTGTTGATGTAAATAGATTCCTCTTTTAGTTTGTTTAATTTGTAATCCTAGAAAGAAATTTAATTCTCCTACTAAGTTCATTTCAAATTCACTCTCCATGAGTGAAATGAACTTGTTTAGTAGGATCGAATTTGTGGTTCCAAATATTATGTCATCTATGTAGATTTGGACTATAAAAATTTCTTTGCCTACGAATTTTACGAAAAGGATTGGGTCGACTAAGCCTTGGCTAAACCCTTTAGACTTAAGGTGTACAGAAAGCCTCTCATACCAAGCTCTAGGAGCTTGTTTTAGTCCATATAAAGCTTTCTTGAGTTTAAACACATGGTAGGGTTTATCTAATCTTTTGAATCCTTGGGGTTGACTAATGTACACTTCTTCCTTAATAAGTTCATTCAAGAACGCTGACTTGACATCCATTTGAAATAATTTAAATCTTCGATGTGCAGCGTATGCCAATAACATTCGGATGGATTCTAATCTAGATACCGGGGCATAGGTTTCATCGTAATCTAACCCTTCTACTTGACTAAACCCTTTCATGACCAATCTCGCTTTGTTTCTAACTACTTCACCTTTGTCATCAAGTTTATTTCGAAAGACCCACATTGTTCCAATAATTGATTTATCTTTAGGTGGTGGTACTAATTCCCAAACTTAGTTCCTAGAATAACTTGTTCAATTAACTTGGGTTTGATTTTCGAAATCAAGGAAATTTGACTAAGGTTTCGATATGATGCTCTAGTTCAAACCCCTAGGTTAAAATCACCTATCACTTGGTCGATAGGATGATTTGATTGAACTCTTGGATTAGGATCACCTATCACTTGATCGATAGGATGATTTATTTGAACCCTAGGTTGACTCGAGTTAGGATTAATACTGGACTCGATTTCAAGGTCAGAGTCGAGTCTGGTATGAATCGATTCGTTAGTTGGTTTTACTGTAGGTTTTGTGGGTTCATGTCCTTTGTCAAATACTACATTAATGGTTTCCTTAATTTTAAGGGTGTTATTGTTATATACCCTATAGGCTCGATGTGAACTTTCCTAGGTAGTCCTTAGTATTTAGGATATGTACCTTGTTGGTGCAACAATGCTCCAAGCATTTATATGTTTTTTTGTTTGGATAATCATCTATGTTAGGCAATGTTTTGTGATCTAATTGTGGACATGTTTAAGTGATAGGAAAATCCAAGTATGGAGACTTGGTAAAAGAAAAGTCCAAGTATGACCTTGGCAAGAGAAGTCCAAGGAAAGGTCTTGGCGGCGTAAGTCTAAGCATGTAGTCTTGGCGGCGTAAAGTCCAAGTGGACCTTGGCAAAGGAAGTCCAAAGGAAAGTCTTGGCAGCATAAGTCTAAGCATGCAGTCTCAGTGGCATAAAGTCCAAGCGTACTTTGGCAAAGGGAAACCCAAGACATGACGAAACTGAAGGAAGCTCTTCGAAGCAAGCACAAAGGATGAACAAGTCATGGACTCGGAGAAATCCTGGAGGCGCAAGATTTAAGGAAGAGCTAGAAGGTTGAGTCTAGATCTAGGGAGTTAATTCAAGTATGAAATTATCATACTTGACGAGTATCAGTCGGCTGATACATCATATCACTCGATTGATCAGGTATTCGATCGATCGGAAAACGATGATCGATCACCGATCGATCCATCATCGGTCACCGCCAAGACTGCGATCGACTAAACAAGTTGACACCGGGCACATAATGGGGTCTCACTCGACTGCTCGCCGTGATCACTCGACTGATCACTTCATCAGTCGACTGATGGAGGGATCAGTCGACTGATGAGCTTGCCGTTGGATGATGATGCCTGTGAATCCCATGAATTCGACTAATCAGAAGTCGTTAGCCGCGACGGCAGTCGACTGATGTACAACATCAGTCGACTGATCGTGGCCCAACGGGAAAAACATCCCTCTCTCTATAAAAAGAGGGCTTGGGGTGCTTGAGGAGGCTAGTGCTTATCTTCCAACCTTACTCTCAAGCTCCCCACGAATTCCAAAGGCTTTCTTTGTGTTAATTCCTCCTTTTCTCCTAAATCTCATTTTCATCATTGTAAGAAGAGGAGAGTGTCTTGTAAGGAAAGCTTCTTATTGGATCGAACGGATCGCTAGAGGGGGGTGAATAGCGATAAACACTTTCGTTCGACTTCATTCGTTAAAACACGAGTAAACACAACGGAAGATAAAATCAAAACAAAAGAGACAATAGAGTTTTTTACTTGGTTCGTAGCCTTTGGCTACTACTCCAAGGCCCTAGTGGTCCTTGACCACGCACGGAGGGCAAATCACTAATGAACTCCTCGTTGGAGGTAGGAGTTAATCGGATACAGAAACCATGAAAGGATCGAGATGAGGGACACTCCCCCTCTTCTCATTACGATAAAAGCACGATAAAAGGAATTAAATATAGATTGAAACTAAAATAAACTTTTACCGATGACTTATAGATGAAAAGATGAAGCTCTAGTCGTCGTGTCTGCAGCGCTTCGTCGTAGGGATGTCGGAGATCGTAGCGTATCGGAAGCACTTGGAGGCTTTTAGAATTGATGAAAAACCCTAAGAGAAGCCCTCCTTTTATAGCCTTTGAGCCCCTCCTCAAGTGGATCTTCAGCCAATCACATTTAGGCACCAAGCTCCTTGGAATGAGGTGATAAGGCTTGACTCCTCGAAGCTGATCCTTGACCATCAGTCGACTGATGGCCATCATCAGTCGACTGATGGCCATCATCAGTCGACTGATGGCAGCGCCAGTCGAGTCGCAACACTCAGCAGTTGACTGATTTCAGGCAGTCGAGTGGCTCTTGTGGGCATTCGACTGATGCTAGCTGAAATCACAAGTTAGCTTAACAAAAACATAATTTCGACGACCGTCGTCCGTTCGATCTCGACCTAGACCATCCATGAGATGTCTTTGGTCGGATCTACACTTAAGACTATCCCCGTAAGGAGGATACGACCTCACTTACGCTCACACACACGAGCTTACCTTGATACTTACTTTGTAGCTCTCGCTTTTGACTTTCCACTCGAATCCTTTGGCTCCCTCCGAAGTCACTCGAGTGTCGCCCGACCACCGTGGCTTCCTCCGGGTGTCGCCAGCCTTCAACTCCTGCTTTAGCACTTTTTTGCACACTTGATTAAGCTCGTGAGATAACGATGTAATCTTAACTTTGCGTCTTTTGCCATAATCAAAACACAGGTTCGATCATCTGGTGCTCTTGCACCAACAATCTCCCCCTTTTTGATCTATGACAAACTTATGCAAAGTTAAGGAAAAATATAATGTGGAAAATGAGTAAATGTAAACGATGCACTCATTATAATCAATTCCCCCTTAACCTTAGGTGAGGTTAACCTTAAAAAGAAGTTAATCTTAAAAAATGTTAAAATTTTTGTTTAAATTTTTGTTCTCCCCCTTAACTTGTGCTCTTATCCCCCTTTTGCCATAAATCAAAAAATTTTGGGGTTGTATATAAAAAGTAGGTGTTTTTTATAACAAAAAGTAGCATGCATAAAGATTATCTAACATGAGTCCAAGCATGTGTCTCGATTTACTTTGGTTCGAGGTATAACCCTCTGCACCAACAATATAAGTCTTGAGACTAATTTGATTTTTAAAATACTTATAAAATTAGCTTTGAGTTTCAAAATACTTATACGCTAATAACTTTTGAAAATATATGACCTTTAGGGTTAGTTTGCTCTCCCCTTTAATCAAGTATATAAGGTATAGAAGAGTTAGGGGGCGCTAAACATTGACCTAGAAGGTTGTATATTTAGAGTTTTGTCCAAGTATAAGTAAACATTTAAGCTTGATAGTTTGAAAAATAGATAACATTTTTGAAAGGATTATGTAAATTGAAATTGTTCCTTATTCATCTCACCCATTCTAAGTGTCTTAGAATTGGTTCACCTTATATGTCGTGTGAAATGATTCCAATTTTATCTTGATTAAATTTAATGATTTGAAACTGGTCAACCTTGTGTTAGATTCAGATTTGACCTTAAGCTCATCAAGTCACCTTTTCAAGATCATGGCTTCCAGGTCATGGTGAGGCACAAAGGCCTTCTTTGATCGGAAAAATGACCACTTTCTTAGACAAAGATATTTTCAAGAAAATAGAGACTTGACTCACCTAAGACCACTTCCTGGTCTAACTAGTCTAGGATATGGTAAGGTAGCTTTAGCTAGTTCCCTCGGTCAAGTGAACCGGACTAGATACGCCTTATCTAGCCCGAATACACGAGACTCCATTTTCCTAGTGTACTATTATCTCGTCGCATTCTGGTACTATGTTATCAAGCATTTATGAGTTATAGTCCTATCTAGCTAAAGATTTTTTTAACTTACCGGATATACTATTTTGGTATTAGCTCCCTATGGATTATTGAACCAATATGGTTTGGTCAAGTAATGAACTTGATCCTGGGGAATCCAAAACCTATTGATCCTTATATGTGAGTTTAATAAAGTTTTCGGGATCCATGCCTGGACTCGATGATGACTACGGTTTACGATAGACATGTAAGATCTATTTGTAGTCTTTGAGCTATATCCGAGTCCGACTCTGTTGTACACGACTCTCTGAGTTCCAAGAAGTCGGTTAAGATTCTTAGACCCCATCGAGAACTTGTTCAATTGAGCTTCGAGCTCTTGGACTCATCCTTTCAAGAGAGAGTTCTCTTTTTCGAGTTTTTCAACTCGAGTTGAGTCCTCCTCTTGAATTCGACTAGTCGAAGAGTTTAGGGGTGTCTCTTGTTTGAGGGTTTCAACCTCCTCAACCAAGGACTCGACCCTAGACTCAAATTTAGCTAATTTTCTAGTTAGTAATTTAATTGTATTGTAAAGCGTATGAATTAGTGAGCGACTAACCTTAATTTTCCCTTCAAGTCCGGCTTTGAGTTGCATCTCAAAGTAGTCCTCGAGTTCGGAGTCGGTGTTGTAGTTGGATTCGGATTCAGACTCTGACTCGGACTCTTCGGGTCTTGCCATACACGCTATGCCGACACCTTCTTCATTGTCCCATGTTGCATGAAAAGCCTTCTTTTAATTTGATTTGAATTGTGCCCTTTTTTGGTTCTTTAGTAGCCTCCTTTCCCTCCGAACGATCTTCCGCACTACGTTCACTATTGCTTCCACTTCTTCGGATTCGGACTCTGATTCGTCTTCGAGTTTGAGTCCATCTTCTTGCCTGGTAGATGACTTGCTTCTTTGTCCTTCAAGTAGAGCAATACCTCTCTCGGCCCGGACCACGTTAGTCTGCTCGTGAAGTTCAAACTCGGAAAATAATTCGTATAACCTAATCTTCGAAAGGTCCTTAGAGACCTTGTAGGCATCGACCATGGATGCACACAAGGTAGTCCTAGGAAATGAATTAAGAACATACCTTAGGAGGTCACAATTTTTGACCTTGTGTCCGATGGTGTGCAAGCCGTTGACAATGTCCTAGACGCGGGCTTGTAGTTGCGTCGCCGTCTCGTGTTCCTGCATCTTAAGGTTATACAACTTATTGAAAAGAAGGTCACGTTTACATACCTTAGCATTGGACGTTCCTTCGTGTAGCTCTATCAATTTGTTCCACAGGTCCTTTGCACTGATGAAGGGTCCGATGTGGTTGAGCTCCTCTTTGGACAGACCGCACTGCAACATTTGGGTCGCCTTTGCATTGACTTCGATTTGCCTCTTGGTTGCATTGGTCCACTTGTCGAAGTTCAAGGGCTCGCCTTGATCATTGGTGGGTAGAGCAAAGCCGGTTTGGATGATTATCCAAGTTTCGACTTGTGTTTTTAGAAAAAACTCCATCCGACCTTTCCAATAACGGAAATCATCTCCGTTAAAGAACGGAGGTCGGGTGGTGTTGTACCCCTCAATGTTGGCCATTTGGAAGGAAAACCTTGCACACAAAATAATAAAAAAACACGAAAAAGGTTCCAAGACTTTGCCTTGGATTAGCAATGTAGGAAATGAAAAGAAACAAAAGGAATAAATGATAAATAACCAACTAAAATAAAAGATGAGAACTTACAACCTTCGATGTCCCTGAAAGGGTACTAAACGTTGGTTTTTGAGGATGAAGATAGCTTGTTATGAGGGTAAACCTTGGTAAGAAGTGTAGATCTCTCAGAGAGCTTCGTTTTGGTAGGTAGCTCGTTTCACGGGTCAACTTGTACGAAAAGTTATGCCCATTTTACCGTCGGCTACTCCAAAAGTGAATACTTGCAAAACAAAATCAAAAGAAGAGTACCAAGACTTCGTCTTGGATTAGTAGTGTGGGAGAAAATTTAAACGAACGAAAAAAGATTCGTAAAATTCAAAAACAAATATGTAAAAAGGCTAGATTTGTGGTTTCACCAAATCTTAGCACCCTCGGCTCTGATACCAATTGTTGGATCAGCGGATCGCTAGAGGGGGGTGAATAGTGATAAACACTTTCGTTCGACTTCGTTCGTTAAAACACGAGTAAACACAACGGAAGATAAAATCAAAACAAAAGAGACAATAAAGTTTTTTACTTGGTTCGTAGCCTTCGATTACTACTCCAAGGCCCTAGTGGTCCTTGACCACGCACGGAGGGTAAATCACTAATGAACTCCTCCTCGTTGGAGGTAAGAGTTAATCAGATACAAAAACCACGAAAGGATCGAGATAGAGGGACACTCCCCCTCTTCTCGTTATGATAAAAGCACGACAAAAGGAATTAAATACATATTGAAACTAAAACAAACTTTTATCGATGACTCGTAGATGAAAAGATGAAGCTCTAGTCGTCGTGTCTGTAGCGCTTCGTCGTAGGGATGTCGGAGACTCGTAGTGTATCAGAAGCACTTGGAGGCTTTTAGAATTGATGAAAAACCCTAGGAGAAGCCCTCCTTTTATAGTCTTTGAGCCCCTCCTCGAGGGGATCTTCAGCCAATCACATTTAGGCTCCAACCTCCTTGGAATGAGGTGATAAGGCTTGGCTCCTTGAAGCTGATCCTTGACCATCAGTCGACTGATGACCATTATCAGTCGACTGATGACAGCGCCAGTCGAGTCGCAACACTCAACAGTCAATTGATTTTAGGTAGTTGAGTGGCTCCTGTGGGCAGTCGACTGATGCTAGCTGAAATCACAAGTTAGCTTAACATAAACATAATTTCGACGGCCGCTGACTATCCGATCTCGACCTAGACCATCCATGGGATGTCTTTGGTCGGATCTACGCTTAAGACCATCCCCGTAAGGAGGATACGACCTCACTTACGCTCTCACACACGAGCTTACCTCGATACTTACTTTGTAGCCCTCGCTTCCAGCCTTCCACTCTAATCCTTCGGCTCCCTCCGAAGTCACTCGAGTGTCGCCCGACCACCGCGGCTTCCTCCGGGTGTCGCCAGCCTTCAGCTCCTGCTTTAGCACTTTTCTGCACACTCAATTAAGCTCGTGAGATAACGATGTAATCTTAACTTTGCGTCTTTTGCCATAATCAAAACACAGGTTCGATCATTTGGTTTCCCTGCACCAACACTTCTTAGTGGAATTACTTGGGTTGATCCACCTTAAGGATCGCCGTGGAGTAGGAGCATTATCTTCGAACCACGTAAAAGCCTTCGTGTTAGCGTTTGTGTTTAGCTTCTTATTTTTGTTTAGTATTTTTCTTCCGCTAACATTTCTTGTAGAATTTGAAAAGAGGCTATTCACCCCCCTCTAGCCTTCCAAGGATCCCTAACAAGTGGTATCAGAGCCCGGATCACATCGGAGGATCTAACAATCAACCAGAGTACGATGACATTCCAAGAGGGGTATAGCACGGCGATGCCTCCATTCTTTGACGGCAACGACTTCGGATATTGGAAAGGTAGAATGGAATACTACCTTATAAACGATATTGATAGTTGGTTTAGCATTGTAGATGGATTCGAGAAGCTGATCGACAAATTTGGAGCGCCAATACCAACAAAGGATTGGACAAGAGAGATGGCAAAGAAGGCGCAAGCAAATGCAAAGGCAACGACCACACTCCAATGTGGTCTATCAAAGGAGCAATTGTCCAAAGTCGGCCCTTTCAACTCTGCTAAAGAGCTTTGGGAGAAGCTCATCGAATTGAATGAAGGATCAAAGGAGACGAGGAGAGCCAAGAGGGACCTCTTGATAGACCAACTCCAAAGCTTCGCAATGAAGACCAATGAGACCGTGAGCCAAATGCACGGTCGCTTCAAGGAGGTAGTCAACTGACTACATCTGATAGGTGAGAAGGTCAAAAATCAAGACCTTGTGAGGTATATTCTTCAAGCTTTCCCTAGAACAACCTTATGGGCATCAATGGTAGATGCCTATAAGGTGTCTAGGGATCTTTCTTTGGTTAAACTAGATGAATTTTTTTTTGAATTTGAGTTGCACGAGCAAGCTAACACTTCGTCCAAGGAGAAACGTGCAGCTCTTTTTGTAGGAAAGAAGGACAAGAAGAAGAAGGAGAAGAAAGAAGTTTCTTCTTCATCCGAATCTGAGGAGGAGTCATCTAGTAGTGATGAAGAGCTATCGGCAAGTGAGGTGGCTCACCATGCAAAGAAATTTGGTGGGAGGTCAAGAAAACTCACCAAGAAGGATGTGAGGAGGATGTTCCAATCCTCTAAAGGTAAAACCTCCACTAGTTCAATTCTTACTTCTAACGTTACTTGCTATGGTTGCAACAAAAAGGGTCATATCAAGCCAAATTGTCCAGAACTAAAGAAAAAGGAGGAAAAAGAAAAGAAGAAGAAGGACAAGAAGGAGAAGAAGAAGAAGGAGGCCATGATAGCCCAAACTTGGGATACACAAAGCATAGAAGATTCCTCCGATGATGAAGAACTTTTCCATGTCACAAGAAACATGACACTCATGGCCTTGGAGGATAGCTCAAGTGAAGAGTCATCCTCCTCCTCAAGCGACGAATCATCATTTAGTGACGATGAGGTAAAGGACTCCCCTAGAATAGAATTACTATATAAAACTATTGCATGCCTTCAAAATGCACTAAATAAATCAAAATCTAGGATTAAGGATTTAAAAGTAGAAATTAAATCAATTAAGAATGTAGAAATTTCTTGTGATGATGCATGTTCATTTAGGAATGAGAATGATAAACTTAGAAAAGAAATAGGTAACCTAAGAGCATGCTTAGAGAAATTTACGAATGAGTCCAAATATCTTGATATGATTCTTAGGAACCAAAGGGTCATTTATAACAAGGCCGACATAGGATATAGGCCTAAGGAGAAGGAAGTAGCTTTCACCTCACTAATTAGTAGAAAACCAACCATTAAGAGCAAGGCTAGAAGAGCTTGGGTTCCCAAAAGCTATATAGTTAATGCTAACGGTCCTAAAATTTGGGTGCCTAAGACTTGCATTTTTCATGTTGTATAGGTAGAAGGACCAAACTTATGGATTGTTGATAGTGGTTGCTCAAAACACATGACCGGTGATGAGAGCAAATTCTCAACAATCAACCACATTAGCAAAGGGAAGGTGTCTTTTGGAAATAGTGGTAAACTTAAGATCCTAGGAAAAGGGACAATTGAGGTATCCCCAAACCTTGCAATTCACAAAGTATTATTAGATAAAAATATGAAATTTAATTTGCTTAGTGTAAGTCAATTATGTGATGCCAATTTTGAAGTTCGATTTGATTCTTCTAAATGCTTCATAAGACACAAAAATCAAAATGATTGCATGTTAGTAGATTTTAGGAAATCAAATATATACTATGTTGATTTATCCTATGCTTCTAATGCTTCTACTAAGTGTCTTATTGCAAAAGAAGAAGAGAGTTGGCTACGACATAGGAGGCTAGGGCACATCAACATGAAAAACATTGCCAAAATATCCAAGATGAAGCTAGTCAAGGGGTTGCCAAAAGTCAAGTATCTTAAGGGCAAAATGTGTGATGCATGTCAAGAAGGAAAGAAATCAAGATCATCACACAAAGGTAAAACTTTACTTAGTACCGCTTTACCTTTAGAACTCTTGCATGTTGATTTATTTGATTGTCATAGTACTCCCACCATGATTGGTAGTAAATATTGTTTAGTTATAGTAGATGATTTTTCTAGATTTACTTGGGTATTCTTCATGAAACATAAGGATGAAACCCTAGGAATAATCATAGGCTTTAGCAAAAGGGTAGAGAATGAAAGGAATCTCAAAATCAATCGGATCCGTAGTGATCATGGTGAAGAATTTGAGAATTCTAACTTCTCCAAATTTTGCTTAGAACAAGGGTACAAGCATGAATTTTCTTGTCCTAGAACACCTCAACAAAATGGGGTGGTGGAAAGGAAAAATCGTGTCCTACAAGAAGCGGCTAGGACTATGCTTAATGCATATTCTCTACCTAGCTACTTGTGGGTGGAAGCGGTCAACACCGCTTGCTATATCCAAAATAGGGTTTTAATTCATAGGTTTTTAGGAAAAACCCCATTTGAATTATGGAATGGTACAATTCCAACAATTCACTATTTCAAAGTCTTTGGATGCAAAGTCTACATTTTAAACACCAAAGACAACCTCGGTAAATTTGAATCCAAAGCGGATGAAGGAATCCTAGTTTGATACTCATCCACTAGTGTAGGGTATAGAGTTTATAATAAGAGAACTCAAAAGATTGAGGAATCCTTAAATGTGCAATTTGATGAAACCTCTAATACTTACCCTAGGAAATCCCCCATTGATAATGATATCAATGACAAAAATCAAGAAATTACCCAAAAATTTCAAGATTTAACTTTAGGGGGTAATGATCAAGGGGGAGAGTTAAATCAAGGGGGAGTAAGAGGTGATTCCGATGATGAAAGGAGAGTTGAGGATAATCATGATCAAAATCAATTTAATACACCTCCTAGAACTATAAGAGTCCATCAAAATCACCCTCTAGATCAAGTTGTAGGTGAATTATCTCAAAGTGTTAGAACTAGGTCATTTCATAGAGCTCCCTCTAGTCAAATAGCTCTTATCTCACAACTTGAGTCCAAGTCAATTAATGATGCATTGCTTGATCCGGATTGGGTCTTAGCAATGCAAAATGAATTGGCTCAATTTGAGAGGAGTCAAGTTTGGGAACTAGTTCCTAGACCCAATGATAGTACAATTGTCACCACAAGATGGGTCTTTAAGAACAAATTAGATGATCAAGGAACAATAACAAGAAATAAAGCTAGGTTAGTTGCAAGAGAGTTTAATCAAGTAGAGGGGCTTGACTATGATGAAACATATGCCCCGGTTGCTAGGTTAGAGTCGATTAGAATCCTACTAGGATATGCCTCTTACATGGGCTTTAAACTCCAACAAAGGGATGTAAAGTCAACATTCCTAAATGAGTTCATTAATGAGGAAGTGTATGTAGAACAACCTCCCGGGTTTGAAAGAAGCTCCCCGGGCTTGGTATGAAAGATTGTCATCTTTCTTGGTCTCTAAGGGATTTATAAGGGGTCAAGTAGATCAAACTCTCTTCATTAAATCAAAGTCTAAGTGTTGGTGCAGTGAGGCACCGAAATCGAACCTGTGTTTTGATTATAGCAAAGACACAAAAGTTAAGTCTATTTTGTTTTCTCACGAGCTGAATCGAGTGTGCAGAAGATTGATATAGCTGGAGCTGAAGGCTAGCGACACCCGGAGGAAGCCGCGGTGGTCGGGCGATACTCGAGTTACTTCGAAGGGAGCCGAAGGAATCGAGTGGAAGGCCGGAAGCAAAAGCAACATGTAAGTATCGAGGTAAGCTCGTGTGTGCGAGAGTAAGTAAGGTCGTATCCTCTTTACGGGGATGATCTTAAGCGTAGATCCGACCAAAGACATCTTATAGATGGTCTAGGTCGAGATCAGATGGTCGACGACCATCGAAATTATGTTTTTATTGAGCTAACTTTGACTTGGAAGCATCGGTCATTGCCAAATTGGAGGACTCGATTGCCGTGTGTATCGATCCGCAAGGTTATCAATCGACTGATGCTGCCATCAGTTGACTGATGATGGCCATCAGTCGACTGATGGTCAATGATCAGATTCGAGGAGTCAAGGCTTATCACTCCACCTCAAAGCGGTTTGGTGTCCATTTGTGATTGGTTGAAGACCCACTCGAAAAGGGGCTCAAAGGCTATAAAAGGAGGGCCAAACCTAGGGTTTCATCAACAATTCTAAGTGCTCAAAAGCCTCTGTTACGCTGAAACTCTACGACAACGAAGTCCTTCCATTCCGACGTCTAGGTTTAACTTTCTTTATTATTGTACGTCGGTCTTAGTTTTGTTATCGCTTTGTCATTTATATTTCCGAGAGCTTTTATCGTATACGAGGAGAGGGAGTGTCCTCTACCTCAAGTTTTTGTGGGTGGTTTCTTCATCGATTAACTCCTACCTCTAACGAGGAGGAGTTCCTTTAGTGCTTTTGCCCTCCGTACGTGGTCAAGAACCACTAGGGCCTTGGAGTAGTAGCCTTCGGCTACGAACCAAGTAAATCTCTTGTGTCTATTGTCTCCTCTACTTTTTGTTTTGCTTATCTTTCCGCTGCATATAAGTTTTCTTTTAAAACGAGTTCGTACGAGAAAAATTTTCTTTCGCTATTCACCCCCCCCTCTAGCGAACCGCATTGATCCAACAATTGGTATCAGAGCCGGGGGCGCTTAGATTTGGTGAAACCACCAATCTAACATTTTTTTTACAGATTTGTTTTTCGTTCGTTTAAATTTTTCTCCCGCACTACTAATCCAAGACGAAGTCTTGGTACTCTTCGTTTGATTTTGTTTTGCAAGTATTCGCTTTTGGAGTAGCCGACGGTCAAACGGGCATAACTTTTCGTACAAGTTGACCCACGACACGGTCTACCTACCAAATCGAAGCCCTCGTAGAGATCTACACTTCTTACATGGGTTTACCCCCGTAACAAGCTGTTTTCATCCTCAAAAAACGACGTTTAGTAGCCTTTCGGGGACATCGAAGGTTGTGAGTACTTACTTTTTATTTAGTTTCTTATTTCTTTGCTTAACTTTCTATTTTTCGTTTATTTCTTTCTATTTCAAGACTACTAATCCAAGACGCAAGTCTTGGTACTTTCGTGTGTTTTTGTTGTTGCTAGGTTTTCATTTTAGTCTCCTTGTCTTTTTGTTCTAATGGCCCATCTCGAGGGTTTTAGCACCGTCCGACCTCCATTTTACAACGGAGATGATTTCCGTTACTGGAAAGGTCGGATGGAATGCTTTCTCAAAACCCAAATTGAGATGTGGATCATAATTCAAACGGGTTTCACACTTCCGACCAATGAAGTGGGTGACTCCTTGGATTATGATCAATGGACCGTTGCAACAAAACGACAAGTCGAAGCCGACGCCAAGGCGACACAAATCCTCCAATGTGGCCTATCCAAGGAGGAGCTAAATCGCGTCGGCCCCTTCATAAGCGCAAAGGATCTTTGGACAAAACTAATCGAGTTACACGAAGGATCGGATCAAGCTAAGGTTTGCAAACGTGATTTGTTATTCAATAAATTGTACACACTAAAAATGCAGGAACACGAGTCCGCGACGCAACTCCACGCCCGTGTCCAAGACATAGTCAACAACCTACACGCAATTGGGCAAAAGGTCGAAAACCGCGACCTTATAAGGTATGTCCTAAACTCTTTTCCGAGGACTACCTTATGGGCATCCATGGTTGATGCCTATAAGGTCTCCAAGGATCTTTCTAAAATTAGGTTAGATGAACTCTTTTCCGATTTCGAATTACATGAACAATCCAACTCGGAACCCGAGAGGGGTATAGCCTTGTTTGCAGGTTCAAAGAAGAAGAAAATCGCAAGCAAGCCACCACCAACCGAGGAGGAAGACGAGTCCAAGAACGAGTTGATCCAACTAATGAACCTAGCTCGAAGGATAGCCAAGGGACGAAAGCGAACCACGACTCGACCCAACCAAGGTAAGCCTAAAAGTTCTAACATTAGGTGTTATGAGTGCAACAGGTTTGGACATATCATGTCCGAGTGCCCCAAGCTCAACCACCAAGCACCTAAGCATAAGAAGGCCCTCAACGCGACATGGGAAGAAGCGTCATCCGAAGAAGACGAAGATCACGTCTTTATGGCGAAATCAATTGAGTCAGACACGGAGACCGAACTTGAGTCAAAACCTGAGGATGACTCGGACTACGAAGCTACCTTCAAGTCAAGCCACGGATACGCATCCGGCTCAAAAGATACCCTTAAGGTGAGTCGAGCTTTATTTAATACTTTACATAATATGGTTAGGTTTTTGTCTAGGAAGTTAGCTAAGTCAGAGTCCAAGGTCGAGACCCTTGTTGAGGAGGTTAAACTCCTCAAACACGAGGTCTCCCTAACCTCTTCGACTAGTCGAGTTCAAGAGAAGGACTCAACTCGAGTTGAAAAGCTCGAAGTTGAGAACTCTCTCTTGAAAAGTCAAGTCGAAGATCTTAGGAACACATTGGAAAGGTTCACTTCGGGATCCAAAGGACTTGACCTCCTACTTGGATCTCAAAGGGCCGTGTACAACAAGGCTGGACTCGGGTTTAACTCAAACACGACTAATAGGTCATATATGTCGATTGTAAGTCGACATAAGAAACATGTCCAAGCATGGGTCCCTAAGAACTTTTTGATTTCAACTCTAGGATCCAACCCGTACTGGGTTCCCAAGGACCAAATCCACTATGTGGATAGACCGAACCGATTCAACGGTCTAGGGGGAGCCAGTACAAAACATGTTTGTGCTTTAACTTAGAAATTGCATGTTTTAACTTAGAATGTTTATGCTTTAACTTAGAAATTGCATGCTTTAACTTAGAAAGTTTGTACTTTAAAACTTGTGAACTCACTTAGAACAAAAACATAACCAACTAAAATTTTTCGAAAAGATTGAGCCTCGGGGAGCCTCTTTTCAAAAACATAACCAACTAAAATTCTTCGAAAAGATTGAGCCTCGGGGAGCCTCTTTTCAAAAATAACTAGTTAGACGAGGAAATAATTTTAGGTAAGTCAAGTCATAATTTTCTTGAAAATGGCTTTGTCTAAGGAAGTGGTCGATGATCCGATAAAAGAAGGCCCCTGTGCCTCGCCACGACCTGGAAGCCATGATCTTGAAAAGGTAAACTTGACAAGCTTAGGGTTAAATCCAAATCTAACATAAAATTACTTGAACCTAAATCCACTTAATCAACTTAATTAGAAGTCATCTCAAAATAAACACATAAGTATAACATGCTTGATCATATAAACTCCGATGAGATGACCTAGGGTTAACAACTTACAACCAATTTTCTTAACAAAAATCTAACATCCAATCCAACCACCTTGTGTGTAGGATCAATGGATGTTGGACAGCGGTTGCTCCCGACACATGACCGGGGATCAACTCAAATTCGCAAAGCTTCGATTCAAACGACAAGGATCGGTAGCCTTTGGGAATAACGGCAAGCTCAAAATCATCGGATCAGGTGATATCGAGCTTAACACGAATTTTGTTATTAAAAATGTATTACTTGTAGAGAATTTTGAATATAACTTACTTAGTGTAAGCCAATTGTGTGATAATAACTATAAGGTTATATTTCTAGAAAATGAATGCGTAATTAATACCAACGAAACCTCTGAAATAATTCTTAAAGGAACTAGAAATAACAACATTTATATGATCAATTTAACCAACTCCTCAACTAAGTGTCTTATGACACGGCAAGAGGAATCATGGTTGTGGCACTGACGACTCGGTCACTCGCACCCAAGACTCGTCCACAAGATGAGTCAGAGTGGCTTAGTCAGAGGCTTACCCAACCTCAACAACTTGGTTAATAAAATCTGTAATGCTTGTCAACAAGGAAAACAACCTAGGACACAACATAAGTTAACTAACCAAGAACGAACCTCAAGTGTACTTGAGCTCCTGCATATGGATCTATTCGATTCACATGGAGCCAAGTCACTCAATAGAAGTCAATATTGCTTAGTCATAATTGACGACTACTCCAGGTTTACCTGGGTTAGGTTCATCAAACATAAAAATGATACCCTAGATCAATTAATCAATCTATTCAAATTAATCGAGAATCAAAAAGACCTTAAGGTTAAAAGACTTAGAAGCGATCATGGTGGTGAAGTCGAAAATCAAAGGTTCACCGACTTCTGTAACCTAAACGGATACCATCATGAATTCTCTTGCCCTAGGACCCCTCAACAAAATGGCCTAGTGGAGCGGAAAAACCGAACTCTACAAGAAGCCACTAGGACCATGTTGAATGAATACGACCTACCCGATAGATTTTGGGCAGAAGCCGTTAGCACGACTTGCTATGTCCAAAATAGGATCCTTATGGTAAAGAGGCACCTTAAGACCTCGTATGAGATTTATCACGATAAAATACCTAACATCAAGTACTTTAGGGTATTTGGGTGTAAGGTACATATCCTAAACACTAAGGATTACCTAGGGAAATTTACATCCAAAACCACCACCGGAATCTTTCTAGGATACTCGACTACAAGTAAAGCTTATAGAGTATATAACCACGACACCCTCAGAGTCGAGGAGACTATCAATGTAGTATTTGATGAAGGACATGGACCTACAAAACCCCCGGCAACCCCAATTAGCGAGCCGATTCATACTAGACCTAACTCTGATCCGGAGATCAGGTCTAGTGTTAATCTTAACCTAGGTCAACCTAGTCACTCTATTGATCAAGTGATAGATGACTCCAACCAAACTAGTGTTCAACCAAGTCACCCCATTGATCAAGCATTAGGTGACACAAACCCAACCCAATCTAGGATTGGACTAACCACCCCTATCGATCAAGATAGGAGATCCTAATCTAGGAGTTGAACTAGAGCATCCTATAGGAACCTTAGTCAAATTTCCTTAATTTCAAAGATAGAACCCAAATCAATTGAACAAGCTCTTCTTGATCCCGATTGGATTATTGCAATGCAAGAAGAGCTAGCTCAATTTACTAGGAATGAAGTGTGGGAATTAGTACCATCACCTAAAGACAAAACGATAATTGGAACAAGGTGGGTGTTTCGAAACAAGCTTGATGATAAAGGTGAAGTAGTTAGAAATAAGGCTAGGTTAGTCGCCAAAGGATTTAGCCAAGTCGAAGGCTTAGATTACGACGAAACCTATGCCCCATAGCTAGACTCGAATCCATTCGAATGTTGCTAGCTTATGCACATCGAGGATTTAATTTTCAAATGGATGTTAAGTCGGCATTCCTAAATGGATACATTAAAGAAGAAGTTTATGTTAGCCAACCCCGGATTGAAAATCTAGATAAACCGACCATGTTCTAAAACTTAAGAAAGCTCTCTATGGACTTAAACAAGCTCCTCGAGCTTGATGCGAGAGACTTTCAATCCATCTTAAGTCAAAAGGGTTTAACCAAGGCTTAGTTGACCCAACTCTCTTCGTAAAAACCTTAGGTAAAGAAATATTCATAGCTCAAATTTACGTAGACGATATAGTTTTTGGAACCTCTAACTCAGCCTTACTAAACGAGTTCGTTTCACTCATGGAAAGTGAGTTCGAAATGAACTTGGTAGGCGAGTTAAGTTTCTTTTTAGGTCTACAAATTAAACAAACTAAGGATGGTATATACCTATATCAACAAAAATACACTAAGGAGTTAATTAAAAGATTTGGAATGCAAGACGCTAAGATAATAAACACCCCAATGACGATTAATGTTAACATAGGAGAAGACCTAGAAAGTAAGTCCATTGACTTAAAATACTATAGGAGTGTAATAGGGAGTCTCCTGTACTTAACTGCAAGCCGACCTGATATCTTATTTGCAGTAAGTATGTGCGCCAGATTTCAAACCTGTGCCAAGGAGTCTCACCTAACCCTAGTTAAGCGTATCCTTAGATATCTAAAGGGTACACTTAATGTCGGTATTTGGTATCCTAGATCTACCGAGTTCGAACTAATCAGCTACTCCGATTCGGATTATGCCGGTAGTAAACTCGACAGAAAGAGCACGAGTGGTTGTTGTCAACTACTCGGCTCGAGTCTAGTGAGTTGGTGCAGTAGGAAGCAACATTGTGTTGCCTTATCTACCACCGAAGCCGAATACATCGCGATGGGTGAGTGTGTCACTCAACTTCTTTGGATGAAGCACACTCTCCGTGACTTTAAGTTAGACTTTACGAATACTAAACTTCACGTAGATAACATTAGTTCAATTAATCTTACCAAGAATCCAATATGTCACTCTAGGACCAAACATATAGAAGTCAAACACCATTTCATTCGAGAACATGTGGCCAACGGAGCCATACAACTCGAGTACGTCGAATCGAAATCTAACCTAGCAGACCTATTTACTAAACCCCTACCCGAAGCCGAATTTAGTCTATTAAGACGAAAATTGGGCATGTGCGTAATAGAATAAGAATTTGCAAACTATATTTTCTTACTACTATTTCTTATTTTTCATTTTGATGGAACTAGCATAGGACATACCTTAGATATCATGCACCTATAGATTTAAGGAGCCAGTACATCTCACAACACATAGGACTAATGTGTTTGTGTACTTAGCCACGTAGATGGGCGTGAGATGTTAGGACCCTACTCCAGGTTCCAAGATGTAGATCAAGTGCGTCAATATGAACCTCGGAGTATAAATATGCAACTAATATTAACCAACTCTAATCAGGACTTGTTGATAATATCATTTCAATCAAGTCAAACTAGAGTTGAACATTTAGATGAATTATTTTCACATACTATTTTTAAAATCATCATGCTTGGACTTAGGGTTTTCTTAAAACCCCCCCACTTTTTCCTTGATTTATGTCAAAAGGGGGAGAAAAGGCCAAAGTTAGGCCAAAGTTAAGGTTCAAGAAAAGGCCAAAGCCAAAGTTAAGGTTCAAGAAAAGGCCAAAGTTAAATTTCAAATTTTTGAAATTGATAACTTAACTTAAAACTTTGATTCTGGCCTAAGTTAAGGGGGAGTAAGGTTTAGGTTTCAACTCTTCGGAATTGAAAACTTTAAAGGCCCAAGTTAAGAAATCAAAAGTTAAACCTTTTGAATAATTAACCTTTTGACTTAACTTTTGATTACTTAACTTGCACTTATTTTTGACTCTAAGAAGCCTAAGTTAAGTAATGCCATTTACTTAACTCATTATCTTTTGTGTTTGGAGAGCTAAAAGTCTTTTCAAGTACTCACCCTCGGTCAAGGGGAGGTTCCTCTAAGGGAGAACTTGAGAAATATTTTTACTACTCCTACTTTTGCTTCTTGTCTTTACTATTTCATGCACTTAATTTCCTTAACTTTGTGTTTTTGCCATATATCAAAAGGGAGATTGTTGGTGCGGAGGCACCAATCGAACTGTGTTTTGATTATAGCAAAGACACAAAAGTTAAGTCTATTTTGTTTTCTCACGAGCTGAATCGAGTGTGCAGAAGATTGATATAGCTGGAGATGAAGGCTAGCGACACCCGGAGGAAGCCGCGGTGGTCGGGCGATACTCGAGTTACTTGAAGAGGAGACGGCGGAATCGAGTGGAAGGCCGGAAGCAAAGCGACACGTAAGTATCGAGGTAAGCTCGTATGTGCGAGAGTAAGTAAGATCGTATCCTCTTTACGGGGATGATCTTAAGCGTAGATCTAACCAAAGACATCTTATAGATGGTCTAGGTCGAGATCGGATGGTTGACGACCATCGAAATTATGTTTTTATTGAGCTAACTTTGACTTGCAGCAAGCATCGGTCATTGCCCGACTTGGAGGACTCAGCGCCGTGTATCGATCATTGCCAAGGTTATCAATCGGCGATCTTGCCATCGATCGTGATGATGGCCATCGATCGGCGATGGTCAATGATCGATCGAGGTTATCACTCCACCTCAAAGCGGTTTGGTGTCCATTTGTGATTGGTTGAAGACCCACTCGAAAAGGGGCTCAAAGGCTATAAAAGGAGGGCCAAACCTAGGGTTTCATCAACAATTCTAAGTGCTCAAAAGCCTCCGTTACGCTGCAACTCTACGACAATGAAGTCCTTCCATTCCGACGTCTAGGTTTAGCTTTCTTTATTATTGTACGTCGGTCTTAGTTTTTGTTATCAGTTTGTCATTTATATTTCCGGAGCTTTTATCGTATACGAGGAGAGGGGGAGTGTCCCTCTACCTCAAGTTTTTGTGGTTTCTTCTTGTATCGATTAACTCCTACCTCTAACGAGGAGGAGTTCCTTTAGTGCTTTTGCCCTCCGTACGTGATCAAGAACCACTAGGGCCTTGGAGTAGTAGCCTTCGGCTACGAACCAAGTAAATCTCTTGTGTCTATTGTCTCCTCTACTTTTTGTTTTGCTTATCTTTCCGCTGCATATAAGTTTTCTTTTAAAACGAGTTCGTACGAGAAAAATTTTCTTTCGCTATTCACCTCCCCCTCTAGCGAACCGCATTGATCCAACACTAAGGACATCTTTGTAGCCCAAGTATATGTAGATGACATTATCTTTGGGTCAACAAATGATGAGCTCCTTCAAGACTTCATCAAAAATATGGAGAATGAGTTTGAGATGAGTCTAGTTGGGGAACTAAATTTTTGTTAGTGTCATCCCTTAGTGCCAATCATGAGATGATTGATTAGAGATCATGTGTATCATATTTCATTAATAAAAGGCAAGGATTGTTTATTATATTTACTTTATGCATGTGCCAGCTAAAATAAATATAATAATGCCCTTGAATAGTAGGTTCTAATCTACAGTTTATCAATTGGTAGAATTGATTATGAGAAGCTATAGAGAACACTATTCTTAATATTCCTAGTCAAGTATTAATATACAAGGGCAATATTAATACATTGAGACTAACATGTAGGTCAATGGATGACTTGATCTCACAAGTCATGGATATGTGATATCACATTGATACATGGGTATATATATTGGATAATATATATATTGAATTGACCCGTCATGAGAAAGTATCATGGATCGCTATATAAGTGTCATATACTTTCTCATGTGACTATTGGTATAAATAGTCCTTAGACCTGAAGTCACTACGGTTCCCTACATAAGGAGTTATGTACTTTGGTATCGTCTAACGTCACACCGTAACTGGGTGCACTATAACGGCGATCACTGGGTATGTAACGAATTATGCGGAGGGATGTGAGTGATGTAGATGAGATCTATCCCTTTTATATGACAGGAGTGATATCTTTGGCCTCTTGATAGAGTAGGACCACGAAATGCATGACCATGCTCAAATGAGTCAATATGAGATATTGAACTCATGTGTTTGAGTGAGTCTACTTGGGGATCAAGAATATAAAGATTGATAAGGGGATGACACGGTCTATGCCTCATTGATCGATCTAAGATATCAGAGATAGAAGGACATCGTCATATATGATAATAGTCACGGAAAGGTTGTCGGATCTCGAGGATCTTGTAACTTGGGTAGCAATGATGTATTGCTAGATGCCGCTCATTGCTTATGTATCTAAAATAGTTTTAGATACATTGCCAACATTACAAGAGCCTATAGAGTCACACACAAACGACATTCTATTTTGGAGATGATTTCTTTTAGTTGGACTGAGAGGACAATTGAGCATATGGCCAAGATTTGAGTTAGACTCAAACTGGTTAAACTTGAGTTAGACTCAAGTTGAACCATGGAAGATGAATCATCATCATGCATAGGAATACCAAAGGGCTTGATATTCATGATGAGAATTAAAAGAAGGGAATACCAAGGGTCTTGGTATTAAGAGTTTTCTTAATGGGGAGATAATGGCATTGATGGCTATGGGATTAAAAGGCCTTTTTGGTGTTGAACGTGCATCATTTTTGGTGTGCGATTTTTTTTTTGGGCGTGCAAGCCAAAAGGGCCAAGAGAAAGAGTTCTCTTATCTCCTCCTTCCTCTCCTTCTTCTTCCAAAAGAGTTCTTGGTGTTTTGCAAGGGGTTGCTAGCACAACGTGACTCCAAAGCTAGTGTGGGTGTCAGTGTGGATACCATAGATATACAGTTACCCTTACCGTATTGAGATCCGACAGCATTTGGAAAAGCGGGATTGCGAAGGGCATGCACCGAAGGTATATTCCTCATCTAGATAAGATCTAGACTAGATTAAAAAAAATGACTTATATAGTTTTGCATGGATCTCTGGTGGGATCCAGTTTAATTATTATTTCCGCTGCGGTTGTGCGAAGTATTCACCCGTGATGTTGTGAACATTAGATCCGGAGTTTTCCCAACAATTTCTTCCTAGGTCTACAAGTCAAACAAACAAATGAAGGAATTTATGTATACCAAACCAAATATGCTAAGGAAATGATTAAAAAATTTAGTTTGGAAAATGCTAAGGTAGTTTCAACCCCAATGGCAACTAATACAAAAATAGATAATGATCATGAAGGAAAATAAATTAACCTTAAATTCTATAGAAGTATGATTGGTAGCCTTTTGTACCTAACCGCTAGTAGACCCGATATATTATTTGCGGTAGGTATGTGTGCAAGGTACCAGTCACGTGCCAAAGAGTCCCATTTAGTGGCCGTTAAGAGAATCTTAAGGTATATCAAGGGCACACTAAATGTAGGACTTTGGTACCCTAGGATAAAGTCTTTTGATTTGGTTGGGTACACCGATTCCGGCTATGCGGGTTGCAAGTTGGATCGGAAGAGTACTAGCGGTGGATGCCAATTTCTTGGATCCTCCCTAGTGAGTTGGAGTAGTAGAAAGCAACCTTGTGTTGCTTTGTCAACCACCGAGGTCGAATATGTGGCTATGGGTGGTTGTGTGGCTCAATTACTTTGGATGAGACACACATTAGAAGATTATGAGCTACACTACTCAAATGTCAAAGTTTATTGTGATAATGTGAGTACCATAAATTTGACCAAAAATATGGTACATCACTCTAGGACTAAGAACATTGAAGTGAAGCATCACTTCAATAGAGATCATGTGGCTAAGGGGGACATTGAACTTAATTACCTAGAATCTAAGACCAACTTAGCCGATATTTTTACCAAGGCTCTCCCCGAAGCAGATTACACATCACTAAGGAGAGAACTTAGAATGTGCTTAGTAGAATAGAGGTCTAGGTTTGCATGATCCTATAGAAAATCTAGGATTTATACCTCTAAGCATCTCAAAAAACATCTAAGAATCCATGATTTTTGTATTGATCCACTTAGACAATATGTGAGATGTTAGGAAGATGCACTTGGTTCATCATGTTTGTTATGATGCATTACTATGAACCAAAGTGCCCTCTAGAGACATTAATCCTTCATTGGACCAATCATTGGGAAGGCTTATGCACAATTGATGTGCATATAGCTCCAAGAATATGATTGAAAATGTCAAATAAAACATAATTTAAACTATGTTTATCATACTTTGAAAAATAGTTTTCAATTGTTAAGCAAAAGTGATACAAAGTTTGCAAATTACTTAAAGCTTTTGCAAGGTTTCAAAATTGTATCATTTTTGAAATATAGAAAACATATATTTTTTAAATTATTTTTTCTTAATAGAAAATGATTTCAGAAATGTGTACACAAAATTTTGTGATTTTTCGATGTTTCTTGAATTTTCGGTGCATTTCTGAAGTTGGGCTGAAAACCTTGGAAAAGAGACTTCGGGTGTGGCAGTCGGCTAAATCAGAATTCAGTCGACCGACACTCTGTGTTTTTATGAAAAACAGCCCTTTTCTTGGTCTTAAGTGTATTTTTGAATGTCCTATAACTATGGTATGATAATCTTCAGTAAAAAAGTTTTAGGACTGTTTAATGCATTATTTTAAGGGGAGCAAAATAGTAAATTTTTTTCATCCCCTAAAATTATATTGTTGGTGCAAAGTTAGAACATAACTTTATATCTTTTTTTATGCTTTGCTCCATATGTTATTCACACATCATGAACCATGTCTTGTATTAAGGGGGAGCCTCACACCTATCTTATACCTTAGTTCAAGACATAACCAAATTTAATTCTTTCATGAACTTATCATTGTATGAATCCTTCTCTTTTTGATGTATGTCAAAGGGGGAGAAGGAAACTTTAAGTTAGAATTCATATTGGAAATATGATGCTTTCATTATATGCATATGTTAAAGACCTAACTTAAATGATTGTCAAACATCAAAAAGGGGGAGATTGTTGGTGCAACAATGCCCCAAGCATTTATATGTTTTGATGTTTGGATAATCATCTAAGTTAGGCAATGTTTTGTGATCTAATTGTGAAAATGTTAAGTGACAGGAAAATCTAAGTATGGAGACTTGGTAAAAGAAAAGTCCAAGCATGATCTTGGCAAGAGAAGTCCAAGGAAAGGTCTTGGCGGCGTAAGTCCAAGCATGTAGTCTTGGCGGCATAAAGTCCAAGCGAACCTTGGCAAAGGAAGTCCAAAGGCAAGTCTTGGCAGCATAAGTCCAAGCATGTAGTCTTAGCGGCGTAAATTCCAAGCGTACTTTGGCAAAGGGAAACCCAAGACATGACGAAACCGAAGGAAGCTCTTGGAAGCAAGCACAAAGGATGAACAAGTCACAAACTCGGAGGGATCCTGGAGGCGCAAGGCTTAAGGAAGAGCTAGAAGGTTGAGTCTAGGTCTAGGGAGTTAATTCAAGTATGAAATTATCATACTTGACGAGTATCAGTCGACTGATACATCGTATCACTCGACTTATCAGGTATTCGATCGAGCCGTGAAAACTCGATGATCGATCAATCGCCAAGAGTTGGCAATGATCGATCTCGTCATCGATCGATCGCCAAGACCGGCGGTTGGTCGATCAAGACATCGGGCACAGAATGTGTCACGCCCCGAGAGGGGTACATGTCCGACGAAAATCGGACAACACCACCCCTGTACTGCGAAGAATTGAAACCGGTATACAAGGTCTACACTTCCCACTATACATTGGCCAACACGGCCGGGACATCAAACACCACAATACATATAACATAAGGCCTCAGGCTAACATCCAAAGTAACTAAAAATGTCTAGACTTACCCCTTCTGCCATCTTAGCAGGAATACACAATCACACATACAACCAAAAACATATCGAAACAAAAGTCCACAAAGACTTAAACTAGTACCACCAAAACGACAAAGAGTCTAAAGTTTTACAAGTTTGAAACACAGAGTGTTAGAAATCAAAATGCGGAAAAACTAGAAAGAGGATAGCAGAGTCGGCAGATCAGAGGGACTGACAACTGGACTCTCCGGAAGGCTTCATCCTAAAATGAACAAATATCAACGAAGTGAGTAAAACTCAGCAGATATCTAGCATTCATGCATAGTAAACTATAAGTAGCAATAGTAATCAAGCTGGTACAATTTCTCAACAAAAATACGTACCTGAAACTGTACATACCAGAATCAGCTAAGCCTACATAAAACACATCCACACATATATATGTAGAATCACTAAAACAAACAACATAATACCTCCTGTATGTGCATGACAATCATATGCAACAACTAAAAAATGCAACAATCAATGAATATAGTAAAAACATATGCTCATGATGCAATCACCTGTGTCACCCCTGACGCCAGTTTAGCCACCGACATGTCATGTGTGTTGGCCGAGTGGGTAGGGTTGTGACAACTACGCACTCTGTCGTCACTACACCTATGTGACCGAGTGGACAGGATGCTGACGGACTATCACCCTCCTACCCTATGTATGTATATGGGGGACATCACCTCGTCTCATCTCCTCGTCTCACGACAAAGGAGAGATCCTTGTCTGCTACCACGTCGCAAAATAAATCACCTAAGCGACCACTGTGGAGCCCTGACAGAGCAACTACACATACCTGCAATACCACAAACCCACTAGTGGCTATATATGTAGATAATGTGACTGACAATGGGCTCACCTACCAAGTAGTATCACCTCCTACAGAGGAGTTGATGATCATCAGTCATGCAATAATGCAAGATGGTGCATGACACTAATGCACGATACACCTATCAGTTCATGGCTACCTATGGTATGTACCAATAGAAGCCCATATCAAATAACCTAAGTACATAAGTCTATGTACACATGCATGTTATATTCTTTATTCATTCAATGCCCAGTACGCAAGGTATGTCACTATTCTAGTGCTAAATAAACAAATAACAAGTGTCAAAATGATAGAGCATAATATAATAAGCATATGAAATGACTACAACACATACTAGGTAGTGACCTACCAGGGCAGTTAATAAACATAGAAAACTACTACTAGTTATAGTAAACAATCCACCACAAGATGACAATATCTAAAAGAAGATAAGTCAAAGATACCCGCCTGCTATAATGCTCTAAATAATAAAATCTTCACGCCTGCGGACCTGTCTCGTATCCACGTCCTGCACACAACATAACTATTGTTAAGTACTATGATACGATCCATCGTCAAATCGAATACTAAGTTGATTTCGTACATAACTAATTAACCCAAATGCTTAATAAAATCCCGATCACCTCCCACCTAATATAACCGTCATTTCCTCCAATTACTCGAATATGATTTTACAACCCCTATTATCATGTATACAATATCCAAACAAAACCTTACAACCTGTTCCATTCACCAGAGAAACCCAAACGAGTCTGCTCCTCTTACTCACAGTCGTACAACCCAAAATCTAGCAATTCACAGCTAAAAGAGAGAGGGCTAGATCAACTTACCAACACTTAGGACCCCACCGGAAGGAATTCCCCAACTATGTTCACCAGATAAAAATCTCGGCTGCCCTAAATCACTTGCTCCAGTGACCACCGGCAAAGATCACAGCCCCCAACGGAGGCAGTGACGACGCGGTGGTGTGAAATGGTGACACACACGGTCCGCATCGCCTGCCTGGGTGTAGTAGAGGTGTCGGATGGTCCGCGTCGCCTGCCTGGGTGTAGTAGAGGTGCCGGAGGTCGGACGCAAGGACGACGACATTGACAAGGTTGGCGGCGTCGGCTGGGCGATCGCTGCCAAGGAGGGGGTCGCACCGTTCCGTCGAGCATGGAACAATCGAAGGGGCGACGTTGAGGTTTAGCGATGACCGCGACGTCGTGGCTGCTAGCTGTGGCGAGAAGAAAGGTTCGTGGAGAGAGGGGTTTGCGAAAGCGAAGAAAAGGGGGTTCGCGAAGGCAAAGAAGAGGGGGTTCACGAAGAGGGGTTTCGGGTCGCGAGGGAGAAAAGTCGGCGCGACGGGGAAAAACTGGGATCGATCCAAAATAATCCGAACTACCCCCTTTATAAATAAATCAAAACCTAGGTTTTAATTAACACCTCATTAATTTAATTATACCCTTATATATTCTGTACAAACCCTGTTTAATTCCAGAAAAATTTCTAAAAATTCCTGGAAAATCACCTAAAATAATTTCTCAAGTAAAAATAGGTATTTTTATTTTATTTTATTTTATTTCGGTATCTCACATTCTCCCCCACTAACAAAAATTTGGTCCCCAAATTTTCCACTCAATGCATAATGAGTAAGAGATACCACAAGTGCTGAAAATATATCTCACGTACCTTAAGCAAACAGGTGGGGATATTGAGCTCTGATCTTTTCCTCAAGCTCCCAAGTAGCCTCCTCATCGGTGTGGTGACTCCACCCAACTTTGACAAGTCGCACAACCTTATTCCGTAATTGTCGTTCTTTGTGGTCCAGAATCCGTATCGGAACCTCTTCGTAAGTAGCATCAGGTTGAATGGAACTTGAGACATCTGACAGAATATGGGTAGGGTCTAGCACATACTTCCTCAGCATGAACACATGAAACACATCATGAATACTCATCAAGGATGGTGGTAGCGCTAGACAGTAAGCGACTGCTCCGATCCTCTCCAAAATCTTGAACACGGAGTCCAAATCTCTTCACCCCTTTCGTGGGTGAAACTCGCAAGAATACATGGTCACCAACAAAGAACTCCAGAGGTCTCCATCTCCGATCGGTATAACTCTTCTGACGATCCTACGCCTCTGCCATCCTTCGTCTAATAATACGGACCAACTCTGCCTCATGCTGAGCTCTTTAGGGTCCTAGCAACTGGGCCTCCCCAACCTCCTCCCAGAGGGTGAGTGTACGACACTGTCTACCATACAATGCTTCAAACGGGGCCATTTGGATTGCCGAATGATAGCTATTGTTGTAGGCGAATTCCACTAACGGCAAGTGGTCCTCCCAGTTGCCCCTGAAATCCATAACACAAGATCTCAGCGAATCCTCTAGAGTCTGAATGGTCTGCTCCGACTGTCCATCGGTCTGAGGATGGAATGTTGTACTAAAATAGAGTTGTGTGCCTAAGGCTTGCCGCAGACTCTGCCAGAATCAGGACATGAACCGAGGATCTCTATATGATATTATGCTCAAAGGAACACCATGCAATCTGATGATCTCCCGACAATATAACTCTGCCAAACGATCCAGAGAGACGGTCTTCCGAATCACAAAGAAGTGCACGGATTTAGTTAGTCGGTCAACGACTACCTAAATCGCATCATGGCCTTGACGTGTCCTAGGCAAACCCACCACAAAATCCATAGTAATGTGATCCCACTTCCACTCAGGAATAGGAATCCTCTGAAGTAGTTCGGCTGGTCTCTGGTGCTCAGCCTTCACCTGTTGGCAAACTAGACATCTAGCCACAAAATCTGCGATGTCTTTCTTCATGTCGTTCCACCAATACAAACACTTTAAATCTCAATACATACGAGTTCCGCTTGGGTGGATCGTAAATCGAGAGAGATGAGCCTCCTGAAGTAACTCCTCCATGACCGGGTAAGACTGAGGTATGCATAGTCTTCTCCGAAAATAAATAATACCCTCGTCATCATGGGTGAACTCAGTCTGCTGTCCTGAGGTTATCTGGCTGCCAATGAACTGCAAGTGCTGATCATCGACTTGAGCCTCTCGGACTCTCGTCCTGATAGATGACTGAGCAACCATGGTAATAAGAATGCCCTGCTCTGTCGGTCCCTGCTCCTCAAGGCCCAACTCGGAGAAACCCTGAATCAACTCCGTGACTAAAACTCGGTAGCAAGCTAAAGTCCCTCGGGACTTCCGGCTAAGTGCATCGACAACCACATTGGCTTTCCCTCGATAGTAGCTAATAGTACAGTCATATTCCTTCAGAAACTCCATCCATCTCCTCTGTCGGAGATTGAGTTCCTTCTATGTAAATAGATATTTGAGACTCTTATGATCAGTAAGAATCTCAAATGTAATACCATACAAATGATGCCTCTAAATCTTCAAGGCAAAGACAATAGCTGCTAACTCTAAATAATGTACTGGGTAGTTTTTCTCATGCTCCTTCAACTGGCGAGAAGCATTAGAGACCACCCTGCCATGCTGCATCAGTACTGCGCCTAAACTATGGAGTGACGCATTGGTGTAAAGGATGAAATCGTCGTCCCCCGACGGCAATACCAGGATCAGTGCTGACACCAGTCTCTTCTTCAACTCCTAAATGCTGATTTCACAGGCCTCTGACCACGTGAACTTCACGCCCTTCCTGGTAAGATGTGTCAACGACATATCAATGCTCGAGAAACCCTCCACGAACCGTTTGTAATAACCATCTAAGCCTAAGAAACTGCGAACCTCCTGAACCAATTTCGGTTGCTCCCAACTGGTGTCAGCCTCAATCTTCTAGGGGTCAACTAAAATGCCGTTGCTAGAAACCACATGTCCCAGAAAACCGATTGAGGGTAACCAAAATGCGTATTTACTGAATTTCACATACAGTTGCTTCTGTTGAAGCATATCCAGAACCATGCGAAGATGCTGCACATGTTCTTCTTCAGAACGGGAATAGAATAGAATATCGTCAATAAAAACAATGACGAACCGATCTAGGAAATTCATAAATTCACGGTTCATCAAGTCCATGAATACTGCCGGAGCATTAGTAAGCCCAAATGGCATTACCAAAAACTCATAGTGCCCATATCTAGTACGGAACGTTGTCTTCTGAACATTTGAATCTCTAACCCTTAGTTAATGATATCCGGACCGCAGATCAATCTTAGAATACACTGATGTACCTCTGAGATGATCAAAAAAGTCCTCAATATGTGGCAGGAGATATTTATTCTTGATGGTGATGACATTCAATTGTCTGTAGTCGATGTATAATCTCATCGAACCATCTTTCTCCTTTACGAAGAGAATCGGAGAACCCCAGGGAGATACGCTAGGGCGGATAAAACGTCTGTCCAAAAGCTTCTGAAGCTAGACTTTTAGCTCGTCCAACTCCTTAGGGGCCATACAATAAGGAGCTTTCGATGCCGGCGCCGTTCCCGGAATTAACTCAATTGTGAACTCCACTTGCCTTCTAGGAGGCAGGCTTGGTAACTCCTTTGGAAAGACATCTGGATACTCTCGGATGATAGGAATGTCCGAGATATGAGATTCACCACTGTCCTCAGCGTTGATTAATGATAAGAGAAAACCTTGATAGTCGTGTGATAAAATCTTCCGAGCCTGAATTACAGAAATGGTCGATATGCCATCGTTTCTGATACCAATGAAATCCCATGAGGGTTTGTTAGGAGGATGGAATGTAACTACCCTCATCTGGCAATCCACAGTGGCATGATATGCTGTTAGGAAGTCTATGCCAAGAATGATGTCGAATTCAATCATGTCGAGAACCAATAAATCTATCGGGAGTATAACGCTACCAAAATCTAATGGACATCCTCTAACCTCCTGGGCGACTTCTAATTTATCCCCAGAGAGCAGAGATACCATCAGTCTTTGGGACCTAAGAGTAGGTAGTCTACCAACCTCCCTCAGGAATGCCCGAGAAATAAACGAATGTGAACTACCAGTGTCAACTAACATATCAACAGAAAATGCATAAAGTAAAACTGTACCCTAGAAAACAGATCCATCGGCTCGCTGCGCATCCTCTCGGGTAACTTCATGAATATGTCCAGTCTCTGGCGGGGGTGGAGGTGGTAGCGCTGCTAGAGGCTGCGACGGCTGTGTCCGAGACTTCCACTAAGGCGGATACTGAGGCGTCTTGGTAATCTTGTCAGAGGTGATATAAATCTGCGCTAATATGGAACCAACCATCGAGGTCAATCGACATCGCACCAATGGCCGAGGGTCAATCGATACTACACCAACAGTGAGGCGCGATAATCGAGGTCCTGAAATAAAATGCTGCAACTCCATAGGGGCACTAGGGTGTCCCTGTCCATGCATGGCATAAGCAGCAACTATCGGCTAAGTCGTCCTCTGCTGGCGTTGCGAAGATTGGGATTTCTGTCCTCCTCACTGAGGTCCCTTCTGTCTGTACTGTCCTCCCTGCACAGACACTTATGAAGCCATATACTGAGCCTTCAGTGAACAATCTCGGCTTTGGTGTCCAGGAAGTTTGTAGTAATAGCAAACTGACTGTGTCAGTGTACAGGCTGATATCATATGTTCCCTAGACCCGCACCTAACACAGTGACTATCATTAGAGGACCGCTTCTGATGCTGCTAGTCAGACTGAGAGCATCCTGACGAAGATCGTCCAGTCTTCTGGGATTTGTCTGATGCTCCAAAAGTATTCTGACCTGTCTCACTATGTCCGCCTCATTGATGACCCGTAGCCGGTGGATGCTAAGACTGAACTGAACTTTGAGCTGGTTGTTTCCTTTTCCTTTCTGCATTTGCTCTCTGCTGAGCCGAATCAATTAGAAGAGCTCAATCCAATGCCTCTCTGTAAGAAGAATTCCCAAAACCTGCTAGCTTCACCTAAAGATGTCCATCAAGACCCTGAACAAATTGAAGCATACGAGACTGGTCCTCAGCAACTAACTCCGGATAGAATTTAGCTAACCGGTTGAATTCAACATTATATTCCATCACCGTGCGATTGTTCTGTCGAAGGTTCTAAAAATTCTGACGATGCGTCATCTGATAAGACAGTGGAAAGTACTGGCTCTCAAAAACCTCTCTGAATTTTGCCCATGTTATATGTTGCTCGCCTATAATCGCATGCTGTGTGTCCCACCAGGTTTCAACCTCATCCCGTAAATGGTAGGCTACAAGCTCTGTCTTCTCCCACTCGGAGCAAGCCATATAGAAAAAGGTCCGCTCCATAGTCTCTATCCAGGACTGCACAGCCCTAGGATCTGCCTCTCCATGGAAGAGCGTGAATCGACCTTTCACCGACTCTGCTAAGGCTGGGATCCGAGCTCGTGCCGCAGCCGCATCAGCAAGATGAGTAGAGATCACCACAGAAGCTGGCAAAACCATTGAAGTAGATGTGGTTTCACAAACAGAGGGCAGATCAAAAGGGGCGCAGATACTCTATGGTGGTGTCGGGCATGCGAGTCGACACCATCAAGCGGCGAGTGCCGCATATCCCATAGACACTGCTGGAGGAGGTGCCTGGTATGTAGCAGCAGGGGCTACCAGTGGTACCTCCGGGGGTACAGTAGAAGGTGTTGCCGAGGGTGCTGCGGAAGATGTTGGTGTGGATACCACCGGTGGCACTGTGAATACCATAGAAGTGAGTATCTCTGGAAAAGGAATCGTCGGGGACTGAGGGCCCACTACACCTGTGACACCATGTAAAGTTTGACCCTGATCGACAGGCTCATCCTCTGTAGACCTTTCTGACATCCGAGTAACTCTCAATGTTCTCGTGCATGGTCGCCCTGCACCTCGTCTCAGTGCGAGACCACGCCCACCTCGTATCATATCTGCTATAATATTACACAGGTATTACTACTGATAGAAACAAAAATCAAAATTTCACTTGTTAGCCATCTAGAGATGTCCTGTCGCCACCAAGTCCCCAATACGATCTTGTCGAAATATGACTCCAAAATATCCAAAATGGCACATCGACGAAAATCCGTAAAAATTCAAAAAAGCACAAATTGACCTGCCAAACGTGGCGAACTCCGAAAACCCAAAAATCCCTTAGGAACTCGAAACCTAGGCTTTCTTACCAAATAAATTATCATGCCCCGAGAGGGGTACATGTCCGATGAAAATCGGGCATCACCCCCTGTACTACGGACAATTGAAATCCGTATACAAGGCCTACACGATCCACTATACATCGGCCAACATGGTCGAAACATCAAACACCACAATACATATAACATAAGGCCTCAGGCCAACATCCAAAGTAACTAAAAATGTCTAGACTTACCCCTTCTGCCATCTTAGCAGAAATACACAATCACACATACAACCAAAAACATATCGAAACAAAAGTCCACAAAGACTTAAACTAGTACCACCAAAACGACAAAGAGTCTAAAGTTTTACAAGTTTGAAACACATAGTGTTAGAAATCAAAATGCGGAAAAATTAGAAAGAGGATAGCAGAGTCGGCAAATCAGGGGGACTGACAACTGGACTCTCCGGAAGGCTTCATCCTGAAATGAACAAATATCAACGGAGTGAGTAAAACTCAGCGGATATCTAGTAGTCATGCATAGTAAACTATAAGTAGCAATAGTAATCAAGTTGGTACTGTTTCTCAACAAAAATATGTACCTGAAATTGTACATACCAGAATCAGCTAAGCCTACATAAAACACATCCACACATATATATATAGAATCACTAAAACAAACAACATAATACCTCCTGTATGTGCATGACAATCATATGCAACAACCAAAAAATGCAACAGTCAATGAATATAGTAAAAACATATGCTCATGATGCAATCACCTATGTCACCCCTGATGCCAGTCTAGCCACCGACATGTCATGTGTGTCGGCCGAGTGGGTAGGGCTGTGACAACAGTGCACTCTGCTATCACTACACCTATGTGACCGAGTGGACAGGATATTGACAGACTATCACCCTCCTACCCCATGTATGTATATGAGGGACATCACCTCGTCTCATCTTCTCGTCTCATGATAAAAGAGGGATCCTTGTCTGCTACCACGTCGCAAAATAAATCACCTGATCGACCACTGTGGAGCCCTGACAGAGCAACTACACATACCTACATTACCACTAACCCACTAGTGGCTATATATGTAGGTAATGTGACTGACGATGGGCTCACCTACCAAGTAGTATCGCCTCCTACCGAGGAGCTGATGATCGTCAGTCATGCAATAATGCAAGATGGTGCATGACACTAATGCATGATACACCTATCAGTTCATGGCTACCTATGGTATGTACCAATAGAAGCCCATATCAAATAACCTAAGTACATAAGTCTATGTACACATGCAGGTTATATTCTTTATTCATTCAATGCCCAGTACGCAAGGTATGTCACTACTCTAGTGCTAAATAAACAAATAACAAGTATCAAAATGATAGAGCATAATATAATAAGCATATGAAATGACTACAACACATACTAGGTAGTGACCTACCAGGGCAGTTAACAAACATAGAAAACAACTACTAGTTATAGTAAACAATGCACCACAAGATGACAATATCTAAAAGAAGATAAGTCAAAGATACTCGCCTGCTATAATACTCAAAATAATAAAATCTTCACGCCAGCGGACTTGTCTCATATCCACGTCCTGAACACAACAGAACTATTGTTAAATACTATGATACGATCCACCGTCAAATCAAATACTAAGTCGATTTTGTACATAACCAATTAACCCAAATGCTTAATAAAATCCCGATCACCTCCCACCTAATATAACTGTCATTTCGTCCAGTTACTCAAATATGATTTTACAACCCCTATTATCATGTTTACAATATCCAAACAGAACCTCACAGCCTGTTCTATTCACCGGAGCAACCCAAACGAGTCCGCTCCTTTCACTCACAGCCGTACAACCCAAAATCTAGCAATTCACAACTAAAAGAGAGAGGGCTAGATAAACTTACCAACACTTAGGACCCCACCGAAAGGAATTCCCCAACTATGTTCATCAGAGAAAAATCTCGGCTGCCCTAAATCACTTGCTCCGGCGACCACCAACAGAGATCGTAGCCCCCAACGGAGGCGGTGACGGCACGGTGGTGTGAGACGGCGACACACACAGTCTGCGTCGCTTGCCTGGGTGTAGAAGAGGTGTCGGACGGTCCGCGTCGCCTGCCTAGGTGTAGTAGAGGTGCCAGAGGTCGGACGCAAGGTTGGCGACATCGGCAAGGCTGGTGGCGTCAATTGGGCGATCACTGCCAAGGAGGGGGTCGCACCGTTCCGTCGAGCATGGAGCAACCGAAGGGGCGACGTCGAGGTTGAGCGACGGCCGCGACGTCATGGCTGTTGGCTGCGGCGAGAAGAAAGGTTCGCGGAGAGAGGGGTTCACGAAAGTGAAGAAGAGGGGGTTCGCGAAGAGGGGTTTCAGGTCGCGAGGGAGAAAAGTCGGTGCGATGGGGAAAAACTGGGATCGATCCAAAATAATCCGAACTACCCCCTTTATAAATAAATCAAAACCTAGGTTTTAATTAACACATCATTAATTTAATTATACCCTTATATATTCTGTACAAACCCTTTTTAATTCTAGAAAAATTCCTAAAAATTCTTGGAAAATCACCTAAAATAATTTCTCAAGTAAAAATAGGTATTTTTATTTTATTTTATTTATTTATTTATTTTATTTCGATATCTCACAGAATGGGGTCTTACTCGATTGATCACTTCATCAGTCGACTGATGGAGGGATCAGTCAACTGATGAGCCTGCCGTTGGATGATGACACTTGTGAATTCCGTGAATCTGGCTAATCAGAAGCCGTTAGCCACGACGACAGTCGAATGATGTACAACATCAGTCGACTGATCATGGCTTAATGGGAAAAACATCTCTCTCTCTATAAAAAGAGGGCTTGGGGTGCTTGAGGAGGCTAGTGCTTATCTTCCAACCTTACTCTCAAGCTCCCCACGAATTCCAAAGGCTTTCTTTGTGTTAATTCCTCCTCTTCTCCTAAATCTCATTTTCATCATTGTAAGAAGAGGAGAGTGTCTTGCAAGGAAAGCTTCTTAGTGGAATTGCTTGGGTTGATCCATCTTAAGGATTGCCGTGGAGTAGGAGCATTATCTCCGAACCACGTAAAAGCCTTTGTGTTAGTGTTTGTGTTTAGCTTCTTGTTTTTGTTTAGTATTTTGTTTCCACTAACATTTCTTTTAGAATTCGAAAAGAGGCTATTCACCGCCCTCTAACCTTCCAAGGATCCCTAACATACCTTACACCCAAATACCCTAAAGTATTTGATATTAGGTACTTTATCATGGTAGGTTTCGTATGAGGTCTTAAGGTGCCTCTTTACTATTAGGATTCTATTTTGGACATAACAAGTTGTACTAATGTCTTCTGCCCAGAACCTATCGGGTAGGTTGTATTCGTTCAACATGGTCCTAGCGGCTTCTTGTAGAGTTCTATTTTTCCGCTCGACTAGGTCATTTTGTTGTGGGGTTCTAGGATATGAGAATTGTAAAATATGGAAAAAAAAATTGGATTAACCCTTTAATTAATTGGGTTTAATTAGTAGATTAAGTGGGGTTAATTAGTGGATTAAATTGGGCTCAATAAGTGGACTAATTGGGCTAAAATCTGTTGAAATGGAATTGGGCTTGGGCTTGAATTTGGAATTGGCTAAATCAGATTGGATTAGACTTGGGTTGGGCTAACCGAGTCACTCGAACGACATTTAAAAGCCGCCGAACGAATCGAGAAGCCATTTCCATTCACGATTTCTCCGTTCTGTTCTTCTCCGCGTCGCCGCTCTTTCTTCCTCCTTATGATCGCCGTCTTCCGAAGCGCTGTGCTGCCGATGGTGGGAGATCCGGCCGGCGGGAGAGGCGCAGAGTAGCTGGAATCGGGTGGAGGCTTGGAATGGGAAGTTGGGAACGCCGGGGGAAAATTAGCCGCTGAGAGTGAGGAGCTAGCTGTTGCTTGTCGCCGGAGCTAGGTAAGTGTTGATCTCTTTCCTTCGTTAATATGTGAGCTGAGATCCAGCTATGGGTGGTTTGTTAAACTTGGATCTGTGGTTTGGCAGTGATGGAGCTCGATTTTGTTCCGGTGAACAGGGCAGCTGGGGACACGGCTGCCGGTGGAGGGATTGAGCTCGGTAAGCTTCGATTTCTCTGTTCCTATGTTGTCTGTAATTCATGCGAATCCGTAGTATGTCAATTCTTAAGGGATTTGATGGTTTCTGTCGATGGATTGTTTGATGAAAGCTGTGATTCGTGTGGTATCTGAATCTGTGGTTTTGTCGATGGTTGATTTATTCGGTTGATGGAGATCTTTGTTGGATCGAGAAGTGTCGCTAGAGGGGGGGTGAATAGCGAGCATAGAATTTTTTTTTCATTCATTTATGTTCGTTAAAACACGAGTAGACACAGCGAAAAAAATAAGAAGACAAGTTTATTTTTACTTGGTTCACAATCCAACGGTTGCTACTCCAAGGCCCTAACGGTCCTAGACCACGTACGGAGGGCAAAGCACTATAACGTCTCCTCCTCGTTGGAGGTAGGAGACAACGATCACAAAATCGGAAGTACGAGGATGAGGCAACAAGCCTAACTCACCTCGTTATGAATAAAAACAAAGATTACAATAATAAAAGCAATTACTTGCTACTGTTGTCGACGAAGAGGACTTGTTGTCGCGTCGGCCTTATGACGGTGTTGGAGCTTTGGCATTGTAGGAGCACTTGAGAATAATCTTGATGATATTTGGAGTTGGAATCCTCTCCTCCTTTTATAGATTTTGACCTCTGAATATGTCTCCTAATGTTTTGGAATAGATCCCGAAGTTGTACAAAATTTTATCGCGAAGTGGCCGCGTCAAACGTTATCCGTTTTGACCAAGTGCAAAGGCTGATTCGTCGCCATCAGTCGATTGATGCCTCCCATCAGCTGACTGATGAGCATTAGTCGACTGCCCCATGTCCAGCAGTCGACTGCCAGCCTAGCCACTTCCCTGTAGTAAGAGGTTAGCTTAAAAAATGGTAAATACGACAGTTTCTAACCGTTCGATCTCGACCTAGACCTTCCACAGGAAGTCTTAGTCGGATCGCCGCCTACGGTCATCCCCGTAAAGAGGACACGACCTTACCATCTCTCACTCACACGAGCTTACCTCGATACTTACTTTGTAGCTCTCGCTTCTGGCCTTCCACTCGATTCCTTCGTCTCCCTCCGAAGTCACTCAAGTGTCGCCCAACCACCGCGGCTTCCTCTAGGTGTCGCTAGCCTTCAACTCTAGCTTTAGTACTTTCCTGCACACTCGATTTAGCTCGTGAGATAATGATGTAAACTTAACTTTGTGTCTTTGCCATAATCAAAACACAGGTTCGATTATCTAGTGCCCCTGCACCAACAATCTTGGTGTATTGAATTGAATGGGGTGTTGGTTTGATCTTGAGGTAAGCTGCCATTACAGTTTGGTTGTGGATTGTTGAGCGATCTGGTTGTTGGGGTAAGTTGCCATAGCTGTAGGATATGTGGGGATGTTTTCATATACGGATTGTTCTTGATTTGCTGGAGATGAGTGAACCGAGCAAGGTAAGTGTGGAAATAACAATCTTGTGTGGATGTGGGTTACCTTCATAGCTTTACAGCTGATGTTAGAATTGATTCATGAAGTATGCAGTGAATTGATTTGGAGGATTGATGATTGTATGCTCTGTATGTTCCATTAAGGAGCTGTGAAGGTTGAAGTGTTGAGATTATGTTTAGATGATTGGATAAGCTATTTGACTGATGTTTAGATCGGTTTACTTTAAGTGATCTTATTGTTGCCGATGGGAGAGTTTGGTTGAGTGAATCGACCAAAGTTGATGGTAGATTGGGATAGATGAGTTTCTAACTCGAAGACGAGGAAAGGATGCGAACCTAGAAACGAAGTAGTGTTTAGTTCGTATACTTGTCTTGTGCTTGTACTTAATCATAGTTTTCTATTATGTGCAGGTTTGGGATACGAAGTAGGTCCACGGTTGTGAGGATTTCTATTACGAGCTTCGTATCAGGTGGGTAATATCTACCTGGTCCGGTAGTTTTGATCAAATTCCAGTGCATGAATTTGGACTTATGCTATTACTTTGATCTTAGATCTACTCTTATTTAATCATATGCTTGTACTGCCTTGACCTTTGAGATATATACTCTGTTACTTCATTGATTATCTAGCATGGATAGGAACTATAAACCCTATTATGTGTTAGCTGATGGATGTTTAGTAAGTATAGGTGGTTAGGGTTATCTTTGTGACCTCAGATTGGGTTACTGTGTTACATCACTAGGGTTAGGTGATGGATTGGATTATGGAGTCGATTGTTATATCATACCCATATTAGTGGTGCATCTATGGTGGATCTAGTTGTCTGTGCATAGATAAGTATGTGGTTGTCAGTATGTGACCATGGACTAGAGGTCCTAGCATGATGATATATCCATTATGGATTGTGTGCCTGTGTATGGTTATATGGATGGTCGATAGTATCTCGCTACTGACTAGAGGTCTTAGCGTGGTTGATTGTCAGAGGTGTATGACTCTTTGTACGTTAGAGAGTGTCTTGTGGATTGTAGTCCTTGCGTAGTTGATTTTTGGTTGACCAGGACTCCCCGTGGGATAGGGAGTGTGGCGAGGATACATGTATGGAGCTATGCATCATTACATTGCATGCATGCTGTTGACTGAGTCTCCCTTGTGGTTGAGACGAGTCGTCAGTCATCCTGCCTTCTCGGCCACTCGGGGTAGTGGTAGCAGGGTTGAGGGCAGAGCATTGTTGTGCGTGCCGTTCTCGACCACTATGGATGGTGGTAGCTGGAGATGCGCACTTGGTCACTGTGCGGAGTGGTAGTTAGCGCACTCACCCACTATAGACAGTGGTCGTGTGATGTGCAGTTGTCCTGGGTGCGGTGCTCGTCTACTCATGGGTAGGGATGGAGCGGCTAACAACAGGGACCCCTGTGTGAGTAGCATATAGCTCTATGACGGCTAGCTACTGTTTCATACTACCCAACTCGGTCACTCGAGAGTGGTGGCGGCTAGAGTCGGGATAGTTGTCATGTCATCCCACCTAGGCCACACTGGGGTCGTGGTAGCGAGTTGGGTGCGCAGGCATGATCATGCATATGCATTGCTGATATATATATGTATGCATGTATTTGATATATGTTTTACATATGCCTGTGAGATGCTGCATTTGATTGAACTATGATTGCTGCATATAGTTGTTCATCATGATACATGTCATTTGCATTTTATATACTGCTATGTGTTGAGCATGATATATGTGTTGGTCCAGACTGATGTATGCACTTGATTAGCGTCATGTCATAGTGTGGTATGGACCAGGATGTTATTACATGTGATTATATACTGTTCATATGTCTGAGTTTTGGTCAGATATGAGATTGACTTGGTACGTTATATGGGTTATGTTATTGTAAATCTGTTCAGGATGATATAGCTTATGGTGTTGTAGACCGTCAGGTACGTTGGTACATTACTTCATGTTCAGTTGATCAGTTTAGTATATACATTGAGTATGACTATACTGTGGTTACTTGTTATTAGATTTGGATAGTATTGTATGTCTATTGGACTCATGCTGTATACCTGTAGATATTCACATGTATACTTGTAGATCTCTTTACCCTCTATGTTCATGCACTCTCTACATATTACCCCTGAGTTTATACTCACCACCCCGAGACCCTGGGCTTCCTGTCGCCCAGGTAACAGGTAGAGGATTCCTTGGACATTCAGAGCTCTACCAGCTGATCCCATCTCACACCGAACTAATGGAGGTTTATTTATGATTTGTTGTATTCTTGTAGATTGATGTATTCCGTATTGTTGTTTTGGATTTTAACCTGTATTGTTTCTGTATTTATGATATACGGACACATTGTATGTATTTGGCCGTTGTTGTGGTTTCTATTATGATTCTTGTTGTGTCAAGTCACTCTGGAGTGCACAGTTGGGTCTTTGTATCTTGTTTTATCCGTAGTATGTTTCCGCTGTGTTTGGTATGTTGATATCTTCTAATTGTATTGTTGTTGTGGGCCTACGGGCCTTGTATTATCCCGATATGTTGCCACGTACAGGGGAGATGTCGTCCGTTTGCTTTTCGGCACGGCATACTCTCGGGGCGTGACAAGAATTCATGGTGGTATCTGTTTAGGTTATAGAAATTTGTGAACCTATGGTTTTCAAATTCACCACCATGATCGCTTCTAAATCTTTTAATTTTAAGGTTCTTTTGATTTTCGATTAATTAAACAAGTTGAAGAGTTGGTTTAAGGTATTACTTTTGTGTTTAAGGAACATAACCTAGGTAAACCTAGAATAGTCATCAATTATGACTAAGAAAAATTGACTCCCATTAAGTGACTTGGCTCCATGAGAATCGAATAGATCTAAATGAATGAGCTAAAGAACACTTTTGGTTCGTTCTTGGTTAGTTAGTTGATGTTGTGTCCTAGGATGTTTACCTTGTTGACAAGCATTACAAATTTTATTGTCTAAGTTGTTAAGGTTAGGCAAACCTCTGACTAAGCCACTCTGACTCATCTTGTGAATGAGTGTTGGGTGTGAGTGACTAAGTCGTCGGTGCCACAACCAAGATTCCTCTTGCTATGGCATAAGACACTTAGTTGGGTAAGTTAATTGTGTAGATGTTGATATTCCTAGTTCCTTTAAGTATTGTTTTAGATGTTCCATTTGTTTTAATTAAGCATTCATTTTCTAAAAATATGACCCTATAGTTGTTATCATACAATTGACTTACACTAAGTAATTTATATTGAAAATCCTCAACTAATAAAACATTGTGAATCGTGAAATTAGAATTTAGCTCAATATCACCTGATCCGATGATTCTGAGCTTGTCATTGCTTCCTAAAGCTACCGATCCTTGTCATTTGAATCTAAGCTTTAAAAACTTAAGTTGGTCTCCGGTCATATATCGGGAGCACCCACTATCCAATATCCATTAATCCTACATATAAGGTAGTTGGATCGGATATTGAAATTTAAGGTTTGGTTGATGATTATTAGTCCTAGATCATCTCACCCATTTCAACATGAAAAATATGTTATCCTTATGTGTTTTTGTGAGATGACTTCAATTTTACTTGATTAAATTTAATGAATTGAAGCTAGTCAACTTTGGGTTAGATTCGGATTTAACCCTAAGTTCGTCAAGTCACCTTTTCAAGAAATTAACTTCCAGGTCTTGGCGAGCTACAGATACCTTCTTTGATCGGAACAACGACCACTTCCTTAGACAAAGCCAAGTTCGAGAAAATAATAACTTGATTCACCTAAGATCACCTCCTGGTCTAACTAGTTAAGGATACGACGAGGTAGCTTCTACTAGTTCCACTTAGTCGAGTTCACCGAGCTAGATACGCCTTATCTAGCTTGGACACAAGAGACTTCGCTTTCCCTATGCAATTCTTGATCATTTCTCATATTTTCCAATGTAATTTTAGAATAGTGTGTTCAAACTAGATTTTGATTTGTGATTCAAAACTTACAAATTAATATCATTCAATATATTAATGGCACCAAAGATTTAGGTGAATTTTGATATAAAATCACTTTCATATATGGAAAATATAAAATTGAAAATTTAATTGTACATAGATTCATAATAAAATTTTTAAAACAATCAAACTACAACTAGCAAATAGTTGAGAAATTAGGATACAAAAGATCACCTTCTAGGAATTCAAACCTCAAAGTTTAATTTGGTTATAAATTTATGTTGAGTCATTGCATAGGTGCATGATATTTGTGTCTAGTGTAGCACGGGTGGATAGTAGACCATTGTAGTCTATTAACTTTAGAGATGATTAAGATCATCATGCAAGTAGAGATGACATTCTCGAAGCCAAATAGTGCCACTTGGATTGTTAGATATCTCATGAATATGTTGGTAGATTTCATTTGTATCTTTGCATATTTCAGTTGCGTTATATAAGACAAATTGCACTACTTAATCTATGTTTCTTTTTTTGCCACCACAAAAGCTTTACTTTAATTATATAGCGAGAGGAAATAAATCATTAGTGTCATCCTACTGGTTCTCTTTGATAATCTTAGTGTCCACGTACCTAAATTATTTTTCAGACACCTTTAGCACTATCACTTTTGTTTATAGGCATGAGCTACTTTTTCTCTTAAAGTTCACATAGTGCATCAATTCCTTAACATTAGAGATTATATTCCTGTCGTCTAATTGTTTGAGATAACATGATAGTGATAGCCTGAGATTGTTTCGAGCATATGCCCAAACCAATAGGGTTTATTGATGCAGGGAGCATCACTTTTATGTTTTGATGTATGAGCAAGGTTTAAAGTTAGGTTAATCTTGTGATCTGATATATGTGTTAAGTGTGTAGGTTTAACAAGAAAGCCCTAGTAGATCAGGTTGATCGGATACTAGACAATGTGTAAGAAGTCTTAATTAGTAGGTCAGACTGACCAGATACTAGATAGAAGACTTGACAAATCAAAGGATCGGACATTAGACAGGAAGTTTAGATGTGTCAAGTGGATTGAACATCTGACAAAAGACCAGTTGGGCTAGGGAGATTAGACAACTGATAGGAAGCCTAACTGGATCAGGGAGACTAGACGACTGACATGAAGACCTGGTGGGTCAGATCAGATGTCAAGCATGGGAAGTCCAGCTGGGTTAGAATGATCGGACAACTGGCATGGAAGCTCTCGAGTGGAGAGGTGAGGCAGAGTCCTCAGTTGAGGACGAAACTAAGCGTCAATTCGACGGAGGGTCCAAGTTGGACTCAGAAGTCGAGATCTGGCAATATTAATGCCAACATATTTTATATTGTGCCTGTGCTAACCAAGTTTCATAAGTATTAGGCTACTAGATAGTGTCCAGGTGGCTGACTAGAATCCAAGCCCTGAACATGGTCCAGGCACCTACGTTCCAGGCCCTTGGAATAGGTCCAAGCGCTTAAAAGGCCTAGTTGGCAAATCTAGCTAGTGACTGTTGAAGAATCTATGACCGAGATGGCAGGTACTCCAGGCAACTGGACTAGGTATAGGCATCTGGAAATGAAAAATTCTAGAATTGCATCGAAGCGAGGCTGGTTGACTTGGAGTCAACTGGACTAGGTTCAATCGAATGGAAAGGGCAGTAAACCATATCGACAAGTTGATGTAGAGTCGACTAGAGAGTGGTCCAGGCCACTATAAGTGGCTTATAAAAGAAATGGAGGATCAACTCCGAACACAACTTTCTACTTCTTGATCAAGTGCTGCTCCTCAGAGTCGTACATGTGTTTAATAGGGCCCGAAGCGAATAAAAAAAAGGGCATTTTATCACAGTAATCAATTGTAAAATTAAATTTGCAAATAACAATTACACTAAATAGATTAATAAACTAGAAATAATTTATTACATCAATAAACTAAAAAGTTAATAAATATTTGAATTAATTACATAAATATTACTCATCTAGCTATTTTAGAGGCAAAGATATTTATCAAATTTACATAATCCAATTGTTGAACTATTTCTTTCTCAATCGATAACATTGCTAGCCCATTTAGTCTATCCTGTAACATTGTTGATCGAAGATAATTCTTGATTAACTTCAACTTCGAGAAACTATAGGATCGCGATACTTCGAGAGAGGAGGGTGATTCTCAAAAATTATAATTTTCTTTTTAGAAAAACTTATATTTATATTTTGAAATTAGTTAAGAGTATGCAGCGGTAATAAAATAAAATAAAATGGGAACAATTTCTTTTACTTTGTTCATAACCCTAACTGGGTTGCCACTCCAAGGCCCATAGTGTTGGTTCAATTTGACCGCTAGATAAAGGGGGGGGGGTGAATAGTGCAAAGCACTTTTTCGAATTCATTCGATTAAGAATAGAGTACACAACGGAAAAGTAAATAAAAACACTTTTTGTTTTTTCTTGGTTCACATCCTTCGACTGCTAATCCAAGGCCCTAACGGTGCTAGACCGTGTACGTAGGACAAATCACTAAAAATACTCCTCCTCGTTGGAGGTAGGAGTAAGCAAGCACAAGAAAAAAAAAATCAAGAACTAGAGATAGAGGGACACTCCCCTTCTTCTCGTTGCGATTAAATCTTTGAAAAGAAATTACAAACTTTAAAATGAAACTTTTACCGACAACTTGTAGATGAGAAGATTGAGCTCTTGTCGTCATCGTTTTGGCAGTGCTTCGTTGTAGGATTGAAGGAGAGTTGTAGCGTATCGGAAGCACTTTAGAGGCTCTTGGAATTGATGAAAATCGTGTGGAGAACCCCCTTGTTTTATAGCCTTGAGAAACTCTAATCGTTGAGATGAGGTTTCATGAGGTGATGCCACCTAGCCCTTGAGAAATAGTGATAAGCTTTGACTCTCCTCGAGGTTGATTCTTGACCAGCAGTCGACTGATCAACCCTATCAGTCGACTGCCAACAGTCGACAGACGACTGTTGTTAGGGTGTCCAGATGCAATAGAAGGTAGCTTGAAATTAAGTGATTTCGACGTCCACCAACCGTCCGATCTCGACATAGACCTTTCTTTGGAAGTCTTCAGTCGGATCATCACCTAAGGATGTCCCCGTATGGAGGAAACGACCTTACACTCACTCACACGAGCTTACCTCAACCTTTACCTTTGAAGCTTCGCTTCCAGTCTTCACCTGAGTTATTCGGCTCCCTCCGAAGTCCTCCCGGTGTTGCCCGACCACCACGGTTTCTCAACACGAGAACGTTCGAGTGTCGCTGAGCTTTATCTTAGCCTAGCATTCCTACACACTTGATTCAGCTCATTGGATAACAAAATGAACTTAACTTTGTGTATTTGCTATGATCAAAACTCAGGTTCGATTCAGGTGCCTACTGTACCAACAATCTCTCCCTTTTTGAACTATGAAAAACCCACACAAAGTTAAGGAAATAAATTAAGTGAATTGAATATTATGAAGCATGCATATGAAATTTGAAAGAGTATTCTAAACTTCCTAAGTTAAGTAGAGTATGAGTAAAACTCTTTTTCAAGTGCTCTCCCTTGAGGAATCCTCCCCCTTGACCGAGGGTGAGTACTTGAAAAGGGTTTTAATCCTCCCCCTTGATGTTTGTTATTTTAAAAGGAGTTAAGTAATCTAAATTACTTAATATTGGCCTTAGTGTTTTAAAATAAGTTTAAGTTAAGTAATCAAAGACTGATTTCTTAACCTTGGCCTTTCTCCCCTTAACCAATTAAAAAAGTTAAACAAGTTAAGTTAATTAAGCATTTACTTAACTTTGGGGAATAAAAAGTATAAGATATGTACTTAAGTTAAGTTATCAAAAAATTGATCCCTTAACTTTGGCCTTTCTCCCCCTTTTGCTATAAATCGGAAAGAGTGGGGGGGAGGGGGGGGGGGTTGAAAAACATAGGTTTTAAATTTAGTTTTGAGTCCAAGGCATGTTCCAAATAAATTTTGAAAATAGTAGTTTAAACATAAGCTTATCTATTTGGATGTTCAACTCTATTTGACTTGATTGATATGGAATGATCAACAAGTCCTGATTAGAGTTGGTTAATATAGGTAATTGTCCTCCGTGGTTCATGTCGATACACTAAATCTACATCAGGAACGAGGAGTAAGGTCATAACATCTCACGCCTATTTATGTGGCTAAGTACACAAACACATTAGTCCTATGTGTTGTGAGATATGTTGGCTCCTTAAATCTATAGGCACATGATATCTAGGGTAAACCCTAAGCTAGTTCCATTTTGCATGAAAATTAAATAGAGTATATAAAAAATATAAGTTTAAGTCCTACTTTATTATGCACATACCTAATTTTCGTCTTAGTAGACTAAATTCAGCTTCGGGTAGCGACTTGGTAAAAAGATTGGCTAGGTTGACTTGGATTCCACATATTTGAGTTGTATGGTTCTATTAGCTACATGTTCTCGAATAAAGTGGTGTTTGACCTCTATATGTTTGGTCCTAGAGTGGCATATGGGATTTTTGGTTAAGTTGATTGTGCTAATATTATCTATGTGTGTTGTAATATTCTTGAAGTTTAAGTTAAAATCTCAGAGAGTGTGCTTCATCCAAAGAAGTTGAGCTACACACTCACCCATTGCGACGTATTCGACTTCGGTGGTAGATAAGGCAACACAGTATTGCTTCCTACTACACCAACTCACTAGACTTGAGTCGAGAAGTTGACAACAACCACTCATGCTCTTTCTATCAAGTTTACTACCGGCATAGTCAGAATTGAAGTAGCTGATTAGTTCGAACTCGGTAGATCTAGGATATCAAATACCTACGCTTAGCGTGCCCTTTAGATATCTAAGGATACGTGTAAATAATGTTAGGTGAGACTCCTTAGCACAAGTTTGGAACCTTGCACATATACTTACCACGAATAATATATCAAGTCAACTCGCAGTTAAGTAAATGAGACTCCCTATCGCGCTCCTATGGTATTTTAGGTCAATAGGTTTTCCGTCTACATCTTCTCCTATATTAACATTTGTTGCCATGAGTGTATTAATGATTTTATCATTTTACATACCGAAATGGTTAATTAATTTTTTAGTGTATTTTTGTTGATGTAAATAGATTCCTTTTTTAGTTTGTTTAATTTGTAATCCTAGAAATAAATTTAATTCTCCTACTAAGTTCATTTCAAATTCACTCTCCATGAGTGAAATGAACTCGTTTAGTAGGATCAAATTTGTGGTTCCAAATATTATGTCATCTATGTAGATTTAAACTATAAAAATTTCTTTGCCTACGAATTTTACGAAAAGGATTGGGTTGACTAAGCCCTGACTAAACCCTTTAGACTTAAGGTGTACAGAAAGCCTCTCGTACCAAGCTCTAGGAGCTTGTTTTAGTCCATATAAAGCTTTCTTGAGTTTAAACACATGGTCGGGTTTATCTAAGCTTTTGAATCCTTGGGGTTGACTAACGTACACTTCTTCCTTAATAAGTCCATTCAAGAACGCTGACTTGACATCCATTTGAAATAATTTAAACCTTTGATGTGCAGCGTATGCCAACAACATTCGGATGGATTCTAATCTAGCTATGGGGGCATAGGTTTCATCGTAATCTAACCCTTCTACTTGACTAAACCATTTTGCGACCAATCTCGCTTTGTTTCTAACTACTTCACCTTTGTCATCAAGTTTATTTCGGAAGGCCCACATTGTTCCAATAATTGATTTATCTTTAGGTGGTGGTACTAATTCCCAAACTTCGTTCCTAGAAAATTGAGCTAGCTCTTCTTGCATTGCAATAATCCAATCGAGATCAAGAAGATCTTGTTCAATTAACTTGGGTTAGATTTTCGAAATCAAGGAAATTTGACTAAGGTTTCGATATGACGCTCTAGTTCAAACCCCTAGGTTAGGATCACCTATCACTTGGTCGATAGGATGATTTGATTGAACTCTTGGATTAGGATCACCTATCACTTGGTCGATAGGATGATTTGTTTGAACCCTAGGTTGACTCGAGTTAGGATTAATACTGGACTTGATTTCAAGGTTAGAGTCGAGTCTGGTATGAACCGGTTCGTTAGTTAGTTTTACTGTAGGTTTTGTGGGTTCATGTCCTTCGTCGAATACTAAATTAATGGTTTCCTTAATTTTAAGGGTGTCATTGTTATATACCATAGAGGCTCTACTTGTAGTTGAATAACCTAGAAAGATTCCGGTGGAGGTTTTGGATGTGAACTTTCTTAGGTAGTCCTTAGTGTTTAGGGTATGTACCTTACATCCAAATACCCTAAAGTATTTGATGTTAGGTACTTTATCATGGTAGGTTTTGTATGAGGTCTTAAGGTGTCTCTTTACCATTAGGATTCTATTTTGGACATAACAAGCCGTACTAATGGCTTCTGCCCAGAACCTATCGGGTAGGTTGTATTCGTTCAACATGGTCCTAGAGGCTTCTTGTAGGGTTCTATTTTTTCGCTCGACTAGGTCATTTTGTTGTGGGGTTCTAGGACATGAGAATTCATGGTGATATCCGTTTAGGTTACAGAAATCTGTGAACCTATGGTTTTCGAATTTACCACCATGATTGCTTCTAAGTCTTTTAATTTTAAGGTTCTTTTGGTTTTCGATTAATTTAAACAAGTTGATGAGTTGGTCTAAGGTATTACTTTTGTGTTTAAGGAACATAACCTAGGTAAACCTAGAATAGTCGTCAATTATGACTAAGCAAAATTGACTCTCATTAAGTGACTTGGCTCCATGAGAATCGAATAGATCTAAATGAACGAGCTCAAGCACACTTTTGGTTCGTTCTTGGTTAGTTAGTTGATGTTGTGTCCTAGGTTGTTTACCTTGTTGACTAGCATTACAAATTTTATTGTCTATGTTGTTAAAGTTAGGAAAACCTCTGACTAAGACACTCTGACTCATCTTGTGAACGAGTGTTGGGTGCGAGTGACCAAGTCGTCGGTGCCACAACAAAGATTCCTCTTGCTATGTCATAAGACACTTGGTTGGGTAAGTTAATTGTGTAGATGTCGATATTCCTAGTTCCTTTAAGTATTATTTTAGAGGTTTCATTTGTTTTAATTAAGTATTCATTTTCTAAAAATATGACCCTATAGTTGTTATCATACAATTGACTTACACTTAGTAAATTATATTGAAAATCTTCAACTAATAAAACATTGTGAATTGTGAAATTAGAATTTAGCTCAATATCACCTGATTCGATGATTCTGAGCTTGTCATTGCTCCCTAAAGCTACCGATCCTTGTCGTTTGAATCTAATTTTGAAAACTTAAGTTGGTCTCGGGTCATATGTCGGGAGCACCCACTGTTTAACGTCCATTAATCCTACACACAAGGTAGTTAGATCGGATATTAGAATTTAAGGTTTGGTTGAAGATTATTAGTCCTAGATCATCTCACCCATTTCTACATGATCAAACACCTAATTTTACTAGCTCAATATCCAAGCCGTCATGAAGACTTCTACCTATTAGCCGGGCGACGGAAAAACCCAGGGTCCGTGGTGGTGAGTAAAACTCAGTAGGTAATAGGAAAAACATGTATATATCAAATATCACATGCAATTCAACAATATAACCTAGAGTTACAATAGGTATACTAGCACAGTATATAAATACATGCATATACCGTCTAACCAAATAAACAACGTATAACACAGACATACCTGAAAGTCTGCTATGCTACTCTGATCCAACCTGAGCATATATCCAACATATATAACAGGAAGAGTAATACTAACTCACAATATACTCATGATACAGATCAAGGGTATCTAATGGTCTGTTCACCAAGTATACAAGTATCCGACACAACTGTATAACAGATGCGAGAAGCATGTATGAATATGATGTACAACCAAATGCAGCAAGCATAGTACAATCAAATGCAACAACACAATAAGCATATATATATAGACTGCATCTATATATATATTAATCACAACCATCCATATATATATATATACATGCATATATGTATATATATGATAATATGCAAAGCGCCATAAGATACGGCAATGCAGCATGCATGGTCATGCCTACGCACCCCTACTCGCTACCACGACTCCAGTGTGGCCTAGGTGGCACGACATGACAACTGTCCCAACTCAAAACCAACCACTGCTCTAGTGTGGTAGAGTGGGCAGTATGATCAAGTAGCATATGAGCGTAAAGAGCTCGCTACACAACGGGGGTCCCTACTGCTGGCCACTCCGACTGACACTACCTATGAGTGGTCGAGTGCTACGCACCAAGGACAATTGCACGTAACTCCAACTACCACCGTCTATAGTGGTAGAGTGCGACACAACAAATGCTCTGCCCTCACACCAGTTACTCCTCTGGGAGTAACTTGGGAGGCAGGATGACTGACGACTCTCTCAACCCCAAGGGAGACTATGTCATCAGTATGCATGAAAATGACATGAATGTACTGTCACACATACAGATATCTACTACAGACTCTCTATTATACAAAGAGTTGTACTAATCAAATCAACACACTCTCTATCCTGCAGAGAGTCATACTCAACTGATCATAACACTCTCTATCCGATAAAGAGTCATACTCAACTAATCATATCAAGCTGGGACCACCGGTCCGTAGCGACACACTAATCACCCTTCACTTAACCATTACACAACACATGGTTGGTAATAGGTATGCAACATACGGGTATTGGAATAAATCTTACGTTTAGGGCATTACCTACCCACGGATGAACTTTTACACAATTTACAAATCAGGTTATCATCTATACTCTAACATCTACACCCTACTAAACATTTATAGATCTACTTACATCACATTTGTAACTCCTAAATCATGATAAAGGAAAATGTGATATCAACATTGAAGCATATATATCCAACGACAAGTATCAAGCATACGGATAAATAAGAGCAGGGTCAAGATAATATGAACATATAACATGCTCATATTTATGTCTAAATCTGAATGCAACTACATCTACTTGACCAGGGTAGGAAATTACCCACCTGCTTTGTAGACATCAATCGTCTTCACGCCCGTGAATATCTCGAACCAAAATCCTGCAAACAAAACATATATGATTCAATCATATTACCAATTCTAATATCAGGATCAAATCCTAATCCTTCATCAACTTTATATCTCGATTCGTAGCCCAAACAACACTACTACTTCACAGCCATTACAACAACACATCAACCCATTTACAACTCAATTCCATCCATACAACTCCTCACACAGCCACCAACAATCAAGCATTAATTTCCAGTTTTGAAATGGTGCTTAACAACCCACCAATCCGACAATTAATAGAATAAACATATCTATATTAAATCAACATATAGACAAATCATGCACCAACACCTCAATATGCAAATAACCATCCCACTTAACTATCATCAGAAACAACATCCCTTATAATCTAAAATTACAAGAATCTGTACATAATCCTCAATCCCATGAACAAATTTGCACATCCTATAGAAATCTACTAACTTAATCAACATCTAAAGGTCTTACCTCCTAATCCCATAAATTTTTGTTTCCTTAATCGAATCAACCGATCAATGCAGAAATCTAAACAACACTTAACTGAGCTCTCAAACTCACTGTCACAGCTCACCTTCCCCACATTTTTCAGCCAATCATCAACACTCACAGCTATTCACAACCCCTCCAATTCACACCATCCGGCTTGCTCCACCCCTCGCTTCATTACACTGCCACAACCAAGCAATTCCCAACAGAAATATTGCAGCCAACCCATCCACAGGAAAAACATTCCACAGATCACACAACACCAAAATCTAGCAATTTATAGCTAAATGAGAGAGGCTAGATCAAGCTTACCAGCCTTGGACTCCACCGGCAGTAAATCTCCTCCTATCTCCTGTTCCTTGGAGCAACCCGAGCTCAAAATCTTTGCCCAAACATGAAAGAAACGCATTCCACAGGTGGATCCCTTCTGAGATCGAGGGTAAAACAAGGAAAGAACAGTGTCTTACCTTGCTCCGACGACCATCGGCATGGCACGACATGCATTCTAGAGGGCAAGCGACAATAGAATCAACTCGTGATGGATGGCAGAGGCATCACATGAAAGCCAGAACCATCCATCCTTGATGTTGGCCAAGGAGTGAGGCATCGGCCGTAGGGCGGTGGAGCTACCATCACGATTCCCCTCTCTCAATCTCACCGGCTGCTTCTCTCTCTCTATTTCTTCTGGTCCGACGCCAGAAATTGACTCGCGGTGACCAAGCGGCGACGATGTGGAGCAGTGGTGCGAGATCGGTGGTGGAGATGAAAAGGAGAAGGGCTCGCGCGTCGAAGGCGAAGAGGCAATTGGCTGCGTCGCGGAGAAGAAGAAGATGCGAATGAGAGAAATGGTCAGGAGAAAGAAAAAAATCGAAGGAAACATCAACGCTTGGCATTATAATTAAGAAGCAGGTCGGGTAAGAAAATACCGGGTCGGGTTTAGGGAAAAACAATCGGATCCGGCGCTGATCAATCCATTAAATCCATTGACCTTAGAGTTTTATAATTAAACTTAAGTCAATTAAACCCTATTAAGCCCCTCATACCCAGATGACCCAAACAGGCTTTCCCGAAGCCTATTAAACCTTTCCCTGTAATAGCCATAGAAATTTCCATTTAAGTCCAGGAAAATTTCTAAAATTCTAGGAAAATTCCATAGGCTATTTTCCTAATTAACAAGCATTATTTTTATTATTAATATTTTTTTTCCGGTATCTTACACATTGATCCTACACACAAGGTAGTTGGATCGGATATTGGAATTTAAGGTTTGGTTGAAGATTATTAGTCCTAGATCATCTCACTCATTTCTACATGATCAAACACATTATACTTATGTGTTCTTGTGAGATGACTTCAATTTTACTTGATTAACTTTAATGAATTGAAGCTAGTCAACCTTGGGTAAGATTCAGATTTAACCCTATGCTCGTCAAGCCACCTTTTCAAGAAATTGACTTTCAGATCGTGGCGAGACACAAAAACCTTCTTTGATCAGAACAATGATCACTTCCTTAGACAAAGCCAAGTTTGAGAAAATAATAACTTGATTCACCTACGATCACCTGCTGGTCTAACTAGTTAAGGATACGGCAAGGTAGCTTCAGCTAGTTCCACTTAGTCGAGTGCACCGAGCTAGATACGCCTTATCTAGCTTGGACACAAGGGACTTCACTTCCCTTGCATACTATCATCTCGCCGCGTCCTAGTACTATGTTGTCAAGAATTGACTAGTTATAGGTCCTATCTAACCATTCTAAAAATAAAAAGAAAAATACCTAAGCATGCAGAGTCTAATTAATAGCATAAATAAATTTTGTACTAGCTCCCCTGGACCATTGAATCGGTTCGGTCTTTTCACATAGTGGATTTGGTCCTTGGGAACTTAGTACTTGTTAGATCCTAATTTATAAATCAAAATGGTCTTAGGGACCCATGCTTGGACATGTTGTTTATTTCTACTTACAATTGACATATATGACTTATTAGTCATATTTGAGCTAAAATCAAGCCCGACCTTGTTGTACATGGCCCTTTGTAATCCAAGTAAAAGGTCAAGTCCCTTGGATCCCAAAGTAAACCTTTCCAACGTCTGCCTAAGGTCTTCAACTTGATTTTTCAAAAGTGAGTTCTCAACTTTGAGCTTTTCAACTCGAGTTGAGTCCTTGTTTTGAACTTGGCTAGTCGAAGAGGTTAGGGAGACCTCGTGTTTAAGGAGTTTAACCTCCTCAACTAAGGTCTCAACCTTGGACTTAGACTTAGCTAACTTTCTAGTTAAGAATTTAATTGCATCGTATAAAGTGCTAAGCAAAGATCGACTTACCAAGTGACCCTTTTGAACCGGATGCATATCCCTGACTTATCTTGAATAGCGACTCATCGTCGGATCCGGACTCGGACTCTTCCTTGGGTTCGGACTCTTGATCGGGCTCAGTTAGTTTGGCCATGAAGACGAGGTCGTCGTCTTCCTCCTCCGATGATTTTTCCCAAGCAGTGTTAAGCACTTTCTTGGTCTTGGGTGCTTTGTTCTTTAGTTTCAGACACTCCAACTTGATGTGTCTGAACCTATTGCATTCAAAACATCTAAAATTAGAATTAGAATTAGATTTAGATTTACCTTGATTGACGGGTCATCTTCGGCTCTTGATCATATTTCGAACTATATTTACTAGTTCGATTTTCATCTCGAAATCTACCTCCGACTCCTATTCATCCTCTTCCTTAGGGGGTGGTTTGTTTGCAGCCTTCTTCTTCAAACTTGCAAGTAAAGCAATACCTTTCTCGGGAATCGAATTAGACTATTCATGGAGTTCAGATTCAGAAAATAATTCATCTAGCCTAATTTTTGAAAGGTCCTTAGAGACCTTGTAGGCATCGACCATGGATGCCCACAAGGTAGTCGTAGGGAAAGCATTTAAAGCATACCTTATAAGGTCTCGATTCATAACCTTTTGTTTGGTGGCATGCAAGCTATTGATGATGTCTTGAATGTGGGCGTGTAGTTGTGTTGTCATCTCGTGTTCCTGCATCTTAAGATTATATAACTTATTGCAAAGCAAATCACTCTTACATACCTTCGCGTCATCGGTTCCTTCATGTAGATCTACGAGTTTAGTCCATAGATCTTTTGCGCTAATGAAGGGGCCAATGCGGTTTAACTCCTCCTTGGACAAGCCACATTGTAAGATTTGGGTCGCCTTGCCATCGGCTTCCACTTGTCTTTTCATGGCATTCGTCCATTGATCGTAATCCAACGATTCACCCACTTCATTAGGAGGAAGCGTGAATCCGATTTGGATTACAATCCACATCTCAATTTGGGTCTTTAAGAAGCACTTCATCCGACCCTTCCAATAACGGAAGTCATCTCCATTGTAAAACAGAGGTCGGACGATGCTAAACCCTTCCAGATAGGCCATTTAAGAAAATAAGGAAAACAAGTACCTTGCAACGACAAAAACAAGTGAATGTACCAAGACTTTCGTCTTGGATTAGTAGTGTGGGAAAATGAAATTAAACAAAATGAAAAGATCGTAAAACCAAAAATAAAAGGAAAAAATATGTAAGAAATTGCTAGATTGATGGTTTCACCAAATCGTAGTGTCCCCGGCCCTAATACCACTTGTTGAATCGATTTGAGCGCTAGAGGGGGGTGAATAGCGTAAAACACTTTTTTGAATTCATTCGATTAAGAATAAAGTACGCAGTAGAAAATTAAATAAAAACACTTTTTTTTTACTTGGTTCATAGCCTTCGGCTACTAATACAAGGCCCTAACGGTCTTAGACTGTGTACGGAGGGCAAATCACTAAAAATACTCCTCCTCGTTGAAGGTAGGAGTAAGCGAGTACAAGAAAAAAAATCAAGAACTAGAGATAGAGGGGCACTCCCCCTCTTCTCGTTGTGATTAAATCTCCGAAAAGAAATTACAAACTTTAAAATGAAACTTTTACCGATGACTTGTAGATGAGAAGATTGAGCTCTTGTCATCGTCATTTCGGCATCGCTTTGTCGTAGGAGTGAAGGAGAGTTGTAGCATATTGGAAGCACTTTGGAGGCTCTTGGAATTGATGAAAATAGTGTGGAGAACCCCTTCTTTTATAGCCTTGAGAAACCCTAATCGTTGAGATGAGGTTTCATGAGGTGATGCCACCTAGTCCTTGAGAAATGGTGATAAACTTTGACTCTCCTCGAGGTTGATCCTTAACCAGCAGTCGATTGATCAACCCTATCAGTCGACTGATGGAGGTAGCAGTCGACTGCCAACAGTCGACAGTCAGTTGTTGTTAGGGTTTCCAGTTGCAATAGAAAGTTAGCTCGAAAATAAGTGATTTCGATGGCTACCAACCGTCCGATCTCGACATAGACCTGCCTTTCGAAGTCTTTAGTCAGATCATCGCCTAAGTGTTGATGTAGTAAGCATCACTCCTTAATTTTGATGTATGAACCATAGTTAAGAGTTAGGATCCGCTTGTGATCTAATATAAGTGTTAAGTGTACAGGCTTAATAGAAAGTCCTAGTAGGTCGTGTTTACCGGATAATAGGCACGTATCTTGACAGATCAATAGGACCGAACACCAGGCATGAAGTCCAGATGGGTCATGTGGATCGGACATTTAGCATGAAGACTAGTTGGGTCAGGAGATCGAACAATCAGCAAAAAGTTCAGCTGGGTCAGGCAAACCGGACAGCTGGTGGAAGCCCTGTTGGGTCAGATTGGATGTCAAGAATGGTAAATCCGACAGGTAGCCGGTAGGTAAGCCTCGAGTGAAGAGGTGAGGTCGAGTCCTCTTTAGGGGGACAAAGTTAGGAGTCGATCCGACGAAAAGTCTGCGTGGGACGTAGTAGTCAAGATCGAGCAGTATTACTACTGCTATCATATTTCATATCTTGTACTAATCCTGTTTTGTAGAGAACAGTCGACTGAATGGATTCAAGTCGACTAAACTTTAGTCAACTAGAGTTGTATCAGTTGACTAGATTCCTATTTGGCAGGATCAGATGGTGATCGATCAGAGATCATGCGACGCAGATGGAAAGGGTTTGAGTTGATTGAAGAGCTTAAGTCGACTGAAGAGAGAAAATTCCCGATGCGGAGCCAAGTGATGTAGAGTCAACTGGAGAGGATTCAATCGACTGGAAGGCCACGAATTCCATATTGACAGACTGATGTAGAGTCGACTAGAAGGCATTCCAGTCGACTGGAAAGAGTTTATAAAAATTGTGCTCGACCAGATCCAATCATCAATCAAATCTACGTCGAAGTGCTGTCAAAATCTCCTCACGAGCACAAGAGCTTCAACCATTCAAAAGGACTCTTTTTCTGACACCTCATGCTATATCCTATACTGCATATTGTGTCGGTATAAAGTAGTCGTTAATCTCTTTTTATTTCACTTGTATATTTAATTTCAAGAGAGAGTAGGTTGTTACTCTTCTCTTATATTTGTAAAAAGTGAATTCCCTCCGAAATCGAGAGTTCTCAAATTGGAGGGTATTATAGAGATTGCCCATCGAGGTAGTTCTTGGTAGAGCTACAGGCCTTGGAGTAGCAACCCAGTCTGGGTTGTGAACCAAGTAAATTGCTTGTGTCTTTAACTGCATTTAATTTTCGTTGCGTACTCGTATTAAAATTAATCAAAAATTATTAAACACCGAGATTCACCCCCTCTCTCAGCTTACTCAATCCTATAATTGGTATCAGAGTAGGGGCGCTCCGAGTTGGTGAAACCACCATCGTGAGCTTTAGATTAGCTTTAGATAATTTTTTATTACTTTAGATAAATTTTTATTGGTTTAGATAAATTTTTATTTCATTAAAATAATTTTCTGCATATTTAAATTCATTAAAATAATTTTTTGCATATTTAAATTCATTAAAATAATTTTTTGCATATTTAAATTGATTAAAATAATTTTCTTCATATTTAAATTCATTAAAATAATTTTCTGCATATAAAAAATATTTTCTACATTTAATATAATTTTCTACATTTAAAAAGATATTTTCTGCATTTAATATAATTTTCTGCATTTAATATAATTTTCTGCATTTTAAAAGACATTTTCTGCATATAAAAATTATTTTCTACATTTAATATAATTTTATGCATATAAAAATTATTTTTGCATTTAATATAATTTTCTGCATTTTAGAAGATATTTTCTGTGCTTAAAAACATTTTCTGCACTTAAAATCATTTACTGCATATTAAATTTATTTAAATTTATTTAATTCAATTTTCTGCACATTAAATTTACTTAATTTATTTTTCTGCACATTTGAGTTATTTAATTTATTTTTCTGCATTTAGAGTACATTTCCTTAATAATGTCACACTTAGAGGGATACAACACTGTTCTCTCTCCTCTCTTCAATGGAGAGAACTTTTCCTACTGGAAAAGGTTAATGGAGTGTTACCTGAAGACCGACCTAGAGGTCTGGTTTTCAATTAGAAAAGGGTTCACAACTCCGATAGATGACTCGTGTGAGTTGTTAGAACCGGAGAAATGATCTTCGGATATTAGGAAGAGAGCTCAGGTCGATTACAAGGCACTTAACACCTTGCAATGTAGACTTACCAAAGAAGAGTTCAATAGGGTAGGACCATTCTAAAATTCTAAGGAATTATGGGAAAAATTAATTGAACTGCATGAGGGTACAAATGACACTAGGATAGCCAAATGGGACATGCTATTAAATAAATTATTTAATTGTAAAATGAACGAAAACGAAAACGCTAGTCAACTTCATACTAGAATTAAAGACATATTAAATGGATTGCATTTAATAAGACATCAAATAGAGAATAGGGACTTAATTAGGTATACCCTTAAGGCATTCCCAAGAAATGCCTTATGGACATCGATTGTCGATGCCTATAAGGTATCTAGGGATCTCTCCATAATTAGGTTAGACGAACTATTTTGTGAACTTGAACTACACAAACAAGCTAACTCAGGTCAAATCGAGAATGGTATAGCTTTGATGGCAGGTTCAACTAAAAAGGAAAGAAAAGTGAAGACTGAATCCGAAGACGAGTTAGAGTTGATGACAAATGGAGAAGAGGAGATCATAAATATGGTCCGGAAGATGTTCAACCGGAGGAAGAGATTTACGAAGAAAGATGCCAAAAAGGTGGTTGACAACAAGTTGAGACGCCGATCGGAAGTAACGTGCTATGAATGCAACGGAAAGGGACACTACAAGTCGGAGTGCGCAAACTTAAAAAAGGAAGAAAAACCAAAAAAGGAAAAGAAGAAGAGGGTGCTTAAGGCGACATGGGATGAGTCGTCATCGGAGAAGTCAAACGCAGAAGAGACGAAGAGAAGCTTCGTCGCATTTATGGCCGAATCGAGATCCGGAGCCGAATCAAGTTTAGAGTATGAGTTCGATTCCGAGTCCGAGAGAAGCCACGGATCTGTATCCATTTACGAAGGTTCAAATGAGGTAACTTCTCCATTAAAAGATAAATTATATAACATTATTGCATGCTTAGGTAGAAAATTAGCAAAGAACGAGAATTGGGTCGACTCGCTGCTTAAGGAAGTCCAAGTACTTAAGGAGCAAGTCAACTCGAAGACTTCGACTTGCTAAATTAAGGATAGAGAATCAACTCAAGTTGCAAAACTTGAGGAAGAGAACTCAGTCCTGAAAAGGCAAGTAGAAGACCTAACCAGATCTTTGGAAAGGTTCACTTTGGGTTCCAAGTATCTCAACATGATGTTTGGATCTCAGCGAGCTGTGTACAACATATCCGGACTCGGGTATAAGGCTAAGTCCACCTATAAATCATATATGTCATTACTTAGCTGAAATGCTAAGAATAGAGTTCAAGCATGACTTCCTAAGTCTAGCTTAGTCAACAAAATTGGATCAAATCAATTTTGGGTTCCCAAGAGTCAAGTTCACTTAATGAACAAAACTCAAACTAGCTACCATTTAGGGGGAGCTAACACCTTGCTTGTTTCCTTGTTTTAGTTAAACACTTGCATGCTTTAGTTTACTTTCCTTGTTTTAGTTAAACACTTGCATGTGTTAGTCTACTTTACTTGCTTAATTTAGAATGGACTAGATAGGAAACAAAATAGTTTAAACTCAAACAACCTAATACTAAGAAAAGTGAACTGATAGTAAGTTAGGGAAGTTCTTTGAAGTGCATGTCTAGGAAGTGGTCGTCGCTCCGATAACCAAGAAGGTCATGTGCCTCACCACGACCTGGTGCACTAAGTCGAGTGGAACTGACCGAAGGTATGTCACGCCCCGAGAGTATGCCGTACCGAAAAGCAAATGGACGACATCTCCCCTGTATGTGGCAACATATCGGGTTAATACAAGGCCCGTAGGCCCACAACAACATGACATATATATGGACAATACTAAACAATACATCCATAACAACACAAAGGTGCGCACCGGAGCGACTCTAACATACTACACCAAAAATAACATACAACCCAACAACTAAATACAACACTGATTATACATGACCATAATACAAAACAACAATGGAAACAAATACATGGAAAAACCCAATTGTTCGATGTGAGATGGGATCAGCTGGCAGAGCTCCGAACGACCAAGGAATCTTCTACCTGTTATATGAGTGACAGGAAACCCATGGTCCAGGGGTGGTGAGTATAAACTCAGGGGTAATATGTAGAAAGTGCATGAACAACATATAAGGATATAGAAATCTACAAGTATACATGTGAAGATCTACAGGTATACAACATGAGTCCAATAGACATACAGTCCGATCCAAATCTGATAACAAGTAACCACAGTATAGTTATACTCAATGTTTATACTAAACTGATCAACTGAACATGAAGTAATGTACCAACGTATCTGACGGTCTGCAACACCATATGCTATATCATCCTGAACAGATATACAATAACATAACCCATATAATGTGCAAAGTTAATCCCATACCTGACCAACACTCAGACATATGAACAGTATATAATCACATGTAAAAACATCTCGGTCCATACCACACTATGACATGACGCTAATCAAACGCATACAACAGTCTGGACCAACACATATATCATGCTCAACAAACACAGTATATAAAATGCAAATGGCATGTATCATGATGTACAAACATATGCAGCAAACAAATGCAGCATCTCACAGGCATATGTAAAACATATATCAAATACATGCATACATATATATCAGCAATGCATATGCATGACCATGTCTGCGGACCCGTCCAACCACGACCCCAGTATGGCCCGGGTGGCACAACATGACTACTATCCCGACTCCAACCGCCACCACTCTCGAGTGACCGAGTTGGGTAGTATGAAACAGTAGCTAGCTGCCATAGAGCTATATGCTACTCACACGGGGGTCCCTACTGCTAGCCGCTCCATCCCTACCGATGAGTAGACGAGCACCGCACCCAGGACAACTGCACATCACACGACCACCGTCTATAGTGGGTGAGTGCGCTAACTACCACTACTCTCAGTGGCCAAATGCACATCTCCAGCTACCACCATCCATAGTAGCCGAGAATGGCACGCACAACAATGTTCTGCCCTCAACCCTGCTACCACTACCTCGAGTGGCCGAGGAGGCAGGATGACTGACGACCCATCTCGACCACAAGAGAGACCCAGTCAACAGCATGCATGCAATGTAATGATGCATAGCTCCATACATGTATCCTCGCCACACTCCCTATCCCACGGGGAGTCCTAGTCAACCAAAAGTCAACTATGCAAGGACTACAATCCACAAGACTCTCTCTATCGCGCAAAGAGTCATACACACCTGACAGTCAACCATGCTAAGACCTCTAGTTAGTAGCGAGATACTATCGACCGTCCATATAAGCATACACAGGCACACAATTCATAATGGATATACCATCACGCTAAGACCTCTAGTCCATAGCTACATACTGACAACCACACACTTATCTATGCACAGACAACTAGATCCACCATAGATGTACAACTAATAAGTATACGATACAACAACCGACTTCATAATCTGATCTATCACCTAACGCTAGTGATGTAACACAGTAACCCAAATCTGAGGTCACATAGGTAACCCTAACCACCTGTACTTACTGAACATCCATCAGCTAACACATAATACGGTTTATAGTTCCTATCCATGCTAGATAATCAATGAAGTAACAGAGTATATCTCAAAGGTCAAAGGCAGTACAAGCATATGATTAAACATGAGTGGATTTAAGGTAAATAGATATAAACATATATCCAAATTCATGCACTGGAATTTGATCAAAACTACTGGACCAGGTAGATATTACCCACCTGATACGAAGCTCGTAATAGAAATCCTCACAACCGTGGACTTGCTTCGTATCCCAAACCTGCACATAATAGAAAACTATGATTAAGTACAAGCACAAGACAAGCATACGAACTAAAAACTACTTCGTTTCTAGGTTCGCATCCTTTCCTCGTCTTCGAGTTAGAAACTCATCTATCCCAATCTGATACACCATAACCCAACTCACAATAGATTACTGACATCCACAAGATCAATTAAGATAAATATATCTAAACACACTCAAATCAACCTCACCACAACCCCATCTTTTATAGCAACACAATCAAATCATCCACAGATCAAACAATCATCAATTAGACTTCACAGCTTACTTCAAATGTATCCCCAACCCATTCTACAGCCGTGGCAGCTCCATCCCAACAATGAAACAACCAACAAAAACCATCAACTTTCATCCCTACAGCATCACCATTACAAACTCAATCCACTAAAACAATATCTATTACCCTCACAGTCCCACTGCATCAACATCAAACAGAAAACACTACGAACAATCCAGCAATTACCACTAAACAACAAGAGTAACAAGAGCTTACCCTGCTGACCTCTCCACCAAAATCAACTAAATCAATGTTAACAATCAAATAACACTCTGAAGCTAAGCTATACCAGTAGCTTACCATCCCTGTCAACCTAGCTTCAAATCCATCCGCCTTTGACAGAAAAACCATCGAATACCATAAGCCTAGACACACCATGAAAATACAGCAATTATCAGCTGAGAAGAAAAGGATGGATCGAGCTTACCTGCCCTAAATCTTCACCGGCAGTCACCCCTCCTTTAACCTCTGTTCACCGGAGAAAACGAAGCTCTAGAACACTGCCAAACCACAAATCGAAACTCAACCGATGAATCCACAGCAAGATCATGAGGAAACAATAGATTAAACCTAACCCTAACAGATCCCAGTACCTAGATCGGTAGCTTGCTGCCGCGGCGACAACACTGCCGGTCCACCAAAAGAGTCAACGAGATCTCCAGGCGAGGAATCCAGCTGATCTTCGGTTAGAAATCAGCTAAGGTAGCAGCGCTGTTCAGATGCTCTGATTGGAATACCGACGAGCAGAGATCGACGGCGGAATCACACAGAGAGGAGTCAATGAAAATGGGAGAGGGGAAATCGCCGAACGAGCTCAGCGGCCGATCGACTTTTCCAACTGCACAACATGGAAGGGTTTTGCTTATCGAGTCCGTGAGGGGAAACTTCGCTTCCCACTTCACCTCGATAGCTTGACCATGGCGATCCCTTCAATGTCCCCGGATTAAAAAAAATTAATCCTAGACAAAAGGGATTGCCCAAACCACCAAGTCATCGTCGTGCTATTCGTTTAGAGAGGTCACTTGAACAAACTAGTTGTTCAAGCGACCATCCTCTATTCTACGAGTAGTCGCGGAATAGACGATGTCTGGATCGCCGGTTTTTGTGTTTATACTCGGGATCCAAGTATTATTTATCCATTTACAGATTTATAACATGCTTATAATTGAAAAACAAATACAAGCAATAAATAAAAGAAGAAAGTAGAATAGGTATACCTCTCGATATTCTAATGTATGACCTTCCTCTTTTTGGACGTCGTGTGGGCGACGATCTACCAAAAGTCGAAGCTCCTAGATTGCAAATATTCCTTCCTTGCTCTTCCAAAGCAAGAGGAAGAATAGAAACAAGGTTTTTCTCCTCTCTAGAAACAACCAACAAGGAACTAAAACTATCCTTGCCGCCGGCCAACTAGGTGAAGGAGAAGATGGTGGAAAACAACCAAGACACCAAGGGAAGCCCTATATCTTGTTTCCACCACCTAAGGAGAAGGAGAAGGGGGCTTTTGGGCGCCGGCCAAGGATGGAAAAGAGGCTGGAGAGGTGCTGGACGTTGGCCAAAAGAGGAAGAAGAAGAGAAGAATACCTTCCTTATTTGGTGCCACCCTTGCCTCCAAACCCTAATCCTAATCCTATCTCAACTAGGATTCCTTCTTGCTGCCCAAACCCTAGCTCTCCTTCAATTGTAGTTCACGCCAACCCCCTTGACATCCTTTTATAGAGTTAGGGACAAGTCATGAATTAATCTCCTCCATTGGTTCTAGGGATTTAATCTCAACTGTCAGATCTAGAGATTTAATCTCAACCGTCGGATCTTAGAGATTTAATCTCTACCAATGGATCTTAGACTTTTGTTTCTATCCATTGGATCTAAGCCTCATGAGGTGTTAATAGGATACATTAGGGACCATGAGGAGGAGTTGGGTCTTGGCCACCCATGGATCAAGCCCACATAAAGTCCGATCCACTAATGATGATCCAATCAACTAAAGGTTCATCATTGATCTACCTCACCAACCCCCATATGATAATATGGGCTCCATATATTATTTGTACATTATATCCCCGTGTTTAAGATCTCGAATGTCCATCAATTAATTAATTTACTGACCATTAATTAATCAACATCTAACTCCTTGAGTAGTACCACTCAACCTTTTCATCATGCCGGACCAAGTCCACCTGCAGGGTTTACATGATGAACCTTATGAACTCCTCAAGGGGACATCATCATCCTAATATATAGGACACAGTTTCCTCCTATAATCAACGACACACCATATAAATAATATCATCTCCCAACTTACCGAGTCTATATATTTGATCTATAAATCTCGCCCATTGGTAAATCAAAGAGATGACTACTAAGTATATGTGCCCGTTATTATATCGGGATTAAGAGCATGTACTAAATAATATTTGAGGTCTGATTCGATTATGTAGTCAGCAATAAATCGAATCACCTCTATGTCGGTCCTGTTCAATACACACAAAGTGCACTAGTGTGATTCTATGGTCAAGACAAACCAACACCAAATCACACTACAACCATTCCGATGGTTTGTCCAAAGTCATCTCGGTTGTGAGCCTTTACTTATACTTTACAAGGAGCCGATAACATGATCTCCCGTGTGACACCACACACCATGTTATCTACAATGTAACGTATTAGACAATATGCATAAAAATATGCAAACAATGATCATGTGATTCTTATTTCAAAAAGATGTTCATAGAAAAGATAGATTTTTCAGTATACATCCCTACAATCTTCCACTTATACTAAAAGACTATGTTGTCCTCATACTGCTATACATCTGATTCCCCTTCCCTCCACATGCCTATCAAAGCTCTCGCTAGAAGGGCCTTAGTGAAAGGGTCTACCAGGTCATCCTCTGATGCAATCTAGGCGACAACAACTTCTACCTCCTTTACGATTTCTCATATCAGGTGGTACTTGCGCTCTATGTGTTTACTAGCCTTATGGGCTCATGGTTCCTTCGAGTTTGCAACTGCACCATTATTATCACAATAAATTGTGATAGTTCTGGGCAAACCAGGAATCACATCCAAGTCCATTAGGAAGTTCCTGAGCCATACAACTTCTTTGGCCGCCTCAGAGGCTGCCACATACTCAGCTTCCATGGTGGAGTCCGCCACACATTTCTGCTGGACACTCCTCCATGCAATGGCTCCACCTCCCAAAGTAAACACAAAACCTGAGGTAGACTTACTGTTATCCCTATCTGATTGGAAGTCGCAATCCATGTAACCCACAGAGAGTAATTGTTCTGCTCGGTAAACTAGTATATATTCCCTAGTCCTTCTCAGGCACTTCAATATATGTTTTACCGTAGTCCAATGTCCCTGTCCTGGATTACTCTGATATCTGCTGACCATGCCCATGGCATAGCAGATATCTGGTCTCGTACATAGCATTGCATACATGAGGGTTCCTACTGCCGAAGCATAAGGAATCACCTTCATCTCCTCTATCTCCTCAGATGATCTAGGACACATCTCATTGGATAAAGGAACTCCATGCCTGAAAGGTAGAAAACCCTTCTTGGAGTTCTGCATGCTAAAACGATCCAAAATCGTGTCTATGTATGAAGCTTGGGATAAGCACAACATCCTTTTCTTGCGATCCCTTATAACCTTGATCCCAAGGATGTGTCCCACCTCCCCCAAGTCCTTCATATCAAACTGTTTGGACAACCATACCCTTATGTCCGATAACACCTTGATATTGTTGCCAATCAACAAAATGTCATCTACGTATAGTACAAGAAATACCACTATGTTTCCTTCACATCTCTTGTATACACAAGACTCATCCGGACTTTGAATAAATCCATAAGACTGGATCACCTCATCAAACCGGATGTTCCAAGACCTCGAAGCTTGTTTCAATCCATAAATGGACCGATTAAGCTTACATACAAGATGCTCTTTGCCCTTAGCAATGAATCCCTCTGGTTGCTTCATGTAGATGTTTTCCTCAAGACTTCCATTAAGGAAAGCTATCTTGACATCCATCTGCCATACCTCATAATCCATATGAGCTGCTATGCATAAGAGAATCCGGATAGACTTAAGAATGGCTACCGGCGAAAAGGTCTTCTCATAATTGATACCCTCTTTCTGAGTATACCCCTTCGCAACAAGCCTCGCTTTGAAGGTCTCAACCTTCCCATCTATTCCTCTCTTTCTCTTGTAGATCCACTTGCATCCAATGGTTTTTACACCATTGGGTGGTTCTACTAGCTCCCAGACCTGATTTGAATCCATAGATTAAATCTCAGCATTCATTGCACTTTGGCAAGATACTGCATCTTTATCTTGGATTGCCTCATCATATGTCCAGGGATCAGGTTCATGTTCGCCAAGGACCAAATCAGAAGATTCTCCCAAGAACATGAATCTATCAGGCTGTCTCACAACCCTCCCACTACGACGAGGTATCACCTATGTATCCTCTGTAACACGCGGTACAGTAACATGTGGTATATCCTCTTGTACCGGTGATACTAAAGAAGTGACTTCCCCTTTTAACTCCTCCAGAACAATTTTACTCTTGGGCTTGTGTCTCATCACATAGTCTTCCTCTAGAAATCTGGTGTTCGTGCTAACGATCACCCTCTGATCTCTAAGACTATAAAACAATCCACCCTTCGTTCCTCTAGGATAGCCAACGAACAAGCGCACTTCTGTACGAGGTTCCAACTTGCCATCATCTGCCTTCAGCACATGTGCTGGACTCCCCCATTTTCGAATATGTCTTAGACTAGGCTTTCACCCAGTCCACAACTCTGTGGGAGTAGAAGGCACTGATTTAGATGGAACCAAGTTCAGAATGTACACCGCCGTATCTAGAGCATATCCCCAGAACGAATCTGGCAAGTCAGAATAACTCATCATCGATCTAATCATCTCCATAAGAGTCCTATTCCTTCGCTCTGCTACACCGTTCTGCTGGGGTGTGCCAGGTGCAATCATTTGGGATTGAATCCCAGCTTCTGATAAGTAGTTCCTAAACTCTCCCAAGAGGTACTCACCACCACGATCAGATCGTAGTGTCATCCATATCTTGAATAATCGTCTATAAAAAAGATGAAATATTCAAGACTACCTCTTGCCTGGATAGACATAGGACCATACGAATCAGTATGAACCAATTCTAACACATCTTTGGCTCTATACCCCTTGGCCTTAAAAGACCTCTTGGTCATCTTACCCTCCAAGCAAGATTCACAGGTTGGGAGATCCTCCACCACTAATGAACCCAAAGGTCCATCAGCTATCAACCTTTGAATTCTGCTTAGTTTAATATGACCAAGCCTAAGATGCCAAAGATATATTTGGTTCATCTTTAAAGGTTCTTTTCTCTTATTGGAATTAGAAGATGAGTTATTAACTTCAATTTGCATCGTGGGAGCTTTTGGTTCAAGTGTGTACAAATTTCCTATCAATGTACCAGAACAGATAATCTCCCCATTCCCTTTTATAACAACTCTGTCATTAAAAGGAATAGAATATCTATTCACAAACAATTTAGAAATTGAAATTAAATTCTTTCTAAATAAAGGTACATAAAGGCAATTCTCCAGAACCAAAATTTTATTTTTCTCAAGAGATAAATAAAACTTCTCCCACTGCAATAGACGTCATCTTAATGGCATTGCCCAAGTAAATGGTAATCTCTCTTTTAGCTAGTCGTCAGGTTTCCTGGAACCCTTGTAAAGTGTTGCAGACATGATTAGTGGCTCTCGTATCTATACACTAGGTGCCGGTAGATAACACCGCTAATCATGTTTCAACGACTAGACCAAAGGATATACCTTTTGTTCTATTTCGGACTGGGACAGTCCTTCTTCCAATGTCCATCCTGCTTATAAGTGAAGTACTTGTCTTTCGGCTTCTTCACTCCTCCTTGAGATCCTCCCACCACCTTTGCTCCACCTTGTTTCTCCTTCTTCTTGCCTTTCAGCTTAGAAGTAGAAACCTTTTTGAGCAACCATGGCTTGAGGACACTCTTCGAAGAGTGCATACTTGTACTCCTTAGCAGAAAAGACAATATCTGGATTCTTTTCCAATCAACATTATTTGGGTACGGTAAGTTTATTTCCTTTAGTATCATAGTAAGTGGACTGAAAGTCATTTTTGAAAATCCTAAGAATCACATAGATCATTACTGTAGATTTCAAAAAATTATTGATTCCTCAAACAATAAAATTTCAAAATCAACCAACACCTCTAAACATCGAGAATATCGCATGCCATGATCGTGTGGACGTATACGAATTTTACATTTGTAAGAGGAGGTTTTACCCATTAATTTTACTATCTTGTCAACCTAACTTTTTGACAAGTAAAATTAATAGTTGGTTTCTCTTCGGCCCTACAAATAAAAGCAGTGACTCCGATGGGGAGGATACTTATATTTGTATCTAACTGTTCACCATTACTCGGTACTAAGGTAATTATCTCGCGTTATGTGCCTTACGATGGGCAAGTACACACGCTCCTTAATAATTTCCTATAATCATATTCGACCTTGTGATCCGCAAACAAACCCATCCGATATGGAGGAAGGCACTCAGAGCCGATGCGCAAGTTTGTTTGCATCACTTGTCAAATTGTAATAGAGGCTGCGGGAATTTATAAAAATATCCCTCTCCCACTTAGTAATTTGAAATTGAGGAATTTTCCTAGCCTACGACATGCATATCAAACAAAAAGTAATAAATATAAAAAATAAATTATTTTCCAACTATTATGGCTTTTGTCTTCAATATGACTCCTGTCGCATCGCCATCTCGTTCGCTCCTCCTACGCCATGTACGAGCCATCCGGAGATCCAAGCCGAGACTAAAACCTATTTTAATTTACATCCATCGATCCTATACTCCACGAGGGAGTGTACATGAAATCTAGATCAAAAGTAAAATAAAATAAAGAGTGGCTAAATAATGTCGTATTTAATTTACAAAAACTAAATACTAGCCTCGTCAACCCCGAGGATTCAACAAAATAAATATTTAAACACATACAATCACATACACACATATGGGCATAATAGTCAGATCTTATGCCTGCAACCAAAGAGTTAAACTACGCATATCCTACTATTATCCGGCACATATAATATATGAAAAAGAGCATAAAAATTAACCTAATCATAAACACACAAAATCAGAAACCTTGGCTCTGATACCAATTGAAGGGTTTTTCTTATCGAGTCCGTGAGGGGAAACTTCGCTTCCCACTTCACCTCGGTAGCTTGACCATGGCGATCCCTTCAATGTCCCCGGATTAAAAAAAAAATAATCCTAGACAAAAGGGATTGCCCAAATCACCAAGTCATCGTCGTGCTATTCGTTTAGAGAGGTCACTTGAACAAACTAGTTATTCAAGCGACCATCCTCTATTCTACGAGTAGCCGCGGAATAGACGATGTCCGGATCGCCGATTTTTGTGTTTATACTCGAGATCCAAGTATTATTTAGCCATTTACAGATTTATAACATGCTTATAATTGAAAAACAAATACAAGCAATAAACAAAAGAAGAAAGTAGAATAGGTATACCTCTCGATATTCTAATGTACGACCTTCCTCCTTTTGAACGTCGTGTGGGCGACGATCTACCAAAAGTCGAAGCTCCTAGATCGCAAATCTTCCTTCCTTGCTCTTCCAAAGCAAGAGGAAGAATAGAAAAAAGGTTTTTCTCCTCTCTAGAAACAACCAACAAGGAACTAAAACTATCCTTACCGCTGGCCAACTAGGTGAAGGAGAAGATGGTGGAAAACAACCAAGACACCAAGGGAAGCCCTATATCTTGTTTCCACCACCTAAGAAGAAGGAGAAGGGGGCTTTTGGGCGCCGGCCAAGGCTAGAAAAGAGGCTGGAGAGGTGCTGGACGTTGGCCAAAAGAGGAAGAAGAAGAGAAGAATACCTTCCTTATTTGGTGCCACCCTTGCCTCCAAACCCTAATCCTAATCCTATCTCAACTAGGATTCCTTCTTGCCGCCCAAACCCTAGCTCTCCTTCAATTTTAGTTCATGCCAACCCCCTTGACATCCTTTTATAGAGTTAGGGATAAGTCATGAATTAATCTCCTCCATTGGTTCTAGGGATTTAATCTCAACCGTCGGATCTAGAGATTTAATCTCAACCGTCGGATCTTAGAGATTTAATCTCTACCAATGGATCTTAGACTTTTGTTTCTATCCATTGGATCTAAGCATCATGAGGTGTTAATAGGATACATTAGGGACCATGAGGAGGAGTTGGGTCTTGGCCACCCATGGATCAAGCCAACGTAAAGTCCGATCCACTAATGATGATCCAATCAACTAAAGGTTCATCATTGATCTACCTCACCAACCCCCATATGATAATATGGGCTCCATATATTATTTGTACATTTTATCCCCGTGTTTAAGATCTCGAATGTCCATCGATTAATTAATTTACTGACCATTAATTAATTAACATCTAACTCCTTGAGTAGTACCACTCAACCTTTTCATCATGCCGGACCAAGTCTACCTGCAGGGTTTACATGATGAACCTTATGAGCTCCTCAAGGGGACATCATCATTCTAATATATAGGACATGGTTTCCTCCTATAATCAACAGCACACCATATAAATAATATCATCTCCCAACTTACCTAGCCTATCGATTTAATCTATAAATCTCGCCCATTGGTAAATCAAAGAGATGACTACTAAGTATATGTACCCGTTATTATATCGTGATTAAGAGCATGTACTAAATAATATGTGAGGTTTGATTCGATTATATAGTCAGCAATAAATCGAATCACCTCTATGTCGGTCCTGCTCAATACACACAAAGTGCACTAGTGTGATTCTATGGTCAAGACAAACCAACACCAAATCACACTACAACCATTCCGATGGTTTTTCCAAAGTCATCTCGGTTGTGAGCCTTTACTTATACTTTACAAGGAGCCAATAACATGATCTCCCGTGTGACACCACACACCATGTTATCTACAATGTAACGTATTAGACAATATGCAAACAATGATCATGTGATTATTATTTCAAAAAGATGTTCATAGAAAAGATAGACTTTTCAGTATACATCCCTACAAACACCCCTCCCAACGGTCGGATCCTCCACCATCAGCAACAGCAGTCGCCGGCTCACGAAGGAAGAAGAGGAGCCGAAATCACCGCAAGAGGGGAGGAGGAAATCGCAATCCCTCACCCAATTCAAGCCCGGCGAAGCTTGGTCGACCTCTTTCCCCTCAGCCGGATCACCCACCAGAGGCGTTGGCAGCAGCTAGCTCGCGGAGGAAGCGTGGTGAAGATTGCCGATCGCGCGAGTGAGGAGAAGGAAAAAGGAGCGATCGATTTCGTTTGGTTTTTAAACGTCGTTTGAGCGATTTGGTTAGACCAACCCAAGGTCAATCCAATTGGATTTAGCCCAACCGATTTAGACCCATTCCAGCCCAATAGCTTTGGCCCAATGAATTCAGCCCAATAGCCCAATCCTCAAACGCATTCACTAATTAGACCCAATTAACCCACTAATTAAATCCAATTAATTAAAGGGGTTAATCCATATAATTTTTTTTAACAGTATTTTACATTCTCCCCCACTTATAAAAATTTGGTCCCCAAATTTCCGACTCATATACGAGTATTAGATGTCACAACAACCATCTCAAGTATCCAGAGCAAAGTCACACCTCAAGTGATTAAGTGGGGTACTGAGCTCGAATATTATATTCCAGCTCTTATATACACTCTCTATCAATCTATTAAGAGGTCAATAACTGTACCAAAGTGGAGCTCTATACCCATAACCAATGGGAGACTTTGCCAGAATCGTAAGGTGAATCGTGAATCACTATCAGAAATGATACTCCAGGTTACTCCATGGATATAATTCCATCAAGCGATCCAACGAAGTCCATCTTACGGCTCGGAAGAAAATGAGCGAACCTAGCTAATCGATCATCGACTACCCAAATCCTATCAAGTCCTTGTTGAATTCTAGATAATCTCCCAACACAGTCTAACGTACTAGGCTCCCACTTTATCACGGTACGTGACCCTACCGATCACAATATTCCACCTTTGCTTGTTGGCATACCCAACATCAAACTACGCAATCAACCGTGTCCCATATATCGTTCCACCAACATGAACGTCTCAATACTCACTATTTTCGGATACACTCCGAATAAATCATCACTCTCGAATGAAGAGTCTCCTGAAACAACTCTTCATAAAGCGAATGCAACTCTGGAAACCACCATCCTTCCCAGAGACGGAGATTTATTCTCACAAGAGAAATTAATCTAATGTCCAAAATTCACTCTGTCACCCAGAACATAAAGTAACTGGAAGACTATAATGACTACTCTCGCTAGTTTCTCAACTAGCATACACATAATATATGTCTCATTCAACTGCATCAGAATCGCTCCTAATCCCTGAAATGATGCATCTACGTACAAGACCCTTCCATCCATATCAGACGGATTAACTAACGCTGACACAAAAGTCAGCCACCGTCTAGGCTTTGAAACCTAGCTTCCCAAGCTTCCGACTAAGTGATTCCCATCACTTCCTTAGTCTAACAAGTCTGCGGTATAGTAACTCTAGAGCATCCTATCTACATCTACGGTAAATACCAAATCAATCTAGGGAAACCACAACTTCCCTCAAGATTGGGAATATATCCATAAATATATCCTCCACAGATATGATGATAATTGATCTCAAATACTCCAAGAGTACTTGATTCCTCAAGTCCATGAACGACTAAATCGTCGATAAGTCTAACAACATTATCAACATCTCCTAAAATTCATACCAAGTATGAAATGTCGTCTTCTACACACCTGCATCCTTTTACTGTAAGCTACCGATAGCTCAATCATCACACCGTCAATGATAATTGTATGACAATGAGTCACTACAATATCAACCCTCCAATCATAGATTGACCCTAGGATATATACAGGTGTCCTTTAGCTGATCTAAACAGATCTTCTATCCACAACGAAGGATACTCATTCTCAACTACTGCATTCCAATCATCGATAATCAATGCATAACATCAAAGGTCCGTCTCCTTTTTTTTTTTTAACAAAGAGTTACGAGTCTTCTCAAGAAGAAACACTGAGGCAGACAAATCTCCCATAGTGTTTAGCAACACTGATACCCGTAAAATCATCTCCCGGTATAAGGTCTTCAAGATCGGATCTATTCCCGAAATCACCCCAATCACATATTCCTACTTGCCCATGCAGTGACAAGCCCGGGAGTTCATCCAAAACTACATCCGAATACCCTCGGATTATACACACATCCGAGAGACATAGTATCCCGTTATTTCAACAATTTAATTATCCGTAAGGATATGTTTATAGTGAAGGTATGTTTAGCAAAGGCTAAGGGTATCCCTTGACTTCTTGATTGTTGATCAACATCTCACCGGACGGTAGAGAATAATCACCAACCGACAAGTCGATAGAAACCCTTCTAATCCTGTCCAAGAATATTCTAGACCTAACTACCAGTAACTACAGTATATCTCAATACATCCGCAAATAGGGTAACCTAAAGTAATACCTCAAATGACCACTTCTTCGGTCTACTATATCTCTTCTCGAGTAATCATGTAAACTCACCCAACATCTATTCTAGACAGTTGAGCTCATGTAGATGCAAAAGACTACCATGGAGGAACTGAAGTCAACTGTTGATACTGAGGTGTAATACTCAAAATGTCTGCAATGGAGATGGTAAATACTATTGTACTGGCAAAGGGTACACATCCTGCTGTAAAATACTGAAGAATTGTCAACATCATAGCACGCTCCAACTCTGTGAAAGGTATAGCTGCCTCTGAAGAATACAACATAGATACGACCATCGTCGTATACTCTCTCTCCTCTGAACAAATCGTAACCACGTTTGGGAAGGTAACAGTTGTTGTCGTCTGGATAGGTAACAATTGTTGTCTGAACGTCTGAATCTTCTGAGATGTCTTCTACTAATAGTGCTGAGTAACTTGCTTCTCTCGGCTGGAAGTATCAAAGAACTCCAACTATATATGAGGTAGTAGATTGCTGCTGACATGATAACCCAATCTTCTGTCATGATCTCGGTTTCCAAGGTTTTGGATCGTCCGCTCGAAAGCTTCATCCATAGTCTTCAACTGAGTCTTCAAAGTACATACTCTCCTTGTAGATATCGGCTGCTTATAGTAGAAATAAATAAAATGATCTGTCGGATAATCTGACTCTGGTGTCGTCGTGACCCGCACTTCACGCACATACTCTCCTTTCGGAGTCTTTCCTCTGATTTCACTGATAAACATGAGAAAATGCTGACAATCTGCAATCGATCTTCTATGATCTGAAAACTCTCCAATAGTCGCTCGTGACTCATGACTCCAATTTTGCTCCTTTTGTCAAACATCCGGAGACTTCTGATTCCAATAATTTGACTTGCAATATCTGTTTATCAAATCTCTAACTCTTAAAATACTTGCTACGGAGTCATTTCTATACACATGACTCGGTCTAACGCCTTTCGATAGGATCTGATAGGAGACCCAAACATCCTGATCAAGATGTCAACTGATAAACCGTAGGTGGCTTAAGACATGTCGATCACATTCTCGAGTTATTAGGTGGTCATAACCCTCGCAAGTCTAGCGACTCTGCATGGTATCTTCATTACCAAACGATCACCCTACTCGATGCCCAAGAATTTCCTGACAATGAGTCAAAGAAGATGACGTGGGGAAATACTATCTCACAACATCACTGAACTGTGACCAAGTGATACATTATTTCCCATAGGTTACTTTCCATCTCTTCCACCAAGTACCGGCTAAATCCGGATAATGGTATTCAACTAACACTACTATCTTCGTATAACCCGAGTCAAGTACTCCAAAAGTACTCCCAATGTTATACAACCTAGAACGACCAGTCCGAGGATCAAAATCCCCATGAATATTATCCACTAATTTTCTACTATCTGCACCAGTAATAGTATACTCGCTTAGTCCAATACCCCATAGGTAATGATCTGACTAACATAATTGGTGAAAATCTTAGGACCGTAATCCTTGATCTCCACAAGAGATGTGACTACTAACCCCTGCTATCCGACTTGGTATCAGTCGGCTCTCAAAGGTAATTCACCTTTTCGACAGCAAGTACATGTCTAATAACCTCAATATGTCATTCCCATGGTCAACTCAAACCACGATTACGAATACTAACCAACACCCTATAAGTCATCCCAGTTATAAGCAACTAAATGCATAACCAATAGAAGGATATATAATAACTGTTAACATACCTTAAACCTTGTAGCTCGGAGATGTTCGCAATAGCCAGATCCCAGAACTCACCAAACCAAAATCGAGTAAAGCAAAAGTCGATGCCCGAACAAAATAAAATCTGAAAATGGACTTCGCAACCTAGGGCTCTGATACCAATAAAATTGTCACGCCCCGAGAGTATGTCATACCGAAAAGCAAACGGACGACATCTCCCCTGTACGTGGCAACATATCGGGTTAATACAAGGCCCGTAGGCCCACAACAACATGACATATATATGGACAATACTAAACAATACATCCATAACAATACAAAGGTGCACATCGGTGCGACTCTAACATACTACACCAAAAATAACATACAACCCAACAACTAAATACAACACTGATTATACATGACCATAATACAAAACAACAGCGGAAACAAATACGTGGAAAACCCCAATTGTTCGGTGTGAGATGGGATCACCGGTGGCGAGCTCGAGCGTCAAGGAATCTTCTACATTATCTCGAGCAGCAGAAACCCAGGGTCCAGGGGTGGTGAGTATAAACTCAGGGGTAATATGTAGAAAGTGCATGAACAACATATAAGGATATAGAAATCTACAAGTATACATGTGAAGATCTACAGGTATACAACATGAATCCAATAGACATACAATCCTATCCAAATCTGATAACAAGTAACCACAGTATAGTCATACTCAATGTATATACTAAACTGATCAACTGAACATGAAGTAATATACTAACGTACCTGACGGTCTACAACACCATATGCTATATCATCCTGAACAGATATACAATAACATAACCCATATAATGTGCAAAGTCAATCCTATACCTGACCAACACTCAGACATATGAACAGTATATAATCACATGTAATAACATCCTGGTCCATACCACACTATGACATGACGCTAATCAAACGCATACAATAGTCTGGACCAACACATATATCATGCTCAACAAACACAGTATATAAAATGAAAATGACATGTATCATGATGTACAAACATATGCAGCAAACAAATGCAACATCTCACAGGCATATGTAAAACATATATCAAATACATGCATACATATATATCAGCAATGCATATGCATGACCATGTCTGCGGACCCATCCAACCACGACCCCAGTATGGCCCGGGTGGCACAACATGACTACTATCCCGACTCCAGCCGCCACCACTCTCGAGTGACCGAGTTGGGTAGTATGAAACAATAGCTAGCCGCCATAGAGCTATATGCTACTCACAGGGGGGTCCCTGCTGCTAGCCGCTCCGTCCCTACCCATGAGTAGACGAGCACCGCACCTAGGACAACTGCACATCACATGACCACCGTCTATAGTGGGTGAGTGCGCTAACTACCACTACTCTCAGTGACCAAGTGCGCATCTCCAGCTACCACCATTCATAATGACTGAGAATGACACGCACAATAATGCTTTGCCCTCAACCCTGCTACCACTACCCTGAGTGGCCGGGGAGGCAGGATGACTGACGACCTGTGTTGACCACAAGGGAGACCCAGTCAACAGCATGCATGCAATGTAATGATGCATAGCTCCATACATGTATCCTCGCCACACTCCCTATCCCACGGGGAGTCCTAGTCAACCAAAAGTCAACTATGCAAGGACTACAATCCACAAGACTCTCTCTATCGCGTAAAGAGTCATACACACCTGACATTCAACCATGCTAAGACCTCTAGCCAGTAGCGAGACACTATCGACCGTCCATATAACCATACACAAGCACACAATCCATAATGGATATACCATCACGCTAAGACCTCTAGTCCATAGCCACATACTGACAACCACAGACTTATCTATGCACATACAACTAGATCCACCAAAGATGCACAACTAATAAGTATACGATACAACAGCCGACTTCATAATCTGATCCATCACCTAACGCTAGTGATGTAACACAGTAACCTAAATCTGAGATCACACAGGTAACCCTAACCACCTATACTTACTGAACATCCATCAGCTAACACATAATAGGGTTTATAGTTCCTATCCATGCTAGATAATCAATGAAGTAACAGAGTATATCTCAAAGGTCAAAGGCAGTACAAGCATATGATTAAACATGAGTGGATTTAAGGTAAACAGATATAAACATATATCCAAATTCATGCACTGGAATTTGATCAAAACTACCGGACCAGGTAGATATTACTCACCTGATACGAAGCTCGTAATAGAAATCATCACAACCGTGGACCTGGTTCGTATCCCAAACCTGCACATAATAGAAAACTATGATTAAGTACAAGCACAAGACAAGTATACGAACTAAACACTACTTCGTTTCTAGGTTCGCATCCTTTCCTCGTCTTCTAATTAGAAACTCATCTATCCCAATCTGATACACCATAACCCAACTCACAATAGATTACTAACATCCACAAGATCAATTAAGATAAATAGATCTAAACACACTCAAATCAACCTCACCACAACCCCATCTTTTATAGCAACACAATCAAATCATCCACAGATCAAACAATCATCAATTGGACTTTACAACTTACTTCAAATGTATCCCCAACCCATTCTACAGCCGTGGCAGCTCCATCCCAACAATAAAAAAATCAACAAAAACCATCAAATTTCATCCCTATGGCATCACCATTACAAACTCAATCCACCAAAACAATATCTATTACCCTCACAGTCCCACTGCATCAACATCAAACAGAAAACACCACGAACAATCCAGCAATTACCACTGAACACCAAGAGTAACAAGAGCTTACCGTGCTGACCTCTCCACCAAAATCAACTAAATCAATGTTAACAATCGAATAACACTCTGAAGCTAAGCTATAGCAGTAGCTTACCATCCCTCTCAACCTAGCTTCAAATCCATCCGCCTTTGATAGAAAAACCATCGAATACCATAGGCCTAGACACACCATGAAAATACAGCAATTATCAGCTGAGAAGAAAATGATGGATCGAGCTTACCTGCCCTAAATCTTCACTGGCAGTCACCCCTCCTTTAACCTATGTTCACCGGAGAAAATGAAGCTCCAGAACACTGCCAAACCACAAATCGAAACTCAACCAATGAATCCACAGCTAGATCTAGAGGAAACAATAGATTAAACCTAACCCTAACAGACCCCAGTACCTAGATCGGTAGCTTGCTGCCGCGGCGACAACACCACCGGTCCGCCAAAAGAGTCAACGAGATCTCCAGGCGAGGAATCCAATTGATCTTCGGTCGAAAATCAACTAAGGTAGTAGCACTGTCGAGATGCTCTGATCGGAATGCCGACGAGCTGAGATCGACGGCGGAATCGCACAGAGAGGAGAAGGAGGCAACGAAAATGGGAGAGGGGAAATCGCGGAACGAGCTCGGTGGCCGATCGACTTTTCCAACTGCACAACACCCCTCCCAACGGCTGGATCCTCCACCATCAGCAGCAGCAGTCGCCGACTCACGAAGGAAGAAGAGGAGCCAAAATCGCCGCGAGAGGGGAGGAAGAAATCGCGATCCCTCACCCGATTCAAGCCCGACAAAGCTTGATCGACCTCTTTCCCCTCAGCCGGATCACCCACCGGAGGCGTCGGCAGCAGCTAGCTTGTAGAGGAAGCGAGGTGAAGATCACCGATCATGCGAGTGAGGAGAAAGAAAAAGGAGAAATCAGTTTCGTTTGGTTTTTAAACGTCGTTTGAGCGATTTGGTTAGACCAACCCAAGTTCAATCCAATTGGATTTAGCCCAACCGATTTAGACCCATTCCAGCCCAATAGCTTTGGCCCAATGAATTCAGCCCAATAGCCCAATCCTCAAACTCATTCACTAATTAGACCCAATTAACCCACTAATTAAACCCAATTAATTAAAGGGGTTAATCCATATAATTTTTTTTTTACCGTATTTTACAAGGTAACTCACTAAGTTTTTAATTAGTTAGACCAAGGCTTAGTCTAAAGTTAATCAAGTACTTGATTCCTTTATTGACTTTGTCTAGGAAGTGGTTGTTGCTCCGATAACCAAGAAGGTCATGTGCCTCGCCACGACCTGGAAGTCAATACTGGAAACAACTACTTGACTAGCTCAAACCAAGCTTGAATCTAACACAAGTTTAAACACTTTGAAATTGCTCATTAAATTTAATTAAGATAAAAGAAATATTCATCTCACAAAACACATAGGGATAAGTGTATTGAAAACTTAGCTTGGGTGAGATGATTTAGAATTTAATTGAGTTTAATTCAGCTTAATTCAATCTAATCTATCTTGACAATTTACCTTAATTAAACTTAACTTAATTTAACTCAACCTAATGTACTATACATAAACTAAACAAATAAACCTAACTAAAACAAGTTAAATTAACAAAACTTAATCCAACTATAATTAATTTAATAAATTTACTCGCTTAACAAATTTATAACTTAAATAGAATTTAAGAAAATTCTTCCTACTCAAAGTTGAATTATCTTAAAAAATTTTAATTCATGTAGGACTCTAGAATGGATCAATGGATTCTGGATAGTGGCTGCTCCAGACATATGACTGGAGATAGTCAAAAGTTCTCAGAATTAAGCTACAAGAACTTAGGAATAGTTGCCTTTTGAAACAACGACAAACTTAAGGTAATTGGATCAGGTAACATTGAATTAGAATCTAATTTTGTTATACAAAAAGTTCTGCTCGTAGATAATTTTAAATTCAATTTGCTTAGTATAAGTTAGTTGTGATGTTGTTTATATAGTAAAATTTTTATCTAGTGAATGTTTGATTAACGGTATTGAAAATTCAAAAATATTACTTAAGGGAGTTAGGGATAAAAATATATATTCAATAAATTTAAAAAAGATCCTCAATTAAGTGTCATATGACACGTCTGTAGGGTCGATCGATGTGTAGATGTTGGCCGGCTAGAGGGGGGTGAATAGCCTTTATCGTAGACGGTGGAATTCGTTCGTTCATTGCTCATCTACAAATATATTAGCGCAAGCGGAATATGCAAATACAAATAATTAAAGACAAAGCAAAGGAAGAATAAACAAACGCTAACACAAAGTCGTAACGTGGTTCACGGCTGGGCTGCTAATCCACAGTCTCGATTCATCCAAGGTGAATCACTCCTTTGCCAAATCCACTAGATCTCTCCTTTGCACCAAGCTAGGTGGAGGTAACCTCTTTACAATCCCTCTTCTTTACAATAGAATGGAATAATAGCAAGTAAGAAGAGTGGGAATTCTTTAGGGCACTTTGGGAGAAGATTAGAGCATGAACATTAGGCCCCCAAAGCCCCACACCCTTCCCCTTTATAGAGGAAGAGGGTTTCTTCCCGTTGACACAGGACCAGTCGACTGATCCTGTAGCCGTTGCCCAATAACGGCTGCTTTCCACGTTGGATTCCATCCAACGACACTACCATCAGTCGACTTCTCGCGAGCTCGACTCGCTTCTGTGCTCGACACTGCCTCCATCAGTTGACTGCCATTCCATGGCGATCGGCTAACTGAACAAAACCCATCGATCGATACGGTCGAACTCCGTTCGACTCGGGCGATCAGCGATGTCGAGAAATCTCTTTCTACACTTAGCCAAATGACCAAGTTTCACCTAAGAGCACTACCCCTTCCCGGATTACATTTGCTCACTCTCATCCGTCGGAGTCCCTCGCCTTTGAAGTTATCTTCGTCCAGCCACGTCCCTCGGATGCGCCAAGCGCACGTCTCTACAGCGCCATCCTTCGCGTCTCGTCCTGAAGTCTACTTCCTCCCGCTTCACTCCAAGCTCCTCGTCCGGCGGTCCCTCGGATGCTACAAGCGCACGGCTTCCGCAAAGCCATCCTTCACCGACTCAAGGACCGAGTCATGAGAGGTGAAACTTGCCAAGGATCCATGTGCGAATTACTAAGTCCTGCAAGACTCCAACGCACATATCAAATCCAAACATCCTAACTTAAACCCTTTTCCACACACATCAAAACCATATCACGGGTTGATTACACTAACAACGTCAAGAGGAGAGTTGATTGTGGCATAGGCGACTTTCTCACACCAACTTTAGAAATATAACGAAGTTAAGTGAAACTAATCTAGTTAGAGGGTTGTCCAAACTTAAAAATATTGAAAACAAAGTTTGTAATGCTTGCCAACAAGGAAAACAAACTAAGTCTCAACATAAATTAACTGATCAAGATCGAACAAGCTCAATACTCGAGTTAATTCACTTAGATTTATTCGATTCACATGGAGTAAAATCATTAAGTGGTAACCTATATTGTTTAGTAATAATAGATGATTACTCTAGATTTACATGGGTAAAAATTTTAAAACATAAAGATGAAACATTTGAAGTATTTAAAAATTTTAGTAAACAAATAGAAAACGAAAAAGATCGTAAGATAAAAAGAATACGAAGTGATAACGAAGGAGAGTTTAAAAATGAAAAATTTATAATAATGTGTTCAGAAAATGGATATCATCATGAATATTCATGTCCTAAAACACCTCAACAAAACGGAATAGTAGAAAGAAAAAATAGAACTCTACAAGAAATCACTAGATCAATGATAAATGAATATAATCTACCTAGTTATTTATGGGCCGAAACAATAAACACTGCATGTTATGTGCAAAATAGAGTAATAATTAATAAAATACATAATAAAACTTCTTATAAAATTTTTAATAATAAAATACATTCAATAAAATATTTAAAGTTATTTGTTGTAAAGTATTCATTTTAAATACGAAAGACCATTTAGGGAAATTCTCTTCAAAAACCGATGAAGGGATATTTTTAGGGTACTCGAACACTAGTAGAGCTTATAGGATTTATAATAAGAAAACTCTAAAAATTGAAGAAACAACAAATGTAAAATTTGATGAGGAAGAGATCACTAATAAACAATAAAATACATTGAAAGATAATCAAAATGAGCTAAATAAAATTACACATGATGAAGAAGAACAAATTAATACTAACCAATGTGAAGAAAACTTAAAGACATCTAGAATTAATCCTAATCATACGCTAGATTAAGTATTAGGAAATCCAACTTTAGGAGTTCAAATTAGATCAACTCTAAGAAACTTAAGTCAAATCGCATTAATATCAAAAATAGAACCAAAATCAATAGAGGAGGCCTTACCAGAAACTGATTGGATTATAGCCATGCAAGAAATATTAGCACAATTCGATAGAAATGAAGTGTGGAACCTAGTACCTCCACTTGCAAATAAATCAATAATAGACACTAAATGGGTGTTTAGAAATAAATTAAACGACCAAGGAGAAATCATTAGGAATAAAGCTAGATTAGTAACTAAGGAATTTAGTCAGGTAGAAGGGCTAGATTATGATGAAACTTATGCCCCAGTAGCTAGACTTGAGTCAATTAGAATGTTGCTAGCATATACAACACATAAAGGGTTCAAATTATACCAAATGGATGTAAAATCTGCATTTTTAAATGGAGTAATAAAAGAAGTGTACGTAGGTCAACCCCTAGTTTTGAGAGCCTAGAATACCCTAATCATGTATATAGATTAAAAAAGGCATTGTATGGATTAAAACAAGCTCCTAGAGCCTAGTATGGAAGACTATCCTCATACTTAAGTTCTAAAGGGTTCAGACAAGGTCTTTTTGTAAAAACCTTGAACAAAGATATTTTTATTGCTCAAATATATGTAGAGGATATAGTCTTTGGATCAACAAATTCAAATTTTTTAAAGGAATTTATAACCCTAATGGAACAAGAATTCGAAATGAGTTTAGTAGGTGAGTTAAACTTCTTCCTAGGTTTACAAATAAAACAAACAAGAGATGGTAATTATATATACCAAAATAAGTATGCAAGAGAGTTAATTAAGAAATTTGGTATGGAAAATACAAAAGACATTAAAACACCTATGGCTACGAATGTTATATTAAATGAAGACAAAGAAGGAAAATTTATAGATCTAAAATACTACAGGAGTGTCATAGGTAGTTTACTTTACTTAACTGCAAGTAGACCCGACATACTATTTGCATTAAGCACATGTGCTAGATATCAAACATGTGCTACGGAGTCACATTTAATACATGTTAAAAGAATATTAAGACACATTAAAGGTACAATTAATGTAGGAATGTGGTACCCAAGATCTAGTACTTTTGAGTTAATAGGATATTCTGACTCAAACTATGCAGGATGTAAAATAGATAGGAAAAGTACTAGTGGAGGATGTCAGTTCTTAGGATCTTGGTTAGTAAGCTGGTTCAGTAGGAAACAACATTATGTTGAACTTTCCACAACTGAAGCAGAATGCATAGCATTAGGTGAATGTGTAGCACAACTATTATAGATGATGCACACACTTAAGGATTTTGAACTAGATTACAAAAAGGTAAAACTTTAGTTGATAACATAAGTTCAATAAATTTAAGTAAAAATCCAATTCATCACTCATGTACTAAATACATTGATGTTAAACATCATTTTGTAAGGGATCATGTGGTGAAAGGTAATATTGAACTCAACTATGTTGAGTCCAAATCAAACCTTGCCGACATATTCACTAAACCACTTTCGGAAGAAGAATTTAGTATGCTTAGAAGACAATTAGGTTTATGCTTGGTAGATTAGGAATTTTTCATGCTTATCATTCCGAATTATTTTGAAAAGTAATATTATATTTTTACGAAAATTGAAAATTAATCTAGATTAGGTCAATCTAGACTTCATGATTCTAAAGATCTAGGTAGCCTTCGCATCTCACAAACACCTAGGATTACTTGTTTGTGTATTGAGCCACGAAGATGGGCATGAGATGTTAGGACTTCACCCTTGGTTCCAGATGTAGATCAAGTGCATCGACATGAATCAACATGGGGTTTACAAGAGCAAATCAATCACTTCTGTGACTAACTCTAATTAAAAGCTTGATGATTAATTCTATATCATTTGAGCTAGTAAAGAGTTGGACATTTGCTTTAAGGACAATTTTTAGATGTGTATTTTCAATATTTAAATTTAATATTTAGGAATTCATGCTTGGACTTATTCCCTATCACTTTTGCATCGGAGTTTTTAAAAAATTTGAAACTTAAAAAAAAATTAAATTATTTAGAGGGAGATTTTGGAGTTTTTGAAAAAGTTGAAAATTTTGAAAAATTTTTAAAAAAAATTGAATTATTCAGGGGGAGATTTTGGAGTTTTTGAAAAAGTTGAACAATTTGAAAATTAAAAAAAATGAATTATTCAGGAGGAGATTTTGGAGTTTTTGAAAAAGTTGAAAATTAAAAAAAAATGAATTATTCAGGGAAAATTTTGGAGTTTTTGAAAAAGTTGAAGAATTAAAAAAAATCTTCAATGAGTGTTAAAATGCTGTAAATTTTTAACGTTTAAAAATTTGTATAGTCTGAAAATTTTTGAAGTTAGAAATACTGTTAAAAAGCTTAAATTAAGTTTTTGTATTCAAATTTATAGGTGAAAGTTTTAAAACTTATTTTTTGATCTTGTTACACTAAGTTGGCATATTTTTTTAACTCAATCCTTATTTTGATGTATGCCAAAAGGGAAGAGAAGAGATATAAAATGTCACGCCCCGAGAGTATGTCGTGCCAAAAAACAAACGGACAACATCTCCCTATACATGGCAACATATCTGGTTAATACAATGCCCGTAGGCCCACAACAACAACATAATAACAAACATGAATATACTAAACACAGCGGAAACATATTGACAGATAAACAAAATACAAAGACCCAACTGTGCACTCCGGAGTGACTTTAACACAACAAGAATCATAACAGAAATCACATCAAAGACCAAATACATACAACACATCCGTATATTGTAAATACGGAAACAATACAGGGTAAAATCCCAAAATGACAATCCACAAGAATACAACAATACGAAATAAATATCCATCCGTCCAGTGTGAGATGGGATCAACTGGTGGAGCTCCGAACGTCCAAGGAAATCTTCTACCTGTTACATGGGCGACAGGAAACCCAGGGTCCGAGGTGGTGAGTATAAACTCAGGGGTAATATGTAGAAAGTGCATGAACAACATATAGGATAACGAGACCTACAAGTATACATGTGAAGATCTATAGGTATACAGCATGAGTCCAATAGACATACAGTACTATCCAAATCTAATAACAAGTAACCACAGTGTAGTCATACTCAATGCATATACTAAACTGATCAACTGAACATGAAGTATGTACCAACGTACCTGACGGTCTGCAACACCATAAGATATATCATCCTGAACAGATATACAATAACATAACCCATATAACGTACAAAGTCAATCCCATGCCTGAGCAACACTCAGATATATGAACAGTATATAATCACATGTAATAACCTCCCGGTCCATACCACACTATAACATGACACTAACCAAATGCATACAACATTCTAGACCAACACATATATCATGCTCAACACACAGTAGTATATAATATGCAAATGACATGTATCATGATATACAAACATATGCAACAATCATAGCTTAATCAAATGTAGCATCTTACAGGCATATGTAAAACGTATATCAAATACATGCATACATATATATCAAAAATGCATATGCATGGCCATGTTTGCGGACCCGTCCAACCACGACCCCAGTATGGCTCGGGTGGCACGACATGACGACTAGCTTGACTCCAGCTACCACTACTCTCGAGTGGCCGAGTTGGGTATTATGAATGAGTAGCATATAAGCGTAAAAAGCTAACTACTCCACGGGGGTCCCTACTGCTGGCTGCTCCATCACTACCCATGAGTAGACGAGCTCCGTACACATGACAATTACACGTCACACAACCACCGTCTATATTGGGCGAGTGCTAACACCACTCTGCACAGTGGCCAGGTGCGCATCTCCAGCTACAACCATCTATAGTGGTCGAGCACGGCACATCCAATGCTCTACCCTCAACCCTGCTACCACTACCCCGAGTGGCCGGGGAGGTAGGATGACTGATGACCCGTCTCAACCACAAGGGAGACCCAGTTGTTAGGAATATTGGAACGGCTAGAGGGGGGGTGAATAGCGTTTTCCCGTATGTTGATGGAATTCGATCGCGTTCGTTTCTATAATTTCGTTAGCGCAGCGGAATATAGATATAATACAATAACGAAATGGACAAACACACGAACATGATGATATAACGTGGTTCGGAACCTCAAGGTTCCTACTCCACGGATCAAGCTCTACGAGCTCTAGTGATGCACACGCACTCACTAATCACAAATACTCCTTCTCGACACAAGTCGGAGGTGGAGAAACCCCTTACAAGTAATCTTACAACAATAAGATAAAAATACAAGCAATTACAATAATGAAATACAATGCAAGTAAAGAAAACTACTTTACAATTGCCTTTGGATTGCTTGATTTCTTGGTTGCTTGAAATCACCTTGGAGACCCTGATTTGCAACAGCAAATTGCTCCAAAACCCTCAAGAAACCGATGCATTTTTCCTCCATCACGAGCTCCTTATAAAGCTTCAACCTGTGCTGGAAAAAGTCGATCAGTCGATTGATGCTACTGTTGTCGTGAGACAACGGCTAGATCCACATTGGATAAGTCCAATGGTTGTGACCATCACGATCGATGGAGTCCTCATCGACCGAGTCTCGACTCCATTCTGCGGGCCGATTTTCGAGCACCGGGCCGACGATCACACACGATCACGATCGCTGAAGCTATCCGACCGCCCACCTCGGCCGATCGATAGGCCATAACCCGCAGTCAAACCCTAGTTGACTCGGTCTAGTCGACTGCCACATGACATCAGTCGACTGGCACACCTCAAACATGAGGTTTTAACCCAAGTATGGTTCCCCCCATACTTGCTAGACCACCCTTAGCCTAGACCTAAGCCTTCTAGCTACCTCCATCAGCCTCACGCCTCTCGGATCCCTCCAAGTCATCCATGACTTGTTCATCCATCGCGCTAGCCTTCAGGTGCTTCCATCGGCTATGTCATGCTAACGGTGTCTACACCGCCAAGTCACATTGGACTTATGCCGCCAAGACTCCGCTTGGACTTTACGCCGCCAACCATTGGACTTATGCTGCCAAGACTCCCGCTTGGACTTTACGGAGCCAATATCAAACCCCTTGGACTTCTCATGCCAAGACTCAAACTTGGACTTTCCCTTGCCAACCCATGTTGGACTTCTCAAATGCCAAGACTCAAGCTTGGACTTTCCCTTGCCAACCCATGTTGGACTTTTCATGCCAAGACCCATGCTTGGACTTTTCATGTGCCAAGTGTCCCACTTGGACTTTCCATGCCAAGTACTCAAGACTTGGACTTTACCAAATGACAATTACATTGTCATATGTTTTTGTCGAAACATCAAAACATCACTCGAGTCAAACTCGAGTCCTGGTCAATCGTGACCTGGGCCGATTGCACAAACAATCTCCCCCTTTTTGATGTTTGACAAAAACCAAACAAATTATTGAGTTAGAACACTAACTCAAATCCCTTAGCAATTATCCCAAATTGGTAAATACTCTCCAAATGTTCTCCCCCAAACATTCTCCCCCTTTTTGACTAACATCAAAAAGGTTTCCTCCCCAAGAAGGTCAATGTCTCATGTCCCAATGAGATCTTACAATCTCTCCCTTGGTCCAAAAATACTTAGGATGCCTACCATCTTCCTAGTGATAAGTCCAATATCACTCAAGAGAGACAATCCCATTTACTCTCCCAATTTCCAAATTGGGTCTCTCAAAAGTCCCATCAATTTCCCAATTGATGTCATATTCTCCCAATAACTCCTCCTCTTCAAGGAGAAAAACACATCCATCATCCCAAGATAGATACCTCCCCCTAAAGGCTTGCTCCCCCTTGACCATTGCACCAACAATGTCCTTGGGCAGTCCCTAAGCCAATAGGAACTCTAAACCATCAAAATTAAGGTTAGAAATTCAATATAGAACTTTCCAACACCTTAAAATTGATACAAACTCTAAACACCTCTCCTAATCCATATCCAATGGATTTTCACCCTTCATCATGCTTCCCAAAGCATATTCTAGGGTTAGGAGTGATTAGGGACTTTAACCACAGCTGAAATCGGGTTAAACAACCATAGTTTTCTCAAAATCAGACAATCAGTCGAGTGGTTCAGCCACCGATCGATGACACTTCATCATCGATCGCCACACGGTAAGGATCGATAACTGAAAAATTCGATTTTCAGTTATCAGAAATAAGTTTTGGAAAAACATAAGTAATTTTACTTATATCGAAAAATAACGAAATTTGATACGTATATTACTTATAGTCATTACAATGGGTGAAAAATATTTGAAAATTATTTTACACATAAAATAGTGAGTTTGATACAAAACTCAAAACCATTGAAATTTTCAATGTTTTGGCCCTATTTTGTATCAACTTCATCAATGGTGATTGCTATCAAAAGATAGACTTCACCAAGGTTTAAATGATTTTTAAAATGTTTTTCAAAACCTTGTATTTTGGATCGTATTCCTTGGGCTCTATGCACATGACTTGTACACAAGCTTTCCTAATGATCCACATGTTGAGTTAAGATGAGTTTGGGTTCAACTAGATGCAAAAACTATGCACCTTGAACTTAACTCATATCCTAGCATCTCACATGTATCTAGGGTGTATAAATACACATACATGTCAATTGAATGTGAGATGTGGATTTCGGTTCATTTAATCTAGGGTTTCATGCATTTTTCTAAGGCAACCCTACTTGATTCCCTTATAAATGGGACTCCAAGTCATGCCATTGTCCTTAATTCAATTTCAACCAAATTGTCTTAAATGCATGAATGATTATGGAATTAGAGACGTTATAAATAAGCATATGCTCGTAATCATGATGTCATGGCATAAGATGAAATCTAAAAACACATGACATTTGAAACCTTAATCCTAAACATGAATCATGACATATAAAGTCATAGAACTAGGCATGATGTCATGACATGGCATATAGCAATCAAAGCATGGCATATAAAATATATAGGTATAGTAATACCTAAATTTCAATATTAATTGCCATTTGATATAGTTAGATATATTTTGCCATATTATCATTAATCTCCCTAGTGTGCCAAAAACCCAAAATGGCACACTAACACTCTAAACGCTAATTGTGCCAATTTGATCATTTTATCAAACTTCTCAAATAATATTGGCACATCCTAAAATCTTTTAGGATTATAATTCAACCCTATTTCCAAGGTATCCATAACCTTGAAAATAACCTAAAATGCCACCTTTATCATGGTTGAGTTAACTGCCCATCCACTCAAGCTTGACACATCCTAAACCCACCTAGCGTGAATCAATCACGCTCTTAGGAACCCAAAACCGATTTGAGCTCCTAGGGTTAATTAGGTATTCCTTAGGGATAACCTCCCTAGATACCTTCCTAATGACCCTCCTAGGCTTGTTAGCCTTGGTCACTTGGGTCTTACCTAGGTTGACTCTAGGGGTAACTCCCCTTGCAACCTTCTTAGTGACCACCCTAGGTTTCTTAGAAACCTTGGCCACTAGGCACAACCCTTGGTCAACTCTAGGGATGACTTCCCTATTGACCTTAGTTTTCCTAGGTTTAGTTCCATAATCAAATGGAACATTGTGATAGGTTTCCTTTGGCTTAGGTTTACCCTTGGATGAATCTAATTTCCTAGGTCTTGATTTTTGACCATTTGACTCTAGGCTTTGACTTCTAGACCCTACATGTTGACCTCTTGACCCTTGAAATAGATTTTGCATTTTTGCAAGGGTCTTTTCCATCTTTTCAAGCCTTGACCTCAAGCCTTGATTTTCTTTTTCTAGTTGCCCAATTTTAGAATTTTGATTTAAAACTTGGGCATTGGACTTCCTAGGCATATGCCTAGTCTATTTAGGATTGAAACCTAGGTGTTCTCCTATTTTCTTGATAGATTCCCTAGGTAAAATATTTTTAGGGACATTAGTCCCAAATTTCTTCTTATTTTCTAAGTGGACACTCTTAGCACCTAAACAAATATGTCTATTATTTCTAGCATGCTTTTCATGTACAATAGCAAGACTATTAAAATTATTCCTAGCATGCTTCTTGTCCCTAAAAATTGAAGGTGCATTAATAAATTTTACCTTAGGGTTTGCCTTGGAAGCTCCCCCTACTTGTGTTGCTCCTTCTTGCCCTTTCTTCTTCCCCCTTGGGCAATGACTCCGGTAATGCCCCTTTGAGTTGCACTTGAAGCATATGATATGCTCCTTGCTCTTTTGACTTTGGGGACCGGCATCCTTGACTTTTGGTGCCGGTTGAGCCTTCTTTACCCTTTTTGGGCACTTACTCTTGTAGTGCCCGGATTCCCTACACTCAAAACAAATTATATGATTTTTGTTTAAAACCGAATTGCTTGAGTTACCTAGAGTGGTTGTAGGCCCCGGAGTGGATTCTTTATCTCTCCCGGAGGTGGATGGCTCCTCTTGAGATTGCCCTGTGGAGGATGGTCTCTCCTCCTCAATCCTAGAAGTGGATGCTTCTTCCACTTCTTCCACCTTTTCTTTTTCCGATCTGGAAGTTGACTCCATCTCAACTTCCGATTCCTCACTTTCACTTGAGGATGAACTCTCTTCTTCATCCTCCTTGTCTTCATGGATTGAATGAGACTCTTCATGGAATTTTGCCAATTTGTTCCATACCTCCTTGGCGTCTTTACAATCCTCAAGGTCACCTAGGCTACACAAGAGGTCATTAGGAATTAGATCAAAAATAAGTTTGATTACCTTCTTGTTTTTATCGAATTGTCGGAGTTGCTCCTCACTCCATTTCTTCTTCTTGAGAAACCCTCCCTTTGGTCCCTTAGGATATTCAAACCCTTCCATCAAAGTGGACCACTCCTCAAGGTCTCTCATCATTAGGAAGTCCTCAATTCTCGCCTTCCATTGTCGAAATCCTTCTTGTCCATATAAGGAATACGGAATTGGGGTGTTGATGTCCCATCCCAATGGTTCTTCCATCTTCACCCTCTAGCGTCTTTTGTCTTAGCTCCCGGCGGTTAGTCCGTAGAAGAGCCCCAGGCTCTGATACCACTTGTTAGAAATATTGGAACGGCTAGAGGGGGGTGAATAGCGTTTTCCCGTACGTTGATGGAATTCGATCGCGTTCGTTTCTACAATATCGTTAGCGCAGCGGAATATAGATATAATACAATAACGAAATGGAAAAACACACGAACACGATGATATAACGTGGTTCGGAACCTCAAGGTTCCTACTCCACGGATCGAGCTCTACGAGCTCTAGTGATGCACACACACTCACTAATCACAAATACTCCTTCTCAACACAAGTCGGAGGTGGAGAAACCCCTTACAAGTAATCTTACAACAATAAGATACAAATACAAGCAATTACAATAATGGAATACAATGCAAGTAAAGAAAACTACTTTACAATTGCCTTTGGATTGCTTGATTGCTTGGTTGCTTGAAATCACCTTGGAGACTTTGATTTACAACAGCAAATCGCTCCAAAACCCTCAAGAAACCGATGCCTTTTTCCTCCATCACGAGCTCCTTATAAAGCTTCAACCTGTGCTGGAAAAAGTCGATCAGTCGACTGATCGGGACCATCAGTCGACTGATGCTACTGTTGTCGTGAGACAACGGCTAGATCCACGTTGGATAAGTCCAACGGATCTACTATCAATCGACTGATTGTGACCATCAGTCGATTGATGGAGTCCTCACTCGACCAGTCGAGTCTCGACTCCATTCGGGTCGATTTTCGAGCACCGGTCGCGATCACACGATCATCCGATCGCTCGAGCTCATCGATCGCCCACCGGCGATCGTGATAGGCCATAACCCACAGTCAAATCCTAGTTGACTCGGTCCAGTCGACTGCCACATGACATCAGTCGACTGGAACACCTCAAACATGAGGTTTTAACCCAAGTATGGTTCCCCCCATACTTGCTAGACCACCCTTAGCCTAGACCTAAGCCTTCTAGCTACCTCCATCATCCTCACGCCTCTCGGATCCCTCCAAGTCATCCATGACTTGTTCATCTCTCGCGCTAGCCTTCAGGTGCTTCCATCGGCTATGTCATGCTAACGGTGTCTACACCGCCAAGGCACATTGGACTTACGCCGCCAAGACTCCGCTTGGACTTTACGCCGCCAACCATTGGACTTATGCTGCCAAGACTCCCGCTTGGACTTTACGCAGCCAATATCAAACCCCTTGGACTTCTCATGCCAAGACTCAAACTTGGACTTTCCCTTGCCAACCCATGTTGGACTTCTCAAATGCCAAGACTCAAGCTTGGACTTTCCCTTGCCAACCCATGTTGGACTTTTCATGCCAAGACCCATGCTTGGACTTTTCATGTGCCAAGTGTCCCACTTGGACTTTCCATGCAAAGTACTCAAGACTTGGACTTTACCAAATGACAATTACATTGTCATATGTTTTTGTCGAAACATCAAAACATCACTCGAGTCAAACTCGAGTCCTGGTCAATCGTGACCTGGGCCGATTGCACCAACACCAGTCAACAGCATGCATGCAATGTAATGATGCATAGCTCCACACAAGTATCCTCGCAACACTCCCTATCCCACGGGGAGTCCTAGTCAACCAAAAGTCAACTATGCAAGGACTACTAATCTACAAGGCACTCTCTCTACCACACAGAGAGTCATACCCAACTGACAGTCAACCACGCTAAGACCTCTAGTCCGTGGCGAGATACTATCGATAATCCATATAACCATACAAAGATATACGATCCATAATGGATATACAATCATGCTAGGACCTCCAGTCCATAACCACATACTGACAACCACACACTTATCTATGCACAGACAACTAGATCCACCATAGATGCACAATTAATAAGTATACGATACAACAATCGACTCCATAATCTAATCCATCACCTAACCCTAGGATGTAACATAGTAACCCAATCTGGGGTCACAAAGATAACCCTAACCACCTGTACTTACTGAACATCCATCAGCTAACACATAATAGGGTTTATAGTTCATATCCGTGCTAGATAATCAATGAAGTAACAACAATATATCTCAAAGGTCAAGGCAGTACAAGCATATGATTAAATAAGAGTGGATCTAAGATCAAAGTAATAGCATAAGTCCAAATTCATGCACCAGATTCAGATCAAACTACCTGACCAGGGTAGATATTACCCACCTGATACGAAACTCGAATAATCCTCACGGTCATAGACTGGCTTCGTATCCCAATCCTGCACATAATAACAAACTATGATTAAGTACAAGCCTCCGATAATTATACGAACTAAACACTAATTCGTTCTATATTCGCATCCTTCCCTCGTCTATGAGTTAGAAACTCGAGCATCCCAATCTGATACATCCTAACCCAACTCATAATAGATCACGACATCTACATGATCAATTAAGGTAAATAGATCTAAATAACACTCATAATCGATCATGAACTACCCTTGAAGACAATCGGTCGAAGACCATCACAATCAACAAACCCACAAACTCCAACAGCGAAAGATTTCACCTTCCAACACAATCCACAGCCCAACCATTATAAACTCCCCAACCAACAGCTAAGGAAATCAACTAGATCAACAATGAACTAATTAAATAACACACTGTTTCAAAACCGTATCAATAGCTTCCTTACCTCGTCTCCACCACATCTAAAACCAGAGTTGCAATTTAGCTCCTCTTCTCATCCCACTCGCACCGATCGACTACCACCCCAAACAGGCAGATCTCATATCCCCGCTCCATCCTCACTGGATCGAAGACAGAATAACTACCCAAATCACATTGGCACACCACAATAATACAACAATTACCATTGAAAACAACAAAGGTAAACAGAGCTTACCGACCAGATCTTCACCGACAAATCTTGCATACTCATGGAATCCTATTCACTGGATTTGCTATTGCCCCTTCTCCACATAGTGATCTACGCTACCTATGAAGGAAACCTACCAATGACAGTCAAAGCAAGAACAGGAAACTTTAAATGCTAGATACGATCGAAGCTAGGTCTCTTGAAGAAACCAACAATCGAAACCCAAATACACAGAAATTGTGAACCTATGACGGCAGCTCACTGCCACGATAGCAACACCGTCGATCTGCTTGCCCAAAGAACTGCTCATACCTCAGAAGCCAAGAATCAACTGGGGCCGGCAACATCGCCGAACTGCTCTCCCTAGGTTACCGACGAGCTGGGCATCAAAGGCGATAGCGGCTGCGCGACTGAGATCTCTGACGACGAAGTGGTGGAAGAAGAGAGCGACGCCGAGCTGAGCAAACCTCACGCAGGAGCTTGACATCGGAAAGAAGAAGAGGTGCCGCCATCGAGATCGAGAGGGAGCCGTCGGTGATGGTGACGAAGAAGAATCGGGGAAAAAGTCGACAATGAAGAAGAAATCGGCGCGCGGTGAAGGGAGGAAGAAATCACGAATAAGGGATGCGGCACAAGAAAAATCGAGACCGGAACTTAAAGGGGGCGACTAACTAACTTGAGCTAGCCCAAGTTTAACCTCAGGCTAACCTAGGTTTAACTCAAATACCCATTTAGGCTTTAATCTTCATCATTTTTTTAATCCAGAAAAATTTCTATGAATTACTCAATTTAACAAGGGGTATTTTATTATTTTTTTTCTGATATCCTACATTCTCCCCCATTTATAAAAATTTGGTCCCCAAATTTCTGACTCATGTACGAGTATGAGATGTCACAGCAACCATCTCAAGTATCCGGAGCAAAGTCACACCTCAAGTGACTAAGTAGGGTACTGAGCTCGAATATTATATTTTAGCTCTTATATACACTCTCAATAGACCTTTTAAAGTCTGAATAACACCTTCCTATTGACCATCTATCAAAATATAGATAATCGTACCAGAGTGGAGCTCTATACCCATGACCTGTGGAAGACTTTGCTAGAATCGTAAGGTGAATCATGAATCACTATCAGAAATGATACTCAAGAATACTCCATGGATATAATTCCATCTAGCGATCCAATGAAATCCATCTTACGGCTCGGAAGAAAATGAGCGGACCTAGCTAATCGATCATCAATTACCCAAATCCTATCAAGTCCTTTCCAAATTCTAGATAATGTCCCAACGTTGTCCATCGTACTAGGCTACCACTTCCATCACGGTATGTAACTCTACTGGTCACTAATATTCCACCTTTACGTGTTGGCACTCCCAACATCAAACTACAAAATCAACTATTGTCTAGGCCCTGAAACCTAGTTTCCCAAGATTCTGACTAAGTGATTCCCATCACTTCTTTGGTCCAATAAGTCAGTGGTATAGTAACTCTAGAGCATCCTATCCACATCTACGATAAACACCAAATCAATCTAGGGAAACCACAACTTCCTTTAAGATTGTGAATACATCCCAAAAATATATCCTCCACAAATATGATGACAATCAATCTTAAGTACTCCAAGTAGATGATATCTCAATCATCACACCCACAAGGGTAATTGTATGACATCAAGTCACTACAATATCAATACTCCAATCATAGATCAATTGTTAAATACTGGAAAAAAAAATGTAAATGGCCAAAGAGTTAAGGAAAATAATCTTGGAAATTTTTCAGAATTTTTAGGAATTTTTCTGGATTTAAACGGAGGTAGTACGAGATAATCACGGGGTATTTACAGGGATGATTAATTTAAATGATGTCTGGTTAGGGATTAATTAGGCTTAACTTAGGTGTAATGTTATGTGCTTAATTAAATCTGATCCAAGTCACCTAAACCCGAACCTGATTTCCATCCCTTCCTTTCCCACTCACTGCACGCGATTTCTCCGCGCGGACGGTCAGCCGATCCCATTTCTCTTCGCCCTTCGCCCGAGCGGTTTCTCGGCTGCACTTTTCTTTGATCCCAGCCGCCTCCTCGTTCTTCTTCTTCCCTGCAAGTAGCGGCGCTCGAATTTTCCTCGACGGTCTTCGCGGACGGGTTGGAATGGGAAGGGTGTGAGTGGCTGATCGACAGTGTTCCAGTGGTCCGAATGGTGAGCTTTCTCTTCCCGATCCACTTCATCTCATTCCTTTCTCGCGATTCCGTGATTTCTTCATCAGAACTCATCTCCTCGCCACAATCGACGCCTCCTTTTCTACCCTTCTGGCCAAGTATCACCGACGAGGTTCTACCGGTAGCAAGGTAAGGGGCCGACTCTTTTCTTGATTTTTGGATGAGTGCTAAACCTAACCGTGTGATTTCTGCCGGAGCAAGGGCAGGGGCATGGGCGTTGGATTGTTTTTTTTCGGTGAACAGGGGATTATCGTTGAGGTTAGGGAAGTGGAATTAGCGTTGGGTTTCTGTTTCGGCAAACCATACAGATTAAGGGAAAACTGCTGAGGAAGTTCTAGGGCTGGTAAGTATAATAAATCCTCTTCTTCTTGTTGGTAAATTGTTAGATTTTGATTGTGGATTGGTATTGGTCGGAGAAAGGTAAGCCCTATTTTTCCTCAATTGAACGAGATTAAGTGTCTGGGGCATGTGATTTCTGCAGGGAACAGAGGAATAGGGTGGATTAGGGAAGGAAGATCGACGGTGGACCCTAAGTACAGGTAGATCTCGATTTATCACCTTTCCTTCATTAGTTGTTGGTTGATTTATGTGGTCTGCCGATGAGTTTTGGGTTGTGGGATGGATTTCCTTTAGGAGTCAGCTGTGAGGGTTTTGTTCGGGTGTGAATGGGTGTTGCTTGATTGTGTGTGAGTGAGGAAGGACTCATGGAGTGAGTGTTTCATTAGGGTTGGATAGAGCCCTAAATTGGTGTAATTATGGGTTGTTAATGGTTGTAAATGGATTGTGGGTGTCAAGTTGTGGGATCCAAGTGTTGGATCGTGTTTGAGGTATGGATTGGTTGAGTCGTGTGTATGTCACCTAGGGTTAGGTTGGATTCATAATTATGATCAGTTCTGTAATTCAGTATGGAGGATTGATTAGTTTGAATAGGATATGTTCTTGGATTGAGGAGTTAATCACAATTTATGACCTACGGGTTTAGGGTCTACTTGGAGATACATAGTAGTAATTTAGCACGATGTCGTGTGCTTGGATTAGATGGATTTACTTTGGATTAATTGGTTATGGAAGGAATCGATTAAGTATTTGATTTGTCGGTGAATGGTATTTTGTGCTTAACAATAGTTACGCATTATGCAGGTTTCGGTCACGAGGCAGGATCACGGTCGTGACGATCGGTTCTCTTTGCGGATATTTGGCAGGTGGGTATTTTGCCTTATCTTTTAGATATAGTCATTGTTGATATGCTAGTTAGGATAGCTTACAATAATTTTTTCATGTTTATATGCCTAGTATGCTTTTGGTGCCTACTTGATACATGCATGTGATAGGATATGATTATATCTCCCTGTTTGACTTGGATCATAGTTATTTGGATTATGGATATGTACATATTGATTGTACATATTATTCGGATAGGTATTTTGAGTAGGATTTACATGCTTTAGTATCATGCACCATTTTTGCATGATTGCATGCTGACTGGATGGGGTTCCATTATTGTTGAGCCCGCAACCAGTTACAATGCCTGCACACACTGCCACTCATGGATTAGTCATACATCAGGAGGGTGTGTGCATTTGCTCTGTCAGGCTCCGTTGGTCCGCTCATGGGTAGCGATGAGGCAGCGTGGTAGCGGGCAGGGATCCCTCCTCTGGTCTATGACACCGGGAGATGAGAGCTTAGCTTCCCCACTATGTTTGGGGCAGGAGGATAGGTGTACTCTGACAGCATCCTATCCACTCGGTCACTCAGGAGCAGTGATGGCAGAGTGCACAGTAGTCATAGCCCTACCCACTTGGCTTCACCATCGCATGTGAGGCGGCTGACTGGCGTCAGGGGTGACCATGTCATTGGCATGGCATGCATTTTGCATGGATAACATTTGTATTGTGTTTGCTGCATTTTTATTGCTGCCTTGGATGTGCATATGATTGTCATGCATACAGGATACATATTTATATATATGGTGAGGACTTTATTACTTCTAGTCAGGCACATGCTCCTATATCAGGGTAGGAGGTTCAGGTGAGTACAGTCCTTTTACATTTATTTCTTGCTTACCCTATTGGTGAGATTGTACTGACATGATTTTTATTGTTAGCTAGATCTTACTTGCATATCGACTATATCCGCTGAGTTCTTTGAACTTACCCCGTTGATTTATATTTATTTCAGGATGAAGCTGACAGGAGAGTGCAGTTGCCAAACCCCACTCATCGTAAAAGTTTTGATTGGTTATTTGTTTCTATGGTTTGGATATTTTGGTTAGAGGACATGTTTAGGATTGGAGTGGAAAATTGTATTCATGGATTTTTGGTGTCCTTATGGACTTTTACTCGGATTTTGTTCTGGATTGGATTTCGGTTGAGTATTCCTGCCCAGATGGCAGAAGGGGTAGGTTTAGTTATGATATTCTTTTGTTTATATCATTTGATTGTTGGCCTGAGGCCTGATTTATTATCTGCGTGTGTGTTTGGATTCCGACCATGTTGACCGATGTATAGTGGTCGTGTAGGCCTTGTATGTAAATTGGCATTGTCACCCGTACAGGGGAGATGTTATCGGATTTTCGTCTGGTCGGGACTCCTTCGGGGCATGACAATTTATTTGGTATCAGAGCGCCTAAGTTTTCGAGTTCCTAGGGGTTTTTGGATTTTTTCGGAGTTCGCCAGGTTTTGGCTGATTTTTGCGAGGCAATCTGGAAATTTTTGGATTGGTATGGATTTTCGATGATTTTTATATTTTGGAAATTCGAGGATTTATAACGAGGTTAATATGGGGATTTAGCGACGACAGGACCTCTCCTACGGCGAAATAGGTATGCTGAAATTTTTTATATATTTTTACTTCTAGTAACATCTGTTCTAGTAACATCTGTAATAATTTAATAGATATGAGACGAGTTGAGCGTGCTCCTGCACTGAGACGTGGTGCAGGGTAACCATGCAAGAGGACAGTGAGATCTCTGGCTAAGGAGTTGCCAGAAGGGTCTATAGAGTTTTGACTCATGTGCAGACTCGTAGTAGGGGTCACCCACCAAGGTGACCAGCCGGAGTTGCCATAGTGTTTATACTCCAGGTTAGATTTGGCTATGTGTTTAGTGGATAACAGGAATATAACATTTAAGTGTGATGGTCACTATTTGTAATCGTAGATGGAGTTGACCACAAATGACCTGTTTAGTTAGTGAGTCTTGAACCTGTGTCGAAAAGGTTAATTTCCTTTGAGAGCTAACTGATACCGAGTCAGAATGCAGGGGTCAAGTCGTCATATTTGTTGTGGAAATCAAGGACTACAGTGTTAGGGATTTTCACTGATTATGCTAGTCATATTATTACCCTGTGGGGTATTAGACAAGGACTGTATACTATTGTTGATGCAGACATTGGAGGTTTCAGTTACGAAGTTCCATAGGGATTTTGATCCTTGAGCGGCTTGAGCCTTAGATTGATAACATTGAAGGTACTGTTAAGTACCTAACTGGTATTTATATAGGAGTGGAGATAGTTTCTTACTATTGCAATGATCAAGTTGTTACTTGGTGGATTATGTAGAAGAAATTTATTTAGGGAAATAACCCATTACGGGATCACGGGTTCAGGATATTTTCGAGAGACAATATTTCTCCAGGATATTTTCGAGAGACAATATTTCTCCAGGTTATTTTGTATGACTCATTGTTGAGGAATTCTTGAGTCTTAAGTTGAGTGATCAATTGTTAATGGAGTTCACTATAGAGTTTACCCCCACTTAACGGCTCAAGTTAGTGATTGAGTTGTTTTCAATCACCCACGATATATTGGTTTTCATTTGGATTAGGATAGTTGGATCTTCCATCAGTTCCTATCGGGAGGCATTAGGGTGAGTAATATTTATAAAAATGACTACAACAAGTGTCTTAAGAGAATAGTGTAGTCAATCTAGAGATAATAACCTACACTTCGGATAAGGCAATGGTAGAAGTCGAGAACGTGCTTTTCTAGCTGAATTCACGTGGAATTATTTCATTCCCATGTTGATGTTCGATATTGATCAGGTCTGTTTCTAGAGGTGGTAATTTGATGTTGATGATGGAAGTTTACAACCTCTTGAGTGATTGGGGGTTTAGTTGGAATTTTAGTTTATTTTTGGTGGTGATCAAGGCACTGTCTTGAGAATGAAGGATTTATGAAACACTTCAATTCCCAGCGGAAAGTAACAATAGAGATTAAACCTTTCTCCTCAGATTTATGTGACTATCAGAAGGGGTTTGTGCACTTGTGGAGATATGAGGCTGGTTGTATGGTTCTTGAAGAAAATGAGAGGAAGAGGTGTACACCTAGATTCATACAGTTACTGAATTCTTATTCTAGGTCACCGTGAAATAGGGAATCCATTAAGACCAGAAGTTGGATGAGTTTGCATCTTTACTCGAAAAGAATTGTAGATGGTTGAAGGATTGATCATTGAGGTATTACTATAGTTTACCTTACTTGATGATATATTGAGAGATACAGGTGTTTACAGATATCTGTGGTTAAAACATGTACAAATAGGATTAAAAGGATTTATATATTTGGATCATGTTGATTAATAGTGTTTCCACCGACAGGTGAAATGTTGAGATGATTTCTGTGATGATTATCAGAGGGGTATGATAATGATTTTTTATGTTTAGAGGTTGATTGTTGGAGATGTTATATTATGGTGGGAGAGTTGACTTAGTTGTGTTATAGTTAACTTGGTTGATATGATGTGGATATCTGGATATTAACTTGGAGGTTATGATTGTGACATGATGATATAAGAATGTCTCTCGGATGCTTATATAATTCGAGAGTAATCAGATGTAGTGTCGGATGAACTTCTAGGCTTGCCACTGTATAGGCAAGTAGAGTAGGCGATCGGAAGGATTTCGGAAATAGTTTCAATATCGAAGATCCCCTACTAGGTGATAATTTATTTGGTACTGAGGTAATGATATTTTACGAGCTAAATATTTGTACTTATGGTGTGTTAGCTGAGGGCTAGTGTAAAGCGCACAAGGTTGTTGAAGCTCGTGATATACTCAAGGCAATATCATCCAATTGGTTGAGCGCCAAATCGAGTTGCTTAGATATCGTCATCAATCGGTCTTTCAAAGTTGGCAAGGTTGTTGATGCCGAGAGGTATTTGTTGGAATGATGATTTTTTTCAGGGGATAATTTAGTTGGTATCAGTGTTGCTTAACACTATGGGAATTGGAAGAATCTAAGTTCCAATTATAGGAGGTGTTGGATGGGATATTTATTTGTCCCAGTATTTTATTTCTTGAGAAGCTCTGGAACTCGTTGTTCAAAGAGAGATGAATCTTTGAGGTTATACATCGATTATCGATGATGGAATGCGGTAGTGGTAGAAGGAAATGAATATCCTTCATGGTGGATCGAGGATCTATTTAGATCAGCTATAGGACACCTGTGTATACTCTAGGATTGATTTATGATTGGTGTGTTGATATTGTAGTGACAGGGTGTCATACAATTATCAAAGTCGTGGGGATGATTGATATATCATCAGCCTAGAGTAAAGAGGATGCAGGTGTGTAGCGATGACAATCTCATACTTGGTATGAATTGCATAGGTTTGGTTATTTTGTTAGACTTATGACAACTTAGTCGTCTAGGGATTTGGGAAATCGTGTATTCTAGACACGATTGGATCATTTGTGATGGTGACAGTTGGAGTTGAGCACTCGGCCACCGTAGATGGTGATTTTTTTGGTATTTGATTTGATTATTATCATAGATATGGATAGGATGCTCTAGTGGTACTACACCGCTGACGGGTGATGGAATTTATTTGGTCTGAAGCTTGTGCTTCTAGTTTCAGAGCTCAGACGATGGTTGACTTTTACACCAGTGTTGTGTGATCATTCTCTGGTGAAAGGAGGGTTAATTTATATGCGGATGCAATGTTTCAGAGAATGGAGCGTTTCTGATTTAGTTGATCGAGACGTATCCCATATTTACGTCAAATGAGGAACTACGAGATGGGTTGTCATATATATATGACATGGACTTAGCAGATATGATGTTGCTTTGTATAGGTGAGGAGCCGGAATGCTCATGGGGTTTTGGCTAGCTACTGAGTAGCTGCGAGAAGATAAATAGTGGAAAATGAAAGCAATTTCTATTACAAATAGATCTTAGTAAACAGGTAGATTGCCCTTGTGAGGAAATACTTCTTCGTCTCCGAGAAGAATGGTGGGTTATATAGTTGCATTCAAATTTAGGAAGAGTTGCTATTGATTCAGGAACAACAGATAGATTCCTGTTGGTATGATAGAGAGAATCTACCATAGAGTTATACTCTTGCTCTACTTGTTCGGAATTAGTGATAGTGGAAATTTGTATGTCGTATGTGGCTAGATAGCTACCTGACATCTGGGCTGGCTACGATTGCCGGTCGTGGTAGCATGTCGTTGCCCGTGAGTAGTGCCTTTTGCATTACCCCGAGAGTCACGAGGTTGTAGGAGATTTGACGCCGCTAGAGGGGGGTGAATAGCGTAGAATTCGTTTGTAGATGGAAATCGTTCGCGTGCTTGTCTACAATTTTGTTAGTACGCAGCAGAATAACAAGAATAATAATGATAACAAAACATACAACACGCAAACACAAAGATATAACGTGGTTCGGAACCGAAACGGTTTCTACTCCACAGATTGGGTTCGTACGAACCCTAGCGATGCCAATCACACACCACTATGATAAATACTCCTTCTCGACATAAGTCGGAGGTGGAGAAACCTCTTACAATAAGATTACAATAATAATCTAAATACAACAAGAAAATATAAGAGGAAATACAACAAGAGAAGTAAAGAACACTTTACAAAAAACTCTTTAGAAGCTTGCTTGTTGATTGCCTTGGACTAGCACTTGAAAGCCCTGATTTGCAGCAGCAAATCGATTCAAAACGTCCAAGAAAATCGGTTGCAAAAACCCTCCCGTCGAGCTCCTTTTATCCTTGCGCGTGACCTGGATTTTCGCCCATCAGTCGACTGCCATAAGTCACCAGTCGACTGATGCCACTGTTGTCGTGAGACAACGGCTCGATCCACGCTGGAAAAACTCCAACGAATCTCTTGGCAGTCGACTGACAGCCGCGTAGTCGATCGCCTTCCGGTCGGCCACGCGAGCGATCTGTGGCTGCGGTGATAATGAGCTAGCGATCAGCCGATCCCAGCGATCGACTTTGCCGACCGATCGGCCGATCGCTCCAATGATGAGGTTTAAACCCAAATCTGGTGCCCCCATACTTGCTAGACCACCCTTAGCCTAGACCTAAGCCTTCTAGCCACCTCCATCAGCCTCACGCCTCTCGGATCCCTCCAAGTCATCCATGACTTGTTCATCCATCGCGCTAGCCTCCAGGTGCTTCCCTCGGCTATGTCATGCTAACGGTGTTTACACCGCCAAAGCACATTGGACTTACGCCGCCAAGACTCCGCTTGGACTTTACGCTGCCAATATCAATCCCCTTGGACTTCCAAATGCCAAGACTCAAGCTTGGACTTTCCCTTGCCAACCCATGTTGGACTTTCCATGCCAAGACCCATGCTTGGACTTTCCATTTGCGAAGACCCATGCTTGGACTTCTCATTTGCCAAGACCCATGCTTGGACTTCTCATGCCAAGTACACAAGACTTGGACCTTCCCAATTTCCAAGTGTCCCACTTGGACTTTCCATGCCAAGTACCCATGACTTGGACTTTACCTTGCCAAGACCCATGCTTGGACTTTCCCATAATCACATGGTCAACCCCAGTCAACCATCAAAGTCTCCCTCGACTCAAACTCGAGTCTAGTCAATTATAACCTGGATCGATTGTATAAACAATCTCCCCAACATATTAACCGACATCAATGTCAAACATCAATGTCAAACCACTTTGTCAAACATCAAAACATCACTCGAGTCAAACTCAAGTCCTAGTCAATCGTGACCTGGGCCGATTGCACCAACAGAGGCTTTATCATGATATTTTGATAAGTAATGCCAGTAGATTGTGGTAGGTTGTATATGTTGCAGATGTATCGGATTGTATTCGGAAAATAGTATGTATTAAAACGTTCTCCATGGAGGAACGACATGCGGAACTTAGTTGATTTGGAAGTCTGGCATTCAGTGTGTCAACTAGTAAAGGTAGTATATAAATAATCAGCAAGGTTCTGTACCGAGATGGACGTGAAAGCATAGTATGATGGACAGTGTTGGGAGATTATTTAGCATACGGAAAGGGCATACGATGAGTTTGTTGGATTGGGATAGGTATGTTGGGGATCGGGACGGCCGGCTAGAGGGGGGTGAATAGCCCTCTTACGATGGATGTCGGTATTTGCTCGTCTACAAAGAGATTAGCACAACGGAAATAATAAAGCAAGACAAGAAAATAGAAATACAAGAAATCAAACACTAACAAGATGGTGTAACGTGGTTCACGGCTACGCCGCTAATCCACGGTCCCCGATTCATCCTCGGTGAATCACTCCGCCAAAACCAATCCACTAATGGTCTCTCCTTTGCACCAAGCTAGGTGGAGGTCACCTTTACAACCAAGATCACTCTTCTTACAATAAGATTGAAGTAAAGACAAGTAAGAAGAGTTTAAAACTTGTGGGGCACTAGGAAGATCACTTAGAGCATAAGAATTAGCCTCTCAAAGGCTCACACCCTCTCTTTTTATAGAGAGGGTTGATTTCTTCCCGTTGGCAGCCACCAGTCGATTGCTGCCCTTGGCAGTCGACTGCCGTCACTACAACGACCTCCGAACACGTCAGATCCCGACCATTGTAGTCCAACGGAACACTTGGCAGTCGACTGATGGACCTCACGATCATTGTTGCCTCAGAGTCGGGCCTGAGTCGACTCTGGCGATTCTGCGCGACATCCTCCGGCGATCATTGTCATTCCATAGCGATCAAGCTGCTGGGCATAAACCATCGATCGGATACGGTCAGAACCCACTCGACTCGGAAGCGATCATTGCCATTACATGGCAGTCGACTGGTGCCGTGTGAAACTCAAACTTAACATAAGTTTGAGCTTCCGGCGGTCGGGTAAACCTTAACCCTTGCGGTCAAGTCTCCGACACTCAGCCATTCGGCCAAGTTCACCTAATGAGCTACTTACATTTCACTCATTCTCTCATCTCACTCGAAGTCCCTCGCCGAAGCTCTCTTCGTCATGCCACGTCCCTCTAAGATCAGGCGCACGACTCTGCAATGCTCCTTCGTGTCTCTTGCCTCCGAAGTCTGCTTCCTTGGCTTCACTTCAAGTCATCTCGTCCGGCGGTCCCTCGGATGCTCCAAGCGCACGACTTCTGCAAAGTCATCCTTCACCGACTCAAGGACCGAGGTTGTGAGGGTGAACCCGCCAAGGCTCCATGTGCGAATTACTAAGTCCTGTAAGACTCCAACGCACATATCAAATAACAATACCAACCTAACTTAAACCCTTTGCCACACACATCAAAACCTTATCATGGCAAGAGATTGCCCTAACAATCTCCCCCTTTTTGATGTGCGGCAATCCGTTTAAGTTAGGTAAAAACATTTGATATAAATTTCTAAGGTAAGAAAGCATGTAAACATAAACATGATATAACAACATCCAACTCCCCCTTAATCCATGAAACTCTCTCTACAAATTCTCCCCCTATCATAATTTACTTAAACACAATTATTTCTCCCCCTTTGACACCATCAAAAAGATTAATACTAAGTTATAAATCCATGGCATCAAGTCTAATAGAAGGAAAATACCAAAAACATGTTTAAAATCTGAAATCAGAAAATATTAGACTGCTTTTCAGGTGAGCAGTCGACTGCTATCAGTATGGCAATCGACTGGCACAATGGTGTCCGAAATTCTGATTTTCTGGGCGAATTTCAAAAATGCATTGAAAATTCTAGAAGATTCAAAAAATCATGAAATTTGGGGAACATATTTCTTTTAAGTATATCTATCAATGAAAAATAGTTTTTCATGAAAATTCATTATATTTTCACAGATTTGCCAAAAATCCAAAAGCTTTAAAAACCACTATGTTTTTGATCATGTGAGTATCAAGTTTAACACCTAGTTTTGCATCCAATTGTTTCAAAACATGAATACATAGATTTTAAAGTAAGAAATTGTTTTGAAAACATATGAAATATCCAACCATGATCTTTGGGCAATATGTCTATGAATTAAACATAAGCCTTCCCCATGATTGGTCTATTATTGCTATTTTGATACTTTAAATGACCATCTAAATGCCATAGGCATTAGTGGACATTTGTATCATCCTAACATCTCACTCATGCTAAGTTTTCAATCAAAGTAGCCTATGGTGAGTGTGAGATGCATCCTAGGGGGTATTTGTATATACTTAACCATTATATTCATACAATTCTATCAAGGTTAAGTATCAACCTAACAATCCTCATGATCATAAAGGCATATATCAATTAATTCTACATTATGATCATGAAACACATGTATTCATTGAATTGTTATCATGCATTAGGTATTATGTCATGATAATAAACAAATTATCACCTAAAGCATGATTTAACCCTATTTCTCATGATGACGTGCCAAATCATAAATCATGATTGCAAACATACATAGCAATTACATTGATTATCATGATTTAAGCATTATTAACTATTTATAGGCACGTTATCATCACCTAACACTATTTAAAAATGTTGTCCCGCCATCCTAAGTCAACCAAAATATGATATAGGTCAATTGCATATGGTTGACTACCCTAGGGGTTTTCTAACCCTTAAGGATGGATTTTGAAACCCAAAATAAGTTCTTGCCTATGGGGTTCACAAGATACTCCTTGGGGATCCATTTTCTAGCTATTACCTTCTTTTTATCTTGTCCCCTAGCAATTAGAAATTTATAGGCCTTTTCATTTTTCTTTTCTTTATAACCTAGGCCTTTCTTATTGAAGCTAGCTCTTTGGCTCCCTGTAATCATGTTCAAGGTGTTTGAGCCAATTGTAAACTTTTCTAGGGCTTTGGTTAAATAATCTACTTTCTCTCTTAAAGCCCTATTTTCATCCATGCATGCATCACTAACATTAAATGGCATATATTCATGTGAGCATGCATCATTATCATGACAAGAAGAAATATTTTCATTTTCATTTAAGCATGCTTTTTCTAACTTATTTTCTAAGTCCTTAATTTGATCTAGCATGCTTTTGTTCTTCTTCTTAGCTCTAAATAAATCCTTAGTTAAGCTAGAGACCATGGAAACTATTTTCTTAGGAGTTAGATTTGTTACCATAGTCTCCATGTCCTCTTCTTCTTCTTCGGATGAGGAGGATGATGATGTGGAGGAGACTCCCCCTTCATTTGATCTCTCTCCACTTGAGCTTGATCCTTCATTTTCGGTGGAGGAGAAATCCAAGTCATCAAAGGCCATTAAGGCCAAATTGGTGACAAAGGCATTCTCCTCTTCCGATGATGATGAAGAGGATGAGGAAGGGTCATCCCATGTCTTGGCCTTGAATGCTTTGGCCTTCCCCTTTTCCTTTGCCTTCTTTTCTTCTTCCTTTTTCTTCTTCTTTTCTTCTTTCTTTCTCTTCTCCTCCTTGCTTTTGTTCAAGAGGGGACAATTATCCCTTATGTGTCCCTCTCCTTGGAAATTGTAGCAAATGATTTTCCCCCTTGGTCTTCTATTCCTATCATTAGATTTATTAAAATGAAACCCCTTTAAAGCACGCCTTACCCTCCTTACCATATACGCTTCTTCCGTGCTATCCATGGAGGAGGAGGAGGATGCTTCATCATCATCGGAGGAGGAGGGGATCTCTATCTTCTTCTTCCCCTTGTTTGCCAAGAATGCTACTCCTCTTGAAGGTTGGATTTTTGGCTCTTCTTGTATTCCTTCAAGCCTCATTTCGTGGAGCTCCATTGTTGAGAAGAATTCCTCCAAGGTGCTTACTTCTAAGTTCTTGGAGATATAAAATGAGTCCACCATGGAGCTCCATTTTGAGGATCGTGGAAAGGCATCTATAGCCTTCATAACCATATCCCGGTTTGATAGCTTCTCACCTACACTTGACAAACCGGTTATAATTTCCTTGAAACGAGAATGTAAGGAAATTACCTTTTCTCCCTTTTCTAGTTTAATGTTGTTGAGTTGGGAGTGGAGGAGATCTCTCCTTGCTAGCTTCGCCTCGGATGTGCCTTCATGAAGCTCAATTAGCTTCTCCCACATCTCCTTGGCACTTAGGCATTCTCCTATTCGGTTGATCTCTTGTTGGGGGAGCACATTGAAGAGATGGTGCTTGGCTTTTGAGTTTGCGAGGTGCTCTTCCCTTTGCTTTTTGGTCCACCTAGATTTCTCTATTGGCTTCCCTTCTTCATCCCTAGGCAAAATGAAACTGGATTCCATTGTAATCATGATATCAAAATCCGTTTCGAAAAATACCTCCATTCGCTTCTTCCACCAAGCGAATTCTCCTTCAAACTTCGGTGGATGGATGTTGGAGCCGGCCATTTTGAAAGTTGCTTGTTGTGGCGGTTAGTCCTCGACAAGCTTTCCTTTGCTCTGATACCACTTGTTGGGGATCGGGACGGCCGACTAGAGGGGGGTGAATAGCCCTCTTACGATGGATGTCGGTATTTGCTCGTCTACAAAGAGATTAGCGCAACGGAAACAATAAAGCAAGACAAGCAAATAGAAATACAAGAAATCAAACGCTAACAAGATGGTGTAACGTGGTTCACGGCTACGCCGCTAATCCACGGTCCCCGATTCGTCCTCGGTGAATCACTCCGCCAAAACCAATCCACTAATGGTCTCTCCTTTGCACCAAGCTAGGTGGAGGTCACCTTTACAACCAAGATCACTCTTCTTACAATAAGATTGAAGTAAAGACAAGTAAGAAGAGTTTAAAACTTGTGGGGCACTAGGAAGATCACTTAGAGTATAAGAATTAACCTCTCAAAGGCTCACACCCTCTCTTTTTATAGAGAGGGCTGATTTCTCCTGTTGGTCGCCACCAGTCGACTGCTGCCCTTGGCAGTCGACTGTCGTCACTACAATGACCTCCGAACACGTCAGATCCCGACCGTTGTAGTCCAATGGAACACTTGGCAGTCGACTGATGGACCTCACGATCGGCTACGCCTCGCGTCATTCCCTGAGTCGGCTCACGGCGGTCTTAATCGAACATCCTCTGGCGATCGATTGTCATTCATGGATTCATAAACCCATCGATCGGATACGTCGAACCCACTCGACTCTTAACATAAGTTTGAGCTTCCGGTGGTCGGGTAAACCTTAACCCTTGCGGTCAAGTCTTCGACACTCAGTCATTCAGCCAAGTTCACCTAATGAGCTACTTACATTTCACTCATTCTCTCATCTCACTCGAAGCCCCTCGCCGAAGCTCTCTTCGTTCGCGGCCACGTCCCTCGGCAGCATCAGGCGCACGGCTCTGCAATGCTCCTTTGCGTCTCTTGCCTCCGAAGTCTGCTTCCTTGGCTTCACTTCAAGTCATCTCGTCTGACGGTCCCTCGAATGCTCCAATCGCACGGCTTCCGCAAAGTCATCCTTCACCGACTCAAGGACCGAGGTTGTGAGGGTGAACCCGCCAAGGCTCCATGTGCGAATTATTAAGTCCTGCAAGACTCCAACGCACATATCAAATAACAATACCAACCTAACTTAAACCCTTTGCCACACACATCAAAACCTTATCATGGCAAGAGATTGCCCTAACAAGGTATATACTGTGAAGATTTCTAGTTCAGGAAGTATCTTTGGGTATTATATGTGATAGCGGTTCAGGATTTACCTTCGGATTATGGATAGTCGTTAACATTTCACAGATATAGAGCTCCACTCTGGTACAGTTAGGTACTTATGATAGGTGGTGGATATGAAGATACAATTCAAATTTTGGAAGGGCTGCTAGAAGCAGGAGTGATAGATTTTAGGGGATATCAGTAACCCCACTTAGTCACTTGAGGCGTGACTTGTCTCCAGATTCATGAGATGGTTGTTGTGACATCTCGTACTCATACATGAGTGGGAAATTTGGGGACTAAATTTTTATTAGTGGGGGAGAATGTTAAATACTGAAAAAAAAAATTTAAATGGCCATAGAGTTAAGGAAAATAATCCTGGAAATTTTTCAGGATTTTTAGGAATTTTTAGGAATTTTTCTGGATTTAAACGGAGGTCGTACGAGATAATCACGGGGTATTTACAGGGATAATTAATTTAAATGATGCCTAGTTAGGGATTAATTAGGCTTAACTTAGGTGTAATGTTATGTTTTTAATTAAATCTAATCCAAGTCACCTAAACCCGAACCTGATTTCCATCCCTTCCTTTCCCACTCGCCGCACGCGATTTCTCCGCGCAGACGGTCAGCCGATCCCATTTCTCTTCGCCCTTCGCCCGAGCGGTTTCTCGGCCGCACTTTCCTTCGATCCCAGCCGCCTCCTTGTTCTTCTTCTTCCCTGCAAGTAGCGGCGCTCAGATTGTCCTCGATGGTCTTCGCGGACGGGTTGGAACGGGAAGGGTGCGAGTGGCTGATCGACGGTGTTCCAGTGGTCCGAATGGTGAGCTTTCTCTTCCCGATCCACTTCATCTCATTCCTTTCTCGCGATTCCGTGATTTCTTCATCGGAACTCATCTCCTCGCCACAGCCGATGCCTCCTCCTCTACCCTTCTGGCCGAGTATCACCGACAAGGTTCTACCGGTAGCAAGGTAAGGGGCCGACTCTTTTCTTGATTTTTGGATGAGTGCTAAACCTAACCGTGTGATTTCTGCCGGAGCAAGGGCAGGGGCATAGGCGTTGGATTGTTTTTTTTTCGGTGAACAGGGGATTATCGTTGAGGTTAGGGCAGTGGAATTAGCGTTGGGTTTCTGTTTCGGCAAACCATACAGATTAAGGGGAAACTGCCGAGGAAGTTCTAGGGCTGGTAAGTATAATAAATCCTCTTCTTCTTGTTGGTAAATTGTTAGATTTCGGTTGTGGATTGGTATTGGTCGGAGAAAGGTAAGCCCTATTTTTCCTCAATTGAACGAGATTAAGTGTCTGGGGCATGTGATTTCTGCAGGGAACAGAGGATCAGGGTGGATTAGGGAAGGAAGATCGACGGTGGACCCTAAGTACAAGTAGATCTCGATTTATCACCTTTCCTTCATTAGTTGTTGGTTGATTTATGTGGTCTGCCGATGAGTTTTGGGTTGTGGGATGGATTTCCTTTAGGAGTCGGCTATGAGGGTTTTGTTCAGGTGTGAATGGGTGTTGCTCAACTGTGTGTGAGTGAGGAAGGACTCATGGAGTGAGTGTTTCATTAGGGTTGGATAGAGCCCTAAATCGGTGTAATTATGGGTTGTTTATGGTTGTAAATGGATTATGGGTGTCAAGTTGCGGGATCCAAGTGTTGGATCGTGTTTGAGGTAAGGATTGGTTGAGTCGTGTGTATGTCACCTAGGGTTAGGTTGGATTCATAATTATGATAGGTTCTGTAATTCAGTATGGAGGATTGATTAGGTTGAATATGATATGTTCTTGGATTGAGGAGTTAATCACAATTTATGACCTTTGGGTTTAGGGTCTACTTGGAGATACATAGTAGTAATTTAGCACGATGTCGTGTGCTTGGATTAGATGGATTTACTTTGGATTAATTGGTTATGAAAGGAATCGATTAAGTATTCGATTTGTCGGTGAATGGTATTTTGTGCTTAACAATAGTTATGCATTATGCAGGTTTCGGTCACGAGGCAGGATCACGGTCGTGACGATCTGGTTCTCTTTCGGATATTTGGCATGCGGGTATTTTGACTTATCTTTTAGATATAGTCATTGTTGATATGCTAGTTAGGATAGCTTACAATAATATTTTCATGTTTATATGTCTAGTATGCTTTTGGTGCCTACTTGATACATGCATGTGATAGGATATGATTATATCTCCCTGTTTGACTTGGATCATAGTTATTTGGATTATGGATATGTACATATTGATTGTACATATTATTCGGATAGGTATTTTGAGTAGGATTTACATGCTTTAGTATCATGCACCATTTTTGCATGATTGCATGCTGGCTGGACGGGGTTCCATTATTGTTGAGCCCGCAGCCAGTTACATGGCCTGCACACACTTCCACTCATGGGTTAGTGGTACATCAGGAGGGTGTGTGCAGTTACTCTGTCAGACTCCATTGGTCCGCTCATGGGTAGCGATGAGGCAGCGTGGTAGCGGGCAGGGATCCCTCCTCTACTATTGTTGATGCAGACATTGGAGGTTTCAGTTACAAAGTTCCATAGGGATTTTGATCCTTGAGCGGCTTGAGCCTTAGATTGATAACATTGAAGGTACTGTTAAGTACCTAACTGGTATTTATATAGGAGTGGAGATAGTTTCTTACTATTGCAATGATCAAGTTGTTACTTGGTGGATTATGTAGAAGAAATTTATTTGGGGAAATAACCCATTACGGGCTCACGGGTTCAGGATATTTTTGAGAGACAGTATTTTTTCCAGGTTATTTTGTATGACTCATTGTTGAGGAATTCTTGAGTCTTAAGTTGAGTGATCAATTGTTAATGGAGTTCACTATAGAGTTTACCCCCACTTAACGGCTCAAGTTAGTGATTGAGTTGTTTTCAATCACCCACGATATATTGGTTTTCATTTGGATTAGGATAGTTGGATCTTCAATCAGTTCCTATCGGGAGGCATTAGGGTGAGTAATATTTATAAAAATGACTGCAACAAGTGTCTTAAGAGAATAGTGTAGTCAATCTAGTGATAATAACCTACACTTCGGATAAGGCAACGGTAGAAGTCGTGAACGTGCTTCTCTAGCTGAATTCACGTGGAATTATTTCATTCCCATGTTGATGTTCGATATTGATCAGGTCTGTTGCTAGAGGTGGTAATTTGATGTTGATGATGGAATTTTACAACCTCTTGAGTGATTGGGGGTTTAGTTGGAATTTTAGTTTATTTTTGGTGGTGATCAAGGCTCTGTCTTGAGAATGAAGGATTTCTGAAACACTTCAATTCCCAGCGGAAAGTAACAATAGAGATTAAACCTTTCTCCTCAGATTTATGTGACTATCAGAAGGGGTTTGTGCACTTGTGGAGATATGAGGCTGGTTGTATGGTTCTTGAAGAAAATGAGAGGAAGAGGTGTACACCTAGATTCATACAGTTACCGAATTCTTATTCTAGGTCACCGTGAAATAGGGAATCCATTAAGACCAGAAGTTGGATGAGTTTGCATCTTTACTCGAAAAGAATTGTAGATGGTTGAAGGATTGATCATTGAGGTATTACTATAGTTTACCTTACTTGATGATATATTGAGAGATACAGGTGTTTACAGATATCTGTGGTTAAAACATGTACAGATAGGATTAAAAGGATTTATATATTTGGATCTTGTGAATTAATAGTGTTTCCACCGACAGGTGAGATGTTGAGATGATTTCTGTGATGATTATCAGAGGGGTATGATAATGATTTTTTATGTTTAGAGGTTGATTTTTGGAGATGTTATATTATGGTGGGAGAGTTGACTTAGTTGTGTTATAGTTAACTTGGTTGATATGATGTGGATATCTGGATATTAACTTGGAGGTTATGATTGTGACATGATGATATAAGAATGTCTCTCGGATGCTTATATAATTCGAGAGTAATTAGATGTAGTGTCGGATGAACTTCTAGGCTTGCCGCTGTATAGGCAAGTAGAGTAGGCGATCGGAAGGATTTCAAAAATAGTTTCAATATCGAAGATCCCCTACTAGGTGATAATTTATTTGGTACTGAGGTAATGATATTTTACGAGCTAAATTTTTGTACTTATGGTGCGTTAGCTGAGGGCTAGTGTAAAGCGCACAAGGTTGTTGAAGCTCGTGATATACTCAAGGCAATATCATCCAATTGGTTGAGCGCCAAATCGAGTTGCTTAGATACCGTCATCAATCGGTCTTTCAAAGTTGGCAAGGTTGTTGATGCCGAGAGGTATTTGTTGGAATGATGATTTTTTTCAAGGGATAATTTAGTTGGTATCAGTGTTGCTTAACACTATGGGAATTGGAAGAATCTAAGTTCCAATTATAGGAGGTGTTGGATGTGATATTTATTTGTCCCAGTATTTTATTTCTTGAGAAGCTCTGGAACTCGTTGTTCAAAGAGAGATGAATCTTTGAGGTTATACATCGATTATCGATGATGGAATGCGGTAGTGGTAGAAGGAAATGAATATCCTTCATGGTGGATCGAGGATCTATTTAGATCAGCTATAGGACACCTGTGTATACTCTAGGATTGATTTATGATTGATGTGTTGATATTATAGTGACAGGGTGTCATACAATTATCAAAGTTGTAAGGATGATTGATATATCATCAGCCTAGAGTAAAGAGGATGTAGGTGTGTAGCAATGACAATCTCATACTTGGTATGAATTTCATGAGGTTTGGTTATTTTGTTAGACTTATGACGACTTAGTCGTCTAGGGATTTGGGAAATCGTGTATTCTAGACACGATTGGATCATTTGTGATGGTGACAGTTGGAGTTGAGCACTCGGCCACCGTAGATGGTGATTTTTTTGGTATTTGATTTGATTATTATCATAAATATGGATAGGATGCTCTAGTGGTACTACACCGCTGACGGGTGATGGAATTTATTTGGTCTGAAGCTTGTGAACCTAGTTTCAGAGCTCAGATGATGGTTGACTTTTACACCAGTGTTGTGTGATCATTCTCTGGTGAAAGGAGGGTTAATTTATATGCGGATGCGATGTTTCAGAGAATGGAGCATTTCTGATTTAGTTGATCGAGATGTATCCCATGTTTACGTCAAATGAGGAACTACGAGATGGGTTGTCATATATATATGATGTGGACTTAGCAGATATGATGTTTCTTTGTATAGGTGAGGAGCCGGAATGCTCATGGGGTTTTGGCAAGCTACTGAGTAGTTGCGAGAAGATAAATAGTGGAAAATGAAAGCAAGTTCTATTACAAATAGATCTTAGTAAACAGGTAGATTGCCCCTTGTGAGGAAATATTTCTTCGTCTCCGAGAAGAATGGTGGGTTATATAGTTGCATTCGAATTTAGGAAGAGTTGCTATTTATTCAGGAACAGCAGATAGATTCCTGTTAGGATGATAGAGAGAATCTACCATAGAGTTATACTCTTGCTCTACTTGTTCGGAATTAGTGATAGTGGAAATTTGTATGTCGTATGTGGCTAGATAGCTACCTGACATCTGGGCTGGCTACGAGTGTCGATCGTGGTAGCATGTCGTTGCCCGTGAGTAGTGCCTTTTGCATTACCCCGAGAGTCACGAGGCTTTATCATGATATTTTGATAAGTAATGCTAGTAGATTGCGGTAGGTTGTATATGTTGCAGATGTATCGGATTGTATTCGGAAAATAGTAAGTATTGAAATGTTCTCCATGGAGGAACGACATGCGGAACTTAGTTGATTTGGAAGTCTGGTGTTCAGTGTGTCAACTAGTAAAGGTAGTATATAAATAATCAGCAAGGTTCTGTACCGAGATGGACGTGAAAGCATAGTATGATGGACAGTGTTGGGAGATTATTTAGCATACGGAAAGGACTTATTATGATTAGATAAGTCCGCCCATTTTCGTTCGATCCATACGATGAGTTTGTTGGATCGGGATAGGTATATACTGTGAAGATTTCCAGTTCAGGGAGTATCTTTAGGTATTATATGTGATAGCGGTTCAGGATTTACCTTTGGATTATGGATAGTCTTTAACAGGTCACAGATATAGAGCTCCACTCGGGTACAGTTAGGTACTTATAATAGGTGGTGGATATGAAGATACAATTCATATTTTGGAAGGGCTGCTAGAAGCAGGAGTGATAGATTTTAGGGGATATCAGTAACCCCACTTAGTCACTTGAGGCGTGACTTGTCTCCAGATTCATGAGATGGTTGTTGTGACATCTCGTACTCATACATGAGTGGGAAATTTGGGGACCAAATTTTTATTAGTGGGGGAGAATGTTAAATACTGAAAAAAAATTAAATGGCCAAAGAGTTAAGGAAAATAATCCTGGAAATTTTTCGGGATTTTTAGGAATTTTTCTGGATTTAAACGGAGGTCGTACGAGATAATCACGGGGTTTTTACAGGGATAATTAATTTAAATGATGTCTGGTTAGGGATTAATTAGGCTTAACTTAGGTGTAATGTTATGTGTTTAATTAAATCTAATCCAAGTCACCTAAACGCGAACCTGATTTCCATCCCTTCCTTTCCCACTCGCCGCATGCGATTTCTCCGCGCGGACGGTCAGCCGATCCCATTTCTCTTCGAGCTTTGCCCGAGCAGTTTCTCGACCGCACTTTCCTTCGATCCCAGCCGCCTCCTTGTTCTTCTTCTTCCCTGCAAGTAGCGGCGCTCGAATTGTCCTCGACGGTCTTCGTGGACGGGTTGGAACGGGAAGGGTGCGAGTGGCTGATCGACGGTGTTCCAGTGGTCCGAATGGTGAGCTTTCTCTTCCCGATCCACTTCATCTCATTCCTTTCTCGCGATTCCGTGATTTCTTCATCGGAACTCATCTCCTCGCCACAGCCAACGCCTCCTCCTCTACCCTTCTGGCCGAGTATCGCCGACGAGGTTCTACCGGTAGCAAGGTAAGGGCCCGACTCTTTTCTTGATTTTTGGATGAGTGCTAAACCTAACCGTGTGATTTCTGCAGGAGCAAGTGCAGGGGCATAGTCGTTGGATTGTTTTTTTTGGTGAACAGGGGATTATCGTTGAGGTTAGGGCAGTGGAATTAGCGTTGGGTTTCTGTTTCGGCAAACCATACAGATTAAGGGAAAACTGCCGAGGAAGTTCTAAGGCTGGTAAGTATAATAAATCTTCTTCTTCTTGTTGGTAAATTGTTAGATTTCGGTTGTGGATTGGTATTGGTCGGAGAAAGGTAAGCCCTGTTTTTCCTCAATTGAACGAGATTAAGTGTTTGGGGCATGTTATTTCTGCAGGGAACAGAGGATCAGAGTGGATTAGGGAAGGAAGATCGACGGTGGACCCTATGTACAGGTAGATCTCGATTTATCACCTTTCCTTCGTTAGTTGTTGGTTGATTTATGTGGTCTGCCGATGAGTTTTGGGCTGTGGGATGGATTTCCTTTAGGATTCAGCTGTGAGGGTTTTGTTCGGGTGTGAATGGGTGTTGCTCGACTGTGTGTGAGTGAGGAAGCACTTATGGAGTGAGTGTTTCATTAGGGTTGGATAGAGCCCTAAATCGGTGTAATTATGGGTTGTTAATGGTTGTAAATAGATTGTGGGTGTCAAGTTGTGGGATCCAAGTGTTGGATCGTGTTTGAGGTAAGGATCGGTTGAGTCGTGTGTATGTCACCTAGGGTTAAGTTGGATTCATAATTATGATCGGTTCTGTAATTCAGTATGGGGGATTGATTAGGTTGAATAGGATATGTTCTTGGATTGAGGAGTTAATCACAATTTATGACCTACGGGTTGAGGGTCTACATGGAGATACATAGTAGTAATTTAGCACGATGTTGTGTGCTTGGATTAGATGGATTTACTTTGGATTAATTGGTTATGGAAGGAATCGATTAAGTATTTGATTTGTCGGTGAATGGTATTTTGTGCTTAACAATAGTTATGCATTATGCAGGTTTCAGTCACGAGGCAGGATCACGGTCGTGACGATCTGGTTCTCTTTGCGGATATTTGGCAGGCGGGTATTTTGACTTATCTTTTAGATATAGTCATTGTTGATATGCTAGTTAGGATAGCTTACAATAATTTTTTCATGTTTATATGCCTAGTATGCTTTTGGTGCCTACTTGATACATGCATGTGATAGGATATGATTATATCTCCCTATTTGACTTGGATCATAGTTATTTGGATTATGGATATGTACATATTGATTGTACATATTATTCAGATAGGTATTTTGAGTAGGATTTACATGCTTTAGTATCATGCACCATTTTTGCATGATTGCATGCTGGCTGGATGGGGTTCCATTATTGTTGAGCCCGCAGCCAGTTACATGACCTACACACACTGCCACTCATGGGTTAGTGGTACATCAGAAGGGTATGTGCAGTTGCTCTGTCAGGCTCCGCTGGTCCGCTCATGGGTAGCGATGAGGCAGCGTGGTAGCGGGCAGAGATCCCTCCTCTGGTCTATGACACCGGGAGATGAGAGCTTAGCTCCCCCACTATGTTTAGGGCAGGAGGATAGGTGTACTCCGACAGCATCCTGTCCACTCGGTCACTCAGGAGCAGTGATGACAGAGTGCACAATAGTCATAGCCCTACCCACTCGGCTTCACCATCGCGTGTGAGGCGGCTGACTGGCGTCAGGGGTGACCATGTCATTGGCACGGCATGCATTTTGCATGGATAGCATTTGTATTGTGTTTGCTGCATTGTTATTGCTGCCTTGGATGTGCATATGATTGTCATGCATACGGGATATATATTTATATATATGGTGAGGACTTTATTACTTCTAGTCAGGCACATGCTCCTATATCAGGGTAGGAGGTTCAGGTGAGTACAGTCCTTTTGCATTTATTTCTTGCTTACCCTATTGGTGGGACTTTACTGGCATGATTTTTATTGTTAGCTAGATCTTACTTGCATATCGACTATATCCGCTGAGTTCTTTGAACTTACCCCGTTGATTTATATTTATTTCAGGATGAAGCTGATAGGAGAGTGCAGCTGCCAAACCCCACTCGTCGTAAAAGTTTTGATTGGTTATTTGTTTCTATGGTTTGGATATTTTGGTTAGAGGACATGTTTAGGATTGGAGTGGAAAATTGTATTCGTGGATTTTTGGTGTCCTTATGGACTTTTACTCGGATTTTATTCTGGATTGGATTTTGGTTGAGTATTCCTGCCCAGATGGTAGAAGGGGTAGGTTTAGTTATGATATTCTTTTATTTATATCATTTGATTGTTGGCCTGAGGCCTGATTTATTATCTGCGTGTGTGTTTGGATTCCGATCGTGTTGACTGATGTATAGTGGCCGTGTAGGCCTTGTATTTAAATTGGCATTGTCACCCGTACAGGGGAGATGCTGCCGGATTTTCGTCTAGCGGGGACTCCTTCGGGGCGTGACATCAATCCTAGGATATACACAGGTGTCCTTTAGCTGATCTAAATAGATCATCTATCCATGACGAAGGATATTCATTCTCAACTACTACATTCCAATCATCGATAATCGATGCATAGCCTCAAAGGTCCATCTCTTCTTAACAAAGAGTTTTAGATATTCTCAGGAAATTACTAGGACAGATAAATATCTCATCCAATACCTTTTATAATCGCAACTTATGTTCTTCCGATTTCTACAGTGTTTAGCAACACTAATACTAATAAAATTATCTCTTGGTATGAGGTCTCCAATATCGAAACTATTCCCGAAATCCCCCCCAATCGCATATTCCACTTGCCCATACCGTGGCAAGCCCGGGAGTTCATCCGAATACTATATCAGAATACTCTCATATTATACGCACATCCGAGAGGCATGTTATACCCTCATTTCAACAATTTAACTATCTGTAAGGATATGTCTATAGTAGAGATATGTCTAGAAAAGGCTAAGGGTATCCCTTGACTTCTTGGTTGTTGATCAACATCTCACTTGACGGTAGAGAAAAATCACCAACCCACAAATCTATAGGAACCCTTCTAATCCTATCTAAGGACATTCTAGACCTAGCTACCTATAACTACCAGTATCTCTCGATATATCCGCAATTAAAATAACCTAAAGTGATGCCCCCAAATGACCAATTCTTTGGTCTTCTATAACTCCTCTACTTGAGTAATCATGTAACTCGTCCAACTTCTGCTCTTGGAGGGAGGCTGAACTTAAGTAGCTGCAAAAGACTACCATGGAGGAACTGAAGTCAACTGCTGAAACTGAGGTACAAACTGAAACAACTGCAATGGAGATGGTAAACACTGATGTACGGGTAAAGGGTACACCACCGGCTGAAAAATACTGAATTGTAGCACGCTCCAACTCTACAAATAGTATAACTGCGTCTGAAGAATACAACATAGATATGACCATCGTCGTAAACTCTCTCCTCTGTACAAAGCATAAGCACACCTGGGAAGGTAACAGTTGTCGTTTGAACGTCTGAATCTTCTGAGATGTCTTCCATTGATACTGCTGAGTAAATTGCTTCTCCCGGCTGGAAGTATCAAAGAACTCTACTATGTCTGAGATAAGATCGTTGCTGATGTGATAATCTAATCTTCTGTGATGAACTCGGCTTTCGAGGTTGTGGATCATCCTCTCGAAAGCATCCTCTATAGTCTTCAACTGAGTCTTCAAAGTACATACTCTCCTCGTAGATACTGTCTGCTTATAGTAGAAGTAGATAAAATAATTCGTCGGATAATCTAACTCTGTGTGTCGTCGTGACCCACACTGCACGCACACACTCCCTTCAGAGTCTTTCTTTTGAGTTCGCTGATAAACATGAGAAGATGTTGACGATCTGTAATCGGTCTTCTATGTTCGAAAAACTCTCCAATAGTCGTTGTGGCCCATAACTTCAATCTTGCTCCCTTTTGTCCAACATTCGGGGACTTCTGATTCCAATAATTTGACTTGCAATATCTGCTTATCAAATTTTCAACTCTTAAACACTTGCTACTGAGTCATTTCTATACACAAGACTCGGTCTCAGGACTTTCGGTAGGATCTGGTAGGAGATCCAAACATCCTGATCAAGATGTCAACCGATAACCCGTTGGTGGCCAAAACCAACCCAATCACATTCTTGGGATATTAAATGGTCGTAACCTTCGCAAGTCTAACGACTCTGCATGGTACTTCCGTTACCAAACAATCACCCTACTTAATGCCCAAGAATTCCCTGACAATGAGTCAAAAAAACGACGCGGGAAAATACTCTCTTGCAACATCACTACACCGTGGCCAAGTGATGTGTGATTTCCCGAAGATTATTTCCTATCTCTTCCACCAAGTATCGGCTTGATCCCGATAATGGTATGCAACCAACTCCACTATCTTCGTATAACTCAAATGTACTATCAAAGTTATACAACCTAGAACGACCATCTCAGGGGTCAAAATCCCCATGAATATTATCCACTAATTTTCTACTATCTGCATCAGCAATAGTATACTCTCTTAGTCCATTACCCCTCAGGTAATAATCTGACAAGTATAATTAGTGAAAATCCTTAGGACTGTAATCTTTGATCTCCACAAGAGATGTGACTACCTAACCCCTACTTTTTGACTCGGTATCAGTCGACTCTCAAAGGTAATTACCTTTTTGATAGTAGGTACAAGTCTAATAATCTCAACATGTCGTTCCCGTGGTCAACTCAAACCATGGTTACGAAAAGTGACTACTACACTACAAGTCATTCTCTGTTTATAAGCAACTAAATGCATAACCAAAAGAAGGATATGTGAAAACAGTTAACATACCTTAACCTTGTAGCTCGGAGATGTCCGCAATAGCCAGATCCCAGAACTCACAAAACCAAAACTGAGTAAAGCAAAACTCGATGTCCGAACGAAATAAAATCCGAAAATGGACTTCGCAACCTAGGGCTCTGATACTAATAAAATTGTCACGCCCCAAGAGTATGCCGTGCCAAAAAGCAAACGGACATCATCTCCCCTGTACGTGGCAACATATCTGGTTAATACAAGATCTACAAGTATACATGTGAAGATCTACAGGTATACAACATGAGACCAATAGACATACAGTCCTATCCATATCTAATAATAAGTAACCATAGTATAGTCATACTCAATGCATATACTAAACTGATCAACTGAACATGAAGTAATGTACCAACATACCTGACGGTCTGCAACACCATAAGATATATCATCCTGAACAGATATACAATAACATAACCCATATAATGTACAAAGTCAATCCCATGCCTGACCAACACTTAGATATATGAACAGTATATAATCACATGTAATACCTCCTGGTCCATACCACACTATGACATGACGCTAACCAAATGCATACAATAGTCTAGACCAACACATATATCATGCTCAACACACAGCAGTATATAATATGCAAATGACATGTATCATGATGTACAAACATATACAGCAATCATAGCTTAATCAAATGCAGCATCTCACTGGTATATGTAAAACGTATATCAAATACATGCATACATATATATCAGCAATGCATATGCATGGCCATGTCTGCGGACCCGTCCAATCACGACCCCAGTATGGCCCGGGTGGCATGGCATGATGACTAGCCCGACTCCAGCTACCACTACTCTCGAGTGGCCAAGTTGGGTAGTATGAATGAGTAACATATAAACGTAAAAAGCTAACTACTCCATGGGGGTCCCTGCTACTGGCCGCTCCGTCACTACCCATGAGTAGACGAGCTTCACACACAGGACAACTGCACGTCACACAACCACCGTCTATAGTGGGTGAGTGCTAACACCACTCTGCACAGTGGACAGGTGTGCATCTCCAGCTACCACCGTCTATAGTGGTCGAGCGTGGCACATCCAATGCTCTGCCCTCAACCCTGCTACCACTATGTCATGCCCCGAGGGAGTCCCCGCCAGACAAAAATCTGGCAACATCTCCCCTGTATGGGTGACAATACCCATTTTCATACAAGGCCTACACGGCCACTATACATCGGTCAACACGACCGGAATATACCACAACACACTATACATAATATGCGGCCTCAGGCCATCAACTAAAATAAATAAAAGATCTAAAATATCGAGACCTACCCCTTCTGCCATCTGAGCAGGAACATACAACCAAACCAATCGAATAGTCCATAAGGACACAACAAATATCTCCAAACCTCCACAAGTACATAACCAAAACAAACACAAGTCCTACACACTTCATCTAGTTAAAAACCAAAACCATAAGACTAATAAAACTTATCCATTTCGACGAGGAGGGATTGACAGCTGGACTCTCCTGGCAGTTTCAACCTGAAACAGATGTAAAGCAATGGGGTAAGTTTAAAGAACTCATCAGATATAGTCGATATGCAAAGTAAGGTATAGCTAACAATACTAATCATTCTAGTACAGTCTCACATATAAGGTATGCAAGAAAGAAATACAAAAGGACTGTACTTACCTGAATCTCCTACTCTGATATAGAAGCATGTGCCATACTAGAAGAAGTAAAGTCATCAGATCATATACAAACATGTATCCTGTATGCATGACAATCATATGCAACATCCAAGGTATCAATAAAAATGTAGCAAACACAATACAAATGCTATCCATGCAAAATGCATGTCGTGCAAATGACATGGTCACCCCTGACGCCAGTCAACCGCCTCACATGCGATGGTGAAGCCGAGTGGGTAGGGCTATGACAACTGTGCACTCTGCCATCACTGCTCCTGAGTGACCGAGTGGACAGGATGCTGTCGGAGTACACCTATCCTCCTGCCCCAAACAGAGTGGGGGAGCTAAGCTCTCATCTCCCGGTGTCATAGACCAGAGGAGGGATCCCTGACCGCTACCACGCTGCCTCATCGCTACCCATGAGCGGACCAGCGGAGCCTGACAGAGCAACTGTACACACCCTCCTGATGTACCACTAACCCATGAGTGGCAGTGTGTGCATGCCATGTAACTGGCTGCGGGCTAAACTATAAAGAAACCCTGTCCAGCCAGCATGCAATCATGCAAGATGGTGCATGATACTAAAACATATAAATCTAACTAAAATGCATAATCGAATAATATGCACAACCAATAAGTACATTGTAACGCCCATAAAATTTCTAGCAATTTTACAAGAATTTTTGGTTGATTATGATGGGCCTTATGTGGGCTCTTTCAAAAATAAAAGAAAATGATCCAAAAAGGATGCAAAGCCTAGGAATTGAACCCCAAACCTCTAGAGATAGCCAAGCCCTATAGATGCATCCAATAACCAGAAGCCCAGCAGGGTTGTACTATTAGAGGAATATGTGAAATTATAGTTAGGGTTAAGGGAGACTAATGGACTCTTCAAGTGAATAAATAGGGGGAATGAGGAGACATGACTGATCAAATTGCTTTTCTCTCCTCTCATCTTCTTCCTCACCGAACCCTAAAGCTCCCCCCTTTTCATCCTTTGTCCGAAACTCATCCAAGCAAGAAGAAGGCTAGGTTTGGCTTCCCTTAGGTCATCTTCCAACTAAAAGCAAAGCGAAGGATGTAAGCATCCCCTCACCTGCATACAAGTAGCTTTTCGATTGAAGTTGTTATGTCAAACTCTCCATGAACCATTCGGCCAAGTCCTTTACTTGAGTTTTCAATGAAGTTCTATGTCATACCTTGTATGTATATGATGATGTTAGGATGCTAGATGGATTAGGTTAAGAGTTTAACCCTAAAAGCCCCAAGGGACCATTCGGCCAAGACCACAACTAGGGCTTACCATGAAGATCCATGCTAAATCTTGTATTAATATGATGATGATAGGATGCTAGATGGATTAGGTTAAGAGTTTAACCCTAAAAGCCCCAAGGGACCATTCGTCCAAGGCCCCTAATGTGATCTTTATGCCATTCTTTAAGTGAGTTCATGATAACTGGTGATGTTAAATGATGCTAGATGAAGATAACATGCTCTAGGTTAGGTTAACATGTGTTTTATGCTTTAAGTGAGTTCATGATAACTTGTGATGTTAAATGATGCTAGATGAAGATAACATGCTCTAGGTTAGGTTAACATGTGTTTTATGCTTTATGTGAGTTCATGATAACTTGTGATGTTAAATGATGCTAGATGAAGATAACATGCTCTAGGTTAGGTTTGAAATGAGTCCATGCCATGTTTGATGTTAGAAGAAGATAAAATGTCCCATGCCATGCTTTATATGTTAAAGAATTAACATGTGTTTTAGTTAGACTATACATATATATAAGTTGTTTGGTGTTTAAAATTTTGATAGAGCTCCATGCAGTTTAGGTCACCCCATGTATACTTGCTCATGATGCTTATGCCTTATGTCATGCCCTATATGTGTGTGATATTTATGATATGTTTATGAAGTGAAAGATGATATGTTTATGAAATGAAATATGATATGTGTTTATGAAATGCAATATGATATGGTTATGAAATGAAATATGATATGTTTATGAAGTGAAATATGATATGTTTATGAAATGGAATATAATGTGTTTATGAAATGAAATATGATATGGTTATGAAATAAAATATGATATGTTTATGAAGTGAATATGATCTGTTTATGAAATGAAATATGATATGTTAATGAGATGAAATATGATATGTTTATGAAATGAAATATGATATGTTATGATAAGAAGCATGTATGTATTTTACCTTCATGCAGGACCCTAACAAGGTCCAAAGGGATGGGCTCCTAAGTTGCCCTAGGCCGACGGACTAAGATCGGGCCTAGGATGGGCTTCTATGTTATGATTGCCCCTAGATCGACGGACTAAGATCGGGCCTAGTACGGGATGGGCTCCCAGATGCCCTAGGCCGACGGACTAAGATCGAACCTAGGATGGGCTTCTATGTTATGACGATGGCCCCTAGGTCGACGGACTAAGATCGGGCCTAGTAACCTAGTAGGTTCGAGACTTGCTACCCCGGGTCTATATAGGGATGCGCGCTATGATGATGATGATGTGGTACAATGCCGAGCCCAATATGTTGAGAGTTATGTTCAAATACCTATGATATATGTTTTCAAAGAGCATCCTGCATATACCTTTATGTTATGATTGCTTATGATATATATGTTACATGGTATGTTTGCTTATGTCATATATGTACATGATATGTTGCTTATGTTATATGTGTTGCATGTTATGTTTGCTTATATTACATATGTTACATGATATGGTTGTTTATGATATATATGTTACATGTTATGTTTGCTTATGTCATATATGTACATGATATGTTGCTTATGTTATATGTGTTGCATGTTATGTTTGCTTATGTTACATATGCTACATGTTATGTTTGCTTATGTCATATATGTTACATGTTATGTTTGCTTATATGTTATGAATGTTTACATGCTATGCTTAATGTCGATGTATGTGTTTTTGTGAGTAGGACAGGATCTTGCTAAGCTTATGTGCTTATAGTTTATGTTCCCTTGTACTGCAGATAAAGGTAAAGGGTGGATAAACTAAAGGGAGCAGCAGGAGGGGCAAGGTGTGTGTGGCAGTGGCATGGTGGAAGAGATCTGTCATGTCCCTTATGCATGTTTTCCTTAAGATGATTTGTTTATGGACTTGAATTAAGCACTAAGTACTTATGAAATAACGATGCATGCTCTATGTTAAGAAGAAGTACCTACGAAATGACGATGCATGTTTATGTTTAAAAGAAAAAAAAATATGTCTAAAGTCTTCCGCTGTAAGTAGTACGATGTATGTATGTACGATCGCGTCGTGCCGCCCCTCCGGACCCTAGGAAAAGGGCGGGCATGACATACATATCCATGATCCGAGTAAAATAGGGAAAGTATAACCATAACCGATCAAATGCATGTATCAAGTAGGCACAAAAACATACTAGGCATATAAACATGAAAACTATTGTAAGCTATCCTAACTAGCATATCAACATGACTATATCTAGGAGATAAGTCAAATTGCCCGCCTGATAAAATGCCCACAAAATATGAAATTAAACCGTCACGACCGCGGACCTGCCTCGTGACCAAAACCTGCATACAACATAACTATTGTTAAGCACAAAAATGCAATCCACCGTCAAATTGAATCTAAAGCCGATTTCGTACATAAACCAATTAACTTAAATGCTTAATAAAATCTCAATCAACTAGATTGATCTAGTTATCCCATTAACCTAATCAATCAACCATTTTAATCCCTATCAATCATTCACCACTCATGCACAACCTTCACCAAAACGACCACATTGTCGTATACAAAACCTGATAAAAACACATAGCTCAACCCAAATCTTACCTCAAACTCGATCCAACCCTTCGATCCCACAAATTAGCACTCACGGTCCATTTACAGCCATTAACAACCCATAATTACACCGATTTAGGGTTCTAACCAACCCTTAATGGAACACTCACTTCATTAGTCCTTCCTCACTCACACACAATCGAGCAAAACACCTAAACAGAGAAGCTCAACCACATTCGACAGCCATCCAAAATCTCACAGCAGCCATCCCACTCCACAAAACACGCACAGTCAATCAAGATAACCAACAACAACATAGAAAAGAAAGTAGATCAACTTACCATCCATAGAAATTCCCACAAAAACAATTTCCCCCAAATCTCCTGTTCGTCGGAAGGCTAGAACTCTGTTGCCTCCTCCAACCTAGCAAGATTTGTGGTAGCAGCATCGTTTCCCTCGCTCGAGCAAGGAGGCAAAAGAGAGCGCCGTCGGGGCACTACGTGATGTCGTCGGCGGTGTGGTGGAGTCGAGCGGAGGAAATGGATTCAAGGTCTTCTCGACGTCCATCAAGAGGTCATGAGGATAGGGGTCGACGATGCTGGTCGGAGATTTTGGGTGCACGATAGTGGCAGCGCATGGGGAAAAGATGGCGGCGGATCGAAAACCAGAGAGCAGGGCGGCAGCAGTCCGAGCTCGCCACGGAGGAAGGAAAAGAGAGGTGACGCCGCTGTCACCTACGACGACAAGGACTGGCACTAGGAAATGCGGCAACAACGAGTTGGGTGTGGTTGGCGTTGCTTGTGCGAAACGTCGACGAGGGGCAGGCGAGGTGTTGTGGTTGTGGACGCGAGGAAAGGGAAGTACGGCGGCGACAGTGCTCGCGATCGAGAGAGAAGACGCGAGAAGGAAACCTCAAGGAAGAGGGCGTCGGGTGTGGAGGGGAAAGAAAAATCGGGAAAATAGAAAAACCTAGGTTTTCTATTTAAAACCTTAGGTCAGATAATCCAAACAGGCCTTTTAAAAGTCTGTTTTTCTTATCACCGTAACTACTATGTATAAGCCCCGTTTAAATCCAGAAAAATTCCTAAAAATTCCAAAAAATTTCCAGGATTATTTTCTTAATTCTTTGGCTATTTAATTTAATATTTTAAATTTCAGTATTTAACATTCTCCCCCACTAATAAAAATTTGGTCCCCAAATTTCCTGCTCATGTACGAGTACGAGATGTCACAACAACCATCTCAAATATCTAGAGACAAGTCACACACCTCAAGTGACTAAGTAGGGTATTGAACTCTGATCTTTTCCTCAAGCTCCCAAGTAGCCTCCTCATCTATGAGGTGACTCTACCCGACCTTGACAAATCGCACAATCTTATTCTGCAATTATCGTTCCTGGTGATCCAAAATTCGTGTCGGAACCTCTGCGTAAGTAGCATCAGGTTGAATGGAACCTGACACATCTGAATAGAATATGTGTAGAGTCTGGCATATACTTCCTCAGCATGGACACATGAAACACATCATGGATACCAGCCAAAGACAGTGGTAGTGCTCGTCGGTAAGCGACTGCTCTGATCCTCTCAAAAATCTTGAAAGGCCCAATGTACCTTGGAGCTAACTTACCACGGAGGTCAAATCTCTTCACCCCGTTCATGGGTGAGACTCGCAGGAATACCTGGTCACCAATAGAGAACTCCCGAGGTCTCCTTCTCTGATCTGCATAACTCTTCTGACGATCATGCGTCTCGGCCATCCTTTGTCTGATAGTACGGACCAACCCTACCTCATACTGAGCTCTATGGGTCCTGTGAGGACCTGTGCGCCCGCTAGAGGGGGGTGAATAACGTCGTGTTTGTCCGATGATGGAATTTGATCGCGTTCGCTTGCCTATGATTGTTAGTACGCAGTGGAATATAGAAATGACACAACAAACACAATAACAAGCATACAAACACAAGGATATAACATGGTTCGGAACCGAACGGTTCCTACTCCACGAATCGAGCTCTAACGAGCTCTAGCGACGCCAATGCAATCACTAATCAATAAACTCCTTCTCGACAACAAGTCGGAGGCGGAGAAACCTCGTACAAACGTTTACAACAATAAACGAAAGAAATACAAGCAAATACAAAGGAAATGTAAAGAATACTTTACAAAACTAGGGTTTGAGCGCTTTGCTTGTTGGTTGCTTGGATGAGGTTGAAGGGCCCTGAAATGCACCTGCAAATCACCTTCAAATCGCCTCAAGAAAGCTCCCCAAGAATTAATGCCGAAATCCTCCACGAGCTCCTCTTTTTAACCTGCATCGGGTTGGATTTCCGCCTATCAGTCGACTGCCATAAGTCACCAGTCGACTGATGCTACTGTTGTCGTGAGACAACGGCTTGATCCACGCTGGAAAAACTCCAACGGATCTCTTGGTAGTCGACTGCCAACATTGCGATCAGCCGGTACCAGCCGAGTCGATCGGCTCCACGGAGCGCCTCGGTGCTCGACACTCACCGTGGCGATCGCCGTCCCTTCGATCGACTCCCATCGACATCAGTCGACTGCTCCAATGAGCAGTCGACTGCCAAAGCAATTCCAGCTCTTAAACGGCAGTCGAACTCAAGTCGACTCACGGCAGTCGAACCAGCCATAATGTCAGTCGACTGACAACCTCAAAAATGAGGTTTTAACCCAAGTATGATGCCCCCATACTTGCTAGATCACCCTTAGCCTAGACCTAAGCCTTCTAGCCACCTCCATCAGCCTCACGCCTCTCCAATCCCTCCAAGTCATCTATGACTTGTTCATCCATCACGCTAGCCTCCAAGTGCTTCCCTCGGCTATGTCATGCTAACGGTGTCTACACCGCCAATGCACATTGGACTTACGCCGTCAAGACTCCGCTTGGACTTTACGCTGCCAACCATTGGACTTATGCTGCCAAGACTTCACCCTTGGACTTTACGCCGCCAATATCAATCCCCTTGGACTTCTCAAATGCCAAGACTCAAGCTTGAACTTTCCCTTGCCAACCCATGTTGGACTTTCCATGCCAAGACCATGCTTGGACTTTTCCTTGCCAACCAATGTTGGACTTTCTATGCCAAGACCATGCTTGGACTTTCCCTTGCCAACCCATGTTGGACTTTACATGCCAAGTGCTCAAGACTTGAACTTTCCCTTGCCAACCCATGTTGGACTTTACATGCCAAGTACTCAAGACTTGGACTTTCCCAAATGCCAAGTGTCCCACTTGGACTTTCCATGCCAAATACCCATGACTTGGACTTTACCTTGCCAAGACCCATGCTTGGACTTTCCCTTAATCACATGGTCAACTCTAGTCAACCATCAAAGTCTCCCTCAAGTCAAACTCGAGTCCGGTCAAACATGACCCGGGTCGATTACTCCAACAATCTCCCCAACATATTAACCGACATCAATGTCCAACATCAATGTCAAACCACTTTGTCAAACATCAAAACATCACTCGAGTCAAACTCGAGTCTGGTCAATCGTGACCTGGGTCGATTGCACCAACAATCTCCCCCTTTTTGATGTTTGACAAAATAAACTTTGAGTTAAGCCCCTAACTCAAATTCCCTTACCAATTTTCCAAATTGGTAATTTAACCTTCTCCCCCTTTTTGACATACATCAAAAAGGTTCTTACTCCAAGGAGGTCAATGTCTCATGTCCCAATGAGATCTTACAATCTCCCCCTTGATCCAAATATACCTAGGATGCCTACACTCTTCCTAGTGATAAATCTCATATCACTCAAGAGAGGCAATCCTATACTCTCTCCCAATTTCCAAATTGGGTTTCTCAAAATCCCATTAATTTTCCAAATTGATGATACTCTCCCAATACCTTCTCCCCCTTCAAGAAGAGAAACACATCCATCATCCCAAGATGGATAACTCCCCCTAAAGGCTTGCTCCCCCTTGACCATTGCACCAACAATGTCCTTGGGAAGTCCCTAAGCCAATAGAAACTCTAAACCATCAAAATTAAGGTTAAAAGTTCAAACTTGAACTTTCCACACCCTAAATTTGATACTTTGACCTAACACTTCTCCTAATCCATATCTAATGGATTTTCACCCTTTATAATGCTTCCCAAAGCATATCCTAGGGTTAGGAGTGGTTAGGGACCTTTACCATAGCTGAAAATGGGCTAAACAAACCTTGTTAATCTGAAATCAAACCTGGCAGTCAACTCCTACTTGATGTCAGTCATTGCCACTCACATCGATCATTGCCACCCGAGTTTTGAAAATCCATAAGTAATTCTATGTATTTTGAAAATTCGTGAAACTTCATACGTACATTACTTATAAGAAATACAATAGGTGAAAAATATTTGAAAATTATTTTACCCATAAAATAGTGAGTTTGATACAAAACTCAAAACCATTGAAATTTTCAATATTTTGGCCATATTTTGTATCAACTCTATCAATGATGATTGCTATCAAAAGATAGGCTTCACCAAGGTTTTCTAAAATGATTTTAAAATGTTTTCAAAAACCTTATTTTGGATCATATTCCTTGGGCTCTATGTACATAACTTGTACACATGCTTTCCTAATGATCCACAACTAATATAAGATGAGTTTTGGTTCAACTAGATGCAAAGACTATGCACCTTGAACTTAACTCATATCCTAGCATCTCACATGTATCTAGGGTGTATAAATACTCATACATGTCAATTGGATGTGAGATGTGGGTTTTGTTCTCCCTAATCTAGGGTTTCATACATTCTCTAAGGCAACCCTACTTGATTCCCTTATAAATGGGACTCCAAGTCATGTCATAGTCCTTAAATCAATTTTCAATCAAGTTAATGCATGAATGTATGATCATGGCATAAATAATAGCATTATTAAAACATGGCCAATGATCATGATGTCATGGCATATGATAAAATCTAAAAACACATGACATTTAAAACCTTAATCCCAAAACATGAACATGACATATAAAATGATTAAATGTAAGCATGATGTCATGGCATGGCATATGACAAATCAAAGCATGGCAAATAAGATATCAAGGTATATAATACCTAAATTTTAATATTAGTTGCCACTTCATATAATTAATTATATTTTTCCATATTTCTACTTTTCTCCCAAATGTGCCAAAAACCCAAAATGACACATTAAAACCTCTAAACCTAAATTGTGTCAATTTGATCAATTTATCAAACTTCTTAAAAATGATATTGGCACATCCTAAAATCTTTTAGGATTAAAGCTCAAATGTATTTCCAAGGTAACCATAACCTTGAAAATATCCTAAAGTGCCACCTTTATCAAGGTTGAGTTAACTACCCATCCAATCAAGGTTGGCACACCCTAAACCCATCTAGCGTGAATCAATCACGCTCTTAGGAACCCAAAACCGATTTGAGCTCCTAGGGTTAATTAGGTATTCCTTAGGGATAACCTCCCTAGATACCTTCCTAATGACCCTCCTAGGCTTGTTAGCCTTGGTCATTTGGGTCATACCTAGGTTGACTCTAGGGGTAACTCCCCTTGCAACCTTCTTAGTGGCGACCCTAGGTTTCCTAGAAACCCTAGCCACTAGGCACACCCTTTGGTCAACTCTAGAGATGACTTCCCTATTGACCTTGGTCTTCCTAGACCTAGTTTGTGTTCCATAATCAAATGGAACACTATGGTAAGCCACCTTAGGCTTAGGTTTGTGACCCAAACCTTGTTTGCCCTTGGTTGACTTTTGACTCTTAGGTCCTAAGTGTTGACTTTGAGATTTGGACCTAGACTTTTGATCATTTGACCCTTTAAATTGGTTTTGTATGTTCCTAAGGGTCTTCTCAAGTTTTTCAAGCCTTGACCTCAAGGCTTGGTTCTCAATCTCTAATTGCCCAATTTTAGAGTTTTGATTTAAATCATGGGCATAGGACTTCCTAGGCATATGCCTAGTCCATTTTGGGTTTAGACCTAGATGTTCTCCTATTTTCTTGATTGATTCCCTAGGTAAAATATTTTTAGGGACATTAGTCCCAAATTTCTCCTTACTCCTAAGGTTAACATTTTTAGCTCCTAAGCACATATATCTATTATTCCTAGCATGCTTTTCATGAACGATTGCAAGATTACTTAAGTTATTTCTAGCATGCTTTTGCTTGTAAATTGACGAAGGAGCAAAATTAGAAGTTACTCTAGGGTTTGCCTTAGCTCCCCCTACATATGATGCTCCATTTTGAGTCTTCTTGTCCCCCTTCTTGCATTGACTCCGGAAATGTCCCGGTTGTCGACACTTGAAGCAAATGACTTGTTCTTTGCTCTTTTGCGTTGAGGGACCGGCATCCTTGACCTTTGGAGCCGGTGGAGCTTTCCTAATCTTCTTTGGGCACTTGCTCTTATAGTGCCCGGTTTCCCTACACTCAAAACATATTATATGCATTTTATTATTAACACATATGTTTGAGTTACCTAGGTTAATGGAGACCGGAATTGGACTTTGGGCTTCTTCATCTTGACCGGATGTCGAAGCTCCTTCTTGATGTTCCGATGTGGAGGTTCTCTCCTCCCCCTCAATCCTTGAGGTGGATGCATCTTCCACTTCCTCCACCGATCCGGAAGTTGACTCCCTATCAACCTCCGAATCCTCAAGCTCTTTAGATGATGATGTACTTGCTTGAGCTTGAGAGGGTGAGCACTCCTCTTCTTCTTCTTCTTCTTGGATTGATGATGGATTTTCATGAAGCTTTGCCACTTGGCTCCACAACTCCTTAGCATCCATATAGTCCCCTACCATACACACAATCTCATTAGGGACCAAATCAAGAATAAATTTTACTACCTTCATGTTTTTCTCGAAGGCTTGGAGTTGATCTTCACTCCACTTCTTCTTCTTGAGGAACCCTCCCTTTGGTCCTATTGGATAGCTATATCCCTCCATTAAAATGAACCATTCTTCAAAGTCCCTCATCATTAAGAAATCTTCAATCCTTGCCTTCCATTGTCTAAAACCTTCTTGTCCATAGAAGGTATACGAGATAGGTGTGTTGATATCCCATCCCAATTGTCCTTGGACTTCCATCTTTCCCTCTAGCGTCTTGACTCCGGGTTGTTAATCCGTAGAAGAGCCCCGTGCTCTGATACCAATTGTGAGGACCTATGCGCCCACTAGAGGGGGGTTGAATAGCGTCGTGTTCGTCCGATGATGATGGAATTTGATCACGTTCGCTTGCCTATGATTGTTAGTACGCAGCGGAATATAGAAATGACACAACAAACACAATAACAAGCATACAAACACAAGGATATAACGTGGTTCGGAATCGAACGGTTCCTACTCCACGGATCGAGCTCTAACGAGCTCTAGCGACGCTAATACAATCACTAATCAATAAACTCCTTCTCGACAACAAGTCGGAGGCGGAGAAACCTCGTACAAACGTTTACAACAATAAACGAAAGAAATACAAGAAAATACAAACGAAATGTAAAGAACACTTTACAAAACTAGGGTTTGAGTGCTTTGCTTGTTGGTTGCTTGGATGAGGTTGAAGGGCTCTGAAATGCACCTGCAAATTGCCTTCAAATCGCCTCAAGAAAGCTCCCCAAGAACTGATGCCGAAATCCTCCACGAGCTCCTCTTTTTAACCTGCATCGGGCTAGATTTCTGCCTATCAGTCGACTGTCATAAGTCACCAGTCGACTGATGCCACTGTTGTCATGAGACAACGGTTCGATCCACGCTGGAAAAACTCCAATTGATCTCTTGGCGATCGATTGCGCCGTAGCCGACCGCGGCTGCTACGGGCGTTTCTTGACACTCAACCGCGATCATTGCTCCAATTTACGATCATTGCCAAAGCAATTCCAGCTCTTAAACGGCAGTCGAACTCATGTCGACTCACGGCAGTCGAACCGGCCATAATGTCAGTCAACTGACAACCTCGAAAATGAGGTTTTAACCCAAGTATGGTGCCCCCATACTTGCTAGACAACCCTTAGCCTAGACCTAAGCCTTCTAGCCACCTCCATCAGCCTCACGCCTCTCCGATCCCTCCAAGTCATCTATGACTTATTCATCCATCGTGTTATCCTCCAGATGCTTCCCTCGGCTATATCATGCTAACGGTATCTACACCGCCAAGGCACATTGGATTTACGCCGCCAAGACTCCGCTTGGAATTTACGCCGCCAACCATTGGACTTATGCTGCCAAGACTTCACCCTTGGACTTTACGCCGCCAATATCAATCCCCTTGGACTTCTCAAATGTCAAGACTCAAGCTTGGACTTTCCCTTGCCAGGACTTTCCATGCCAAGACCATGCTTGGAATTTTCCTTGCCAACCAATGTTGGACTTTCCATGCCAAGACCATGCTTGGACTTTCCCTTGCCAACCCATGTTGGACTTTACATGCCAAGTGCTCAAGACTTGGACTTTCCCTTGCCAACCCATGTTGGAATTTACATGCCAAGTACTCAAGACTTGGACTTTCCCAAATGCCAAGTGTCCCACTTGGACTTTCCATGCCAAATACCCATGACTTGGACTTTACCTTGCCAAGACCCATGCTTGGACTTTCCCTTAATCACATGGTCAACTCTAGTCAACCATCAAAGTCTCCCTCGAGTCAAACTCGAGTCCGGTCAAACATGACCCGGGTCGATTGCTCCAACAATCTTCCCAACATATTAACCGACATCAATGTCAAACCACTTTGTCAAACATCCTATGTCAAACATCAAAACATCACTCGAGTCAAACTCGAGTCTGGTCAATCGTGACCTAGGCCGATTGCACCAACAGGTCCTAGCAACTGGTCCTCCCAGTTGCCCCCGAAATCCATAACACAGGATCTCAGCAAGTCCTCTAGTGTCTAAATGGCCTGCTCAGACTGTCCATCTATCTGTGGATGGAATGCAGTACTAAAATGAAGCTGCGTGCCTAAGGCCTGCTGCAGACTCTACCAGAACCGAGATGTGAATCGGGGATCTCTATCTGATATAATGCTCAAAGGAACACCATGCAATATGATGATATCCCGACAATATAACTCTATCAAACGATCCAAAGAGTCAGTCTTCCAAATCCCTAAGAAGTGCGCGAATTTGGTTAGTCGGTCCATGACTACCCAAATCGCGTCATGGCTTTGACGTGTCCTAGGCAAACCTACCACAAGATCTATAATAATATGCTTCTACTTCCATTCCGGAATCGGAATTTCCTGAAGCATCTCTTCCTTAAACTAATGCAACTCCGGAAACCACTATCCTCCTCGGAGTCAGAGACGGGGAATTATCTTTTCACAAGAGAAGTCCATCTACTGTACAAAATCCACTCCCCCACACACCCTGTATGTGCATGGGAGGATATCACGACCAAACTTCCTTGTTACAACCGTTTGTGTTCCAGCTACTCTATAGTAGCTATCCAGTAGCTAGCCTAAAACCCCATGAGTATTTCTGCTCCTCACCTCTACAAAACAACATAATCACTGCTAAGTCCACGTCATATATATGATGGCTTATCTCGCAGTTCTTTAACTGCCATAAGCTTAGGATACGTCTTATTCTATAACATCGGAATCACTTCGATCTCCGAAATGATACATCCATGTACACTACCCTTCCATCCAAACCAGAATGATTAATCAACATTGACGTAAAGGTCAACCATCGTCTAAACCCTGAAACTAGTTTCACAAGCTTCAGACCAAGTAAATTCCATCACCTTCCTGATCCATCCAGTCAGCGATGTAGTACCACTTGAGCATCCTATCCATATCTATAATAATAATCAAATCAATACCAAGAAAACTACCATCAACAGTGACCGAGTGCGCAACTCCAACTACCACCCTCAATAGTGGCCAAGTTACGCAATCCAACGACCACAACTGAGCCAATCGTGTCCAGAATACACAACTTCCCAAATCCCTGGATGACTAAGTCGTCAATAAGTCTAATAAGATAATCATAAGCTCATACAATTCATACCAAGTATGAAATTGTCTTCGCTACACACCTGTATTCTCTTTACTCTAGGCTGATGATATAACAATCATCACAATGACAATGATAATTGTATGACACTATGTCACTACAATATCAACAAGCCAGTCATAAATCAATCCTAGAGTATACACAGGTGTCCTATAGCTGATCTAAATAGATCCTCTATCCACTATGAAGGATATTCATTTCCTTCCACAACTACCGCATTCTATCATCGATAATCGATGCATAATCTCAAAGGTTCATCTCTCTTTTAACAAAGAGTTTCGGATCTTCTCTAAAAGAAATATTGGGAGAGTGAAATATCCCATCCAACATCTCCTATAATAAGGTAAAATGATATTTCATCATCTTAACCAATGTAGGTATACACGTCTTATCCAAAACCAAATCACTAATAGTAGGGACTGATATTTTCTGAGGGTTTACTCCTTGTCCTCCTAATGGGTGGCTAGCGGGCCTAACCCTAGCCTCCTATTTCAACATCAGTCGGCACCTCTAAAGAGTCTGTACTTCTGAAATCATCGTTAGGTTCCGCAAGGTCACTACGTCCTCGACCTCGTCCACGACCATGAGTAGGGGCAATTTCACTAAGTCAATACTTTTACTAACCACTAAAGTACAGTAACCACTAAAGACAATACTTTTCCTATAGCTTAGAGATATCCTTCAGCTTGCCTGATCCCAAAACACGAGAACTCCCAAAAATTCAAGGAAAAGAAAATCCTCGAAACACAAAACCCTCAAATCGAAACCGCAAACCAATAAAATTGTCACGTCCTGGGGGCATATCCGTCATCCAAATGACGGAGGAGCCCCTTAGTGATAATATTCAGAAATACATGGACCAGATCTGACAAAAAAAACCCTAAAATAATAATAGAAATACAAGTATTTTAATAACGGCATGCATGCACGACTAAACATATATTAATTAAAGTAAAATAGTTTTATGACACCAAATCAAACTGCGACAAAATCCAAAGTGCATAACAAAATGCAATACCGATAAAGTAAATAAAGCGGCATCCCGACTATGCAGGGAGACAAGCACGACAAGGAACTTTCTGAGCGACACAAAGGTAGGTCAACAGGACACGTCCCCCATCAGTTAACCTAAAGGATAAGTGAGGAGGAGGTAAGTACAACCACTCAGTGGATGGATAGACAATAGTGCATACTCATAATGCACACAATGGAAGTCACAGGGAACAAGCTAGTGTAACCCAACCCTCAGAGTATCAATATCAGTCTACTACTATCCTGGTCGGCGGTATAACAAATATACCCGTAACATACACAACCACTACAATCTACAAGCAATGCACATCCAGATACCACGACAAAGCCTCGTGGCTCTCAAGGTAATACAAAGGGAACTATCTATGAGCTACCGCAAACGGAACTCGTGGGTCAACAATCAATATACTAAGCACTGTCTACGCGCAACTACATGCTACCACAAATGAAAATCGTGGGTAGACAGGCAGTAGAAAGACTCAGTGTCTGTGACAACGACATGCTACCACGAATGTGTCTCATGGGTAGACTGCGTATATAGATATCTAGTTATTGACTGCTCACAACCACATGCTACCTCTAACGGGTTGCGGGGGCAGTCGATTATTCTAGGTTGTTAAGCCTAGGGTTATCCAATACATCCAGCATAGAATGACTATCAACGTCGACAAAGATCATCAATCTACTATTAAACCCATTGAGGCGGTCAAGCTAGGGTTTCAACCCCTCTAATACGAACTGTTTACCAAAGTCGGTAAAGATCATCGACTTATAAATAAATAAGTCAAGATGGTTAAGTCTAGGGTTCCAACCCTTCTAACATGATCGGTTATCAAAGTCGATAAAAATCACAAGTCCACTAACAAACACGTCGAGACTATTGATCATAGGGTTTCGCCCCAGCCAACCAGAATCGCCTATCAAGGCCAATAAGGACAACCCCTCTACTAACAAACACGACAAGAGGGTTAAGCTTAAATTATACCATTCTACCAGTTCAATCATGCATGCTACAACATACTACCACGAACAGATCTCGTGGGTACTTAACCTATAAAGTAGCTATCTAGCTACAGGCGTCATACGAATCCGATTATCACCAACTCTGAATGAATAACGCAAGAATATAACCTTACAGTAGGTCATCTCAACCATGATTGGGAGGCATGATTGACTACAATATACAAAGCATCTATAGGGAAACCCTACTGTAAACTTTTTCTCAACCACGAATGGGTGATATAGTTGGCAGCCGATAGATATGCACAACGTTATATACTCTCTAAGGATTAATCGCATCCTAATCATACGAACTCTACTGGTCTGATCACCATATCACTGAAATAGTAAATGGATAAACATATACCAATATGCACATCCGGATTATTACGCCTAGGGTTCCAACACCTAGGGTTCTACTAATGTTGTTTCATTCCCGAGATCCGCTCCTACAGAATAACCTCATCTAAGTTATTCTATCTCTACTAGTCTTAATCATGGTATCCACTGCAAAAACACATAACCATATAAATATATAACACGCTATCTAATAAACAACAGCATGGTCATACTAATGGAAATCAATGGCTAAAATAAATTAGGGTATAACTAAAGGGTCATGCCAGAACAAAGTCAAGGCAATACTAAATAAAGCATCAGTTGCCTATATATACCCTAAACTACGTAAGCAATGTAATCATGTCATCATGCACTAGGATCTAGAGAGTTCAAGAACCTATATGTATACCTTCTACGAATTTATCCATCTTAGTCATATTATTCAACTAGTCCACTCCTAATACTAGTCCAATCCTAATACTAGTCCAAAAATTAAGAAGTATATATCTACCAATGATATCTAATCATTTATATCACAATGATAACTAGTTACGTATAGCAGTAATAGCAGTTCATAACCATATGCTAACGATAAACCAGCAACTTAAAAATCTAATAGTCTAACAGATATAAGGTTAAAACAATACTAGACAAAATATGATACCACCTAAGTAAACCGCATAACCAATACAAATATGCACTAAATCTAGAAAATTTTCTAGAATTTATTTACTTGTTAGCCGTCTGGAGATGTCCTGTCGCCGCCAAATCCCCCAAATTGACCTCGTCAATAATACCTCGAATTTCTGAAACATAAAAATCGTCGAAAATCCGTACAACTCCGAAAATACCCCAGTTAACCTGCCAAACTTGGCGAACTCCAAAAACTCAAAGACCCTAAGGAACTCGGAACCTACGCTCTGATACCAAATAAATTGTCACACCCCGAGGGAGTCCCCGCCAGACAAAAATCCGACAACATCTCCCCTGTACGGGTGACAATACTCATTTTCATACAAGGCCTATACGGCCACTATACATCGGTCAACACTACCGGAACATATCACAACACACTATACATAATATTCGGCCTCAGGCCATCAACCAAAATAAATAAAAGATCTAAAACATCGAGACCTACCCCTTCTTCCATCTGAGCAGGAACATACAACCAAACCAATCGAATAGTCCATAAGGACACAACAAATATCTCCAAACCTCCATAAGTACATAACCAAAATAAACACAAGTCCTACACACTTCATCTAGTTAAAAACCAAAACCATAAGACCAATAAAACCTATCCATTTCGACGAGGGGGGAATGACAGCTGGACTCTCCTGACAGTTTCAACCTGAAATAGATGTAAAGCAACGGGGTAAGTTCAAAGAACTCAGCGGATATAGTCGATATGCAAAGTAAGGTATAGCTAACAATACTAATCATGTCAGTACAGTCTCATATATAGGATATGCAAGAAAGAAATACAAAAGGACTGTACTTACCTGAATCTCCTACCTTGATATAGGAGCATGTGCTATACTAGAAGAAGTAAAGTCATCAGATCATATACAAACATGTATCCTGTATGCATGGAAATCATATGCAACATCCAAGGCATCAATAAAAATGCAGCAAACACAATACAAATGCTATCCATGCAAAATGCATGTCGTGCAAATGACATGGTCACCCCTGATGTCAGTCAGCCGCCTCACACGCGATGGTGAAGCCGAGTGGGTAGGGCTATGACAACTGTGCACTCTGTCATCACTGCTCTTGAGTGACCGAGTGGACAAGATACTGTCGAAGTACACCTATCCTTTTGCCCCAAACCGGGTGGGGGAGCTAAGCTCTCATCTCCCGGTGTCATAGACCAGAGGAGAGATCCCTGCCCGCTACCATGTTTCCTCATCGCTACCCATTAGCGGACCAACAGAGCCTAACAGAGCAACTGCACACACCCTCTTGATGTACCACTAACCCATGAGTAGCAGTGTGTGCAGGACATGTAACTGGCTACAGGCTAAACTATAAAGGAAACCCGTCCAGCCAGCATGCAATCATGCAAGATGGTGCATGATACTAAAGCATGTAAATCCAACTAAAATGCATAACCGAATAATATGCATAACCAATAAGTACATATCCATGATCCGAGTAAAATAGGGAAAGTATAACCATAACCGATCAAATGCATGTATCGAGTAGGCACAAAAACATACTAGGCATATAAACATGAAAACTATTGCAAGCTATCCTAACTAGCATATCAACATGACTATATCTAGGAGATAAGTCAAAATACCTGCCTGATAAAATGCCCGTAAAATATGAAATGAAACCGTCACGACCGCGGACCTGCCTCGTGACCAAAACCTGCATACAGCATAACTATTGTTAAGCACAAAAATGCAATCCATCGTCAAATCGAATCTAAAGCCGATTTCGTACATAAACCAATTAACCCAAATGCTTAATAAAATCTCAGTCAACTAGATTGATCTAGTTATCCCATTAACCTAATCAATCAACCATTTTAATCCCTATCAATCATTCACCACTCATGCACAACCTTCACCAAAACGACCACATTGTCGTATACAAAACCTGATAAAAACACATAGCTCAACCCAAATCTTACCTCAAACTTGATCCAACCCTTCGATCCCATAAATTAGCACCCACATTCCATTTACAGCCATTAACAGCCCATAATTACACCGATTTAGGGTTCTAACCAACCCTAAATGAAACACTCACTTCATTAGTCCTTCCTCACTCACACACAGTCGAGAAAAACACCTAAACAGAGCAGCTCAACCACATTCGACAGCCATCCAAAATCTCACAACAGCCATCCCACTCCACAAAACATGCACAGTCAATCAAGATAACCAACAACAACGCAGAAAAGAAATTAGATCAACTTACCAGCCATAGCAATTCCCACAAAAACAATTTCCCCCAAATCTCCTGTTCGTCGGAAGGCTAGAACTCTGTTGACTCCTCCAACCTAGCAAGATTTGTGGCAGCATCATCGTTTCCCTCGCTCGAGCAAGGAGGCGAAAGAGAGGCTTCCCGTCGGGGCACACAGCGGTGTGCGCGCGGCGGCGGTGTGAGGCCGAGTCGAAGCAGAGGAAATCCAGCATGGGATTCAAGGTCTTCTCGACGTCCATCGAGAGGTCACGAGGATAGGAGTCGACGATGCTGGTCGGATATTTTGGGTGCACGACAGTGGCAGTGCACGGGGAAAAGACGATGGTGGATTGGAAACCAGAGAGTAGGGCGGTAGCAGTCCGAGCTCGCCGCGGAGGAAGGAAAAGAGAGGTGACGTTGTTGTCACCCGTAACGACGAGGACTGGCACCGAAAAATACGGCGACAGCGAGTTGAGTGTGGCTGGCATTGCTTGTGTTCAGCGTCGACGAGGGGCAGGCGAGGTGCTATGGCTGTGGAGGCGAGGAAAGGGAAGTGCGGCGGCGATAGTGCTCGCGATCGAGAGAGAAGACGCGAGAAGGAAACCACAAGGAAGAGGGCGTCGGGCGTGGAGGGGAAAGAAAAATCGGGAAAATAGAAAAACCTAGGTTTTCTATTTAAACCTTAGGTCAAATAATCCAAACAGGCCTTTTAAAAGCCTATTTTTCTTATCCCCGTAACTACTATGTATAAGCCCCGTTAAATCCAGAAAAAATCCTGAAATTTCTTAAAAATCCCGAAAAATTTCCAGGATTATTTTCTTAATTCTTTGTCCATTTAATTTAATATTTTAAATTTCAGTATTTAACAACTACCTCGAGTGGCCGGGGAGGCAGGATGACTGACGACCCGTCTTAACCACAAGGGAGACCCAGTCAACAGCATGCATGCAATGTAATGATGAATAGCTCCACACAAGTATCCTCGCAACACTCCCTATCCCACGGGGAGTCCTAGTCAACCAAAAGTCAACTATGCAAGGACTACTAATCCACAAGGCACTCTCTCTACCACACAGAGAGTCATACCCAACTGATAGTCAACCACACTAAGACCTCCAGTCCGTTGTGAGATACTATCAACAATCCATATAACCATACACAGATATACGATCCATAATGGATATACAATCATGCTAGGGCCTCCAGTCCATAACCACATACTGACAACCACTCACTTATCTATGCACAGACATCTAGATCCACCATAGATGCACAACTAATAAGTATACGATACAACAATCGACTCCATAATCTAATCCATCACCTTACTCTAGTGATGTAACACAGTAACTCAATCTGAGGTCACAAAGATAACCTTAACCACCTGTACTTACTGAACATCCATCAGCTAACACATAATAGGGTTTATAGTTCATATCCGTGCTAGATAATCAATGAAGTAACAGTAATATATCTCAAAGGTCAATGTAGTACAAGCATATGATTAAATAAGAGTGGATCTAAGATCAAAGTAATAGCATAAGTCCAAATTCATTCACCAGATTCAGATCAAACTACCTGACTAGGGTAGATATTACCCTCCTGATAAGAAGCTCGAATAATCCTCATGGTCATGGACTGGCTTCGTATCCCAAACCTGCACATAATAACAAACTATAATTAAGTACAAGCCTCCGATAATTATACGAACTAAACACTAATTCGTTCTATATTCGCATCCTTCCCTCGTCTACGAGTTAGAAACTCGAGCATCCCAATCTGATACATCCTAACCCAACTCATAATAGATCATGACATCCACAGGATTAATTAAGGTAAATAGATCTAAATAACACTCATAATCGATCATGAACTACCCTTGAAGACAATTGGCCGAAGACCATCACAATCAACAAACCCACAAACTCCAACAGTGAAAGATTTCACCTTCCAACACAATCCACAGCCCAACCATTATAAACTCCCCAACCAACAGCTAAGGAAATCAACTAGATCAACAATGAACTAATTAAATAACATGTTGTTTCAAAACCGTATCAACAGCTTCCTTACCTCATCTCCACCACATCTAAAACCAGAGTTGCAATTTAGCTCCTCTTCTCATCCCACACGCACTGATCGATTACCACCCCAAACAGGCAGATCTCATATCCCTGCTCCCCTCCTCACTGGATCGAAGATAGAAAAACTACCCAAATCACACCGGCACACCACAACAATACAACAATTATCGTTGAAAATAGCAAAGGTAAACAGAGCTTACCGACCGGATCTTCACCGGCAAATCTTGCCTACCCATGGAATCCTGTTCACCGGATTTGCTGTTTCCCCTTCTCCACATAGTGATCTATGCTACCTATGAAGGAAACCAGCCAACGACAGTCAAAGAAAGAATAGGAAACTTCAAATGCTAGATACGATCGAAGCTAGGTCACTTGAAGAAACCAACAATCGAAACCCAAATACACAGAAATCGCGAACCTATGATGGCATCTCACTGCCACGACAGCAACGTCGTCGATCTGCTCGCCCGAAGAACCGCTAAGACCTCCGAAGCCAAGAATCAACTAGGGCCGGCAATATCACCGAACTGCTCTCCCTAGGTTACCGGCGAGCTAGACATCAAAGGCAGTAGCGGCTGCGCGACTGAGATCTCTGATGATGAAGTGGTGGAAGAAGAGAGCGACGCCGAGCTGAGCAAACCTCACACAGAAGCTCGACACTGGAAAGAAGAAGAGGTGCCACCATCGAGATCGAGAGGGAGCCATCGACGATGGTGACGAAAAAGAATCGGGGAAAAAGTCGACAATGAGGAAGAAATCGGTGCGCAATGAAGGGAGGAAGAAATTGCGAATAAGGGATGCAGCACAAGAAAAACTGAGATCGGAACTTAAAGGGGGTGACCAACTAACTTGAGCTAGCCCAAATTTAACCTCAGGCTAACCTAGGTTTAACTCAAATACCCATTTAGGCTTTAATCTTCATCATTTTTTTAATCCAGAAAAATTTCTATGAATTACTCAATTTAACAAGGGGTATTTTATTTTTTTTTTCCAATATCCTACATAAAATTATAGACTTAAAAAGTTAAGAGAATGCAAAAATTTGATAAGGACCTATGCATCTTATAAATGGTTAAATTTATGCATGACAAAAGTTATTAGTTCATTTCTTATACATGTCAAAATATGGAGATTGATATTTGATTCTCCTAACTTTAACTGATGTATTATCATACATCAAAAAGGGGGAGATTGTTGATGCAGTAAGCATCACTCCTTAATTTTGATGTATGAACCATAGTTAAGAGTTAGGATCCACTTGTGATATAATATAAGTGTTAAGTGTGCAGGCTTAACAGAAAGTCCTAGTAGGTCGTGTTGATCGGATACTAGGCACGTGTCTTGACAAATCAGAAGGATCGAACACTAGGCATGAAGTCCAGATGGGTTGTGTGGACCAAACATTTGGCATGAAGATCAGTTGGGTCAGAAGACTGGACAAACGATAAAAAGTCCCGCTAGGTTAGGCAGACCAGATAGCTAGTGGAAGCCCTGGTGGATCAGATCGGATGTCAAGAATGGTAAGTCCGGTAGGTAGCCGGCAGGTAAGCCTCGAGTGAAGAGGTGAGGCCGAGTCCTCTTTAGGAGGACAAAGCTAGGCATCGATCCCACGAAAAGTTCACGTGGGACATAGTAGTCAAGATCGAGCGGTATTACTATTGCTATCATATTTCATATCTTGTACTAATCTTGTTTTGCAGAGAACAATTGACTAAATGGATTCAAGTTGACTAAACTCTAATCGACTAGAGTTGTATCAGTCGACTGAATTCCTATTTGGCAGAATTAGCTGGTGATCGATCGAAGATCGTGTGACACAGATGGAAAGGGCTTGAGTCGACTGAAGAGGAAAAATTCCCGATGCAGAGCTGAGTGACGTAAAGTCGACTGGAGAGGATTCAGTCGACTGGAAGACCACGAATTCCATATCGACGGGCTGATGTGGAGTCGACTAGAAGGCATTCTAGCCAACTGGAAAGAGTTTATAAAAGTTGTGCTCGACCAAATCCAATCATCAATCAAATCTACGTCGAAGTGCTATCAAAATTTCCTCACGACCACAAGAGCTTCAACCATTCAAAAGGACTCTTTTCCGACACCTCGTGTTGCATCCTATACTACATATTGTGTCAGTATAAAGTAGTCGTTAATCTCTTTTTATTTCGCTTGTATATTTAGTTTCAAGAGAGAGTAGGTTGTTACTCTTCTCTTATATTTGTAAAAAGTGAACTCCCTCCGAAATCGAGAGTTCTCGAATCAGAGGGTATTATAGAGATTGCCCATCGAGGTAGCTCTTAGTAGAGCTACGGGCCTTGGAGTAGCAACTCAGTCTGGGTTGTGAACCAAATAAATTGTTTGTCTTTAATTGCATTTAATTTCCATTATGTACTCGTATTCAAATTAATTAAAAATTATTAAACATCGAGATTCACCCCCTCTCTCGGCTTACTCGATCCTACATTAATGATGTCCTCGTACGAAGGACATGACCTTACTTACACTCACTAATATGAACTTACCTTAACCTTTACTTTTGAAGCTTCACTTTTGGTCTTCACCTGAGTTCTTCAGCTCCCTCCGAAGTCCTTCTGGTGTCGCCCGACCACCATGGTTTCTCAACACGAGAACCTCTGGGTGTCGCTAACCTTCAGCTTAGCCTAGCATTCCTGCACACTTGATTCAGCTTGTGAGATAACAAAATGAACTTAAATTTGTGTATTTGTTATGATCAAAACTCAGGTTTGATTCAGATGCCTACTGCACCAACACGTAGCTCTTCCGAGAGCTACCTCGATGGATAATCACTATACACCCTCTGATTCGAGAACTCTCGACTTTGGAGGGGTTCGCTTTTTACAAAAATAAGAGATGGATAACACACTACCCTATCTTTGAAGTTAAGTACACAAGCAAAAATAATATAGGAAATTACAAGCTACTTTATACCGACACAGATGAAGGCTTTGATGTAGGCACGAGGTGTCGAAAAAGTGTCTTTGTGAGGAGTCAAAGCTTTTGTGGACGAGAATGAATTTTGACAACACTTCGACTTCGTAGCAGTGTTCTACTCGGATCTGGTCGAGCACTTATTTTATAAACATTTTCCAGTCGACTGGAATGACCTCCAATCGACTCCACATCAGCCCGTCGATATGGAACTTCTGGTCTTCTAGTCGACTGAAAATACCCTAGTCGACTCCACGTTGCTCGGCTCCACATCAAGAAGTTTACCACTTCAGTCGACTGAAACTCCCCAGTTGATTGAAACACTTTCCAACTATGGTGTTAGATCTTTGATCGATCACTAGCTAATCCTTCCAAGTGTGTATCCAGTTGACTGAACCAAACTCAGATGATTGGACTTCATGTTGGCAATGTGCTAGTCCTCGGAATGCTCATTGGCTCCCATGTCCCCGGATTAAAATTTTCACTAATGAAAACTAATCCGGATGGGATGAGTTTCCTAAGCACAACCAATTCGTCGTCGTGCTAATGACTCGAGTGATCGCTTGAACAAACTAGTTGTTCAAGCAACCAACTCTCCTAGTCGATTAGTCGCGGAAGAGACGACGGACGGATCGCCGGTTTTTGTGTTTCTTATCGGGGTCCATGATTATACAAATACATGCAAATGTAAACTAGTATAATCAACATATACTAACATAAAGAACATAAGCTAGCATATCAAATAAGAACATGCAAAGATCATAAATAAAAGTTAATAAAACTTTTATACCTCTTGATCTTCTATCGTATGTCCTAACCTCCTTGTAGACTTCGTGTGGGCGAAGATCCTCCACAAGTCGAAGCTTCTTAGATCTTCTTCAATCCAAAGAATGAAGAACTCTCTTTCCCTTCTTGCTTGAGCCAACCACCAATCCACAAAGGATTGATGCCGCCGGCCCCAAGAATAGAGAGAACATAATGGAAACAACCAAGCAACTGAACTAGGGACAAACCCTAGCTCCTTGTGCCGCCGGCCAAGAGGAAAACAAGAGGAAAAGAGGAATAGGTTGGGCACCACCAAAAGGTATAGGAAAAAGGATAGGAACCGGCCAACACCCTAGGAATAAGAAGAACACTTCCCCTATAGTTGCCACCTACCTTACCTTCCAAACCCTAGCCGCCCAACCAAGCTTCCTTTGGATTTCTTGCCGCCCAAGGTAGAGGAAGAGAAGGTAGTGGCCGGCCAACCCTTAGAAGGAAGAAGATGAGCCCTTCCCCTATAGTTGCCGCCCAACCTAACTTCCAACCTAGCCGCCCAATCCAAAGAGCCAAACCCTAATCTAATTAGGGTTTCCTCCATAGGTTTCTTGCCGCCTAAGCATGGTGGAGAGGAGAGATCTAGGAGCTAGCCACCTTCAATGAAGAAGACAACCTCCTCCATAGGTTGCCGCCCGCCATCCTTCATCACCTTGGCCGCCCAACCTAAGGAGCCAAAACCCTAATTAGGGTTTCCTCCATGAGGTTGCTTGCCGCCCAAGCATACTAGGCAAAACCCTAATTTCCTTAGCATCCATCATGAACCATTAACCCCTTCTTGCCGCCCAACCCATAGCCATCCTTTTATAGAGTTAGGGTTAGGCCTTGGTTTAATCTCCACCGTCGGTTCTAGGGTTTTAATCTCAACCGTCGGATTTAGAGATTTAATCTCAACCGTCGGTTCTAGGAATTAATCCCAACCGTCGGATCTAGAGATTTAATCTCAATCGTCGGTTCTAGGAATTTAATCCCAACCGTCGGATCTAGAGATTTAATCTCAACCGTCGGTTCTAGGAATTTAATCCCAACCGTCGGATCTAGAGATTTAATCTCAACCGTCGGTTCTAGGAATTTAATCCCAACCGTCGGATCTAGAGATGTAATCTCAACCGTCGGTTCTAGGAATTTTAATCCAACCGTCAGATCTAGAGATTTAATCTCCACCGTCGGTTCTAGGGATTTAATCCTAACCGTCGGATTTAGAGATTTGTTTTCCATCATTTGATCTAGACTTCATGAGGTTTATATAAGGCTACGATAGGGACCATGAGGAGGAGTTGGGTCTTGGCCACCCGATGGATCGGAACCACACAAACTTGATCCATCAATGATGTTCCATTCCACTAGAGGATCATCATCGAACTACCTCACCAACCCCCATAAATTAATATGGGCTCCATATATTATTTGTACATTTATCTCCCCGTGTTTAAGATATCGAATGTCCGATCGATTGATTTATCGACCATCAATCAATTAACATCTAACTCCTCGAGTAGTACCACTCAACCTTATCATCATGTTGACTAAGTCAACCCGCGGGGTTTACATGATAAACCTTATGAGCTCCTCAAGGGGACATCATCATCCTAATATATAGGACACGGATTCCTCCTATAATCAACGGCACACCATGTAAATAATATCATTTCCCAACTTACCGGCATATTGATTTAATCCATAGAAATCTCACCCTCTGGTAAGTCAAAGAAATAAATACTAAGTACATGTGCCCGTTATTATATCGGGATTAAGAGCATGTACAACATAATATCCGAGGTCCGATTCAATTATGTAGTCAGCAATAAATTGAATCACCTCTATGTCGGTCCTGCTCAATGCACCTAAGTGTACTAGTGTAACTCTATGTTCAAGACAAAACAATACCAAGCTACACTACAACCATGCCAATGGTTTGTCCAAGACCATCTTGGTTGTGAGCCTCTTCTTATACTCTACAAGGGACTGATAACATGATCTTCTGTGCCATCACCCAAGCACCATGTTATCTACAATGTAAAGTATTAGACAATATGCACAACATATAATAAATATAAAAGTGCAGACAATGATCATGTGATTCTTATTTCAACATAAAGATGTTCATACTAAAGAGCTAGGCTTTCAGTATACATCCCAACACTTCAGTCGACTGAAATCCATTCGGTCGACTGATCCCTACAAATTGAGATTAGCACAAATAGATAAAATCAAATATGATAGCAGTAGTAATACTGCTTGATCTCGACTACTAACTCCCATGTAGACTTTCCGTTGGATCGACGCCTAGCTTTGTCCCCCTACAGAGGACTCGGCCTCACCTCTTCACTTGAGGCTTATCTGTCGGCTACCTGACAGACTTACCACTCTTGACATCCGATCTGACCCACCAGAACTTCCACCAACTGTCCGGTCTTCCTGACCCAGCTGGTCTTTTTGCTGATTGTCCGATCTCCTAACCCAACCGATCTTCATGCCAAATGTTTAGTCCACACGACCCATCTGGACTTCATGCTTGGTGTCTGGTCCTCCTAATCTATCAAGTCATTTGCCTAGTATTCGGTCAACATGACCTACTAGTACTTCCTGTTAAGTTTGCACACTTAATACTAATATTAGAACACAAGTAATTCCTAACTTTAACTGTAGTTCATATATCAAAACCAAGGAGCGATGCTCACTGCATCAATAATCTCTCCCTTTTTGATGTATGACACACATCAGTTAAAGTTAGGAGAATAAGACAACAATATTCAAATTTTGACATATATAAGAAATGCATTAAGTTAAACATGTATGAGATGCATATATAAATTTTTACATCTCCCTTTCAATAAGTCTCTTCTCTCTAACTTTATATCTCATCCCTCCCCCTTTGGCATACATCAAAATCAAAATTAAGTTTAAAATGCCACAACTTTAAAGTTGAGATTTAAAGTGTTTTAAACATGAGAGTTAAGCTAAAAAATGCTTAAGTTTTGAAATCAATCCTCTTCCTATATTCAATAAGGTTTTCTTCATTTAAAAATAGGATCTCTTTATTTATAAAAATTTTCAAAAGATTAAATTTTAAAAGAATTCAAATAAAAACATTTTTCCAAAATTTTAATTTTCAAAATTCTAACTGCCCTAAACATATTTCTAAATTCCAAGATTATGCCCCCAAGGCAACAGCGCGATGGTAACTCACAAGGCTCCCCTCTGCGCTTCCAGGCATCGATTCCGCCCTGGCTGCGCGCGCTGCATGGGTGGTGGTGCACGATGCCCCCCGTCCAGCGTGGTCGGTGTTGGGGATTTAACGCCGCTAGAGGGGGGTGAATAGCGATGTGCCCATAGGAAGATGGAATTCATTCGCGTTGCTTGTCTACAATCTTGTTAGTATGCAGCAGAATAAACAATAACAAATACAAGCACAAGATACAATCACAACACGCACGATATAACGTGGTTCGGAACCGAACGGTTCATACTCCACGGATCGAGCTCTAAAGAGCCCTAGTGATGCACACGCACTCACTAATCACAAATCCTCCTTCTCGACACAAGTCGGAGGTGGAGAAACCTCTTACAATAAGATTACAACAATAATCTAAATACAACAAGCAAATATAAGAAGAAATACAACAAGAGAAGTAAAGAACACTTTACAAAAACTCTTTAGAAGCTTGCTTGTTGATTGCCTTGGACTAGCACTTGAAAGGCCTGATTTGCAGCAGCAAATCACTTCAAAACGTCTAAGAAAATCGGTTGCAAAAACCCTCCCGTCGAGCTCCTTTTATCCTTGTGCGCGATCTGGATTTCCGCCCATCAGTCGACTACCATAAGTCACCAGTCGACTGATGCCACTGTTGTCGTGAGACAACGGCTCGATCCACACTGGGAAAACTCCAACGGATCTCTTGGCAGTCGACTGCCAACATTGGCCGATCGTCAGCGTAGTCGATCGCTCACGGCCACGAGCATTCCGTGCTCGTCGCGAACTAGCAATGATCGGCCGACCCTTGGCGCGATCGTAGAGATCATCGATCGCTTCCAATGAGTAGCGATCGCCAGAGCGATTCGACTCTTAAATGGCAGTCGAACTCAAGTCGACTCACGGCAGTCGAACCGGTCATAATGCCAGTCGACTGCCAACCTCAAGGATGAGGTTTTAACCCAAGTATGGTGCCCCATACTTGCTAGACCACCCTTAGCCTAGACCTAAGCCTTCTAGCCACCTCCATCAGCCTCACGCCTCTCGGATCCCTCCAAGTCATCCATGACTTGTTCATCCATCGCGCTAGCCTCCAGGTGCTTCCCTCGGCTATGTCATGCTAACGGTGTCTATACCACCAAGGCACATTGGACTTACGCCTCCAAGACTCCGCTTGGACTTTACGCCGCCAACCATTGGTCTTATGCTGCCAAGACTCCCGCTTGGACTTTACGCTGCCAATATCAAACCCTTGGACTTCTCAAATGCCAAGACTCAAGCTTGGACTTTCCCTTGCCATCCCATGTTGGACTTTCCATGCCAAGACCATGCTTGGACTTTCCTTGCCAACCCATGTTGGACTTTACATTGCCAAGACCCAAGCTTGGACTTTTACATTGCCAAGACCCATGCTTGGACTTTTCATGTGCCAAGTGTCCCACTTGGACTTTTCATGCCAAGTACTCAAGACTTGGACTTTACCAAATGCCAAGTGTTCCACTTGGACTTTCCCATGACACTTACATTGTCATATGTTTTTGTCGAAACATCAAAACATCACTCGAGTCAAACTCGAGTCAAACTCGAGTCCTTGTCAATCGTGACCTGGGCCGATTGCACCAACAATCTCCCCAACATATTAACCGACATTAATGTCAAACATCAATGCCAAATCACTTTGTCAAATCCCTTTGTCAAACATCAAAACATCACTCGAGTCAAACTCGAGTCTGGTCAATCGTGACCTAGGCCGATTGCACCAACAATCTCCCCCTTTTTGATGTTTGACAAAAACCAAACAAATCATCTGAGTTAGACCACTAACTCAAATCCCTTACCAATTATCCCAAATTGGTAAACATTCTCCAAATGTTCTCCCCCAAACATTCTCCTCCTTTTTGACTAACATCAAAAAGGTTTTCTCTCCAAGGAGGTCAATGTCTCATGTCCCAATGAGATATTACAATCTCCCCCTTGATCCAAAAATAAATACCTAGGATGCCTACCATCTTCCTAGTGATAATTCACATATCACTCAAGAGAGACAATCCTATAATCTCTCCCAATTTCCAAATTGGGTATCAAAAATCTATCAATTTTCCCAATTGATGATACTCTCCCAATAACTTCTCCTCTTCAAGGAGAAAAACACATCCATCATCCCAAGATGGATACCTCCCCCTAAAGGCTTGCTCCCCCTTGATCATTGCACCAACAATGTCCTTGGGAACCCCCTAAGCCAATAGGAACTCTAAACCATCAAAATTAAGGTTTTAAGTTCAACATAGAACTTTCCATACCCTAAATTTGATACTTTGACCTAACACTTCTCCTAATCCATATCCAATAGATTTTCACCCTTTATAATGCTTCCCAAAGCATATCCTAGGGTTAGAAGTGGTTAGGGACGTTTACCATGGCTGAAAATGGGCTAAACAAACCTTGTTAACCGATCGACTCGACAGAATCACGATCACATCATCACGATCGCCACATTGTAGGCCGATCGATAATCAAAATCTCGATTTTCAGCTATCAGAAATGAATTTTGGAAATTCATAAATAATTATACGTAATTCAAAAAATCATGAAAATTCATACGTATAATACTTATGACACACACAATGGGTGAAAAATATTTGAAAATTATTTTACCCATAAAATAGTGAGTTTGATAAAAAAACTCAAAACTATTAAAATTTTTAATGTTTTGGCCCTATTTTGTATCAACTTCATCAATGGTGATTGCTATCAAAAGATAGACTTCACCAAGGTTTTTCAAAATGATTTTAAAAAGTTTTCAAAACCTTATTTTGGATCATATTCCTTGGGCTCTATGTACATGACTTGTACACATGCTCTCCCAATGATCCACAAATAAAATTTGATGAGTTTTAGTTCATCTAGATGCAAACACTATGCACCTTGAACTTAACTCATATCCTAGCATCTCACATGTATCTAGGGTGTATCAATACACATACATGTCAATTGGATGTGAGATGTGGGTTTTGGTTATCCTAATCTAGGGTTTCATGCATTCTCTAAGGCAACCCTACTTGATTCCCTTATAAATGGGACTTCAAGTCATGCCATAGTCCTTAGTTCAATTTCAACCAAATTGTCTTAAATGCATGAATGATTATGGCATTAGAGATGATATAGATAAACACATGCTCATAATCATGATGTCATGGCATAATATGAAATCTAAAAACACATGACATTTAAAGCCTTAATCCTAAACCATGAGCATGACATATAGAATGATTAAAAATAAGCATGATGTCATGGCATGTTATATGGCAAACAAAGCATGGCATATAAAATATATGGGTATAGTAATACCTAAATTTTAATATTAATTGCCATTTCATATAATTAATTATATTTTTCCATATTTCTATTTTTCTCCCAAGTGTGCCAAAAACCCAAAATGGTACACTAACCTCTAAACCTAAATTGTGCCAATTTTGATCATTTTATCAAACTTCTCAAGTAATATTGGCACATCCTAAAACTTTTAGGATTATAATTCAACCCTATTTCCAAGGTATCCATAACCTTGAAAATAACCTAAAGTGCCACCTTTGCCATGGTTGAGTTAACTACCCATCCATTTAAGGTTGGCACACCCTAACCCATCTAGCGTGAATCAATCACGCTCTTAGGAACCCAAAACCGATTTAAGCTCCTAGGGTTAATTAGGTATTCCTTAGGGATAACCTCCCTAGATACCTTCCTAATGACCCTCCTAGGCTTATTAGCCTTGGTCATTTGGGTCTTACCTAGGTTGACTCTAGGGGTAACTCCCCTTGCAACCTTCTTAGTGGCCACCCTAGGTTTCCTAGAAACCTTAGCCACTAGGCACAACCCTTGGTCAACTCTAGGGATGACTTCCCTATTGACCTTAGTCTTCCTAGACCTAGTTTGTGTTCCATAATCAAATGGAACACTATGGTAAGCTACCTTAGGCTTAGGTTTGTGACTCAAACCTTGCTTGCCCTTGGTTGACTTTTGACTCTTAGGTCCTTGGTGTTGACTTTGACTTTTGGACCTTTGACTTTGACCATTAGACCCTTTAAATTGATTTTGTATATTTCTAAGGGTCTTTTCTAGTTTTTCAAGCCTTGACCTCAAGGCTTGATTTTCAACCTCTAATTGCCCAATTGATTTTTGATTAAGTTTTTGGGCATTACCATTTTCTCTAGGCATATGCCTACCCTTCTTAGGGTTAATGCCTAAGTGGTTTTCTATTTCCCTAATGCTTTCCTTAGGAAGAGTTTTCCTAGGGACATTAGTCCCAAATTTCTCCTTTCTTGAAAAATTTACCCTCTTGGCTCCTAAGCAAAAATATCTATCTCTAGCATGCTTTTCATGGTGAATTGCAAGAGAATTAAAATTTCTAGCATGCTTTTGACTTTTAAATTTGGAAGATGCATTATTAAAATATACCTTAGGGTTAGCTATAGAAGCTCCCCCTACTTGTGATGCTCCTCCTTGCCCCTTCTTCTTCCCCCTAGGGCATTGACTCCGATAATGCCCCTTTGAATTTCACTTAAAGCATATGATGTGCTCCTTGCCTTTAGGTGTTGGGGAACCGGCATCCTTGACTTTTGGTGCCGGTGGAGCTTTCCTAATCTTCTTTGGGCACTTGCTCTTATAGTGCCCAAATTCCCTACACTCAAAACACATAATATTATTTTTATTTGAAATTAGAGTGTTTGAGTTACCTAGGTTAGTGGTGGAGTTCGGAATTGACACTTCTTCATCTTGACTGGATGTAGAAGCTTCTTCTTGATGCTCCGGTGTTGAGGAAACTCTAATCTCCTCCTCAATCTTAGAAGTGGATGCTTCTTCCACTTCCTCCACCAACCCGGAAATTGACTCCCTATCAACTTCCGATTCTACTTCCTCTTCCTCTTTGGATGTTGATGATCTCTCAACCTCCAAGTCCTCACTTCCTTGTGAGGGTGATGCATTAGCCTCTTCGGTCTCTTCCTCTTGGACCATTGATGGGCTTTCATGGAGCTTGGCCACTTGGCTCCATAGCTTGTTTGCATCTACATAATTACCTAACATACACAAGATATTGTTAGGTATTAAATCAATTAACAACTTCATTACCTTCTCATTCTTTTCGAAGGCTTGGACTTGCTCTTCGGTCCATCTCTTTTTCTTGAGGAATCCACCTTTTGGTCCTCTTGGATAGCTATATCCTTCCATTAAGATAGACCATTCTTCGAAGTCCCTCATCATTAGGAAGTCTTCAATTCTTGACTTCCATTGCTTAAACCCTTCTTGTCCATAGAAGGAGTAAGGGATCGGTGTGTTAATATTCCATCCCAATTGTTCTTCCATCTTCACCCTCTAGCTTCTTTGTCTAAGCTCGTGATTAGTCAGTAGAAGAGCCCGGGCTCTGATACCACTTGTTGGAGATTTGAGCGCTAGAGGGGGTGAATAGCGTTGAGTCGTAGATGGAATTAGATTCGTGCTTGTCTACAATCTTGTTAGTATGCAGCGGAATAAACAATAACAAATACAAATACAAGATACAATCACAACACGCACGATATAACGTGGTTCGGAACCGAACGGTTCCTACTCCACGGATCGAGCTCTAAAGAGCCCTAGTGATGCACATGCACTCACTAATCACAAATCCTCCTTCTCGACACAAGTCGGAGGTGGAGAAACCTCGTACAATAAGATTACAACAATAATCTAAATACAACAAGCAAATATAAGAAGAAATACAACAAGAGAAGTAAAGAACACTTTACAAAAACTCTTTAGAAGCTTGCTTGTTGATTGCCTTGGACTAGCACTTGAAAGCCCTGATTTGCAGCAGCAAATCGCTTCAAAACGTCCAAGAAAATCGATTGCAAAAACCCTCCCGTCGAGCTCCTTTTATCCTTGCGCGCGATCTGAATTTCCGCCCATCAGTCGACTGTCATAAGTCACCAGTCGACTGATGCCACTGTTGTCGTGAGACAACGGCTCGATCCACGCTGGGAAAACTCCAACGGATCTCTTGGCAGTCGACTGCCAACATTGGCGATCATTGCCCGGTAGCGTAATCGAGTCGCCGATCGGCTCTGGCCACAGCATTCTGTGCTCACTACCGAACTAGCGATGACCGCGACCTTGATCGGCCGCCGTAGACATCGGTGCTCCAATGCGATCAGCCGGCGATTCGCTCAGCAGCGATCGAACTCAAGTCGACTCACAGCAGTCAAACCGGCCATAATGCCAGTCGACTGCCAACCTCAAGGATGAGGTTTTAACCCAAGTATGGTGCCCCCATACTTGCCAGACCACCCTTAGCCTAGACCTAAGCCTTCTAGCCACCTCCATCAGTCTCACGCCTCTCAGATCCCTCCAAGTCATCCATGACTTGTTCATCCATCGCGCTAGCCTCCAGGTGCTTCCCTCGGTTATGTCATGCTAATGGTGTCTACACTGCCAAGGCACATTGGACTTACGCCGCCAAGACTCCGCTTGGACTTTACGCCGTCAACCATTGGTCTTATGCTGCCAAGACTCCCGCTTGGACTTTACGCTGCCAATATCAAACCCTTGGACTTCTCAAATGCCAAGACTCAAGCTTGAACTTTCCCTTGCCATCCCATGTTGGAATTTCCATGCCAAGACCATGCTTGGACTTTCCTTGCCAACCCATGTTGGACTTTACATTGCCAAGACCCAAGCTTGGACTTTTACATTGCCAAGACCCATGCTTGGACTTTTCATGTGCCAAGTGTCCCACTTGGACTTTTCATGCCAAGTACTCAAGACTTGGACTTTACCAAATGCCAAGTGTTCCACTTGGACTTTCCCATGACAATTACATTGTCATATGTTTTTGTCGAAACATCAAAACATCACTCGAGTCAAACTCGAGTCCTGGTCAATCGTGACCTGGGCCGATTGCACCAACAATCTCCCCAACATATTAACCGACATTAATGTCAAACATCAATGCCAAATCACTTTGTCAAATCCCTTTGTCAAACATCAAAACATCACTCGAGTCAAACTCGAGTCTGGTCAATCGTGACCTGGGCCGATTGCACCAACAGTCGGCCCATCTGGTGTAGCATGGGTTCAAACGTGCTCTGACCATCCGTCATCCTAATTTACCCTGTCGGCCGTTGGGAAACTTCCGAGGGGCCGGGGCGGCTGGTCATCAAGATTAGTAAGGAAGAGAAATCGTACCTGATACCTGATGTAAATAAAAAAAATTCCAAGATTATAACTCCCCCTAAAAATATATTTTTAAATTCCAAAATTTAAAATTATAACTTCCCCCTAAATAAAAATATATTTTCAAATTCTAAAATTTTTCAAACATTCTAACTCCCCCTTAATAAAAGCATTTTTTAAATTCTAAAATTTTCAAAAATTCTAACTTTTTAAAATTTTTCAAAACTCCCTCTTAATATTTTATTTTTAAAACTTTTGAGACTCCACCTCAATTAAAGCTTTATAATGGTTAATTGTTTTCTTCCCATACATCAAAACCTAAGTAAAATTTTTATGTATTTTAAACTTAAAAATATTCAAGCTTTTCAAAGAACATTCAAGCTTAAATTTTTCTCCCTCTTAATTTAAGTTTTAAATTTTTAATACTCCCCCTTTATTAAAAATTTTAAAACTTGCTCTGATACAAATTGTATGATCACGATATTTCGAGAGAGAGGGTGAATCTCAGATATTACAATTTTCTTTTTTAAAAAAACTTATATTTATATTTTGAAATTAATTAAGAGTATGCAGCGGTAATAAAATAAAATAAAATGGGAACAATTTTTTTTATTTGGTTCACAACCCTAACTGGGTTGCTACTCCAAGGCTCGTAGCTCTTCCAAGAGCTACCTCGATGGATAATCACTATACACCCTCATATTCGAGAACTCTCGACTTCGAAGGGGTTCACTTTTTACAAAGGTAAGAGATGGATAACACATTACCCTCTCTTTGAAGTTAAGTACACAAGCGAAAAATAATACAGGAAATTACAAGCTACTTTATACCAACACAGATGAAGGCTTTGATGTAGGCACAAGGTGTCGGAAAAGTTCCTTTGTGAGGAGTCGAAGCTTTTGTGGACGAGAATGAATTTTGACATCACTTCAACTTTGTAGCAGTGTTCTACTTGGATATGGTCGAGAACTTGTTTTATAAACCTTTTCAAGTTGATTGGAATGACCTCCAGTTGACTCCACATCAGCCCATTGATATGGAACTTCTAGTCTTCTTGTCGACTGAAAACGTCCCAGTCGACTCTACGTCACCCGACTCTGCATCGGGAAGTTTGCTACTTCAGTCGACTGAAACTCCCTAGTTGACTGAAACACTTTCCATCTATGGTGTCAGATCTTTGATCGATCATCAGTGAATCCTGCCAAGTTTGTATCCAGTCGACTGAACCAAACTTAATCAACTGGACTTCAGTCGACTGAAATCCATTCAGTTAACTGATCCTTGCAAATTGATATTAGCATAAATAGATAAAATCAAATATGATAGCAATAGTAATACTTCTCGATATCGACTACTAAGTCCCATGCAGACTTTTCGTCGAATCGACGCTTAGCTTTGTCCCCCTACAGAGGACTCGGCCTCACCTCTTCACTCGAGGCTTACCTGCCGACTACCTGCCAGACTTATCACTCTTGAATTCCGATATGACCCAACAGGACTTGTTGAACCAGCTAAAATTTTTATCGATTGTCCGGTCTCCTGACCCAACCGATCTTCATGCTAAATGTCTAGTCCACACAACCCATCTAAACTTCATGCTTGGTGTTTGGTCCTCCTAATCTGTCAATTCATTTGCCTAGTATCTGGTCAACATAACCTACTAGGACTTCCTGTTAAGTCTGCACACTTAACATTGATATTAGAACTCAAGTAATTCCTAACTTTAACTACGATTCATACATCAAAACCAAGGAGTGATGCTCACTGTATCAACATAAACTTCTTTCTGCCGATGCAACTGTTATTGATATGGTTAACAAAATCTTATATGCAATGTAAGTATTTAGAAATAAATCATCCAATTTTGTCACACACTGTAGCATATCAATTGCTCTGTTTCCATTTTTTAAATAGCATCTCACAACCATCAACTCCGAATATAACTCATCACCATTAATGTCTGAATGACCATTGTGACTCAAAAATCACTGAAGCTCCATACAAGACTTCATCAAGCTAGTTAAAGGCTCACTCTTTGACTTCTCCAAATTCCATAAAAATCCAAAAATCTCTTGATATTATTTAAGTTGTTCAAACCGAACTTGAAGAGAAGATCGAGCTTGATCAATTATAAATAAAAAATATTCAACTCTAAAAGATTCTTCACTTGATTGTGTCATATTGTCATTGTCATTTTCATCAAATTGTTTCTTTCTTCGAATGATACATTTTTCTTGAAATTTAGGTTCAATCCCCATTTCACTTGCCATTTGTATAGCTTCATTCATAACACTAGCAAATCCCTCTTCTTTAAACTCATTAAAAAATTGATCAAGTCCTTGTAAGAGGTTGATCGCAATATCAATATCCATATATTCAAATTGAATAAACTTACTCACATTATTTATTGCTCATAACAAGTTATACCAGATTACCATTCCAAGCAAAAACTCAAAACTCTCAAGATCATATAGTGCTAAGGTCTCAACATCACTCTTTGTTTTAGAATCTTCAGTAACTTCTGCTAAGTCAAGAAAAGCATCTCTTATATGTATAATTTTCTCTTTTATAGCTTTAACACTTTCAATATGACTTTCCTAATGGGTATGTGACAATGGCTTAACGGTCAAACCAGGTACCTTACGTTTAAAAATTTTCCATCTCTTTGTAGAGGAAGAAAACAATGTGTAGATGCGTTGCACCACTCCAAAGAAGGATTTGGCTTTAGAACAACATTTCACCATATCAACCAAGGCCAAATTAAGACTATGACAACTACATGGGGTGTAACAAGCTCTAGGATTTATTTCAAGCAATCTTTTTTGTACACCTTTGTATCTTCCACTCATGTTAGACCCGTTGTCGTACCCCTGTCCTCTTATGTCATCAATGTCAAGGCCAATTCTTGTTATTGCATTCAGAAGTTCATTTGATAACCCAAGACCTGATGTGTCATCCACCTTCAAAAATTCAATCTAATATTCTTCTACTTTTGGTATGTATGTCGAATCATCCAAGCATCGTAACACTAGAGACATTTGTTCTTGATGACTTGCATCTGGAGTATAGTCAAGTATTACTGAAAAATATCTTGCATGTTTAACTTTTGCAATAATTGTCATTTTCACTTCGTTTGCCAAAGTCTCTATTAATTCATTTTGAATTTTGGGACTCAAATATGTATACTGAGATTCTCTTGCTTCACAATGTCGAACATGCTCCTCCATCACTGGATCAAACTCAACAACCATTTCTATCATTTGCAAAAAATAGTCCATTGTTCTCAACATAAAGTTTTGCATCATCTCCTCGAAAGGCCAAAGTATTTTTTACAAGTGTTTTCACAATAGAGATTATTCTTGTTAACACTTGCCTCCAATGTTGTCTTTCTTTGTTGATTTGAAGTTGCATACTTGAATCAATTGTTTGATTTTCTTTCAACCTCTTTTCTAATTCAACCCAAGCAATCAAGCAATCCATATGGTCTCTACTAGCTTCATGATGTTTAAGACTCTTATGCATGTTAGGCCAGTCTTTGTATTCATCATTACTCAAATTTCCCATTCTACTCATCATTTGTTCAGTCTTGAACAACTTGCAACAGAAACAAAATATTCTATCCAATAAAATAGAATATACAAGCCATCTTATATCTACTGTTTGTCCATTTACCATAATCCATGTATAATGCAATAAATCAAAATGTCTGTTGTTACTATCCTTAGGAAATAAAAAGCCATTAATTCTTTTTGGACCCATTTCTTCTAAGTAATATCTTAATTTTTGACGGATGCTATTCCAATTTCCAGGATCCTCTAAATTTAGAGTCGAATTTAATTTTTCATGTTGAGAGTCTTCTTCTAAGCTCTCATTTGATTCAACCAAATTGACAGCCTCAACAAATTCTTCATTTTCATAGTGACTTTGTTCTTCAATCATCAAATTATCCTCTAATTCTTCTTTTTCTATTCTACTACTTTTTCTAAAATATTTGTCAATATCACCAGTTTGACTTTGAATTAATATCTCCTCCATTTGTTTCATTTTTCTCTTTTGAGCTCTAGATAGATATTTAAGAGGCATTGCAATGTTCTTTGATTATACCTATAAATTATAAAAAGTAATATATAAGTTATAACTCAATAATTCATAATGAAATTAATTCAAAATTTCTCATTTAATCATATATATAGCTCTACGTATTTAAAAAATATCTACCTCACTATTTAAATCACCAACAGTCTGTGTGAAATTTTAAAAAAATAACCAGTGCATGAGTTCATCTAAATAGAACAATAATTAAATCTACTTTCTAAGTCATCATACATCATTATTTCAAACCAATTAAATTCATTTTTTTAATAAATTCCAATAACACTACTTTAATATCTAACATTTAAAATTCAAAATTAAAAATAAAGTAAATTAGATAGGAGACTTAATTTCACAATCTTGCTATATGTTAATACAATCTGTTGAATCGAGAAGCGTCGCTAGAGGAGGGGGGGTGAATAGCGAGCGTAAAAAATTTTGTTTTGTTCGTTCGATATACGAGCAAGCACAGCGGAAAAATAAAAAGACAAATTTATTTTTACTTGGTTCATAACCCAGCGGTTGCTACTCCAAGGCCCCATGATCCTTGACTGCGTACCAAGGAGTAATCCACTATAACATCTCCTCCTCATTGAAGGTAGGAGACAACGATCACAAAACCGAAAGCACGAGGATGAGGCAATAAGCCTACCTCACCTCGTTACGATTAAAATAAAGAATACAATAAACAAAAATATTACTTGCTACTGCTGCAGATGAAGAAGATGAAAGCTTGGCGTCACGTCGACGTTATGACGATGTTGGAGCTTTGGCGTTGTAGAAGGACTTAAGAATAATCTTGATTGATTGTTTGGGTTGGAGTCCTCTCCTCCTTTTATAGAGTTTGGCCTTGAAATAAGTCTCCTCATCTTTTGAAACAGATCACGAGATGATACCATATTTTATCGCGAAGTGGTCGCGTCAAATATTATCCATTTTGACCTAGCGCAAAAGGTTGATTCGTCGCCATCAGTCGACTGATGCCTTCCATCAGTCGACTGCCCAATGGTCAGCAGTCGACTGCCAGCCTAGCCACTTCCCTACAGTAAGAGGTTAGCACGGAAAATGGTAAATGCGACAGTTTCTTACTGTCCGATCTCGACCTAGACCTTCCACAGGAAGTCTTAGTCAGATCGCCGCCTACGGTCGTCCCCCTATAAAGGACACGACCTTACCATCTCTCACTCACACAAGCTTACCTCTGGTCCTTTATGACCTGTCACTTTGCTTCCGGCCTTCCACCTATGTTCTTCGACTCCCATGAAGTTCCCTCGGTGTCGCCCGACCACCACGGTTTCTCGACTCGGGATTCTCTGGGTGTCACTAACCTTCGGCTTAGCTTAACCATTTCCTGCACACTTAATTCAGCTCATGAGATAATAATATGACCTTAACTTTGGATCTTTGCCATAATCAAAACCTAGGTTCGATTATCTAGTGCCCCTGCACCAACAATCTCCCCCTTTTTGATCTATGGCAAACCAATACAAAGTTAGTGGAAAAATTAAATCATAAAACAAGTAGAGTAAATAATGAATGCTATTTTCAAAAACTCACCCTTAACCCTAGGTGAGTTTTGAAAGAGATAATTTAATTTTCAAAATTAAATTTGTGTTACTCCCCCTTAACTTTTACTCTTCTCCCTCTTTTGCCATAAATAAAAAAAAATTGGGGTTTTTTAATATAAACTAGGAGTTTAAAAATAATATTGTATATGCATGCATCTAGATAAATAAAATATGAGTCCAAGCATGCATCTAGTAGTAGTTAGATAGATTGGTTTGAGGTGTGTCCCTTTGCACCAATAATCTAAAGGTTTGTAATATAACCCTTAGGGTTAGTTTGCTCTCCCTCTTAGTCAAATATATAAAGTATAAGAGATGTAGGGGCGCTAAACTTTATCCTAGAGAGTTGTAAATAGTTGTTAAGTACAATAGTTAAGAAAATAAGTAGCATTTTGAAAAGGTTATATTTCAATTATCCTTAACATCATACCCATTCTATGTGTCTCAGAATTTGTTCGCCTTATATGTTTTGTGAGATGATTTGAAATTGATTAAAGATAGTCAACCTTGGGTTAGATTCGGATTTAACCTTTAGATCATTAAGTAACTTTTCGAGAAACTGGCTTTCAGGTCGTGGCGAGGCACAGGGGCCTTCTTTGATCGGAACAATGACCACTTCCTTATATAAAGTCAAATTCAAGAAAATATCACTTAAGTCACTTAGGGTTACTTCCTGGTCTAACTAGTTTGGGATATGGTGAGGTAGCTTCAACTAGTTCCACTCGGTCAAGTACACCAAGCTAGATATGTCTTATCTAGCTCGAATACACGAGACTTTGTTTCCCTAATGTACTATCATCTCACCACGTCCTGATACTATGTTGTCAAGAGTTGACTAACTATTTTCCCTATCTAGCCATTCTAAAAATTAAAATAAAATATGCAATGGTTTTGCTAAGTAAGCGGGTATACTATTTTAGTGTTAGCTCCCCCTAGACCATTGAACCAATATGGTCTATTCAAATAATGAACTTGATCCTGGGGAATCCAATACTTATTTGTCCTTATATGTGAGTTCAATAAAACCTTTGGGACCCATGGTTGGACTCTTTGATGATTACGATTCACAATAGACATGTAAGATCTATTCGTAGTCGTTGACTTAAATCCGAGTCTGGCTTTGTTATACACGGTTCTTTGGGTTCCAAGTAGTCTGTTAAGATTCTTAGATCCCAACGTGAACCTTTCCAACCTAGCCTCGACCTCTTGAACTCGGTCTTTCAAGAGAGAATTCTCCTCCTCAAGTTTTTCAACTTGGGCTAAGTTTCCCTCTTGAACTTGACTAGTTGAAGAGGTTAGAGTAGCCTCTTGCTCGAGGGTTTCAACCTTCTCAAGTAACGACTCAACCCTAGACTCGGACTTAGTTAATTTTCTAGTAAGCATTTTAATTGTAAGGTAAAGTGTACTAATTAAAGAGCGGCTAACCTTGACTTTCCCTTTTGGTTCGGCTTTGAGTTTCCTCTCGAAGTAGTCTTCGAGGTCGGAGTCAGAGTTGTAGTTGAACTCGGCTTCGAATTCTGACTCGAACTCCTCCGGTCTTGCCATGTAAGCTATGTCGATGCCTTCTTTTCGGTTGTCCCAAGTTGCATGGAAGGCTTTCCTTGCTCCCTTTTGCTTTGGCCGCCTCCTTGACTTGAATTGCTCTTGGTTCTCATTCTTCAATTACCTTCTTTCTTGTCGAACTATTCTCCGCACAATGTTGACTATTGTGGCCTTCTCTTCGGATTCGGATTTGGATTCGTCCTCTTCCTTGGGGGGTGGTTTGTTTGCAGCCTTCTTCTTCGAACCTGTAAATAAGGCAATACCTTTCTCGGGAGAAAAATTAGACTGTTCATGGAGTTCAAATTCAGAAAATAATTCGTCTAATCTAAGTTTAGAAAGGTCCTTAGAAACCTTGTAGGCATCGACCATGGATTCCCATAAGGTAGTCCTAGGGAAAGCATTTAAAGCATACCTTATAAGGTCTCAGTTCTCTACGGCTTGCCCGATCGAGTGAAGATCGTTGACGATGTCTTGGATCCGCGCATGTATTTGGGTGGCGGTCTCGCAATCCTGCATCTTTAGATTGTATAGTTTATTTAAAAATAAATCCCTTTTACATACCTTAGCATCTGGTGTTCCTTCGTGTAGCTCGATTAATTTGTTCCACAGGTCCTTTGCACTGATGAAGGGTCCGATGCGGTTGAGCTCCTCTTTGGATAGATCGCACTGCAACATTTGGGTTGCCTTTGCATCGGCTTCGATTTGCTTCTTGGTTGCATTGGTCCACTTGTCGAAGTCCAAGGGCTCGCCTTGATTATTGGTGGGTAGAGCAAAGCCGACTTGGATGATTATCCAAGTCTCGACTTATTTTTTTAGAAAATACTCCATTCGACCTTTCCAATAATAGAAATCATCTCCGTTAAAGAACGGAGGTCGGGCGGTGTTGTACCCCTCAATGTGGGTCATTTGGAAGGAAAACCTTGCACACAAAATAATAAAAAAAATGCAAAAAAGGTTCCAAGACTTCGCCTTGGATTAGTAATGTAGGAAATGAAAAGAAACAAAAAGAATAAACGAGAAATAACCAACTAAAATAAAAGATGAGCACTTACAACCTTTGATGTCCCCGAAAGGATACTAAACGTTAATTTTTTGGGATGAAGGCAGCTTGTCACAAGGGTAAACCCTTGTAAGAATGTAGATCTCTCAGAGAGCTTCGATTTGGTAGGTAGAACATTTTGTTGATCCACTTGTGCGAAAAGTTATGGTTGTTTTACCATCGGCTACTCCAAAAGAGAATACTTGCAAAACAAAACCAAAAGAAGAGTACCAAGACTTCGTCTTGGATTAGTAGTGCGGGAGAAAACGAACGAGAAAAAGATTCATAAAATACAAAACAAATCTGTAAAAAAAAGGCTAGATTGGTGGTTTCACCAAATCATAGCGCCCCCGCTCTGATACCAATTGTTAAATTGAGAAGCGTTGCTAGAGGGGAGAGGGTGAATAGCAAGCATAAAATGTTTCATTTCGTTCGTTCGATATACAAGTAAGCACAGCAGAAAAATAAAAAGACAAGTTTATTTTTACTTGGTTCACAACCCAACGGTTGCTACTCCAAGGCCCCGCGATCCTTGACCGAGTACGAAGGGGCAATCCACTATAACATCTCCTTCTCGTTAGAGGTAGGAGACAACGATCACAAAACCGAAATCACGAGGATGAGGCAACAAGCCTACCTCACCTCGTTACGATTAAAACAAAGAATACAATAAACAAAAATATTACTTGCTGCTGCTGCCGACAAAGAAGATGAAAGCTTGGCGTCGCGTCGGTGTTATGACGGTGTTGGAGCTTTGGCATTGTAGGAGCACTTAAGAATAATATTGATTGATTGTTTGGGTTGGAGTCCTCCCCTCCTTTTATAGAGTTTGGCCTTGGAATAAGTCTCCTCATCTTTTGGAACAGATCACGAGGTGGTATCATATTTTATCGCGAAGTGGCCGCGTCAAACATTATCTGTTTTGACCTAGCGTAAAAGGTTGATTCGTCACCATCAGTCGACTGATGCCTTCCATCAATCGACTGATGAGCATCAGTCGACTGCCCAATGGTCAGCAGTCGACTGGCAGCCTAGCCACTTCCCTGTAGTAAGAGGTTAGCACGAAAAATGGTAAATGCGACGGTTTCTTACCGTCCGATCTCAACCTAGACCTTCCACAGGAAGTCTTAGTCGAATCGCCGCATACGGTCGTCCCCGTACAAAGAACATGACCTTACCATCTCTCACTCACACGATCTTACCTCTGGTCCTTTATGACCTGTCGCTTTGCTTCCGATCTTCCAACTAGGTTCTTCGACTACCACGAAGTTCCCTCGGTGTCGCCCGACCACCACGGTTTTCTGACTAGGGATTCTCCGGGTGTCGCTGACCTTCGGCTTAGCTTAACCATTTCCTGCATACTTAATTCAGCTCATGAAATAACAATATGACCTTAACTTTGGATCTTTTCCATAATCAAAACCTAGGTTCGATTATCTAGTGCCCCTGCACCAACACAATCAAGTTTAAAATTTTTGTCCTGAAATAGACATCTATATTTTAAGTCATATAAGGATTATTCATAAATAATTTCAAATTTTGATGTTTTTTATGTCGGTCCAAAAAGAATGAAAAGTATGAACAAGAGATATGATAACATAAAATAATTTTAAGCATCTATTCAAAATGTACAAGCGAGTAAAAAAATAATGACTACAATGAGAATTTACATATCATGTTATCTTAATCTAAATATTATTTAACTATTAAAGTAATACAAAATGATAAAAAATATAAATTATTCTAATATATCTAATATGTTCCTTGTTGCATGTCAAATCATTCTAGAATTGATAATATAAGTATGCTAATATTATTGTTGGATAAGACAATAATTTGAATTTACTTTCTTCTTCTATGACTTTTTCTCTCTCAAATAAATTACTACTCCAAGATTTATATAAACAACCTCAATAAACTACCCTAAATATTGTATCGGCTGATGTTGAACCAAAATATGCATTCAAATCAAAATAAATATGATTTATGAATCAAACACGGAAACATTTATAAATTAAAATGAAATAGGTACCACAATATCTCAATGATCAATTTTTTCTGCAATGGTGATGCTAGCAAATAACAATTGCAATAGTGGTGAGCAATGAGACGATGACGGTATCAGTGAGTTGCTGGCAACGACGACAATAAAAGATTAGAAAAAATAGAGAAAACAGAGTCTGGAAAAATGAAAAAGATGGCAAAAGCGAAAGAGGAGAAGAAAATACCGACGACGGAAGTAAAAGAGGCGGAAGAATAAAGAGAAAATAAAGAAAAACAAAAAGTTGAGGGGCGGCAAAAGAAAAAGAAAAAGTCGAAGAAAACAAAAGAAGGAAGAGAGGAATAGGTCACGCCGTCACGGAGAAAGAAGAAGTCACATGTACTTTATTTTTTCGATAATATTATAAAAACCCCCATAATATTTTTGAAATTATGATTAGACCCTTGAAACAAATTTTTTTATTATTAAATTAAAAAATTTAAGGGCCCCTTTATGGATTGGACCCTGAAGCAATTGCTTCTCTTGCCTCATGAAAGGTCCGACCCTGCTTCTCCTGTGTTTGTTGATTGCAAGATCATCGTCATGCCAACATTCCAACACTTCGACACTTCGAGCTTCGTTTACAACCTTCAAAGTGTCGGTATATTTTTGTATTTAATTTTCGCTTGTGCACTTAATTTTCAAGAGGGAAGGTAACTTGTTACCTTTCCCTCTAATCTTTGTAAAAGAAAAACCCTCCGAGATCGAAGGTTATCAATTTGGAGGAACTTTAGTGTATTGTCTGATGAGGTAGCCCTAGGAAAGGGTTACAAGCCTTGGAGTAGCAATCTGGCTAGGATTGTAAACCAAGAAAATTCTCGAGTTCTTTGTTTTAGTTTTAAATTTCCACTGCGATCACTTTGATTTAAAAAGATAAAATAATTTTTTTTTTAAATAATAAAGAGAAATTTTATAACTTCGAGATTCACCCTCTTCTCTCAGAAATCACAATCCTACAATTACTATCAAAGCACAGGGGCGATCCGATTTTGATGCATCCATCGAAGAGAACATAGAAAATTTTCTTTATATTTTCCATTCTTGTTATAGATAAATTTTTTCATTAGTTTAATTTTTCTACAAATATTAGCAAATTAAAAGTGTTGCATCTAGAGAGTTATATCATCATTCACCTCCCTCTCTTTAACGGAAAGGACTTTAGCTATTTGAAGAGATGAATGGAATGCTTTTTAAAAACCGATTTAGATGTTTGGTTTTCCATTAGGAAAGATTTCATGGCTCTGGTAGATGACTTAGGAGAGTTGTTAGATCCGAAGAAATGAACTTTAGAAAACAAGAAAAAAGCTCAAGTTGATTACAAGCAAAGACACTTAATATCTTGCAATGCAGCCTTATGAAAGAAAAGTTTAATAGAGTCAAATCATTTTAAAATGATAAATAATTATGGGAAAATTAATTAAAATGCAAGAACATGTTAACTTGGGCCAAACCGAGAATGATATAGTTTTGATGGCAGGATCGAACAAAAAGAGAAAGAAATCCTAGCTAAAGAAGAAAAAGAAAAAAGTATTAAAGGCAACATGGGATGAATCATCATCAGAAGATTCGAACACAAAAATACCAACGACAAGTTTTGTATCCTTCTTGACAGCCAACGAATCCAATGTCGAGTCAAGCCAAGAGTCCGAGTCTGATTAGAGTCACTGATCCACATCCGTTTTCGAAGGATCAAATGAGGTAATCTCTCATATAGAAGATAAAATGTATAAAATAATAGCATGCTTAGGTAAAAATTTAGTTAAATCCGAGGGTCAAGTTGAAGTGCTCCTTAAAGAAGTTCAAGTACTTAAGGAGCAAATCAACTCAAAGTCCTCAACTTGCCAATTTCAAGATAGAGACTCAACTCAAGTTTTAAAGCTTGAGGAAGAGAACTCGGCCTTGAAAAGTCAAGTAGAGGATCTCAAAGGGTTGTTGGAAAGGTTCACCTCGGGTTCCAAGTATCTCAACATGATGCTTAGATCTCAATGAGTCGTATACAACAAATTCGGGCTCTGATACAAAGCTAAAGCAATGAATAGATCATATATGTCTTTATTTAACAGAAATGCTAAAGGTTGAGTCCAAGCATGGGTTTCCAAAACATGTTTAGCTAACAAAGTTGAACCGAATCAATTTTGGATCCCCAAAGGTCAAATTCACTTTGTGAATAAGACCTATCAAAGCTATTACTCAGGAGGAGCAATACCTTGCTTGTTTCTTTAACTATATAAATATCTTGCATGTTTAGTTATTTACTGGCTTAATTTAGAATGTATTAGATAGGAAATAAAGTAGTTAAACTTGAAAGTATAGTATTAGGATGAAGTGAACTAATAGTAAGTTAGAGAAGCTCTTCGAAGTGCATGTCTAGGTTGGATATGTCCTACCTGATGCACTAAGTTTAGTGGAACTAACCGAGGCTAACTCACCAAGTCCTAAATTAGTTAGATCAAAGCTTAGTTCAAAGTAAGTCACATGCTTAATTCCTTAATCAACTTTCTCTTAGGAAGTGGTCCACCTGATATCCAAGAAAACCATATGCCTCACCAATGGAAGTTGATTCTGAAAAAATTTACTTGACGAGCCTAAAGCTAAACTTGAATCTAACCCAAGTTTAAATACTTTTAATCGATCAATAAATTTAATTAAGTAAAAATGTACTCTCATCTCACAAAACACATAAGGCTATAGTCTATTAAAAACCTAGTCTTGGTGAGATGTATAAGGTTTACTCAATCAAACCAACTAATTATTCTCGGTAACATTTTAGGGGAAGCTAAGAAAAATTTATTTACATTTCTGAGTATTTTAATCAAAATTATTAAAATATTTTCAAAACTTCAATTTATAATTGTTTGAAAATTAAAATAGGTTGAAGTTGAGAACTTAGGTCTTACTTGAAGGGGAAGAGGAAGAAATTTAAGAATTGAAACTTAAACTTCAACTTGTTATCTAAACTACTTAATCTTGAACTAGTATTTATCCTAAATATTTTAATCAAAGACTTTGTAAATCAACATAATTCAAAGGGGAAGTTAGCTTAGCATAATCCAAACTTTTACTTAAAAATATATATGTTTAGACATTCGGTATAGGATCCATGCTTAGAAAGTAGTTGTTCTTAAGTAAGATTGCATTTTTGTCATACTTACATGCATCACTAAGTGACATAAGAATGAGATTAAGGGGGAGTTAAGATATTTTTAAAAATGCATGTTATTTTGAAAACATGAAGTGATAGCATGAGATTAAGGGGAAGTTAAGATATTTTTGAAAATCTTATTTTGAAAACTTAAAGTAAAAACATAATTCTATGGGGAGTTTCGCATGAACTAAAGGGGAGACTATGCATTCTAAATTATGTTTCAAAAAGAGAGATCAAGAAGTTAAGAATCTACAAAGGTTACTTTTCTTAGAATATTTTCAAAACAATAGGTGAACATTTAGAATTTAAAAATATTGTTTTTTAAAATTCATTGAGTTTTAAATTAAGATAACAAGGGGGAGAGAATATTTTCAAAAATTTATTTGAAAATTTTTTAGCTTTAAGAATATGCTTTGTTTAAGGGGGAGAAAATATTTTCAAAAATTTATTTGAAAATTTTTAATCTTTAATATCTTTTGGGGAGAGAGTATGTATTGAAAATCATCGAGTAAGTTTATCAAATTTCAAGTTCTAAAACCTAACTTCAAAATACTTGAATGGTTTCGAATATTATTCTTACTCCACTTTTGATTTTTAAGTTTGAACTTATTTGATGGTTTGTCAAGGAATTTTCAAACACTAAGATATCTTCAAAAATGTGTACATTCAAAAGTTGAAAACCTCATGCTTTACATGATGTAGAACTTTTCCATATAAATCTATGTATAAATGGGGGAGTGAAAGTAGACTTAAGATGTATGGTTTGAAAGATAATTTTCAAATCTTAAGTAAATCTTGGACATGATTGATGGTTTAATAATCTATTTATAAAAGCACTTAGATTCAAATCTTGACAAATGTTGCGTTACATTTTGGCATATATAAGTTCCTTTTTGTGTTTTGATGTATGCTAAAGGGAGAGAAAGAGTATTTAAAGTTGGAACTAAGTTAGTGTGTGAACTAAGTTTGAAGAGAAGAGGAAGAATGCATTGCATATTTTTATGGTTAAAATCTTTGGTATTTTTGCACCTAACTTTAAACGGTTGTCATACATCAAAAAGGGAGAGTTTTGTTGATGTAGAAAGCATCACTCCTATGTTTTGATGTATGAGTAAGGTTTAAAGTTAGAATAATCTTGTGACCTGATATATGTGTTAAGTGTGCATGCTTAATAGGAAAGTTATAGTAGGTCAGGCTGATCGGATACTAGGTAATGTATTGGAAGTCCTAATATGTCAGACTGACTAGATACTAGGCAGAAGAATTGACAAATTAGAGGATTGGACATCAGACAAGAAGTCCAAATGGGTCAAGTGGACTGAACATCTAGTAGAAGGCCAGTTGGGTCAAGGAGACCAGACACTGGCAGAAAGCCCAGTTTGGTCAAGAAGACCGGACAGCTGGCATGAAGACCTGGTGGGTCAGATCGAATGTCAAGCATAGTAAGTCCAACCGAATTAGGATGACTGAACAACTGGCAGGTAAGCTCTCAAGTGGAGAGGTGAGGTCGAGTCCTCGGTTGAGGACAAAGTTAAGCGTCGATCCGACGGAGGGTCCGAGTTGGATTGAGAAGTTGAGATTGGGTAGTATTACTGCCAACATATTTTATACTCTACCTATGTTAACCATGTTTTGTAGGTATTAGGCTACTGAATAGTGTCCAGGCAATTGGACAGGATCTAAGCACATGGGTATATAGGGTCCAAGCACTTGGACATATCCAGGCGTTGGTCAAGGTCCAGGCACCTAGACATGGTCTAGGCACCTAGGTTCCAAGGGCCTGGAATAGATCCAGGTGCTTGGAACAGGTCCAGGCGCCTGAAAGGCCCAGTTAGCAAATTGAGCTGGTGATCGTTGGAGAATCTGTGACCGAGATGACAGGTACTCCAGGTGACTGGACCAGGTATAGGAGGCTAGAAATGGAAAATTCCAAAACTATGTCGGAGCGGGGCCAGCTGACTTGGAGTCAACTGGACCAAGTCCAATCGATTGGAAAGGCTAGTATATCATATCGATGGGTTGATATGGAGTCGATTGGAGGGTGGTCCAGGCAATTAGAATTGGCTTATAAAAGAAATGGAGGATCATCTCCGAACACAACTCTCTACCTCTTGTACAAGTGCTACTCTTGTGTTTGTTGACGTCAAGATCATCGTCATGCTAACACTCCAACACTCGGACACTTCGAGCTTCATCTATAGCCTTTAAAGTGTCAGTTTATTTTTGTATTTAATTTTCGCCTGTGTACTTAATTTTCAAGAGGGAAGGTAGCTTGTTACCTTTACCTCTAATCTTTGTAAAAGTGAAACCCTTTAAGATCGAAGGTTATCGATTCGAAGGGACTTTAGTAAATTGCCCAACGAGGAAGCCCTAGGAAAGGTTACGAGCCCTGGAGTAGCATGTAATTCGGCTAGGATTGTGAACTAAGTAAATTCTCCAGTTCTTTGTTTTAGTTTTACATTTCCATTACGATCACTTTTATTTAAAAATATAAAATAAAAAGAGTTTTAAACAATAATTGTTTTTATAACTCCGATATTTATCTCCTCTCTTGGAAAACACAATCCTACTGGGTTGAGAGTATAAACTCATTAATAAAGGTGGGGGCTTTCTATTTTTTTCATCGACATGAAATATCTAGTTTTTCAAATTGATTAATTCTGAAACAATTGATGAATTTAAAAAAAGATTTAAACCAATTTCGTTATTAATTTGTAATGATCAACTTTTCTTGGAGGACAAGTTTAGAGGACTTGAAATATTGTTTCATTAGGTGCTGCTTAGAAGTTGTCAACAGAGGTTTTTGGTCAAAGAGGGACTTAAGTAGCATTGAGACATGATATTTCCTACTTGAATTTGTGGGATTCTTAAGTCATTGGTCTAAAACTTTTGTAGTGACTTGAACAGCCAGAGTATCTTTTATTCTACCTACCTAAAATTGTAGAATCAAACTCCTCAAAAAAAAACAAAGGAAAAAATAACTAATTAATCATACATCGTCTTCTTTCAATGTTCTATGAATCACTTTTAACGAATGCCAAACGCGGTTGCTTAATTATTTTATGATACCATTATCTGACTGATTCCACATCTATAGCCATCGCATGCAAGTATCGTTCCTGATCGTCTGCTTCTTGTCTTCTTTATGATTCCATACATATTCTAGCTAGTTGTGTTACGTGGTTGACTTCAAGTCAAGGCTTCGAGTCAAGGCGCCAAATTAAACGAAGTGTAATTTTAGGTTTCCGCCCTGCTCCAAGTTCTATATATATCACGTTAAATCCTTACGAACATTGATTTATTGAATTGTATAAATGTCGACGAACTCCCTGGAAATCGTGTTCCGTAATGGTGAATCCACGGCGCAGGCGATGCCCCTCTTTGATTCTCACGAGGAGATTCAGGTCCTTAGATTTAATTTAAGCTTTTCTTTTCTTTTCCAATTCTCGGTTCGTGTTTTCCTTGTTGTTTGCCGATGATCGATCAGTGCGATACGGTAAATTCATGCTCGCAGAGCGTAGCAATCGCGTTGGGGTGGACGACGGTGGTCATGAGCAAGGGTGGTTCGTCACTGGAAGTTATTCTTCAGGATCGGCATCCTCCGCAGGTTGCAGCGCCTGGCGACACGAATGATGAGGACGCAGTCGAGATCAAAGTAGTGGCGGCTGACGTCGACGATGAGGAGGAGCAACGCACTGATCGAGACCTCCCACGATCGTCCTCGGCAATCACCGAGCAGTACACGAGGGAGGCGCGGGGGCTGCTCATGGTCCTGGCGACCTTGTTCTTGCAAATGGCGTACCAAGCGGGCGGCAATCCCCCCGGCGGTTTCTGGCAGGACGATCTGAGTGCCACGCAGCTGGTCGGCGGCGTCGGCCACGGTTTTCCTCCTCCTCCTCTTCCTACCTCCTCCGTCGAGGCCGTCCCGCACCGCGCCGGAGATCCGATCCTCCGCGACAAGTTCCGGAGCTGCTACCTGGGCTTCGCGTGGCTCAACGCTCTCGCCCTCGCCTGCTCCTCCTTTCTCATCCTCTTCCTGCTGGCGCAGCCGCTGTTCCGGAGCAGGCAAGCTAGCCATCCTCGGTGGCCCACGCTCATCATGTACGTCAATCTGGTGCTGATTCTGGCGGCATACACGACGGGAGCAGTCACCAAATCGGAGCTCATGATATCGCTGATTCCTATCGAGGTCGTGATCGGCATGAGCGTGGTTATTCTGTACATATACACCGAGGGAAAGATCTTTACCATGAAAGCCTTAACTCGGATCGCAGCAGCAGAATATCTGATGGGCTGGATCAAAAATTGAACTCACTTCTTTCGTTTAGAATTCTAAATGAATCAAATGTTTATGAATAAATTTAGTAGGATAAGAATTTGTTTATCAAAGTAAATTTATAAAAAGCTTAAACAATTTGATAAATTAAATAAATAAATTTAAATACATATATGTTCGACTTATTATTCATGAATAAATTTATTTAAAAATTATTTATGAACTTATTTATATTCATTTATAAATAAATATTAAAATATTAAAATAAAAAAATAAATTTAACTTAAGAGCGATAACATTTAAATAAATCGAACTTAAATAGATTTGAATCCAACTTGAATCGAGCTTGATATCTATTAAACAAATCAAGCTCAAATCAAACTCAAGTCGAGTTTAATCTCTTAAAAAAAATCAAGTTAAGCTTAAATAAAATTTTCAATAGCTTTATTACTTTTAAACTTGAATTGGCTTGGATTGATTATCTTATTAAATAAATCTGAACAATATAAAATTTGATTTGGTTTGACTCAGCTCATTTAGGCTCTACTCCCACTCAAGATTCAATAGTACATAAATTGAATAGCAGTAAATAATTAATTAATTGATCGAAATGAATTAAATAAGAAGGGAGCAGTAGGCTTGCTTGATTAATTTTCCATGGTGCATGCATGTGACTTATAAAAGAAAAACTCACTTCTCCGCCTCAAAATTCCTTCGTGGTCGGTGTTCGATGGTCAAGTGCTTGATTGCAAGAGGAACGCGGTCTCGACAAAATAAGCAAGGCGATGGGGGCCTAGGCGCATAGCAGCAACGTCTGTCTGCCTGCGAAGAAATAATTAATGCGCCAGTATGCAAGGCGGCTGGCGCCGTCTTAAAATGAAGCTGATGTTCCATGCAGAAATACAAAACTAAGAAAGAATCAGAAGGTGCTCGGAGGTTTCACTCGTGAAAGAAGAGATTGCAGTTCGCTTTCAAGAAGCAGAAAACCCTTGTTCAAGCATGATCGACTTTACTATTTAGATATGCATGTTGTTCTAGTAGGTCTTCGCGTGATCGAAGAACAAAAGAGAGCCACACAATACGTGGGCCCATGGTGGCTTGACGTTCCGCACCTGTTGACGTGCAAGGACGTACGAATTGCATGTGAAGAAACAACCACGTACGAGTGGAGAGTGAACTTGATATCGGAGAGAAAGGATGTGGTACGACATGCATAACAGAGTCTAAGACCATATGATCTCCAGATCAGTCCGGTAACACGACTAGCCAGCCAAATTGTTTATTAGGTTTGGTTGGAAATTTGAATGGAAAAAGATGAAAGATGAATGAAAAGGATTCTAAATGAAGTAAAATTTAGTTCTACGTTGATAGTTGAGAGATATATTGAATCACAATACTTTTGCTTATGAATATATATGAGTGAGAGTGGACCTGTCAAATTAGATTGGGTTCGTCGGATTGATCCTTCCCATTAAATAATTTAAACATGTTAAATTAAAATTTTATCAACTCGTTATTTTGATGGGCCTAAACGGATCGATCCGTACGGATTACGAATCTAGACGGGTCGGTCCGCCATGGGCACGGGTTGATCCGCGGGTTGAGAAATGCCAAAAGATAGAACGTATGAAAATAAAATTGTATAAGTTTTTTTATCAATATTTTAATATTAACAAGACAAATTTTTTACCATTACAATCTTCTTCTATTGCACATACACCTTAACAAAATATAAAAGAAGTTAAGAGAAAAAATAAAAAAATATTTGATGAAGTACATTTTTTATATACTCTAATTATTTTATATTATCTTGTCACTACTATATAATCAATGTATGAAATAATAACATATCAAAATCAATGTATGAAATAATAACATATCAAAATCAATGTATGAAATAATAAAATATCAAAATCAAATAATTACAAGGGTTAAAAAATCTCAATTGAATCTCTATTTAAATGAGCAAAAATTTACATTTGTATATTATCAAGATTTGGATATTTTGGAATATTGGAAAGGAATCAAAAACATCGATACTCAACTTTGTAGGTCGATAATTTAATCTCAATTATAAGATTTTAGTTACTTCAAATGCTTATTTTTTTAATCATTGTACCCCATCTACTTTATCGATCATTGACTCAAGCCCTCAATGCCTTAGTAATTTTAAATATATATTTTTTTAATTTTTTGGTCGGCGGGTTAGCCCACTTAATCCGCAACCCGCCTTGGGTTGGGTTGGGTTAGAGATTTCTCAACCTGCCGAGATGGTGGGTCGACCTGTCCCTCCTCGCTAAATATTGAGTTTACGATGGGTTGGCCCGCCCCACCATGGGTCGACCCGTTTGACAGCTCTAGATCAGAGACTTTCTCTTATATGTGTCTGTATAACGTGTAAATTTAGGACTCGGATTATACTAAATTCAGATGACTTATGTGCGAGTATGATCTACACATGTCAAATGTCGGATTGATAGAGTATAACGTATGCCTTGAACTATCGATATTAAACGATAGGATATTAATGAGATATTGACATTATGAATAACTCGAACAAAACAGTCGATGAACGACTCACATTAAAATTGAGCAATCAAAAGCAATAAAAAAAGGCCTTTATTATGCCATTAATTGGAAATATGTTTCAGAGTCTATATATATGTAGGCTTCGACTTGAGACAAAAAAAAGATAGACAACTCGAGACATCATTCTCTTTTTTTTTTTGTGATAGTCTTCAGATGTATGTTTAGTTTACTGTGAACATCCTGTGCTTGATCACGATTCCATCGTTGTATTCTGGAAAACAAATGTCCATTGAACCTTAAAAACAAATGCCCATTGATCACGATTCCATTGTTAGAGAGGGTGAATTTGTTTTTTTTAAAAACTGTGTAAAATATAAGCCTCGACATCTCACTCGGCAATTGGCTTGCCTTGCTTCCCGACTCATCAGTCAACCCATTTTCCAACTCGACAGTCAGCTTGCCTTGCATCCCAACTCGATAGTCGACTTGCCTTGATTTCTAACTCGGCGGTTGGCCTGCTTCTCGACTTGCAGTAAACTTATTTATCTTCCCGACTTGGCAGTCAACCCGCTTCCTAACTCGACAGTCGACTGCCTTGCTTTCTAACTCAGCAATTAGCCTGCTTCCCGACTCGACAGTTAGCTTGTCTTACTTCCCAACTCAATAGTCGACCCGCTTTCTGACTAAGCAGTTGGCTTGTTTTGCTTCCTGACTCGATAGCCGACCAGCTTCCCAACTAGGCAGTCATAAAAGAGCTCAACAATATGTTCACCAGGAAGCCGTTTCGACAGATAAGTCTGAATTTAATTTAATTTTAAATTCAGTCTCTTCCTTTTATGTCCAGCAAGCACTCGGACTAACAATTTTACACAAAATCTAATATGTTGAGATGGCCACATACCATGTTGAGATAACAATAGCGGAGCTGAGTCCTTAACAAGTGATGGCCCCCTCTATCATGATTGGGATTGTCCTAATCAATCATAGGGAAAAGTTAGAGAAGTTTATTGGATTGAACTTCAGATGATGAAAGTAGAAAATGCTTTTCTACTTAACCATGCTGAACTTGGCTCGATTTTTGACTAAGGATCCTCCTAAGGTACCCGAGGATACAAGTGATGTCTAAACCTTCAATGTTGTGGAAGCACGAAACCACTCGGAGTTTCTTTGTAGAAACTACAACCTCAACTGCTTGGCTGATGCACTGTACAATGTGTACTACATAAAACAATCAGCTAAGGAATTATAGGAACCGTTAGACCAAAAATATAGAATGGAGCATGCTGGGGCCAAAAGTTCATTATTGGTCGATTCCTAGATTATATAATGGTAGACTCTAAGATGGTAATTAACCACGTCCAGGAACTTTTGATGATCCTTCATGAGATTCACTCAGAAGGTATGATGCTGAGTGAAACCTTCCAAGTGACTACTATCATAGAAAAGTTGTTTCCTGGATGGAAGGATTTAAAAAATTATCTGAAGCGTCAAGAAAGGCGATGAACATCAAAGAACTCATTGTCTGACTCCAAATTTAGGAAGACAACAAGATCCCCAATAATGATCGTTCACTTAGATGGTTGTTAAATCCAATGTGGTCTAGCATGATGAAAAATCAAAATGGAAGAAATCGAAGTCTTCCAAGATGGAACCTAGAGGAGGAATCAGCAAAAAGAAATTCTCTGAGAAATGCTTTAATTGCGACTGAGTTAGTCACAAGTCTTCATAATGTAAGAAGCCGAAAAAGAAACATGAGGCTAACTTGAGCGAGGGATCAGACATGGATCTTTATGCCATAGCCTCCGAGGTGTACCTCTTAGGCTTAAACCCGTAGTAGTGGTGGATCGATACTGATGCCACCAAACAAGTGTGCTACAACAAAGAACTACTCCACAACTTTGAAGAAATCAGAGATGGAGATAAACTGTATATAGCAAACTTAGCAACCTCAGAAATCAAGGGTCATGGAAAAATAGTGTTGAAGATGACCTCGGAAAAGGAACTAACTCTAAAGAATGTGTTGTATGCTCCAAAAATCCCAAGAATTTGGTATAAGAATTGTTGTTAAGCAAATATAGTTTTCGCATTATTTTTGAGTCGAATAGAGTTGTTTTATCCAAGAATGGAATGTTTGTATAGGGCCTATGAAAATGATGAGCTCGTTAAGCTTAGTGTAATGTCCATTAGACAAAAAATTAATAAGGATGAAAGTTCTTCTACTTATATGTTTGAGTCTTCTGTTTTGTGACATAGTGACTAGGACATGTTAACTAAGATTCGTTGCATAGGCTAATTAACATGCACAACATTCTGACATTCCAAATTGGCCCGAAACATAAGTGCAAAATTTTGTGTAGAAGCAAAAATGACATCGTCATCCTTTCAATAAGTGGACAGAAGTAATGAACCACTTGGCTTAATCCACATAGACATGTGCAATTTAAAGGGGATTTCGACATATGATGGAAATAAATATTTCATTACTTTTGTAGATGATAACACAAAATTTTATTATATGTATCTTCTAAAAAGTAAGGATGAGATTTTAGAGAAATTTATTCTCTATTAAAATAAGGTTGAGAATCATCTTAATAAAAAGATTTAGATGGTGTGAAGTGATGAGGTGGTGAATATGCACCACCATTCACTGAATTTTGTATTGAATATGAGATTAGACATGAAACAACAACTCCATATACTCCTCGGCGAAATGGTATTAGTTGATGAAATCAATTATTCTATTTTTATTATCTTTTTGCAAATTTAGAAACCTTAACCTTTAAAGTGATGGTGAAAAATAAATAATGGAGACTATCAATGGATAAAGAAATAAATGCAATTCAAAATAATTGTTGGTGCAATCGGCCCAGGTCATGATTGACCAGACTCGAGTAGAGTTTTGATGTTTGACAATGGTTTGTAAATTGTTGGACAATATGGATTTGACCATATGTTGACCATATGACTAGTGGATGATTGGGATATTCAAAGTCATATGGGGGGAGATTGTTATGAGGATATTGTTGGAGCAATCGACCTAAGGTCAAAGATTGACCAAGCTCGAGTGAGACTCGAGTGGAAGTCTAAGATTAGATTCTTGGCAGTGGAGAAGTCCAAGATTGGAGTCTTTGCAAGGAAAAGTCTAAGTATGGACACGTGGCAAGGAAAAGTCCAAGTTGAACATTTGGCAAGGGAAAGTCCAAATATGGATATTTGGCAAAGAAAAAGTCCAAGGGTGTAGTCTTGGCCACGTAAGTCCAAGTGTGTAGTCTTGGCGGTGAAAGTCCAAGTTTGGAGACTTGACAAAGGTAGATCTGTTAGCATGACATGGCTGACCGAAGCACTTGAAGGCTAGCGCAAAGAGTGAGGAGTTATGGACTCGAACCTGAGGGGGTGAGGCTGATGGAAGTGACTTGAAGGCTTAGGTCTAGGCTAAGGGTACCCAATAACATGACATAGTCGATGGAAGCACTTAAAGGCTAGTGCGAAAGGTGAATGAGTCGTGGAGGACTCGGATGGACCTTAAGGACGTGAGGCTGATGTAAGTAGCTAGAAGGCTTAGATATAAGCTATGGGTGAGTATCAAGTGTGAGGGGATCATACTTGCGTTAAACCTCATGTTTGAGGTGTGACTGTCAACTGGTGGTTTAGGCTAGTCGAATGGTCTAGTGAAGCCGACTCCTGTTGTGGGGCTCAAATTTTAGACTGGGTGCTCGACACTGTGCGGCTCGAGAAATAGTCATGGTGCTCGGCAGTTAATTGCTGTGGAGAAGCAGTCGATTACCCGCTGGTGCATGATGCACGCGAGCACGACCTCAACTCTCCGGCCAAAGGCGCCAAGGACTTGAAATGCGCGCTCGCGCTCAACACCCATAAGTGCACGATTGTCGTCAAGTTATAAATTATATATCGATCCCACAGAGACTGTAATTCGAGTATCTTTTGTCCAGTGAATGTTGTTTGTTCAGATTAAGTCTCTTGCGAGTCAGAAGTGAGGTCGACAACGATCCTGACTCAGGTACGGTGTCACTTAGAGAAAGCAAAGGGTGGCTCAAGGTTGCTTAAAGGATTCTAGAATTTCGGTTTCACTTGTGCATTGTTGAACATGCTATCAATTTAATGCTCCTAGGATCTCTAGTTATGATCTCGCAGGAGGATCATCGTGTGTAATCCCGATGAACTTTTTCTTCTGCCGAGAACTATCTATTCCTAGCCAAATTCTCCTTTTGAATCGTCAGAGTTCATGGGGTTGATATCTTTGGGAGCCCCCTATCACTGGAGTCCCTTAACTCTTCTAGAATTGATATCTCCTACTTTGGACCTTCTGATAGGATAGGTTCATGGGGTTCTAAGATGTCCTATGGATCCCTATGAATAGGTGGATCATATTTCATATCCTACCCTTTCACAACCTACTTTCTACTATTATGGGAGGGAAGATGACCAAAAGGTTCCTCGGTTCTCCTAGATTTTGATACAAAGGCTTTCTACCCTTATATCGACTACGTACGATAGAAATAGAATCAAGACATAACTTTCATTGATCTAGACAGCATGAATTGCAAATATAATTCAAAAGAAATGAATAAATATCTGAACTAGCATGTCCAACATACACAAGTTACTCCATAATCCTAGAATCAAAGTATCTACTCCATGAATAAGGAAGAACAAACACAAGACATCTTTTTATAAAACATTACAATCCAAAAAGAATTAGAATCAAAGAGAAATAATATGCCCTATTGGATCCAAAACGATGTCTTGGTCGCTCTTCAAGGTGTTGGAACACCGATTCGGGTCCTTCAGCTTCTTCCTTCCTCCCCGTTGCGAGCCTTCGATGCTTTTTAGGGCACCTTCTTGCCATCCTAGTTGTCGAGCCTCCCCCTGGGGTTTAGACGTGCCCTTCTATATATAGGAGTGAAGCTAACATTCCTTATTTGCTCATGAAACTCGAGGCTGCATAAGTGGCACTATCGCCACACAGTCGTGTGGAATTCACACGACCGACCTTATAGAAGGCTGGAAATCAAGCTTGAATCTGGCATATGGAATGGGCACGATCATGTGAGATTCACACGGTCGACCGTGTCTTTCTCTGGAACTCTAAACGGATGCTACCGTTTCGTCCCAAACATGCCTGTGTCTTTGAGAACACGGTCAGAGCACGCTTGCCTTCCTGGAGCTCCATTATTTAGCCATTTTGCCTAAAAAATGCCGCTCTACAAAAAAAATAACAAAATTAGATATCCAAACTAGGAAATAATAAATGAATGCAAAACAAGTGAGAATATGCATGAAACAAGTATGAAATGCAATGAGATGTGTGTTAAAACTACTCTTAAAATTCTATATAATTTGCACACATCAAAATTCCTCAGACTTAGATCTTTGCTTGTCTTCAAGCAAACCTCAATGCCATGAGTTTTAAAAGTATTGTTCCTATACTTAGCATGTTTACAAAACTTATCAAGTGGTACTTTCAATCAAAGTAAATAGATATGTTCTAAAAATTCACTAGGTTAGCCTTTCGTGCATGTGCCAAGAAAATTTCCTAAGGGATTCACATTCCATGTTGAGATAAGTCATCATCCTATAGCTTTCCTAAGGTTTTCAGCTTTTAGGCGCTTACCTGCCCTAAGCGAGGGTCGTTCCCTAGAGTTAGCATAAAATCTCAAAGGTGTGCTTGGTATTGAGAGAAATTGATAGGTGTTTTCCCAGTAAGCCAACTCGGTCTTAAAAGGGCACCTATCATTTCCACCCATGACAACTATTTTTTTAACCCTCATTTTTGTTAGGAGTATTGAGAAGACAATCAAAGTCCCACATTGATAAGACATGGAAAAGATCATGTGCTTATAAGATGTAAGATATCTCTATTGGAATGAGGCCTTTTAGGTAAAGCCCAAAAACAAAATCATGAGGATTTAGGCCCAAAGTGGATAATATCATACCATTATGGAGATATGTGGATCTTATAGGCACTAACAATTGGTATCAGATCCATGGTTCATGTCAATCCATGAACCTCGAATGAAGGAAGTAGAGCTCCTATGTCCGGATCAAGAGAACCAGACACCAGACAGGAAGTCCAGTTGAGTCGGGAGGACCGAACAACTGGTAGGAAGTCCAGTTGGGTCGGGAGAACCGAACAACTGGCAGGAAGTTCAGCTGGGTCAGGAGGACCAGATAGTTGGCAGGAAGTCCTGGTGGGTTGAAGATCGGACATCAAGCAGAGCAAGTCCTTCGAGGACGGATAGGCTTAAGGGGGGTCAATGCGGTCCTTTGTTTGAGGGGGGGGGGGATTGTTGGGAGTATTGAGAATACAATCAAAGTCTCACATTGGTAAGACATGGAAAAGATCATGTACTTATAAGATGGAAGATATCTTCATTGGTATGAGGCCTTTTGGGTAAAGCCCAAAAATAAAACCATGAGGGTTTAGGCCCAAAGTGGACAATATCATACCATTGTGGAGATATATGGATCTTATAGGCACTAACAATTTTTTTCTCTCACTTTTTTTATTATTTTTTCCCTTTTTTTCTTTCTCTTTTTTGTTTTTATTATCCTCACTAACATTTTGATTTTTTCGAATGGGCTTACACAATCCGAGCATCTCTAGTAACTAAAATGATAATCTAGAGTCACCTATGGATTCTAAAGTACTAGACTATTGAGATGAATCATAACCAAGTATCTACTAGATTCTCCCTTTTAGAATATTCGATCGGTGTATGTGAGAATAAAAACTAACAAGTGAAAATTTAGAACATCCATCAACTGTCGAATCTTAGAGATTTAATCTCTACCTTTGGATCTAGAGTTTTGTTTCTATCCATTGGATCTAAGCTTCATGAGGTGTTAATAGGCTACATTAGGGACCATGAGGAGGAGTTGGATCTTGGCCACCCATGGATCAAGCCCACATAAAGTCCGATCCACTAATGATAATCCAATCCACTAAAGGATTATCATTGATCTACCTCACCAACCCCCATAAGATAATATGGGCTCCATATATTATTTGTACATTTTCTCCCCGTGTTTAAGATCTCGAATGTCCGTCGATTAATTAATTTACTAACCATTAATTAATCGACATCTAACTCCATGAGTAGTACCACTCAACCTTTTCATCATGCCGGACCAAGTCCACCTGCAGGGTTTACATGATGAACCTTATAAGCTCCTCAAGGGGACATCATCATCCTAATATATAGGACACGGTTTCCTCCTATAATCAACGGCATACCATATAAATAATATCATTTCCCAACTTACCGAGCCTATCGATTTAATCTATAAATCTCGCCCATTGGTAAATCAAAGAGATGAATACTAAGTATATGTGTCCATTATTATATCGGGATTAAGAGCATGTATAAAATAATATCTGAGGTCCGATTCGATTATGTAGTCAGCAATAAATCGAATCACCTCTAAGTCGGTCCTACTCAATACACACAAAGTGCACTAGTGTGATTCTATGGTCAAGACAAACCAATACCAAATCACACTACAACCATTCTGATGGTTTGTCCAAAGTCATCTCGGTTGTGAGCCTTTACTTATACTTTACAAGGAGCCGATAACATGATCTCCCGTGTGACACCACACACTATGTTATCTACAATGTAATATATTAGACAATATTACATAACCATAAAAATGCAAACAATGATCATGTGATTCTTATTTCAAAATAAAGATGTTCATATAAAAGATAGACTTTTCAGTATACATCCCTACAATCTCCCACTTATACTAAAAGACTATGTTGTCCTCAAACTGTCATACATCTGATCCCCATTCCCTCCACATGCCTATCAAAAGCTCTCGTCGGAAGGGCTTTAGTGAAAGGATCTGCCAGGTTATCCTCTGATGCAATCTTGGCCACAGCAACTTCTCCTCTCTTTATGATTTCTCGTATCAGGTGGTACTTGCGCTCTATGTGTTTACTAGCCTTATGGGCTCATGGTTCATTCGAGTTTGCAACTGCACCACTATTATCACAATAAATTGTGATAGTTCTGGGCAAACCAGGAATCACATCCAAGTCCATCAGGAAGTTCCTGAGACACACAACTTCTTTGGCTGCCTCAGAGGTTGCCACATACTCAGCTTCCATGGTGGAGTATGCCATGCATTTCCGCTTGATACTCCTCCATACAATGGCTCCACCTCCCAAACTAAATACAAAACCTGAGATAGACTTACTGTTATCCCTATCAGATTGGAAGTCGAAATCCGTGTAACTCACAGGGAGTAATTGGTCTGCCCGGTAAACCAACATATAATCCCTAGTCCTTCTCAGGTACTTCAATATATGTTTTACCGCAGTCCAATGTCCCTGCCCTGGATTACTCTGATATCTACTGACCATGCCGACGACATAGCAGATATCTGGTCTCGTATATAGCATCACATACATGAGGCTTCCTACTGCCGAAGCATAAGGAACCTCCTTTATCTCCTCAGATGATCTTGGACACATCTCCTTAGATAAAGGAACTCCATGCCTGAAAGGTAGAAAACCCTTCTTGGAGTTCGGCATGCTAAAACGATCCATAATCGTGTCTATGTATGAAGCTTGGGATAAGCACAACATCCTTTTCCTACGATCCCTTATAACCTTGATCCCAAGGATGTGTCCCACCTCTCCCAAGTCCTTCATATCAAACTGTTTGGACAACCATACCCTTATGTCCGATAACACCTTGATATTGTTGTCAATCAATAAAATGTCATCTATGTATAGTACAAGAAATACCACTACGTTTCCATCACATCTCTTGTATACACAAGACTCATCCGGACTTTGAATAAATCCATAAGACTGGATTACCTCATCAAAGCAGATGTTCCAAGACCTCGAAGCTTGCTCCAATCCATAAATGGACCGATTAAGCTTACATACAAGATGCTCTTTGCCCTTAGCAATGAATCCCTCTGGTTGCTTTATATAGATGTTTTCCTCAAGACTTCCATTAAGGAAAGCTGTCTTGACTTCCATCTGCCACACCTCATAATCCATATGAGCTGCTATGCATAAGAGAATCCGAAAAGACTTAAGCATGACTACCGGCGAAAAGGTCTCCTCATAATCGATACCCTCTTTCTGAGTATACCCTTCGCAACAAGCCTCGCTTTGAAGGTCTCAACCTTCCCATCTATTCCTCTCTTTCTTTTGTAGATCCACTTGCATCCAATGGTTTTTACACCATCAGGTGGGTCTACTAGCTCCCAGACCTGATTTGAATCCATAGATTCAATCTCAACATTCATTGCACTTTGCCAAGATACTGCATCTTTATCTTGGATTGCCTCCTCATATGTCCAGGGATCAGGTTCATGTTCGCCAGGGACCAAATCAGAAGATTCTCCCAAGAACATGAATCTATCAGGCTGTCTCACAACCCTCCCACTACGACGAGGTATCACCTATGTATCCTCTGTGACATGCGGTGCAGTGACATGTGGTATATCCTCTTGTACCGGTGGTACTAAAGAAGTGACTTCCCCTTTTAATTCCTCCAGAACAATTTTACTCTTGGGCTTGTGGCTCATCACATAGTCTTCCTCTAGAAATCTAACATTCGTGCTAACGATCACCCTCTGATCTCTAGGACTATAAAACAAAGCACCCTTCGTTCCTCTAGGATACCCAACGAACATGCGTACTTCTGTACGAGGTTCCAACTTATCAACATCTGCCTTCAGCACATGTGCTGGACTCCCCCATATCCGAATATGTCTTAGACTAGGCTTTCGCCCAGTCCACAATTCTGTGGGAGTAGAAGGCACTGATTTAGATGGAACCAAGTTCAGAATGTACACCGCCGTATCTAGAGCATATCCCCAGAACGAATCTGGCAACTCAGAATAACTCATCATCGATCTAACCATCTCCATAAGAGTCCTATTCCTTCGCTCTGCTACACCGTTCTGCTGGGGTGTGCCAGGTGCAGTCAATTGGGATTGAATCCCAGCCTCTGATAAGTAGTTTCTAAACTCTCCCAAGAGGTACTCACCACCACGATCAGATCATAGTGTCTTGATACTTTTACCTTGATGTTTCTCCACATCAGCCTTGAATTCTTTGAACTTGTCAAAGCATTGACTTACTACAAGATCGTAAATGTATCCATATCTTGAATAATCGTCTATAAAAGAGACGAAATACTCAAAACCACCTCTAGCCTGGATAGACATAGGACCACACAAATTAGAATGAACCAATTCTAACACATCTTTGGCTCTATACCCCTTGGCCTTAAAAGGCCTCTTAGTCATCTTACCTTCCAAGCAGGATTCGCAGGTTGGGAGATCCTCCACCACTAATGAACCCAAAGTTATATCAGCTATCAACCTTTGAATTCTGCTTAGGTTAATGTGACCAAGCCTAAGATGCCAAAGATATATTTGGTTCATCTTCGAAGGTTCTTTTCTCTTATTGGAATTAGAAGCTGAGTTATTAATTTCAATATACATCGTGGGAGATTTTGGTTCAAGTGTGTACAAATTTTCTATCAATGCACCCGAACATATAATGTCCATATTCCTTCTTATAACAACTCTGTCATTAAAAGAAATAGAATATCCATCCATAAACAATTTAGAAACTGAAATTAAATTCTTTCTAAATAAGGGTACATAAAGGCAATTCTTAAGAACCAAAAGTTTATTTTTCTCAAAAGATAAATGAACATCTTCCACTGCAACAGCCGCCACCTTCGTGGCATCGCCCAAGTACACGGTAATCTCCCCCTCAGCCAGTCGTCTGGTTTCCTGGAACCCTTGCAAAGTATTGCAGACATGATCAGTGGCTCCCGTATCTACACACCAGGTACCGGTAGATAACACCGCTAAACATGTTTCAATGACTAGACCAAAAGATATACCTTTGTTCTTGCGGTTGGGGCAGTCCTTCTTCCAGTGTCCAGTCTGCTTACAAGTGAAGCACTTGCCTTTCGGCTTCTTCACTCCTCCCTGAGTACCTCTCACCGCTTTTGCCCCAGTTTGTTTCTTCTTCTTGCCTTTCGGCTTAGAAGTAGAAACCTTTTGGGTCACTATGGCATGTGCCTGAGCACTCTGACGAAATAGCCCCTCTGCCGCCTGGAGTTCTGTCAGGAGTTCTGCCAACGAATACAACCTCTTGTTCATGTTGTAGTTCAGGCGAAACTGCTCAAAACTCCTAGGTAGAGACTGAAGAATGATATCGACCTGGGTTTCCTCATCGATCTCAGCTCCGAGGACTTCCAACTCATTCAAATGAGCCATCATCTTGAGAACATGATCCCTCACGGGTGTTCCCTCGATCATGACGGTCGTCATCAAGTTTCTCTTGGCTTCTTGCCTCGCAGCCCGATTATGGTGTCCGAAAAGCTCTTTGAGATTGAGCATCATGTCATAAGCTGTGGGCATGACTTGATGCTGATGTTGCAGTACATTTGACATAGATGTCAAAATGTAACACTGCGCCATCTCATCGGCCTTTACCCACTTCTTATAACTCTCTCTCTCCTTTTTCTCAGAATCTTCTGCAGGATTAGGAGGGCACTCTTCGAGGAGTATATATTTGTATTCCTCAGCAGTCAAGACAATGTCTAGATTCCTCTTCCAATCAACATAGTTGGGTCCAGTAAGTTTGTTCTCTTTCAGTATCACAACAAGTGGGTTGAAAGTCATTTTGAAAGAAAACCTAAGAATCACATAAATCAAAACATTAGATTTCAAAAAATTATTGATTCCTCAAACAATAAAATTTTAAAATCAACCAATACCTCAAAACACCGAGAATATCGTATGCCACGATAGTGTGGATGTATACGAATTCTACATTTGTAAGAGGAGGTTTTACCCATTAGTTTTACTATCTTGTCAACCTAACTTTTTGACAAGTAAAATTAATAGTTGGTTCCTCTTTGGCTTTACAAATAAAAGCAGTGACTCCGATGGGGAGGATACTTATATTTGTATCTAAGTGTTCACCATTACTCGGTACCAAGGAAATTATCTCGGGTTATGTGCCTTCCGATGGAGAAGTGCACACGCTCCTTAATAATTTCCTATAACCATATTTGACCTTGTGATCCGCAAACAAACTCATCCTATGGGGAGGAAGGCACTCAGAGCCGACGCACAAGTTTGTTTGCATCACTTGTCAAATCGTAATGGAGGTTGTGGGAATTTATAAAAATTTCCCTCTCCCACTTAGTAATTTGAAATTGAGGAATTTTCCTAGCCTACGACATGCATATCAAACAAAAAGAAATAAATATGAAAAATAAATTATTTTCCAACTATTATAGCTTTTGTCTTCAATATGTCTCCCGTCGTAACGCCTTCTCGTCCGCTCCTCCTATGCCATGTACAAGCCATCCGGAGATCCGAGCCGAGACAGTGACTTATTTTAATTTACATCCATCGATCCTATACTCCACGAGGGAGTGTACATGAAATCTAGATCGAAAGTAAACTAAAATAAAGAGTGGCTAAACAATGTCGTATCTAATTTACAAAAAATCAAATACTAGCCTCGTCAACCCCGAGGATTCAACAAAATATACACATACAATCACATACACACATATGGCCATAATAGTCGGATCTTATGCCTGCAACCAAAGAGTTAAACTACGCATATCCTAATATTATCCGACACATATAATATATGAAAAGTGCATAAAAATTAACCGAATCCTAAACACACAAAATCGGAAAGCTTGGCTCTGATACCAATTGAAGGGTTTTGCTTATCGAGTCCGTGAGAGGAAACTTCGCTTCCCACTTCACCTTGGTTGTTTGTTCATGGCAATCCCATCGATGTCCCCGGATTAAAAAAAATTAATCCTAGACAAAAGGGATTGCCCAAACAATCAAGTCATCATTGTGCTATTTGTTTAGAGAGGTCACTTGAACAAACTCGTTGTTCAAGCGACCAACCTCTATTCTTCGATTAGACACGGAATAGACGATGTACGGATCGCCGGTTTTTGTATTTATGTTCAGGATCCAAATATTATTTAGCCACAAATAGAATTTATCATGCTCATAATTGGAAAAACAAATACAAGCAAGTAACAAAAGAGAATAGAGAATAGGTATACCTCTCGATCTTCTAATGTATGACTTTCCTCCTTTCGGACGTCATGTGGGCGACGATCTACCAAAAGTTGAAGCTCCTAGATTGCCAATCTTCCTTTCTTGCTCATTCTGAGCAAGAGGAAGAATAGAAACAAATCTCTATTCCTTCTTTCAACCAACCAACAACCTCCAAGGAAGGAGCTTGTCGCCGGCCAAGAAGGAGGAAGAGATTATGGTGGAAACCAGCCAAGACACCAAGGGAAAGCCCTATATCTTGTTTCCACCACATAAGGAGAAGGAGAAGAGGGTCTTTGGCTGCTGGCCAATGGCTGGAAAGGGCTGGAGGGGTGCCGACAGCTTGAGGAAGGAGAAGAAGGCAAGGAAATCTTTCCTTATTAGGTGCCGCCCAAGCCCAAACCCTAGCTCCTATCTCTTGCCGCCAACCTCCAAAACCCTAACTTCCCTTGATTGAAACTCCATGCCAACCCCTTGTCCTCCTTTTATAGATTTAGGGATAAGCCTCCTTTTAATCTCCACCATTGCTTCTAGGGATTTAATCTCAACCGTCAGATCTTAGAGATTTAATCTCAACCGTCGGATCTTAGAGATTTAATCTCTACCTTTGGATCTAGAGTTTTGTTTCTATCCATTGGATCTAAGCTTCATGAGGTGTTAATAGGCTACATTAGGGACCATGAGGAGGAGTTGGATCTTGGCCACCCATGGATCAAGCCCACATAAAGTCCGATCCACTAATGACAATCCAATCCACTAAAGGATTATCATTGATCTACCTCACCAATCCCAATAAGATAATATGGGCTCCATATATTATTTGTACATTTTCTCCCGGTGTTTAAGATCTCGAATGTCCATCGATTAATTAATTTACTGATCATTAATTAATCGACATCTAACTCTATGAGTAGTACCACTCAACCTTTTCATCATGCCGGACCAAGTCCACCTGCAGGGTTTACATGATGAACCTTATAAGCTCCTCAAGGGGACATCATCATCCTAATATATAGGACACAGTTTTCTCCTATAATCAACGACACACCATATAAATAATATCATTTCTCAACTTACCGAGCCTATCGATTTAATCTATAAATCTCGCCCATTGGTAAATCAAAGAGATGAATACTAAGTATATGTGCCCGTTATTATATCGGGATTAAGAGCATGTACAAAATAACATCTGAGGTCTGATTCGATTATGTAGTCAACAATAAATCGAATCACCTCTAAGTCGGTCCTACTCAATACACACAAAGTGCACTAGTGTGATTCTATGGTCAAGACAAACCAATACCAAATCACACTACAACCATTCCGATGGTTTGTCCAAAGTCATCTCGGTTGTTAGCCTTTACTTATACTTTATAAGGAGCCGATAACATGATCTCCCGTGTAACACTACACACCATGTTATCTACAATGTAATGTATTAGACAATATTGCATAACCATAAAAATGTAAACAATGATCATGTGATTCTTATTTCAAAATAAATATGTTCATACAAAAGATAGACTTTTCAGTATACATCCCTACAGGTTCCGCCCAAACCCTAGGGAGGAGGCACGATGGCTAGGACGACACGCCGAAGCCCTAAAAACCTTCGGCAACTCACAACGGGGAGGAGGAATGCCGTCGGAGGTCCACGCCTTGCACTTCGACGCCGGAGAGAAGAGCACGAAAGCATTGTATATCTTTATTTCTGCATTTAATTCCTTATGTATTTGAACTTAGACATGCTTTGTGATTCTTCCTTCGTATATATGGAGTAGTACTTTTGATTCTAGGATTAGGGAGTAGCTTGTGTACACATACAATGTTGGTTCATGTTAAATTCTTCCTATGAGTTTGATTTGATGATTGATAGTTGCTCTTTACTATATCTATGCATGTTTGGCTTTCTTTCTGCTGTGCTTAGGCAATACGAGGGGTGACAACCCTCGCAATCTAAAATTTAGGGGATTTGATATAAGGAACCTAGGGGTAAACCTGATCTCCTGTAACTGCGGGGAGAAGGGTGTGGTGGAATCGGAAACGGTTCACCGTAGGGATTGATTTGGCATCCTCGTACCCCTTATCCCATCCTTTTAGGCAGAGATAGCTCCCGGTAGATGCGGTGGCTCTGTGGGAGAGTGTATGATGTCCCTTCCACAAAACCGTAGCTAAACATCTAGACAACACCAATTGACAATATTGTTCTGTGATACACAAGCGAAACCGAAGTCTTAGAATCACCTTTGAAGACCTTGACATACTCCTTTCCTCCTCTGTGTGACACTGTATAGAGTAGAGTCTACCGACAGCCCTAACCAACTGAAACCTCTTAGAGATCACGTCCGAACAATTACAACCACTGAGTACATTGGTATTCGAATCTCAGTCCCTATAAGATCGATAATCTTTATTACTTGACGACATCCATGCACTTGCGGGCGTTGAGCGTGAGCGTGCGCTTTGAGTCCTCGACGGTATTCGTCGGGAGATTTGAGGTCGTGTCTGTACACATCAAGTTTTTGGCGCCATTGCCGGGGACTGATCGATTCGATATCAAATTGAACAGTGATAAATTGGATTGGACTTAGGATTAGATTTATTTACTTGCTTTATTTTCTTTCTAGTTTACTTTATTTGCTTTAGTTCTATATTTTCCATATTTAGATTTAGTTTTTATTTTTAGCAGTAGTTTCCTATTTCCTTATTGCATCTTTGATTTTGTTGGCTAGATTTGCTTATTACCTTTTTTGTGGTATTAGGTAAATACTCCTAACTTTTCTCTTTAACTAAACCTTTGGTTTTACCCTCCAAGTCATCTATTGCATATGATCTATTAAGCATCTCTCATCGAAGGGCATTAAAATGCTAATACATCCCGCTCGACCCTTGAAAGATTACATAGCGCCTAAACAAAAAGCCTGGAACTCCTGCATTGTTATTCCCCAAATCCAAGCATCAAGCTGGGAAATAAACCCTGCATTAATTGCTCTCATTCAAGGAAAACAGTTTGGAGGGACTCAGATTGAGGAACCCTATCTACACCTTGAAGAATTCCTTGCATACTGCGGGACGGTGCAATATGAAGGAGTCCCAGCAGATGCCATTAAGCTCATTATGTTCCCATTCTCACTGAAAGGAGGGGCTAAGCAATGGATACGTGCGCTACCAGAAGGAAGTATAACGACATGGGAAAAAATGGAAGACACTTTCCTAAGAAAATTCTTCCTTCCCCACAAAACAGCCTACCTTAGGGATAAAATCCTTTCATTTGAGCAAAGGCAAGAAGAGACTCTAGTCGATGCATGGAAGAGGCTATAGGGGCTGGTGCTTCGCTGCCCGCACCATGGATTACAAGATTAGTTACTCCTCCATGTTTTTTATTCCAGGATAACTAACACGTCGAAAGAACTCTTAGACACAGCCGCAGGGGGCGTGTTGATGAAAAAGAGCACAAACGATGCATATAGCATTATAGAAATAGTGGTGGGGACTCTCAAAATATGGCCTAACAACGAGCAAGACTTTCAGGAGACTTTTTCGATCAAGGGGATAGATAGCACTGAAGTAGTCTACCAGGTACAAGGAGAGGATAAGGAGAGAGAGTACTTGACGGAAGAAGACTCCTTATCCTCCGGATCAGAAGAAGAGGAAGAATCGGGGCAGGTGGCAGAAGAAAAACACACAGGGCTTGAGATGAATCCACTTCCCCCCAGTCTAAAGTACGAATTTTTAGGCCCACTTGCAACCTATCCGGTGATTATAAACGCCAATTTGAGTAAAGAAGAGACAATAAAATTGCTAGAGGTGCTCAGGACATATAAAAAAGTGCTGGGTTATACCATCGATGACATAAAAGGGGTAAGCCCGTCTCTGTGCATGCATAGGATAATACATGAGGACGGGTGTAAGTCAACCGTGAAGCAACAAAGGAGACTTAACCCTCATTTGCAGGAGGTAGTGAAGAAGGAAGTGCTTAAACTCTTGGACGCCAAAATAATATACCCAATTTCAGATAGTGAGTGGGTGAGTCCAGTACACGTAGTCCCAAAGAAAGGCGGTACTACGGTAGTCAAAAATGAGGAGAATGAGTTGATCCCTGTTCGAACGGTAACGGGATGGAGAATGTACATAGATTACCGTAAATTAAACAAAGTAACAAAAAAAGATCATTTTCCACTTTCGTTTATCGACCAGATGTTGGAACGCCTGGCTAAACATTCCTATTTTTGCTACTTTGACGGGTACTCAGGATTTTTCCAAATCCCAATCCACCCTAAAGACCAAGAGAAGACCACCTTCACCTATCCGTACGGAACCTTTGCATACAGACGAATGCCCTTCAGCCTATGTAATGCCCCGATAACCTTCCAACGTTGTATGATAGCTATCTTTTCGGATATGATCGAACAAATTATGGAGGTATTCATGGATGACTTTTTAGTCTATGGAACAAGTTTCGATGCATGTCTAAAAAATTTAGAAAGGGATTTGCAAAGGTGTGAGGAGAATAGCTTGATTCTGAATTGGGAAAAATGCCACTTCATGGTGACTGAAGGGATAGTTCTAGGGCATAAGATATCAGTGTTGGAATGTATACTGAAAGCCTAGCTCTTTTTGTATGAACATTTTTATTTTGAAATAAGAATCACATGATCATTGTTTGCACTTTATATTTATTATATGTGTGCATATTGTCTAATATTTTACATTGTAGATAACATAGTGCTTGGTGTGGCACAGAAGATCATGTTATCAGTCCCTTGTAGAATATAAGTAGAGGCTCACAACCAAGATGGTTTTGGACAAACCATTGGCATGGTTGTAGTGTAGTTTGGTATTGTTTTGTCTTGAACATAGAGTTACACTAGTACACTTAAGTGTATTGAGCAGGACCGACATAGAGGTGATTCAATTTATTGCTGACTACATAATTGAATCGGACCTCGGATATTATGTTGTACATGCTCTTAATCCCGATATAATAACGGGCACATGTACTTAGTATTTATTTCTTTGATTTACCAAAGGGTGAGATTTCTATGGATTAAATCAATATGCCCGGTAAGTTGGGAAATGATATTATTTACATGGTGTGCCGTTGATTATAGGAGGAAACCGTGTCCTATATATTAGGTTGATGATGTCCCCTTGAGGAGCTCACAAGGTTCATCATGTAAACCCTGCAGGTTGACTTAGTCAACATGATGATAAGGTTGAGTGGTACTACTCGAGGAGTTAGATGTTAATTAATTGATGGTCAGTAAACCAATTAATTGATGGACATTCGATATCTTAAACATGGGGAGATAGATGTACAAATAATATATGGAGCCCATATTATCATATGGGGGTTAGTGAGGTAATTCAATGATGATCCTCTAGTGGAATGGAACATCATTGATGGATCAAGTTTGTGTGGTTCCGATTCATCGGGTGGCCAAGATCCAACTCCTCCTCATGGTCCCTATCGTAGCCTAATATAAACCTCATGAAGTCTAGATCAAATGATGGAAAACAAATCTCTAGAACCGACGGTTGAGATTAAATCTCTAGAACCGACGGTGGAGATTAAATCTCTAGAATCGACAGTTGAGATTAAATCTCTAAATCCGACGGTTGAGATTAAATCTCTAGATCCGACGGTTAAAATTAAATCTCTTGATCCGACGGTTGAGATTAAATCTCTAGAACCGACGGTGGAGATTAAATCTCTAGAACCGACGGTTGAGATTAAATCTCTAGAACCGACGGTGGAGATTAAATCTCTAGAACCGACGGTTGAGATTAAATCTCTAGATCCGACGGTTAAGATTAAATCTCTTGAACCGACGGTTGAGATTAAATCTCTAGAACCGACGGTGGAGATTAAATCTCTAGAACAGACGGTTGAGATTAAATCTATAAAACCAATGGAGGAGATTAAACCTAGGCCTAAACCTAACTCTATATATATGGGAGAATGGGTTGGACGGCAACAAGGATTTTGTTTTTTTGGAGATTAGGGTTTTGCCCATCAATGGCTTGGGCGGCAAGAAACCCTAAGGAGGAAACCCTAATTAGATTAGGGTTTGGCTCCTTTGGTTGGGCGGCAAGGTTTGGAAGGAGAGGGGCGGCAACTATAGGAGAAGAGCTCTTCTTCTTCCTAGGTAAGGTGGCCAGTTCCTAGATCTCTTCCTTCCACCTTGGTTGGGCGGCAAGAAAGCCTAAGGAGGAAACCCTAATTAGGGTTTGGCTCCTATGGTTGGGCGGCTAGGGTTTGCAAGAAGGTGGGCGGCAACTATAGGAGAGGAGCTCTTCTTCTTCCTAGGGTGTGGCCGACTCCTTCCTCTATTCCCTCCACCTTGACCGGCGCCCAACATATTCCCTTTCTCCTCTTCACTCCATCTTGGTCGGCGGCACTAGAAGCTAGGGTTTGTCCCTAGTTTGGTTCCTTGGTGGTTTCCATTTAGTTCTCTCTATTCTTGGGGCCGGCGGCATCAATCCTTTGTGGATTGGTGGTTGGCTCAAGCAAGAAGGGAAGGAGAGTTCTTCTTTCTTGGATTGAAGAAGATCTAGGAAGCTTCAACTTGTGGAGGATCTTCGCCCACACAAAGTCTACAAGGAGGTTAGGACATACGATAGAAGATCAAGAGGTATAAAAGTTTTATAACTTTTATTATTGATCTTTGCATGTTCTTATTGATATGCTAGCTTATGTTCTTTATGTTAGTATGTGTTGATTATACTAGTTTACATTTGTATGTATTTGTATAATCATGGACCCCGAAGATAAATACAAAAACCGGTGATCCGTCCGTCGTCTCTTCCGCGGCTAACCAACTAGAAGAGTTGTGTTGCTTGAACAACTAGTTTGTTCAAGCGATCGCTCAAGTTGTTAGCACGACGACGAATTGGTTGTGCTTAGGAAACTCATCTCATCCGAATTAGTTTTCATTAGTGAAAATTTTAATCCGGGGACATGGGAGCCAATGAGCCTCCCGAGAAGCATGAAGATTCCCAACAATTGGTATCAGAGCCACAATTTCCGGTTTTGTGTGTTTAGGATTCGGTTAATTTTTATGCACTTTTTCATATATTATATGTGTCGGATAATAGTAGGATATGCATAGTTTAACTCTTTGGTTGCAGGCATACGATCTGACTATTATGGTCATATGTGTGTATGTGATTGTATGTGTGTAAATATTTATTATTTGAATCCTCGGGGTTGACGAGGTTATATTAGTATTTAATTTTTGTAATTAAATACGGCATTGTTTAGCCGCTCATTTTAGTTTACTTTCGATCTAGAGTATTTGTACACTCCTTCGTGGAGTATAGGATCGATGGATGTAAATTAAAATGATAGGTCTCAGCTCGGATCTCTTTATGTGGCTTGCGCACGGAAAAGGTGGAGCGGACGAGGTGGCGACACGACGGGACGCATATTGGAGAACAAAGCCATAATAGTTGGAAAAATTCTGTTTTTTCCATATTTATTGCTGATTTGTTTTATATGCATGTTGTGTGTGCTAGAAAATTCCTCATTTTCAATTTACTAAGTGGGAGAGGGATATTTTAATTAATTCCCGCGGCCTCCATTACAATTTGACGTGTGATGCAACAAACTTGCGTGTCGGCTCTAAGTGCCTTCCTCCCTGCGGATGAGTTTGTTTGCGGATCACTAGGTCAAATAATGGTTATAGGAAATTATCTAGGAGCGTGTGTACTTCCACAGCGGTAAGACACATAATCCGAAATAATTCCCTTAGTATCGTGTAATGGTGCACACTTAGATGCAAATAAAGGTATCCTCCCCATTGGAGTCACTACTTTTATTTGTAGGGCCAAAGAGGAACCAACTATTAATTTTATTTGTCAAAAAGTAAGGTTGATAAGATAATAAAATTAATGGGTAAAACCTCCTCTTACAAATGTAGAATTCGTATACGTCCACACAGCGTAGCATGCGATATTCTCGGTGTTTTGAGGTGTTGGTTGATTTCGGAATTTTATTGTTTTGAGGAATCAATAATATTTGAAATCTAAAGTAATGATCTATGTGATTCTTAGGATTTTCAAAAATGACTTTCAGTCCACTTACTATGATACTAAAAGAAATAAACTTACTGTACCCAAATAATGTTGATTGGAAAGAATCTAGATATTGTCTTATCTGCTAAGAAGTACAAGTATGCACTCTTCAAAGAGTGTCCTCAAGCCATGGTTGCTCAAAAAGGTTTCTACTTCTAAGCCGAAAGGCAAGAAGAAGGAGAAACAAGGTGGAGCAAATGTGGTGGGAGGATCTCAGGGAGGAGTGAAGAAGCCGAAAGGCAAGTACTTCACTTACTAGCAGAATGGACATTGGAAGAAAGACTGTCCCAATCCAAAGAAGAACAAAGATATATTCTTTGAACTAGTCGTTGAAACATGATTAGCGGTCTTATCTACCAAGACCGGTGAGTAGGTATGGGAGCCACTAATCATGTCCGCAATACTTGCAGGGTTCCAGAAACCCGACGACTAGCTAAAGGATATTACCATTTACTTGGGCAATGCCATGAAGATGGAGGCTATTGCGATGGGAGATGTTTTATTTATCTTTTGAGAAAAATAAAGTTTTTGGTTCTTAGAAATTTTCTTTATGTACCTTTATTTAGAAAGAATTGATTTCGGTTTCTAAATTATGGATGGATAATCTATTTCTTTTGATGACAGATATGTTATAAAAGGAATAGGGACATTATCTATTCAGGTACATAGATAGGAAATTTATAACTTGAACCACAAGATCCCACGATGCAAATTGAAGTTTACAACTCATCTTCTAATTCCGATAAGAGAAAAGAACCTTCGAAGATGAACCAAACATATCTTTGGGATCTTAGGCTTGGTCATATTAACCTAAGCAGAATTCAAAGGTTGATAGCTGATGGACCTTTGGGTTCATTAGTGGTGGAGGATCTCCCAACCTGCGAATCTTGCTTGGAGGGTAAGATGACCAAGAGGCCTTTCAAGGCCAAGGGGTATAGATCCAAAGATGTGTTGGAATTGGTTCATTCTGATTCGTATGGTCTTATGTCTATCCAGGCAAGAGGTAGTTTTGAATATTTCATCTTTTTCATAGACAATTATTCAAGATGACACTACGATCTGATCGTAGTGGTGAATACCTCTTGGGAGAGTTTAGGAATTACTTATCAGAGGCTGGGATTCAATCCCAATTGTCTGCACCTGGCACACCCCAGCAGAATGGTGTAGCGGAGCAAAGGAATAGGACTCTTATGGAGATGGTTAGATCGATGATGAATTATTCTGACTTGACAAATTCGTTCTAGGGGATATGCTCTAGATACGGCGGCGTACATTCTGAACTTGGTTCCATCTAAATCAGTGCCTTCTACTCCCACAAAGTTGTGGACTAGGCGGAAGCCTAGTCTAAGACATATTCGGATATGGGGGAGTCCAACACATGTGCTGAAGACTGATGCTGGTAAGTTGGAACCTCGTACAGAAGTGCGCTTGTTTGTTGGCTATCCTAGGGGAACGAAGGGTGGTTTGTTTTATAGTCCTAGAGATCAGAGGGTGATCGTTAGTACGAATGTCAGATTTCTAGAGGAGGACTATGTGATGAACCACAAGCCCACGAGTAGGATTGTTCTTGAGGAGTTGACAGGGGAAGTCCCGACTTCAGTACCACCGGTACAAGAGGATATACCATATGTTACTGCACCGCGTGTCACAGAGGATACACAGGTGATACCTCGTCGTAGTGGGAGGGTTGTGAGACAGCCTGATAGATTCATGTTCTTGGGAGAATCTTCCGATTTGGTCCCTGGCGAATATGAACCTGATCCCTGGACATATGACGAGGCAATCCAAGATAAAGATGTAGCATCTTTGCAAAGTGAAATGAATACTGAGATTGAATTTATGGATTCAAATCAGGTCTGGGAGCTCTTATGCATAGCAGCTCATATGGATTATGAGGTGTGGCAGATGGATGTCAAGACAGCTTTCCTTAATGGAAGTCTTGAGGAGAACATCTATATGAAGCAACCAGAGATTCATTGCTAAGGGCAAAGGGCATCTTGTATGTAAGCTTAATCGGTCCATTTATGGATTGAAACAAGCTTCGAGGTCTTGAAACATCCGCTTTGATGAGGTAAATCTAGATTTATGGATTTATTCAAAGTCTGGATGAGTCTTGTGTATACAAGAGATGTGACGGAAACGTAGTGGTATTTCTTGTACTATACGTAGATAACATTTTGATAGTTGGCAACAATATTGGAATGTTATCGGATGTAAGGGTATGGTTGTCCAAACAGTTTTGAAGGACTTGGGAGAAGTGGGACACATCCTTGGGATCAAGGTTAGTGTGCTAATCCCAAGATTCATACATAGACACGATTATGGATCGTTTTAGCATGCAAAACTCCAAGAAAGATTTTCTACCTTTCAGGCATGGAGTTCCTTTATCTAAGGAGATGTGTCCTAGATCATCTGAGGAGATAGAGGAGATGAAGGTGGTTCTTTATGCTTCGGCAGTAGGAAGCCTCATGTATACGATGCTATGTACGAGACCCGATATCTGCTATGCCGTGGGCATGGTCAGCAGATATCAGAGTAATCCAGGACAGGGACATTGGACTGCGGTAAAGCATATATTGTAGTGCCTGAGAAGGACTAGGGATTATATGCTAGTTTACCGGGCAGACCAATTACTCCCTGTGGGTTACATAGATTCCAATTTCCAATCTGATAGGGATAACAGTAAGTCTACCTCAGGTTTTGTATTTACTTTGGGAGGTGGAGCCATTGTATGGAGGAGTGTCAAGCAGAAATGCGTGGTGGACTCTACCATGGAAGCTGAGTATGTGGCAGCCTCTAAGGCGGCCAAAGTAGCTGGGTGGCTCAGGAACTTCCTGATGGACTTGGATGTGATTCCTGGTTTGCCCAGAAATATCACAATTTATTGTGATAATAATGGTGCCTTTGCAAACTCGAAGGAACCACGAGCCCATAAGGTAAGTAAATGCATAGAGCGCAAGTACCACCTGATACGAGAAATCGTAAAGGAGGTGGAAGTTGCTGTCGCCAAGATTGCATCAGAGGATGACCTGGTAGACCCTTTCACTAAGGCCCTTCTAGCGAGAGCTTTGATAGGCAGGTGGAGGGAAGGGGAATCAGATGTATGGCAGTGTGATGACAGCATAGTCTTTTAGTATAAGTGGGAGATTGTTGGAATGTATACTGAAAGCCTAACTCTTTTTGTATGAACATTTTTATTTTGAAATAAGAATCACATGATCATTGTTTACACTTTATATTTATTATATGTGTGCATATTGTCTAATATTTTACATTGTAGATAACATGGTGCTTGGTGTGGCACAGAAGATCATGTTATCAGTCCCTTGTAGAATATAAGTAGAGGCTCACAACCAAGATGGTTTTGGACAAACCATTGGCATGTTTGTAGTGTAGCTTGGTATTATTTTGTCTTGAACATAGAGTTACACTAGTACACTTAGGTGTATTGAGCAGGACCGACATAGAGGTGATTCAATTTATTGCTGACTACATAATTGAATCGGACCTCGGATATTATGTTGTACATGCTCTTAATCCCGATATAATAACGGGCACATGTACTTAGTATTTATTTCTTTGATTTACCAAAGGGTGAGATTTCTATGGATTAAATCAATATGCCCGGTAAGTTGGGAAATGATATTATTTATATGGTGTGCCGTTGATTATAGGAGGAAACTGTGTCCTATATATTAGGTTGATGATGCCCCATTGAGGAACTCATAAGGTTCATCATGTAAACCCTGCAGGTTGACTTAGTCAACATGATGATAAGGTTGAGTGGTATTACTCGAGGAGTTAGATGTTAATTAATTGATGGTCAGTAAATCAATTAATTGATGGACATTCGATATCTTAAACACGAGGAGATGTATGTACAAATAATATATGGAGCCCATATTATCATATGATGGTTGGTGAGGTAATTCAATGATGATCCTCTAGTGGAATGGAACATCATTGATGGATCAAGTTTGTGTGGTTCCGATCCATCGGGTGGCCAAGATCCAACTCCTCCTCATGGTCCCTATCGTAGCCTAATATAAACCTCATGAAGTCTAGATCAAATGATGGAAAACAAATCTCTAGAACCGACGGTTGAGATTAAATCTCTAGAACCGACGGTGGAGATTAAATCTCTAGAACCGACGGTTGAGATTAAATCTCTAGATCCGACGGTTGAGATTAAATCTCTAGATCCGACGGTTGAGATTAAATCTCTTGATCCGACGGTTGAGATTAAATCTCTAGAACCGACGGTGGAGATTAAATCTCTAGAACCGACGGTTGAGATTAAATCTCTAGAACCGACGGTGGAGATTAAATCTCTATAACCGACGGTTGAGATTAAATCTCTAGAACCAATGGAGGAGATTAAACCTAGGCCTAAACCTAACTCTATATATATGGGAGAATGGGTTGGGCGGCAACAAAGATTTTGGTTTTTTGGAGATTAGGGTTTTGCCCATCAATGGCTTGGGCGACAAGAAACCCCAAGGAGGAAACCCTAATTAGATTAGGGTTTGGCTCCTTTGGTTGGGCGGCAAGGTTTGGAAGGAGAGGGGCGGCAACTATAGGAGAAGAGCTCTTCTTCTTCCTAGGTAAGGTGGCCGGTTCCTAGATCTCTTCCTTCCACCTTGGTTGGGTGGCAAGGTTTGGAAGGAGAGGGGCGGCAACTATAGGAGAAGAGCTCTTCTTCTTCCTAGGTAAGGTGGCCGGTTCCTAGATCTCTTCCTTCCACCTTGGTTGGGCGGCAAGGTTTGGAAGGAGAGGGGCGGCAACTATAGGAGAAGAGCTCTTCTTCTTCCTAGGTAAGGTGGCCGGTTCCTAGATCTCTTCCTTCCACCTTGGTTGGGCGGCAAGAAAGCCTAAGGAGGAAACCCTAATTAGGGTTTGGCTCCTATGGTTGGGTGGTTAGGGTTTGCAAGAAGGTGGGCGGCAACTATAGGAGAGGAGCTCTTCTTCTTCCTAGGGTGTGGCCGGCTCCTTCCTCTATTCCCTCCACCTTGATCGGCGCCCAACATATTCCCTTTCTCCTCTTCACTCCATCTTGGTCGGCGGCACTAGAAGCTAGGGTTTGTCCCTAGTTTGGTTCCTTGGTGGTTTCCATTTAGTTCTCTCTATTCTTGGGGCCGGCGACATCAATCCTTTGTGGATTGGTGGTTGGCTCAAGCAAGAAGGGAAGGAGAGTTCTTCTTTCTTGGATTGAAGAAGATATAGGAAGCTTCAACTTGTGGAGGATCTTCGCCCACACGAAGTCTACAAGGAGGTTAGGACATACTATAGAAGATCAAGAGGTATAAAAGTTTTATAACTTTTATTATTGATCTTTGCATGTTCTTATTGATATGCTAGCTTATGTTCTTTATGTTAGTATGTGTTGATTATACTAGTTTACATTTGTATGTATTTGTATAATCATGGACCCCGAAGATAAACACAAAAACCGGTGATCCGTCCGTCGTCTCTTCCGCGGCTAACCAACTAGAAGAGTTGTGTTGCTTGAACAACTAGTTTGTTCAAGCAATCGCTCAAGTTGTTAGCACGACGACGAATTGGTTGTGCTTAGGAAACTCATCCCATTCGGATTAGTTTTCATTAGTGAAAATTTTAATCCGGGGACATGGGAGCCAATGAGCCTCCCGAGAAGCATGAAGATTCCCAACAATCAGGGAATGGTATTGAAGTAGACAAGGCAAAGGTTGAAGTAATAGAGAAATTGCCGCCACCCAGGGACGTAAAGGGGGTTCGAAGCTTTCTTGGGCATGCGGGTTTCTATCGAAGGTTTATAAAGAATTCTCCCCAGATCCTGAGACGGATGAATGGAGGTTCACTGAACCACCAGAGCCGAGTTGATAGTGGAGTGCGGTCAAGCTAAACGACCTTAAACAAAGCGCTTCTTGGGAGGCAACCCAAGTTTAGTTTTAGATTTCCCTTTTGATTTCATTGCATGCATTTGTTTGATTTTTAGTTTTGAAATCCATTCCATTTAGAGTTGGGACTAGAAAAGAACTTTGCTAGGCAAAAATGAAATCTATATTAGCCTACACGACGAAGAGTGTGAGAAAATTCAGACCGTGGTGCATAAATGGGAGAAAAATGGGGACACATGGTCTGGCCGTGTGTTTTCCCACGGCCGTGCCCGACTGAACAGAGGCGCACATGGCATGGCTGTGTGTTTTTACACGGCCGTGGTGCGCGAGGTTAAAAGGGGTGAGCCGTGTGTTTTCACCCCATTTGCGCCATGTGCTTCGAAAGTTCTTGCCCTAGCTGTGTGATTTCAGTTTCCCCACCATCTAAAAGCATTTTTAACCTCTAAGGAAGCCAAAAGAAGCAAGGATGAGGAGGACCAAGCATGTAGCACCCTGATCCGGCACCTCGGAGCGATGAACAAGGAGAGCCGACGCCCCTCAAGCTCCGGAGGAGGGTAATGCCCTACCCACTCTTCTTTTTCGCAATAATGAACAAAGAGATAAATATAATATGCTCTCTACTCGTAAACTTACTGCTACTAGGTACTTAGATGAGGATTTGCTAGAGTCTTTAGGGTTGTTGGGTGATATGCAAGTACTATTTGCAAAAATGGGGTGGGAAGAGATAATGGGAATAAGGCACCTAACCTACCCTAGGATAGTTCTAGAATTTTTGAGTTCATTAAAGGTGGAAATTTTAACGGGTAGAGAGAGCGAGGAGGGTAGGATAACTTTTAGGCTTTTTAACATTGAGCATGAGTGGACCCTTCACCAATGGAACTCATGCTTTGTCTTGCCAAGTGGGGGAGAGAGAAGAACCTCTATTGGGTTCAACTCTTGGTAATGTTGGACCGAGTTGACGGGGGAGCATGCTTATGACCCTTCTAGGGCCAAAACGTTGTGCCTCCAAAGCCCTGTCTTTCGATACCTCCACCGCATCATGGCCAGTACTATATTTGGTCATGGGGAGAGTGATGGCATAGTTAGAGCTACCGAGCTGCTTTGCCTATGGGATATGCTACAAGAAAGGAGTAGCATCGATGTAGGGTCCCACTTCATCAGACACTTAGTGAAGATGGGAAAAGCAGCACGAGGAGAGATCAATGTGGGAAGCCTACTTACCCACATTTGCCATTGGATGGGGTACGATTACACTACATTAGAGAGTATAGAGGGGAGCCCTAGGATCAACCTAGGAGTATGCATGGCCATGAAAATGATTGTGAGAGAAGGAGACTCCTTATGCTTTGTAAGAAAAAATATGACGGCCCTTAGGTTCCCCGACCCGGACCGTACCACCATCGCTATACGCGCCAACTGACGCTTGGACCTGATAGTGGAGTCCCCTCCACATGAAGGACCAACCACATCGGCGCCCATCTCTCCACCTTTGTATCACTCTCCCTCTAGTCTACATGTGCATAGGGGCCCACCTAGTCCACGCCGACATGAGCCTGCACCTACACCACCACCTTTTTCTACTTTTGAGCAGGATGCAGGTACGTCAGCCTATGATTTCTCAAAATTCCGATCGTTCCTCGATGATATTTACACTGAGCAGCAGACGCAGAGGCAGCGATGGGAGGAGCAGAGCGCCTACCAGCAGGCAGAGTTTCAGGGATTCCGGGAGCATTTCCAGTGGGCTGAAGAGTTCTACGACGAGGCCCGCATATACTTCCAGGAGGAGGTTGTTCATCGCCAGGATGAGGTCGCCTACCGCAGGGAGATGCGGTAGCACATGCATGCCTAGTAGGCACAGTGGGCTAGGGAGGAGGAGCACCGAGCAGCCGCTGCATCCACCAGCTCCCAGATCGACCACATGTATATGTGGCATCAGCGGATCAGCAACAGGTTCTCTTGGGATCTAGAGATGCCGAGGCTCCCAGACTTTCTACCTCGTCCACCATATTAGAGGTATATTTTTGTTTAAGTCTGGGGGGAAGACCCCAAGGTTTATTTTGTTTTGTTTCCTAGCAGTAGTTTCTTTTTTTGGTATTTTCATTTATGCATGCCTGAGTTATTGAGTTTCTTTCAGTACTTAATTTTTGTTGTCTGTAAAGCTACCTCAGTAGTATTTTTGAAAGTTGCTTGCATGGGTTGTTCCCATAGGCAGCTTAACTCCATTTATCTTGTGGTATTTTATTTTATTCACTCTATTAAATGTTCTAGACTTATACTGGTTAGCTTTGTTTTTGCACTTACACATGTCGAACATACTGAAAGAAAGAATCTAGTACATACCTAGTTATGATTCACTTCAGTAGTCTAGTACTTTGGAATTCATAGGTGACTCTAGGTTTAGCATTTTAGTTACTGGAGATGCTCGAATTGTGTAAGCCCATTTGAAAAAATCAAAATCCCAGTGAGCCGAAAAATAAAAGAGAAAAAAAAAGAAAAAAAAAGAGAAATGAAAGAAAAAGAGAAAAAGAAATGAGAAAACAAAAAGAGAAGAGAGAAAAAAAAGAGATTATAAGGGATAAAAAAACAGTTGTCGTGGGTGGAAATGGCTAGGTACCCCTTTGAGACCGAGTTAGGTTACTAGGGAAACACCTACCAATTTCTCTCAATACTGAGCACGCTTTTGAGACTTTATGCTAGATCTAGGGGACGACCCTCGCTTTGGGCAGGTAAGTGTCTAAGAGCCGGAAACCTTAGGAAAGCTATGGGGTGACGACTTAACTCACAATGGAATGGGCATCCCCTAAGAATGGTTCGCTTAGCACGAGCACGAGGAGCTAATTTAGTGAATTTCTAGAACATATTTGTTTTACTTTGATTGCAAATACCACTTGATAAATTTAGTTAACATGATAATTATGAAACAATATTTTTTTTAAATTTCATGGCACTAAGGTTTGCTTGAGGACAAGCAAAGATTTAAGTCTGGGGGAAGTGATGTGAGCAAAACATATAGGATTTTAGGAGTAGTTTTCGCTCACATCTCATTACATTTTGTGTTAGTTTCATGCATATATTACTCTATTTTGCATGCATTTCCTATTTTCTGGTTCGGAGGTTTGCTCGTTGTACTTTTGTGTGCAGGTTAGCTTTTCGGGTGAAAAAGATGTGTTTTCAGAGCAAAAGAAGGGCATTTCGCAGCTAGACACAGAGTGAGACACGGCTAGGGCATGTGGATTCACACGGTCGTGTCCAATGGACGAGATCAACACCCCAGGGCCGCACACGGCCTGGCTATGTGGAAACACACGGTCATGTGGTGGCCCGACAGATTTGCACAACTAGGGCTTTTTCTGGATTTTGCAGTGGTCCGAGGCGATATCTATATAAGGATGGCTCCGCCTAAACCCTAGGGAGGAGGCACGATGGCTAGGACGACACGCCGAAGCCCTAAAAAGCTTCGGTAACTCGCAACGAGGAGGAGGAACGCCGCGGGAGGTCCACGCCTTGCACTTCGACGCCGGAGAGAAGACCATGAAAGCATTGTATATCTTTATTTCTGCATTTAATTCCTTATGTATTCGAACTTAGACATTCTTTGTGATTCTTCCTTCGTATATATGGAGTAGTACTTTCGATTCTAGGATTAGAGAGTAGCTTGTGTACACATACAATGTTGGTTCATGTTAAATTCTGCCTATGAGTTTGATTTGATGATTGGTAGTTGCTCTTTACTATATCTATGCCTGTTTGGTTTTCTTTCTGCTGTGCTTAGGCGATACGAGGGATGACATCCCTCGCAATATAAAATTTAGGGGATTTGATATAAGAAACCTAGGGGTAAACCTGATCTCCTATAACTGCGGGGAGAAGGGTGTGATGGAATCGAAAATGGTTCACCGTAGGGATTGATTTGGCATCCTCGTACCCTCTATCCCGTCCTTTTAGGCAGAGATAGCTCCTGATAGATGTGGCAGCTCTGTGGGAGAGTGTATGATGTCCCTTCTATAAAACCATAGCTAAACGTCTAGACAACGCCAATTGACAACATTGTTTTGTGATACACAAGCAAAACCGAAGTCCTAGAATCACCTTTGAAGACCTCGGCATACTCCTTTCCTCCTTTGTGTGATACCGTACAGAGTAGAGTCCTCCGACAGCCCTAACCAACCAAAACCTCTTAGAGATCACGTCCGAACAATTACAACCACTGAATACATTGGTATTCGAATCTCAGTCCCTGTGGAATCGATAATCTTTATTACTTGACGACAACCGTGCACTTGCGGGCATTGAGCACGAGCGTGCACTTTGAGTCCTCGATGGTATCCGTCGAGAGATTCGAGGTCACATCCGTGCACATCAATAAGTCATGGATGACTTGGAGGGATCCGATAGGCGTGAGGCTGATGGAGGTGTCTAGAAGGCTTAGGTCTAGGCTAAGGGTGGTCTAGCAAGTATGAGGGAATCATACTTGGTTTTAAAACCTCATGGATGAGGTTATCAGTCAACTGGTATTATGATCAATCGACTGATGTGAGTCGACTGGTGTTCGACTACAAGAAATGGCCTAGTAGTCGACTACCAGAATTGAGCAGTCAACTGATGGCATGATCAGTCGACTGATGGTCGATGTCAAGGACACAGAAGGTTCCAAAGTTGACTGTTAGGGTTTGACAGTCGAGTCATGGCTTGATCAGTCGACTGATGAGCATGATCAGTTAACTGATGGTATATTCGTTGGAACTTATCCAATGTGGCTCGGGCCATTGTGAGAAAACGACTACAACAACAATCAACTTATAGTTGCTATGAGTCGACTGCTAGGCAAAATCCAACCCGAATGTAGGTTATAAAAGCAACTCGTGAAAAAGGTTTTTGCCATGGTTCCTTAGGGTGATTTGGGGTGATTTTCTGGTGCAATTCAGGGTCTCCAAGTGCAGCTCAAGAAACCAAACAAGCAAGCATTCAAAAGCACATTTGTAAAGTTTTTTTCATGTATTTTTGTGTATTTCATTCATATTTTCTTGTATATTGTTTATATTACTTTTGTAATCTTTGTATGAGATTTCTCCACCTCCGACGTGTTGTCGAGATGGAGTGTTATTGTTTAGTGGTGTTGTTTGCATCGCTAGGGCTCATTTGAGCTCAACCCGTGGAGTAGAAACCTTGAGGTTATGAACCACGTTATATGGATTGTGTAATTGTGTTCTTGTGTTTTTGTTTATGTTTTTCTATTATTTTTGCTGCGTACTAATCAAATTGTAGCAAGCACACGAACGAATTCCATCGACGTATGAAACACTATTCACCCCCCTAGTGACATCCAATTCCCAACAACCTATTCCTAGCCAAGTTTTTCTTTCAGATCATCAAAGCTCAAGGGGTTGATATCTTTGGGAGCCCCCTATCACTGGGGTCCCTCAACCCTTCTAGAATTGATGTCTCCTACTTTGGGCATTCTGCTAGGCTAGGTTTATGGGGTTCTAAGATGTCCTATGGATCCCTATGAATAGGTGGATCATATTTCATAGCCTACTTCCTATGGTTATGGGAGGGAAGATGACCGAAAGGTTCTTCCTTGGTTCTCCTAGATTTCGATACAAAGGCTTTCCACCCTTATATCGACTATGTACGACAAAAATAGAATCAAGACATAATTTTCATTGATCTATACAATATGAATTGCAAATATAATTCAAAAGAAATGAATAAATATCTAAACTAGCATGTGAAACATACACAAGTTACTCCCTAATCCTAGAAGCAAAGTATCTACTCCATGAATAAGGAAGAACAAACACAAGACATATTTTTATAAAACATTACAATTCAAACAGAATTAGAAAGGGAAATAATACACCCTGTTGGATCCGAAGCGATGTCTTGGTCGCTCTTCAAGGTGTTCAAGGTGTTTGGGCGCCGATTCGGATCCTTGAGCAGCTTGCTTCCTCTCCGTTGCGAGCCTCCGATTCTTTTTAGGGCACAACCTCCCCCTAGGGTTTAGACGTGCCCTTCTATATATAGGAGTGAAGTTGGCTTTCCTTATTTGCCCGTGAAACCCAATGCTGTATAAGTCGCGCTACCGCCACACAGCTGTGTGGAATCCACACGACCGACCATGTGGAAGGCTGTGAATCAAGCTCTGAATCTGGCATCTGGAATGGGCATGACCGTGTCTATCTCTGAAACTCTAAACGGATGTTATTCTTTTGTCCCAAATGTGCTCGTGTCTTTGAGAACACGATCAGAACACGCTTGCCTTCCTGGAACTCTATTATTTAGCCATTTTGCCTCAAAAATGTCGCTCTGCATAAAAAATTAACAAAAGCATATCTCCGAACTAGGAAATAGTAAATGAATGCAAAACAAGTGAGAATATGCATGTAATAAGTATGAAATGTAATGAGATGTGTGTTAAAACTACTCCTAAAATCCTATATGATTTGCACACATCAGTGCTCCGATGGAGTAGTCGACTGCTGTGTATGGACAATTGAATGATGGCACTGTAGCAAGCCACAGAAGATTTGGTAGTCAACTGGGCAATCAACTAGTGGCTTGACAATCGACTACTGGTAAGGGTCGTCGACTGCTCATGTATCCTATGGCTAGAACACCAATGTGGATTAGTCCTTTGTGAGACAACAGATAGGCGGGCAGTTGACTGGGAGATTTTAGAAGTCAATTGCTAGATTGAAATTCATCCCGATGCAGGTTATAAAAGCAGAACTTCTAGAGGATTTTGAGCATTGGTTTCTTGATTGATTTTGAAAGGGAAGTGTTGTTGCATTTAAGACCTTTAAGAGTAATCCAAAGCAACCAAAAGTTCATTCAAGTAAAAGCATTCTTTTGTAAAGTTTTATTTCTTGTATTTGTTTTGCTTTTGTATCTTGTATTTTAGTTGTTGTATTTATTATAAACTCTTGTAAGAGGTTTCTCCACCTCCAAATTGTTTTTAAGAAGGAGATATTATAGTGGTGGTGTGCATCACTAGAGCTTGTTAGGGCTCTGCCATGGAGTAGAACCATATGCTCTGAACCACAAAAAAAAACATTGTGTTCGTGTGTTGCCATTGCATTGTATTTTTTCTATTTTTTTTTTGTATATTCCGCTATGCTAACATTTTGTAGATGGCCACAATCAAAAAAGAAATTGAAAACCGCTATTCACCCCCCTCTAGTGCACCAATTAGACCCCGATAAGTGATATCAGAGATGGGAGAACAAGAACTATAGGAGAAGAGAAGATGGAGTTTCAAGAGGGACTAGGACACGACATCAATGTACCTCCTCCTTATGAATTCTATGGATGAGAAGGATTTGATCAATGGAAGGCGAGGATAGGGACCTTCCTCATTATGAAATCAAATATTGGACTGCCTTGATAGAAGGTTTTGAATTTTCAAGGGGCAAGAAGGGAGGATTCCTTAAAATGAAGAAATGGATCGAGAACAACTCAAGAAATTCAAGAAAAACATCAAGGTAATAAAATTTCTAATTAATTTAATCCCTGATGATCTTGTTTAAGCTAGGAGATTATAAATATGCTAAGGAGCTATGGAGTAAATTGCCTAAATTACATGAGAACCCCTCACCGGCCCAACATAAAGAAGAATCGAAGGTGTTGAAGATCAGACATCGTGCTAGAGGGGGGTGAATATCATTTCACATTTTCTTCGATGGATCATGTTCATCTACAATGTGTTAGCACAACGAAAATAAAACATACAAAGAAATAACACAAAAAAAATACACATGATTTAACATGGTTCGGAACACTAGTTCTTACTCCACGGTCGAGCTCTAGAGTTAGCTCTAATGATGTACACCACCACTAACAAACTTCTCCTCCTCAGAAAACACTCTGGAGGTGGAGAAACCTCTTACAATATGTTTACAATAATAAACAACAACCAAAACACAAGATAAGAATGAAATACAAGTAAAGAACACTTTACAAAGAACTTTTGATTACTTTCTTATTGGTTACTTTGGATTACTCTTGAAGGTCTGGAATGCAACATCACTTCCCCTTTAAAATCGCACCAAAAACCACTTGCAAAATTCTCCACGAATTGCTCCATTTATAACATGAATCAGCCTAATTTTGCACCTAGCAGTCAACTGCCAGAAGGCACCAGTTGACTACTCTCCTATATGTTGTCTCACAGCAGACTCATCCACATTGGCTTACCATCTAATGGATACTCTAGCAGTCGACTGCCCTTATCAGAAGTTGACTGCTGCCCAATAGTCGACTAGCTAGTCGACTATGTAATAATTTGTGCTCGTGTCCACTTATACCAGTCAACTGCTCAACCCTAGCAGTCGACTACTGTGGACTAGTTAACTACTCAACCTTAGCAGTCGAATGTTATGAACCAGTCGATTTCTCAACCCTAGCAGTCAACTGTCATAGCCACATATCAACAGTTGAGCCTCAGTCGACTACTTGACCAGTCGACTAGGCCATAACCCCAATTGACTGCTCGAGTTAAACTAGGCTCCCAAGTGTCGTGCACTTGGTCAGTCGACTTGTCCATAATCTCAGTCAGCTGGTAAACATCAAACATTAGATTTAACCCAAATATGATCACCCCATACTTGATACACACCCATAGCCTAGGTCTAATCCTTCTAGCCACTTCCATCAGCCTCACACTCTCAGGGTCTCTTTGAGTCCTCAATAACTCATTCTCTTTTCGTGTTAGACTTCAAGTGCTTCTATTAGCTATGTCATTCTATTGGGTACCCTTAGCCTAGACCTAGGCCTTCAAGCCACCTCCATCAGCCTCACGCCCTTAGGGTCCCTCCAAGTCCTCAACAATTCCTTCAACTTTCGTGTTAGCCTTCAGATGCTTCCATCAGCCATGTCATGCTATCGAGGCTCCTTTGCCAAGATTCATTTGGACTTATGCTGCTAAGACTATATACTTGGACTTTACTCTGCCAAAACTTCACCCTTGAACTTTCCCATTGCCAAATACCCATGACTTGGACTTTCACTGCCAAGACTACACACTTGAACTTACATAGCCAAGATCATACATGGACTTCTCCATTGCCAAGATCATACTTGGACTTTCCAATTGCCAAGATCATACTTGGACTTTCCATTATCAAGATCATACTTGGACTTTCCATTGTCAAGATCATACTTGGACTTTCCAATTGCCAAGTACCTATGACTTGGACTTTCACTTTGCCAAGAATAAATTCTTGGACTTCTCAATTTCCAAGCATCTAAACTTGGACTTCTCCATCATATGATTAAACCTATGTCAACCATATAGTCAATCCATTATCAAACAATGGTCAAACCCATTGTCAAATGTCAAAACCCTACTCGAGTCCCACTTGAGTCTGGTCAATCATGACCTGAGCCAATTGCACTAACAATCTCTCCCTTTTTGATGTTTGACAATACTTTTAATTTAGGCTAACAATAACTCAAACTTAACTCTTCCAATGCCAAAGCATAGTGAAGGTTTACCTAACTTAAACCTCACTTCTCCTCCTTTGGCATACATAAAAAAGACTACCAAAGTTTTCAATGTTTCATCCCCCAATGAGATCCTACATTCTCCCCCTTGGTCCAAAATCATTTAGGATGCATTCACTCTTCATAGTGATAAGTCCCATATCACTAAATGAGAGGCAATCCCTCATTCTCCAATTCTCTCCCTTTAGTGAGCATAATGAAGGTTTCCTAACACAAACCTTTTATTTCTCCCCCTTTCAGGAAAACTCATCCATCATCCATTGATGGATAATTGTTGGTGCAGGGGCACTAGATAATCAAACATATATTTTGATTATGGCAAAGATCCAAAGTTAAAGTCATATTGTTATCTCATGAGCTAAATTAAGTGTGCAGGAAATGATTAAGCTAAGCCGAAGGTCAGCGACACTCGGAGAATCTCGAGTTGGGAAACCGTGGTGGTCGGGCGACACCGGGGGAACTTCGTGGGGGTCGAAAAACCTAGGTGGAAAATCGGAAGCAAAGCGACAGGTCATAAAGGACCAGAGGTAAGAACGAGTGTGAAGAGAGATGGTAAGGTCGTGTCCTTTGTACAGGGACAATCGTAGGCGACGATCCGACTAAGACTTCCTGTGGAAGGTCTAGGTCGAGATCGGACGGTAAGAAACCATCACATTTACCATTTTCCGTGCTAATCTCTTACTGAAGGGAAGTGGCTGTTAGAAATTTGAAGCTGCTAGAGGGGGGATGAATAGCGGTTGACCATACGTAGATGGAATTCGTTCGCGATCGTCTCTACAAAACTCGTTATGCGCAGCGGAATAAAAATAATAAAAGCAATAACGAAAAGATACAATCACTAACACAAGGATATAACGTGGTTCGGAACCGAATGGTTCCTACTCCACGAATTGAGCTCTAACGAGCTCTAGCGACGCCAATGCAATCACTAATCAATAAACTCCTTCTCGACAACAAGTCGAGGCGGAGAAACCTCGTACAAACATTTACAACAATAAACGAAAGAAATACAAGCAAATACAAAGGAAATGTAAAGAACACTTTACAAAACTAGGGTTTGAGCGCTTTGCTTGTTGGTTGCTTGGATGAGGTTGAAGGGCCCTGAAATGCACCTGCAAATCGCCTTCAAATCGCCTCAAGAAAGCTCCCCAAGAACTGATAATGAAATCCTCCACAAGCTCCTCTTTTTGACCTCAGACGGGCCGATTTCCGCATCACGATCGCCATAAGTCACCAATGATCGATGCCACCGTTGTCGTGAGACAACGGTCAATCCACGCTGGACAAGTTCCAACGGACTTTGGCGTGACGACTACGAGCGCTTCTGCTCAACATTGATCGACAATGATCGATTCTCGCGATCATTGCGACACCCCGATCGCTTCCAATGTTAGCAATGAACGCCAGAGCATTTCCATCTCTAAACTGGCAGTCGAACTCAAGTCGACTCACGGCAGTCGAACCGGCCATAATGCCAGTCGACTGCCAACCTCAAAAATGAGGTTTTAACCCAAGTATGGTGCCCCCATACTTGCTAGACCACCCTTAGCCTAGACCTAAGCCTTCTAGCCACCTCCATCAGACTCACGTCTCTCGGATCCCTCCAAGTCATCCATGACTTGTTCATCCATTGCGCTAGCCTCTAGGTGCTTCCGTCGGCTATGTCATGCTAACAGTGTCTACACCACCAAGGCACATTGGACTTACGCCGCCAAGACTCCGCTTGGACTTTACGCCGCCAACCATTGGACTTATACTGCTAAGACTCCCGCTTGGACTTTACGCAGCCAATATCAAACCCCTTGGACTTCTCATGCCAAGACTCAAGCTTGGACTTTCCCTTGCCAACCCATGTTGGACTTTTACATTGCCAAGACCCATGCTTGGACTTTTCCCTTGCCAACCCATGTTGGACTTCTCAAATGCCAAGACCATGCTTGGACTTTCCCTTGCCAACCCATGTTGGACTTTTACATTGCCAAGACCCATGCTTGGACTTTTCATGTGCCAAATGTCCCACTCGGACTTTTCATGCCAAGTACTCAAGACTTGGACTTTCCATGTCAAGTACACAAGACTTGGACTTTCCCATGACAATTACATTGTCATATGTTTTTGTCTAAACATCAAAACATCACTCGAGTCAAACTCGAGTCCTGGTCAATCGTGACCTGGGCCGATTGCACCAACAATCTCCCCCTTTTTGATGTTTGACAAAAACAAAACAAATCATTTGAGTTAGACCACTAACTCAAATCCCTTACCAATTATCCCAAATTGATAAACACTCTCCAAATGTTCTCCCCCAAACATTCTCCCCCTTTTTGACTAACATCAAAAAGGTTTTCTCTCCAAGGAGGTCAATGTCTCATGTCCCAATGAGATCTTACAATCTCCCCCTTGATCCAAAAATAAATACCTAGGATGCCTACCATCTTCCTAGTGATAAGTCACATATCACTCAAGAGAGGCAATCCTATACTCTCTCCCAATTTCCAAATTGGGTATAAAAAACCCATCAATTTTCCCAATTGATGATACTCTCCCAATAATTTTTCCCCCTTCAAGAAGAGAAACACATCCATCATCCCAAGATGGATAACTCCCCCTAAAGGCTTGCTCCCCCTTGACCATTGCACCAACAATGTCCTTGGGAAGCCCCTAAGCCAATAGGAACTCTAAACCATCAAAATTAAGGTTCTAAGTTCAACATAGAACTTTCACTCACCCTAAATTTGATACTTTGACCTAACACAGCTCCTAATCCATATCCAATGGATTTTCACCCTTTATAATGCTTCCTAAAGCATATCCTAAGGTTAGGAGTGATTAGGAACCTTTTCCATAGCTGAACACGGGCTAAACAAACCTTGTTAACCCGAAATCAGACCTGGCAGTCGACTCCTGACATTAATCACCGATCGCCACACTATATCGATCGCCACTATAGGCGAATCGATAGCTGAAATTTCCGAATTTCAGCTATCAGAATCGAGATTTGGAAAAACATAAGTAATTCTACGTATTTTGAAAAATCACGAAACTTGATACGTATATTACTTATAGTCAATACAATGGGTGAAAAATATTTGAAAATTATTTTACCCATAAAATAGTGAGTTTGATACAAAACTCAAAACCATTGAAATTTTTAATATTTTGGCCCTATTTTGTATCAACTCTATCAATGGTGATTGCTATCAAAAGATAGACTTCACCAAGGTTTTTCAAAATGATTTTAAAATGTTTTCAAAACCTTATTTTGGATCATATTCCTTGGGCTCTATGTACATGACTTGTACACATGCTCTCCCAATGATTCATATTTGAAATTAGATGAGTTTTAGTTCATCTAGATGCAAAAACTATGCACCTTAAACTTAACTCATATCCTAGCATCTCACATGTATCTAGGGTGTATAACTACACATACATGTCAATTGGATGTGAGATGTGGGTTTTGGTTCATTTAAAACAAGGGTTTCATGCATCTTCTAAGGCAACCCTACTTGATTCCCTTATGAATGGGACTCCAAGTCATGCCATAGTCCTTAAATCAATTTCAATCGAAATTTTTCTTAAATGCATGAATGATTATGGCATTAATGATGATATAAATAAGCATATGCTCATAATCATGATGTCATGGCATAAGATGAAATCTAAAAACACATGACATTTAAAACCTTAATCCTAAAAACATGAACATGACATATAAAAAGATTAAAAGTAAACATGATGTCATGGCATGTTATATGGCAAACAAAGCATGGCATATAAAATATATAGGTATAATATGTTGGTGCAGTGAGGCACCGAAATCGAACCTGTGTTTTGATTATAGCAAAGACACAAAGTTAAGTCTATTTTGTTTTCTCACGAGCTGAATCGAGTGTGCAGAAGATTGATATAGCTGGAGCTGAAGGCTAGCGATACCCGGAGGAAGCCACGATGGTCGGGCGACACTCGAGTGATTTCGGAGGGAGCCGATGGAATCGAGTGGAAGGCCGGAAGCAAAAGCAACACGTAAGTATCGAGGTAAGCTCGTGTGTGTGAGCGTAAGTGAGGTCGTATCCTCTTTACGGGGATGATCTTAAGCGTAGATCCGACCCAAGACATCTCATAGGTGGTCTAGGTCGAGATCGGACGGTCGAAGACCGTCGGAAGTATGTTTTTGTTGAGCTAACTTTGACTTGCAGCAAGCATCAGTTGACTGCCAGCTTGGAGGACTCGACTGCCGTGTATCAGTCGACTGCCGAAGGTCATCAATCGACTGATGCTGCCATCAGTCGACTGATGATGGCCATCAGTCGACTGATGGTCAATGATCAGATTCGAGGAGTCAAGGATTATCACCAAATTTCAAGGGAAGATGTGCTCAAATTTGATTGGCTAGGGTTCCTCTCGAAAAGGGGCTCAAAGGCTATAAAAGGAGGGCCAAACCTAGGGTTTCATCAACAATTCTAAGCTTCCAAAAAGTCTCCGCAAAGCTACCGACAACAACGTGCTTCTTCTTCTCCGACGTCTAGGTTTCATTTCCTTTATTTTTGTACGTCGGTTTTAATTTTAGTGTCGTTGCTCATTTACATTCTTCGAAGCTATTTTTCTATCGTAACGAGGAGAGGGGGAGTGTCCCTCTACCTCAAGTTTTTTTGTATCGATTAACTCCTACCTCCAACGAGGAGGAGTTTGTTTAGTGATTTGCCCTCCGTGCGTGGTCAAGGACCACTAGGGCCTTGGAGTAGTAGCCTTCGGCTACGAACCAAGTAAATATCTTGTTTCTATTGTCTCCTTTACTTTTTGTTTTGCTTATCTTTCCGCTGCGTATATTTGTCTTGAAACGAATTCGAAAAAGTTTTTTCTTTCGCTATTCACCCCCCCCTCTAGCGAACCGCATTGATCCAACAATTGGTATCAGAGCCGGGGGCGCTTAGATTTGGTGAAACCACCAATCTAACTTTTTTTCACAGATTTGTTTTTCGTTCGTTTAAATTTTTCTCCCGCACTACTAATCCAAGACGAAGTCTTGGTACTCTTCGTTTGATTTTGTTTTGCAAGTATTCGCTTTTGGAGTAGCCGACGGTCAAACGGGCATAACTTTTCGTACAAGTTGACCCACGACACGGTCTACCTACCAAATCGAAGCTCTCACAGAGATCTACACTTCTTAGAGGGGTTTACCCCCGTAACAAGCTGTTTTCATCCTCAAAAAACGACATTTAGTAGCCTTTCGGGGACATCGAAGGTTGTGAGTACTTACTTTTTATTTAGTTTCTTATTTCTTTGCTTAACTTTCTATTTTTCGTTTATTTCTTTTTATTTTTCGCACTACTAATCCAAGACGCAAGTCTTGGTACTTTCGTGTGTTTTTGTTGTTGCTAGGTTTTCATTTTAGTCTCCTTGTCTTTTTGTTCTAATGGCCCATCTCGAGGGTTTTAGCACCGTCCGACCTCCGTTTTACAACGGAGATGATTTCCGTTACTGGAAAGGTCGGATGGAATGCTTTCTCAAAACCCAAATTGAGATGTGGATCATAATTCAAACGGGTCTCACACTTCCGACCAATGAAGTGGGTGACTCCTTGGATTATGATCAATGGACCGTTGCAACAAAACGACAAGTCGAAGCCGACGCCAAGGCGACACAAATCCTCCAATGTGGCCTATCCAAGGAGGAGCTAAATCGCGTCGGCCCCTTCATAATCACAAAGGATCTTTGGACAAAACTAATCGAGTTACGAAGGATCGGATCAAGCTAAGGTTTGGCGTGATTTGTTATTCAATAAATTGTACACACTAAAAATGCAGGAACACGAGTCCGCGACGCAACTCCACGCCCATGTCCAAGACATAGTCAACAACCTACATGCAATCGGGCAAAAGGTCGAAAATCACGACCTTATAAGGTATGTCCTAAACTCTTTTCCGAGGACTACCTTATGGGCATCCATGGTCGATGCCTATAAGGTCTCCAAGGACCTTTCTAAAATTAGGTTAGATGAACTCTTTTTTGGATTTTGAACTTCATGAGCGTCTAACTCGGGCGAGAGTATAGCCTTGTTTGTAGGTTCAAAGAAGCGAAAATCGCAAGCAAGCCACCACCAAGCGAGGAGGAAGGCGAGTCCGAAGAAGAAGTTGACCCGGAGTTGGTGCAGAACTAATGAACCTAGCTCGAAGGATAGCCAAGGGACGGCGAACCACGACTCGGCCCAACCAAGGTAAATCTAAAAGTTCTAACATTAGGTGTTATGAGTGTAACAGGTTTGGACACATCAAGTCCAAGTGCCCCAAGCTCAACCACCAAGCACCTAAGCATAAGAAGGCCCTCAACGCGACATGGGAAGAAGCGTCATCCGAAGAAGACGAAGATCACGTCTTCATGGCGAAATCAATTGAGTCAGACACGGAGACCGAACTTGAGTCGAGAACTGAGGATGACTCGGACTCACGGCTACCTTCAAGTCAAGCCACGGATACGCATCCGGTTCAAAAGATACCCTTAAGGTGAGTCGAGCTTTATTTAATACTTTACATAATACGGTTAGGTTTTTGTCTAGGAAGTTAGCTAAGTCCGAGTCCAAGGTCGAGACCCTTGTTGAGGAGGTTAAACTCCTCAAACACGAGGTCTCCCTAACCTCTTCGACTAGTCGAGTTCAAGAGAAGGACTCAACTCGAGTTGAAAAGCTCGAAGTTGAGAACTCTCTCTTGAAAAATCAAGTCGAAGATCTTAGGAACACATTGGAAAGGTTCACTTCAGGATCCAAAGGACTTGACCTCCTACTTGGATCTCAAAGGGCCGTGTACAACAAGGCTGGACTCGGGTTTAACTCAAACACGACTAATAGGTCGTATATGTCGATTGTAAGTCGACATAAGAAACATGTCCAAGCATGGGTCCCTAAGAACTTTTTGATTTCAACTCTAGGATCCAACCGTCTTTGGGTTCCCAAGGACCAAATCCACTATGTGGATAGACCGAACCGATTCAACGGTCTAGGGGGAGCCAGTACAAAACATGTTTATGCTTTAACTTAGAAATTGCATGTTTTAACTTAGAATGTTTATGCTTTAACTTAGAAATTGCATGCTTTAACTTAGAAAGTTTGTACTTTAAAACTTGTGAACTCACTTAGAACAAAAACATAACCAACTAAAATTTTTCGAAAGATTGAGCCTCGGGAGCCTCTTTTCAAAAACATAACCAACTAAAATTCTTGAAAAGATTGAGCCTCGGGAGCCTCTTTTCAAAAATAACTAGTTAGACGAGGAAATAATTTTAGGTGAGTCAAGTCATCATTTTCTTGAAAATGGCTTTGTCTAAGGAAGTGGTCGATGATCCGATAAAAGAAGGCCCCTGTGCCTCGCCACGACCTGGAAGCCATGATCTTGAAAAGGTAAACTTGACAAGCCTAGGGTTAAATCCAAATCTAACATAAAATTACTTGAACCTAAATCCACTCAATCAACTTAATTGAAAGTCATCTCAAAAAACACATAAGTATAACATGCTTGATCATATAGACTCCGGTGAGATGACCTAGGGTTAACAACTTACAACCAATTTTCTTAACAAAAAAATCTAACATCCAATCCAACCACCTTGTGTGTAGGGTCAATGATGTTGGACAGCGGTTGCTCCCGACACATGACCGGGGATCAACTCAAATTCGTAAAACTTCGATTCAAACGACAAGGATCGGTAGCCTTTGGGAATAACGGCAAGCTCAAAATCATCGGATCAAGTGATATCGAGCTTAACACAAATTTTGTTATTAAAAATGTATTACTTGTAGAGAATTTTGAATATAACTTACTAAGTGTAAGCCAATTTTGTGATAATAACTATAAGGTTATATTTCTAGAAAATGAATGCATAATTAATACCAACGAAACCTCTAAAACAATTCTTAAAGGAACTAGAAATAACAACATTTATACGATCAACTTAACCAACTCCTCAACTAAGTGTCTTATGACACGGCAAGAGGAATCATGGTTGTGGCACCGACGACTCAGTCACTTGCACCCAAGACTCGTCCACAAGATGAGTCAGAGTGGATTAGTCAGAGGCTTACCCAACCTCAACAACTTGGTTAATAAAATCTGTAATGCTTGTCAACAAGGAAAACAACCTAGGACACAACACAAGTTAACTAACCAAGAACGAACCTCAAATGTACTTGAGCTCCTGCATATGGATCTATTCGATTCACATGGAGCCAAGTCACTCAATAGAAGTCAATATTGCTTAGTCATAATTGACGACTACTCCAGGTTTACCTGGGTTAGGTTCATCAAGCATAAAAGTGATACCCTATATCAATTAATCAATCTATTCAAATTAATCGAGAATCAAAAAGACCTTAAGGTTAAAAGACTTAGAAGCGATCATGGTGGTGAATTCGAAAATCAAAGGTTCACCGACTTCTGTAACCTAAACGGATACCACCATGAATTCTCTTGCCCTAGGACCCCTCAGCAAAATGGCCTAGTGGAGCGGAAAAACCGAACTCTACAAGAAGTCGCTAGGACCATGTTGAACGAATACAACATACCCGATAGGTTTTGGGCAGAAGTCGTTAGCACGGCTTGCTATGTCCAAAATAGGATCCTTATGGTAAATAGGCACCTTAAGACCTCGTACGAGATTTATCACGATAAAATACCTAACATCAAGTACTTTAGGGTATTTGGGTGTAAGGTACATATCCTAAACACTAAGGATTACCTAGGGAAATTTACATCCAAAACCACGATCGGAATCTTTCTAGGATACTCGACTACAAGTAGAGCTTATAGAGTATATAACCACGACACCCTTAGAGTCGAGGAGACTATCAATGTAGTATTCGATGAAGGACATGAACCTACAAAACCCCCGGCAACCCCAATTAGCGAGCCGATTCATACTAGACCTTACTCTGATCCGGAGATCAGGTCTAGTGTTAATCCTAACCTAAGTCAACCTAGTCACTCTATTGATCAAGTGATAGATGACTCCAACCAAACTAGTGTTCAACCAAGTCACCCCATTGATCAAGCATTAGGTGACACAAACCCAACCCAATCTAGGACTCAGACTAACCACCCTATCGATCAAGTGATAGGAGATCCTAATCTAGGAGTTCGAACTAGAGCATCCTATAGGAACCTTAGTCAAATTTCCTTAATTTCAAAGATAGAACCCAAATCAATTGAACAAGCTCTTCTTGATCCCGATTGGATTATTGCAATGCAAGAAGAGCTAGCTCAATTTACTAGGAAGCAGTGTGGGAATTAGTACCACCACCTAAAGACAAAACGATAATCGGAACAAGGTGGGTGTTTCGAAATAAGCTTGATGATAAAGGTGAAGTAGTTAGAAACAAGGCTCGATTAGTCGCCAAAGGATTTAGCCAAGTCGAAGGCTTAGATTACGAAAACCTATGCCCCATAGCTAGACTCGAATCCATTCGAATGTTGCTAGCTTATGCCGCACATCGAGGATTTAAGCTTCAAATGGATGTTAAGTCGGCATTCCTAAATGGATACATTAAAGAAGAAGTTTATGTTAGCCAACCCCCCGGATTCGAAAATCTAGATAAACCCGACCATGTTCTAAAACTTAAGAAAGCTCTCTATGGACTTAAACAAGCTCCTCGAGCTTGGTACGAGAGACTTTCAATCCATCTTAAGTCAAAAGGGTTTAACCAAGGCTTAGTTGACCCAACTCTCTTTGTAAAAACCTTAGGTAAAGAAATATTCATAGCTCAAATTTACGTAGATTTATATAATTTTTGGAACCTCTAACTCGGCCTTACTAAACGAGTTCGTTTCGCTCATGGAAAGTGAGTTCGAAATGAACTTGGTAGGCGAGTTAAGTTTCTTTTTAGGTCTACAAATTAAACAAACTAAGGATGGTATATACCTATATCAACAAAAATATACTAAGGAGTTAATTAAAAGATTTGGAATGCAAGACGCTAAGGTAATAAACACCCCAATGGCGATAAATGTTAACGTAGGAGAAGACCTAGAAAGTAAGTCCATTGACTTAAAGTACTATAGGAGCGCAATAGGAAGTCTTCTATACTTAACTGCGAGTCGACCCGACATCCTATTCGCAGTAAGTATGTGCGCCAGGTTTCAAACCTGTGCTAAGGAGTCTCACCTAACCCTAGTTAAGCGTGTCCTTAGATATCTTAAGGGTACACTTAACGTTGGTATTTGGTACCCTAGATCTACGGAGTTCGAACTAATCGGCTACTCCGATTCGGATTATTCCGGTAGTAAACTCGATAGAAAGAGCACGAGTGGTTGTTGTCAACTACTCGGCTCAAGTCTAGTGAGTTGGTGCAGTATGAAGCAACATTGTGTTGCCTTATCTACCACCGAAGCCGAATACGTTACGATGGGTGAGTGTGTAACTCAGCTTCTTTGGATGAAGCACACTCTCCGAGACTTTAGGTTGGACTTCACCAAAACTAAAATTTTTGTAGACAACATAAGTTCGATAAATCTAACTAAGAATCCTATATGTCATTTAAGGACAAAGCATATAGAGGTAAAACACCATTTCATTCGAGAACATGTAGCCAACGGCTCCATACAACTCGAATATGTTGACTCGAAGTCTAACCTAGCAGACATATTTACTAAACCACTACCCGAAGCCGAATTTAGTCTCTTGAGACGAAAATTAGGCATGTGCGTAATAGAATAGAAACTTGCAAATTATATTTTCTTACTACTATTTCTTACTTTTTCATGGAACTAGCATAGGACATACCTTAGATATCATGATCCTATAGATTTAAGGAGCCAGTACATCTCACAACACATAAGACTAATGTGTTTGTGTACTTAGCCACGTAGATGGGCGTGAGATGTTAGGACCTTACTCCTGGTTCCAGATGTAGAGCTAGTGCATCGCTATGAACCACGGAGTATAATCATACATACTAACCGACTCTGACCAGGACTGGTTGATCCTTCATATCAATCAAGCCAAATATGAGTCGAACATTTCATAGATGAGCTTATTTTCAATATATTATTTTTTAATAAAAAATGTGGAACATGCTTGGACTTTAAATTTAGCACTTATTTTGGTCTCCACACACTCATTACTCTTTTTGATATACGGCAAAAGGGGGAGAAAAAGACCAAGTTAAGGGGTCAAAATTTTTTTTACTCTTACTTCATGTTTAAACCAAAAGTTAACTTTAGGTTTTGAAAACTTATTTAACTTTTAACAAAAGGCGAAGTTAAGAGAATACAAAAGGCCAAGTTAAGAGAATTCTTAACTTATTTATGTCGTTAATGTTTTACTTAAGAGGGAGAAAGGGCTTAACTAAAACGTTTTACTAAAGCTAACTTTAAGTAATGTTAATTACTTAAAGCAACCCTCAAGGGGGAGGATTAAGGTCTTTCTTCAAGACTCACCCTCGGTCAAGGGGGAGTACTTGAGAAATATTTTTACTACTCCTACTTTTGCTTATTGTCTTTACTGTTTCATGCACTTAATTTCCTTAACTTTGTGTGTTTTTGCCATATATCAAAAAGGGGGAGATTGTTGGTGCAGTGAGGCACCGAAATCGAACCTGTGTTTTGATTATAGCAAAGACACAAAGTTAAGTCTATTTTGTTTTCTCACGAGCTGAATCGAGTGTGCAGAAGATTGATATAGCTGGAGCTGAAGGCTAGCGATACCCGGAGGAAGCCGCGGTGGTCGGGCGACACTCGAGTGATTTCGGAGGGAGCCGATGGAATCGAGTGGAAGGCCGGAAGCAAAAGCAACACGTAAGTATCGAGGTAAGCTCGTGTGTGTGAGCGTAAGTGAGGTCGTATCCTCTTTACGGGGATGATCTTAAGCGTAGATCCGACCCAAGACATCTCATAGGTGGTCTAGGTCGAGATCGGACGATCAAAGACCGTCGAAAGTATGTTTTTGTTGAGCTAACTTTGACTTGCAGCAAGCATCGATCATTGCCGGCTTGGAGGACTCATTGCCTGTATCCGTCGGCGAGAAGGTCATCAATCGATGATCGCCATCGATCGGTGATGATGGCCATCGATCGTGATGGTCAATGATCGATTCCGAGTCAAGGATTATCACCAAATTTCAAGGGAAGATGTGCTCAAATTTGATTGGCTAGGGTTCCTCTCGAAAAGGGGCTCAAAGGCTATAAAAGGAGGGCCAAACCTAGGGTTTCATCAACAATTCTAAGCTTCCAAAAAGTCTCCGCAAAGCTACCGACAACAACGTGCTTCTTCTTCTCCGACGTCTAGGTTTCATTTCCTTTATTTTTGTACGTCGGTTTTAATTTTAGTGTCATTGCTCATTTACATTCTTCGAAGCTATTTTTCTATCGTAACGAGGAGAGGGGGAGTGTCCCTCTACCTCAAGTTTTTTTTGTATCGATTAACTCCTACCTCCAACGAGGAGGAGTTTGTTTAGTGATTTGCCCTCCATGCGTGGTCAAGGACCACTAGGGCCTTGGAGTAGTAGCCTTCGGCTACGAACCAAGTAAATATCTTGTTTCTATTGTCTCCTTTACTTTTTGTTTTGCTTATCTTTCCGCTGCGTATATTTGTCTTGAAACGAATTCGAAAAAGTTTTTTTCTTTCGCTATTCACCCCCCCCCTCTAGCGAACCGCATCGATCCAACATAATAATACCTAAATTTTAATATTAATTGCCATTTGTTGGGATTAATCATACTTTGCCATATTAACCTAATCTCCCTAGTGTGCCAAAAACCCAAAATGACACACTAACCTCTAAACCCAACTTGTGCCAATTTGATCATTTTATCAAAATTTCTCAATTAATATTGTCACATCCTAAAATCCTTTAGAATTCAAATCTAACCACATCCCAAGGTAACCAAAACCTTGAAAATGACCTAAAATGCCACCTTTGCCATGGTTGAGTTAACTACCCATCCAATCAAGGTTGGCACACCCTAAACCCATCTAGCGTGAATCAATCACTCTCTTAGGAACCCAAAACCGATTTGAGCTCCTAGGGTTAATTAGGTATTCCTTAGGGATAACCTCCCTAGATACCTTCCTAATGACCCTCCTAGGCTTGTTAGCCTTGGTCATTTGGGTCTTACCTATGTTGACTCTAGGGGTAACTCCCCTTGCAACCTTCTTAGTGGCCACCCTAGGTTTCCTAGAAACCCTAGCCACTAGGCACAACTTTTGGTCAACCTTAGGGATGACTTCCCTATTGACCTTGGTCTTCCTAGACCTAGTTTGTGTCCCATAATCAAATGGAACACTATGGTAAGCTACCTTAGGCTTAGGTTTGTGACCCAAACCTTGCTTGCCTTTGGTTGACTTTTGACTCCTAGGTCCTTGGTGTTGACTTTGACTTTTGGACCTTTGACTTTGACCATTAGACCCTTTAAATTGGTTTTGTATATTCCTAAGGGTCTTTTCTAGTTTCTCAAGCCTTGACCTCAAGGCTTGGTTTTCTAATTCTAATTGCCCAATTGATTTTTGATTAAATTCTTGGGCATGAGACTTTCTAGGCATATGCCTAGTCCATTTAGGATTTAGACCTAGATGTTCTCCTATTTTCCTAATTGATTCCTTAGGTAAAATATTTTTAGGGACATTAGTCCCAAATTTCTCCTTACTCCTAAGGTAAACATTTTTAGCACCTAAGAAAAATTCCTTACTTCTAGCATGCTCTTTATGAATTGCAAGGGAATTAAAATTCCTAGCATGCTTTTGACTTTTAAATCTAGAAGGTGCATTATTGAAATATACCTTAGGGTTTGCCTTAGCTCCCCCTACATGTGTAGCTCCTTCTTGGGTCTTTTTGCTCCCCCTAGGACATTGACTCCGGTAATGCCCCTTTGAGTTGCACTTGAAGCATATGATATGCTCCTTGCTCTTTTGATTTGGGGCACTGGCATCCTTGACTTTTGGTGCCGGTGGAGCTTTCCTAACCTTCTTCGGGCATTTGCTCTTATAGTGCCCGGTTTCCCTACACTCAAAACATATTATATGCATTTTATTATTAACACATATGTTTGAGTTACCTAGGTCAATGGAGACCGGAATTGGACTTTGGGCTTCTTCATCTTGACCGGATGTCGAAGCTTCTTCTTGATATTCCGGTGTGGAAGTTCTCTCCTCCCCCTCAGTCCTTGAAGTGGATGCTTCTTCCACTTCCTCCACCGATCCAGAAGTTGACTCCCTATCAACCTCCGAATCTTCAAGCTCTTTAGATGATGATGTACTTGCTTGAGCTTGAGAGGGTGAACACTCCTCCTCTTCTTCTTCTTCTTGGATTGATGATGGATTTTCATGAAGCTTTGCCACTTGGCTCCACAACTCCTTAGCATCCTTATAGTCCCCTACCATACACACAATTTCATTAGGGACCAAATCAAGAATAAATTTTACTACCTTCATGTTTTTCTCGAAGGCTTGGAGTTGATCTTCACTCCACTTCTTCTTCTTGAGGAACCCTCCCTTTGGTCCTATTGGATAGTTAAAACCCTCCATCAAGATAGACCATTCTTCGAAGTCCCTCATCATTAGGAAGTCTTCAATTCTTGACTTCCATTGCTTAAACCCTTCTTGTCCATAGAATGTATAGGGGATAGGTGTGTTGATATCCCATCCCAAATGTCCTTGGATTTCCATCTCTCCCTCTAGCGTCTTGACTCCGGGTTGTTAATCCGTAGAAGAGCCCCGGGCTCTGATACCACTTGTTGGAAATTTGAAGCCGCTAGAGGGGGGGTGAATAGCGGTTGACCGTACGTAGATGGAATTCGTTCATGATCGTCTCTACAAAACTCGTTATGCACAGCGGAATAGAAATAATAAAAGCAATAACGAAAAGATACAATCACTAACACAAGATATAACGTGGTTCGGAACCGAACGGTTCCTACTCCACGGATTGAGCTCTAACGAGCTCTAGTGACGCCAATGCAATCACTAATCAATAAACTTCTTCTCGACAACAAGTCGGAGGCGGAGAAACCTCGTACAAACGTTTACAACAATAAACGAAGGAATACCAGCAAATACAAAGGAAATGTAAATAACACTTTACAAAACTAGGGTTTGAGCGCTTTGCTTGTTGGTTGCTTGGATGAGGTTGAAGGGCCCTGAAATGCACCTGCAAATCGCCTTCAAATCGCCTCAAGAAAGCTCCCCAAGAACTGATAATGAAATCCTCCACGAGCTCCTCTTTTTGACCTGCATCGGGCTGGATTTCTGCCTATCAGTCGACTACCATAAGTCACCAGTCGACTGATGTCACTGTTGTCGGGAGACAACGGCTCAATCAACGTCGGACAAGTTCCAACGGGACTCTTGGCGATCGCGCCAACATTGGCGGATCGGCCCGATCGCCACGAGCATTCTCATGCTCGACATTGGATTGTGATCATTGCCGTCGACACCCGGATCAGCTTCAATATTAGCGATCATTGCGAGCATTTCCAGCTCTAAACTGGCAGTCGAACTCAAGTTGACTCACGGCAGTCGAACCGGCCATAATGTCAGTCAACTGCCAATCTCAAAAATGAGATTTTAACTCAAGTATGGTGCCCCCATACTTGCTAGACCACCCTTAGCCTAGACCTAAGCCTTCTAGCCACCTCCATCAGCCTCACGCCTCTCGGATCCCTCTAAGTCATCCATGACTTGTTCATCCATCGCGCTAGCCTCTAGGTGCTTCCGTCGGCTATGTCATGCTAACGGTGTCTACACCGCCAAGGCACATTGGACTTACGCCGCCAAGACTCCGCTTGGATTTTACGCCGCCAACCATTGGACTTATGCTGCCAAGACTCCCGCTTGGACTTTACGCAGCCAATATCAAACCCCTTGGACTTCTCATGCCAAGACTCAAGCTTGGACTTTCCCTTGCCAACCCATGTTGGACTTTTACATTGCCAAGACTCATGCTTGGACTTTTCCCTTGCCAACCCATGTTGGACTTCTCAAATGCCAAGACCATGCTTGGACTTTCCCTTGCCAACCCATGTTGGACTTTTACATTGCCAAGACCCATGCTTGGACTTTTCATGTGCCAAATGTCCCACTTGGACTTTTCATGCCAAGTACTCAAGACTTGGACTTTACCAAATGCCAAGTGTTCCACTTGGACTTTCCATGCCAAGTACACAAGACTTGGACTTTCCCATGACAATTACATTGTCATATATTTTTATCGAAACATCAAAACATCACTCGAGTCAAACTCGAGTCCTGGTCAATCGTGACCTGGGCCGATTGCACCAACAGTGGCCAGGCTGGCAGTCGACCGCTGACCATTGGGCAGTCGACTGATGCTCATCAGTCGACTGATGGAAGGCATAAGTCGACTGATGGTGACGAATCAACCTTTTGTGTTAGGTCAAAACAGATAATATTTGACACGGTCACTTCGTGATAAAATTTGGTACCACCTCGTGATCAGTTCTGAAAGATGAGGAGACTTATTCTGAGGCCAAGCTCTATAAAAGGAGGGGAGAATTCCAACCCAAACATCAATCAAGATTATTCTTAAATGCTCCTACAACGCCAAAGCTCCAACATCGTCATAACGCCGATGCAACGCCAAGCTTTCATCCTCTTCGTCGACAGCAGCGGCAAGTAATATCTTTGGTTATTGTATTCTTTGTTTTATTCGTAACGAGGTGAGGTAGGCTTGTTGCCTCATCCTCGTACTTTTGGTTTTGTGATCGTTATCTCTTACCTCTAACGAGGAGGAGATTTTATAGTGGATTGCCCCTTCGTACGCGGTCAAGGATCGCGGGACCTTGGAGTAGAAACCGCTGAGTTGTGAACCAAGTAAAAATAAACTTGTCTTTTTATTTTTCCACTGTGCTTGCTCGTATATCGAACGAACGAAACAAAAATTTTTACACTCGCTATTCACCCCCTCTAGCGACACTTCTCGATCCAACAATAACCTCCTCCTAAAGGCTTACTCCCTCTTGACCATTGCATCAACAATGTCCTTGGAGAGTTTCTAAGCCTATAGGAAATCCAAACAATAAAAAATAAAGGTAAAAGTTCAACATTAAAGTTTTACAACCCTTACAAACTCGATTTTCACCCTAAACAAGTCTCCTAATCATTTTCAATGATTATTTCACCCTTCCAATGCTTTCCAAAGTATATCTTAGGATTAAGAGATGCTAGGGTAGCCTAAAGTTATTGATAAATGTCTAAATAAGTCTTGTTCAGTCGAAATCAACTTCAGTAGTCGACTAAAATAAAAAATCAATCGACTGCATTGCCACCAATCGACTGCTCCAAGCAGCAGTCGACTAGTTTCTATAAAATGCTAAAATTAGACTAAATAAACAAAATTGAGAAATACATAAGTAAATATATATATTTTGAAAAATCATAAAAATTCATAAGTACATTACTTACATAAAATACAATGGGTGAAAATTAGTTTTATAATAAAATACTCATTACTTTGAAAGATTGATACATAGTTCAAAAACATTGATAACTTTTGGCCTAACTTGTGTCAACATTCAAAATGGTGATTGCTATCAAAAGATAGTTTCACCAAAGTTTTTCAAAATGATTTTAAAATATTTTTCAAAACCTTATATTGAACCATGATGTATGGGCTAGATGTACATGACTTGTACATTAGCTTTTCTCATGATTCTTCAATGCCAAATTATCAGTTTGATTTCATCTAGATGCAATATCTAAGCACCTTGAACTTAACTCATTTTCCTAACATCTCACATGTGTCTAGGGTGTATCAATACACACACATGTCAATTTAATATTTTTGTGAGATGTGGGTTTTTGTTCTTTTTTATCTAAGGGTTCATGCATTTTAGCTAGGCAACTCTATTTGATTCCCTTATCATGGGACTTCAAATCATGTCATGTCCTTAATTTCATTTTAATTATCCTAAATGAATGAATGATGATCATGATATAAAAATATGCATAATTTAAAATATTGGTCAATAATCATGATGTCATGACATAAAGATAAATCTAAATACAAGCATGACATATTAACTCAAGCATTTTCATAACATTTTATATGATCCAATGAAATATGATGTCATGACATGACATCTGGCAAATAAAATATAAAGGTATAAGAATACCTCGATTTCATGCCTAATTTTCATTTATTAGGATTAAATCTATTTTTTCCATAATAAATCAAATCCCCAAGTGTACCAAAAATCCAAAATGGGCACCATGACTCTAACCTATCTTGTGCCAATTTTGATTGACTTTTCAAACTTCTCAAATTTTATTGTCACATCCTAAAATCTTTTAGGATTACAATTTTAATTTCATTTTCAATGTATTACAACACTTCGAAAATTTCCTAAAGTGCTACCTTTACCATAGTTAGGTTAACTACCTATCCATTCAAGGTTGACACACCCTAAACTCATCTAGCGTGAGGGAATCACACTCCTAGGAATCCAATATCTCTTGGAGCTCCTTGGGTTCACTATGTACTCACTAGGGATGACCTCCCTTGATACCTTCCTAATGACTCTTCTAGGCTTAGAAGCCTTGGTCATTGTGGTCTTGTCTAGGTCAACTCTAGGGATAACTCCTCTTGTAACCTTGTTAGTGGATTTCCTAGGTTTCTTTGAAACCTTAGCCACTAGACACCTACCAAAGTCAACTCTAGGGATGACTTCCCTTGTGACCTTGATTTTCCTAGACCTATGGGCAGTTCCATAATCAAATGGAACGCTATGGAAGGTTGGCATAGCTTCCTTGGACTTAGGTTTGTGACTCAAACATTTCTTGTCCTTATGTTGACTTTGTCTACCAACCCTTAGATTTTGACCCTTAGACCTTAGAATCATATTTTCCATTCTTTTTAGGGTCTTTTCCATTTTCTCATGCTTTGACCTCAAAGCTTGATTATCTACCACTAATGCCTCAATTTTTGATTGTCCATTTGTTCTTTGGGCATTCCTTTTCCTAGGCATATGTCTACTCTTCTTAGGGTTAATGCCAACATTCTTGTTTTCTACCTTCCTATCCTTAGGTAAGGTTGATCTAGCATTGTCCTTAGGTAAATTGGCATGTTTAGCACCTAAAAAATAAAATCTATTATTATTAGCATGCTTCTTATTATTAACAATTGCAAGTGCATTAAGATGAAAATCATTAGCATGCTTCTTATCATTAATAATTAAAATTTTATTATTGAAGGTTACCTTAGGCTTTGCCTTTGGAGCTCTCCCTACACTCGAGCTCTCTCCCTTATCCTTCCGAGGGTGCCTCCCTCTAGGACATTGGCTTCGATAATGTCCTTTTTGATTGCATTTGAAGCATACAATATGCTCCTTGCTCTTGTGGATCGGGGCACCAACCTCCTTAGCTTTCTCCTTCCCCTTAGGCACTTGAGTCGTCTTCATGACTCTTTTTGGATACTTACTCTTACAATGTCCTTATTCCTTACACTCAAAGCATATTATATAATTTTTATTTTTAAGTGTGCTTGAGTTACCTTGAATAGTAAGGGAAGCTTGGTCAGATTCTTCACTCCTCTCAGATGTAGATGACTCTTCTTGTTGCTCTGGCGTGGAAGATTGTCTCTCCTACCCCTCAATCCTTGAGGTGGAGACTTCTTCAACCTCCTCTACCTCGGACATTGAGCATCTCTCAACTTTTAATACTTCACGCTCTTGAGAAGATAATGAACTTGCTTCTTCGGTCTTATCACCAACTCTACTTTGGGCCGTTGAGCATTCTTCTGTGGTCTCATCCTCCTTGTCGTCTTGGGTCAATGATGGTTTTTTGTAGAGCTCAATCTATTGGTGCAGGGACACCAGATAATCGAACCTAGGTTTTGATTGTGGCAAAGACTCAAAGTTAAGGTTTTATTGTTATCTCATGAGCTGAACTAAGTGTGCAGGAAATGGTTAAGCTAAGCTGAAGGTCAGCGACACGCAGAGAATCTCGAGTCGAGAAACCGTGGTGGTCGGGCAACACCGAGAGAACTTCATGGGAGTCGAAGAACCCAGGTGAAGACCGGAAGCAAAGCAACAGATCATAAAGGACCAGAGATAAGCATGAGTGCGAAGAGAGATGGTAAGGTCATGTCCTTTGTACGGGGATGACCATAGGTGGCGATCCAACTAAGACTTCCAGTGGAAGGTCTAGGTCGAGATTGGACGGTAAGGCGCTATCATATTTATCATATTCCGTGCTAACCTCTTATTGCAGGGAAGTGACCAGGCTGGCAGTCGACTGTTGGATATTGGAAGTTGACTGATGTCAGTCGATTGATAAAGGTTATCAGTCGACTGATGGCGACGAATCATCCAAATATGCGAGGTCAAAAAGGATAACGTTTGACGTCGCCACTTCGCGATAAGATAAGGTACCACCTCGTGATAAGAACCACAAGTTGAGGATCTGGATCCAAACTTATTCCAAGACACAAGTCTATAAAAGGAGGGGAAGACTCGAACCCTAAATCATCAATTCTTTACTCCCAAGTGCTCCAACAACGCTACGCTTCGACGATGATACTACGACACCAACACGCCGACGACAAGCTCTTCATCTTATATTCATATTCATCGATAGTATTAGTTTATTTCTTATTCAGTTTAATTTGTAATCGGAGTTTTCATCGTAACGAGGTGAGGTAGGCTTGTTGCCTCATCCTCGAGTTTTTGTCTCTCGATTTTTGTGATTGTTGTCTCCTACCTCCAATGAGGAGGAGACTCTATAGTGGATTGCCCTTTCATACGCAGTCAAGGATCGCGGGGCCTTAGAGTAGCAATCATTGGGTTGTGAACCAAGTAAAAATAAAGTGTCTATTTATTTTCTACTATTTTACTTTCCACTTCACTACTCGTATTTTGAAACGAAAAGAAAGTTTTTAAAGGTCGCTATTCACCCCCCTCTAGCGACGCTTCTCGATCCAACACAATCAATTTACTCCACAATTCCTTTGGGTCATAGAATTCTCCTAGGATATACAATAAATCTTTAGGAATTGATTAGCTAACATTAACATTGCTTTTTTATTAATTTTGTTTCTCCGATTTTATTGCTCGGTCCACTTCTTCTTCTTGAGAACTCTTCCTTTCTTGTCCTCAGGGGGATAAAACCCATGCACAACGCAAAGCCAATTGTTAAATTTGTTCATTAAAAAGTATGTAATCCTACCTTTCCAATAAGTGAAGTCTTCACCGTCGAAGATAGGTGGAACCGTGATGTCATAGCCCAATCTATCGTTGGGTAGCTCCATCCTCCTCTAGAGTTGCTCTTGCGACGATGAGTCCGGTGAAGAGCGCCCCACTCTGATACCACTTGTTGATAATCAAGGTGATTTGTTCTTATGAGCGCACTGAGCTCTGATACCACTTGTTGAAGATCCGATGCCACACTAGAGGGGGGGGGTGAATAGCATTTTTCATTTTTTTCGATGGATCGTGTTCATCTAAAAAGTGTTAGCACAAGGGAAACAAAACTTACAAAGAAATAACATAAGACAAACACACAATCACAAACACACACGATTTAATGTGCTTTGAAACCCTAGTTCCTACTCCATGGTCAAACTCTAGAATAAGCTCTAGTGATGCACACCACCACTAATAAACTTCTCCTTCTCAAAAAACACTCCAGAGGTGGAGAAACCTCTTACAATATATTTACAACAATAAACAACAACCAAAATACAAAATAAGAATGAAATAAAAGTAAAGAACACTTTACAAAGAACTTTTGATTGCTTGCTTGTTGGTTGCTTTGGATTGCTCTTGAAGATCTGAAATGCAATAGCACTTCCCCTTTAAAATTGCCCTAAAAACTGCTTGCAAAATCCTTTACAAACTGCTCCATTTATAATTTGCATCGGGCTGATTTGGTGCCTAGCAGTCGACTGACAAAAGGAACCATTCGACTGCTCTCCTATCTGTTGTCTCATAACGGACTCATCTATGTTGGCTTACCATCCAACGAATCAGCCAATCGCTCTTATCAGCCGACGATCGCTACACAACAATTTATGTCCATTTCCACTTATATCAGTCAACTACTCAACCCTAGCAGTCGATTGTTGTGGACCAGTCGACTACCAAAGCTACAAATCAGTAGTTGAGCCTCAGTCGACTACTTGACCAGTGACTGGGGTATAACTCCAATCAATTGCTCGAGTAAAACTAGGCTCTCAAGTGTTGTGCACTTGGCCAATCGACTGAAAAACCTCAAACATGAGGTTTAAACCAAGTATAATTCCCTCATACTTGACACACACTCATAGCCTAGAACTAAGCCTTCTAGCCACTTCTATCAGGGTCACACCCTTAGGGTCCCTTCGAGTCCACAATGACTCATTCTCCCTTCGTTTTAGCCTTCAAGTGCTTCCATTGGCTATGTCATACTATTGGATACCCTTAGCCTAGACCTAGGTTTTCAGGCCACCTCCATCAACCTCACGCCCTCAGGATCCCTCCAAGTCCTCAACGACTCATTCACCCTTTGCGTTAGCATTCAGATGCTTCCATTAGCCATGTCATGCTATTGGGTCTCCTTTGTCAAAATTCATTTGGACTTATGATGCCAAGACTACATGCTTGGACTTTACGCTGCCAAAACCTCGTCCTTGGACTTTCCTATTGCCAAGTACCCATGACTTGGACTTTCACTGCCAAGACTATACACTTGGACTTACATGGCCAAGGTCATACTCGGACTTCTCCATTGCCAAAATCATACTTGGACTTCCAATTGTCAAGATCTTACTTGGACTTTTCATTGCCAAGATCATACTTGGACTTTCCAATTTCAAAGTACCCTTGACTTGGACTTTCACTTTTCCAAGAATCCATTTTTGTACTTCTCAATTGCCAAGCATCCAAACTTGGATGTTCCATGCCAAGTATCCAAACTTAGACTTTCCATTCCAAGACCATTCTTGGACTTTTTCCAAGTATCCAAACTTAGACTTCTCCATCATATGGTCAAACCCATGTCAACCATATAGTCAACTCATTGTCAAACATCAAAACCCTACTCGAATTTGGTCAATCGTGACCTGGGTCGATTGCACCAACAGAAGAAAGAGAGCTCATCATCACAATAGCTTGAGGAGTCGGAGGTTGAGAGGTGCTCAACTTCCGAGAAAGAGGTAGAAGAAGTTGAAGAAACATCCACCTCTAGGATTGAGGGGGAGAAGAGACACTCTACACCAGAGCAAGAGCAAGAGGAACCATCAACCTTCGGAGCTCACAAAGAACAAATTCAAGATTTCCCTATAGGTAACTCAAAAGTATTTTGTAAAAATAATGATCATATAATATGTTTTGAGTGTATGGAGAAAGGGTACTACAAGAAAAATGCCCAAAATTGATTAAGAAGAAAAGTCAAGTAGTACCTAAGGGGAAGGAGAAAGCCAAGGAGGTCGGAGTCTCAATATGTAAGAGCAAGGAGCATATAGTGTACTTCTCATGCAATGAGAAAGGACACTATCGGAGCCAATGTTCAAGAAGAAAGCATTTGAAGAAGAACAAGGAAAATAGCTCGATTGTAGGGGGAGCGCCTAAGGCAAGGCCCAAGGTATCATTTAGTAATGCACCGTCAAGCTTTCATAACAAAAAGCATGCTAGAAATGAATTTTGTATTAATGCAATTATTCATCATGATAAGAATCATGCTAGAAAAAAAATACTTTTGTTTAGGTGCTAAACATTGTAATATTAGGCCTAAGGATAATTCTAGGACTACCTCACCTAAGGATAACAAGAACTTATGCAATAACCCCAAGAAATCTAGGCATATGTCTAGGAAAAATAAATATACCCAAAAGATTAATGATAAATCAAAATTGGGCAAGTTTTGAGATCAAAACTTGATAAAATGGAAAAGACTCTTAGGAAGATGGAAAAGATACTTAATGGGTCCAGTAGTCAAAATCTAGGTGTTATGAGGCAAGGTGCATCTATAGACAAGAAAGGTTTGGGTCACAAACCTAAGTCCAAGGTAGATAAGCCTACCTACCACAATATTCCATTTGACTATGGAACCACCTCTAGGTCTAGGAGTGTTAAGGTCACAAGGGAGGCCATCCCTAGAGTTGACCGTGATAAGTGTCTAGTGACTAAGGTTTCAAAGAAGCCTAGAAAAATCACTAAGAAGTCACAAGGGAAGTCATCCCTAGAGTTGACCTAGATAGGACCACAATGACCAATGCTTCCAAGCCTAGGAGGGTCATTAGGAAGATACTAAGGGAGGTCATCCCTAGTGAGTTCCTAATAAACTCGAGATGTATGTTGAGAATCGATGGTTGCGCTAGAGGGGGGAGTGAATAGCATTTTTGCTTCGATGATGGAATTCATTCGTGTTCGCCTCTACAATTCATTAGTATGCTGCAGAAATAGAAATACTAATACAAATACAAACACGAATACACAACCACAAAGACACAAGATGTAACATGGTTCGGAACTCTAGTTCCTACTCTACGGGTTGAGCTCAAATGAGCTCTAGTGATGCAAACCACCACTAATCAACTTCTCCTTCTCGGAAAACACTCCAGAGGTGGAGAAAACCTCTTACAATAGTTCTTACAACAATAAGAAGGAAATGCAATCAAATACAAATGAAATACAATAAATAATGTAAAGAAAACTTTACACAAGATTGCTTTGAATGCTTTTCTTGTAGGATGCTTGGATGAGCTTGAAGGACCCTGAAAAGCATCAACACTTCACCTCAAATCTCTCCTAGAACCACTGCAAAAAACCTCCCCTTTGTGCTCCTTATAAAACCACAACTAGGACTAATTTTTGCCTAGCAGTCGACTGCCCATACCTAGCAGTCAACTGATCCTGTAGCCATTGTCTCACAACAGTTAATTCACACTGGAAAAATTCCATAGCAAATGATCCTACTCGTTAATCGATTGCCCGATTGACTATGGAACTTTCGTGCGTGGCCATAAACAACGATCGATCGCTCCATCCTGGGCCGATCGATCAAGGCCGATCGGCCGATCGTTGCCATACCAATCGCCAGGGCCACACTACTACAGTCGAGCACCAGTTGACTCCCGATCAATTGACTGGTCATAACCCCAGTCGACTGCTCAGAGTCGACTAGGCTGCCAAGTGTTAAAACACTTGACCAGTCGATTGGTCCATAACTTCAGTCGACTGATAGACCTTAAACATGAGTTTTAACCCAAATATGATGCCCTCATACTTTCTAAATCATCCTTAGCCTAGACCTAAGCCTTTTAGCCACCTCCATCAGCCTCACGCCTATTGGATCCCTCCAAGTCATCCATGACTTGTTCATCCATACGCTAGCCTTCGGGTGCTTCCATCGGCTATTGTCATGCTAACCGAGTCTACATCGCCAAGGTACATTTGGGCTTATACTGCCAAGACACACGCTTGGACTTTATGCGACTTATGCCGCCAAGACTACAACTTGGACTTTACGCTTCCAATATCACACCCTTGGACTTCCCTTGCCAACTCCATATTGAACTTTCCAATTGCCAAGACCGATGCTTGGACTTCTCAATTGCCAAGTACACAAGACTTAGACTTTTCATGCCAAGTGCACAAGACTTGGACTTTCCATGCCAAGTACACAAGACTTGGACTTTCCAATTTCCATGTGTCCCACTTGGACTTCTCCATCTTATGGTCAACCCCAAGTCAACTATATAGTCAACCTATTGTCAAATAAATGTTGACCCATTGTCAAACATCAAAATACTACTCAATTCAAACTCAAGTCTGGTCAATTGTGACCTGGGTCGATTGCACCAACACTCCAATAGGTATTGAGTTCCTAGGACTGTGATTCCCTCATGCTAAATAGGTTTAGGATATGTCAACCTTGAATGGATGGGTAGTTAACCTAAGCATGGTAGAGTTGACACTTTAGGGCATTTTCAAGGTGATGTGATACCTTGGAAATGAGATTAGAATTTAATCCTAAAAGATTTTAGGATGTGCCAATAAGAATTATGAAGTTTAAAAAATTAATCAAAATTAGTACAATTAAGTTAAAGGTCAATAGTGTGCCAAATTGGGGTTTTTTGGCATACTTGAGGGAGTTAAGTGTCATTATGGCAAAATTGGCTATAATCCTAGAAAATGACAATTGGAATTAAGACTTAGGTATTTCTATACCTTTGAATTATTTATATGTCATGCTTTATTTGCCATATGTCATGTTATGACATCATGCTTTATATGATCATTTAAAATGTCATAATAATACTTAAAGTAATTAATGTCATGTCAACACTTAGGTTTATCTATATCGTGCATGACATCATGAATCATTCATAAATATGCTTAAGTTATGCAAATCATTTATATCATGATCATAATTCATGCATTTAGGTCATTAAAATTGAATTTAAGGATAAATGACATTATTTGATGTCCTAGATAAAGGAATCAAATGGATATGCCTAGTTAATAATGCATGAACCCTTAGATTTAGGGAAAACTAAAATCCACATCTGACAAAGACTTAAGATGACATGTGTGTGTATTGATACACCCTAGACACATGTGAGATGTTAGAAATATGAGTTAGGTTCATGTGCTTATATAGTACATTTATATAAACTCAATCTCATAAGATACTATGGATGAATCATGAGGAAAGCTAACGTACAAGCCATGTGCATTGACCATGATTCAATATAAGGTTTGGAAAACCATTTTAAAATCATTTAGAGAAATCTTGGTGAAGTCTATCTTTTGATAGAAACCACTATTGACAATATTGACACAAAGTTAGCCAAAAACATTGAATGTTTCAATGCTTTTAAAATTTGTGTCAATCTCTCAATTTAATGGATATTTTCATATAAAATTATTTTTTACCCATAATGATTGACATAAGTAATGTACATATGAAGTTTCATTATTTTTCTAAACATGTATATTTATTTATGAATTTTTTAAATTCATTTTTGAAGTATGATTTCTGTAAATGCAGATTTTAGTCGACTGCTACATATGGCCAATCGATTGGTGGTGGTTCAATTTATTGGTATCTGATTTCAGTCGATTGCTGGATTTGATTTCAACTGAACAAGATTTATTTAGCCATTTATCAGCACCCCTAGGTACTCTAACCTCTCCTAACCCTATGATATGCTTGGATAAGTATTAGAAAGGTGAGATGTTCATTGAAAATGAATAGGAGAGTTTATTAGGGTGAAGAATAGAATTTTAAGGGAGGTTAAAGTTAAAGCTTGAACTTTTACCCTTATTTTTAATTTTTAGATTTAAACCCTCATTACTCTCCCTTGGTGCAATGGTCAAGGGGGATAGGCTTTTAGGGGGAGTTTATCCATCAAGGAATGATGAATGATATTTAGAAAAGGAGAGAATGAGGAATGGCTTGTATTTAGTGATAAGGGAGTATCGCTAAGAAGAGTGAAGGCATCCAAGATGTTTTTGGACCAAGGGGGAGAACGATGGGTCTCATTGGAGATGAGGCATGGTAAACCCTTGGTAGGTTTTTTTGATGTATACCAAAGGGGAAGAAATGAGGGTTTAAGTTAGGTAAACCTTCATTATGCTTTGACATAAAAAAGGCATAGTTGGGCTTATGAGTTAGCCTAACTTAAAGGTGTTGTCAATCATCAAAAAGGGAGAGATTGTTGATGCAATCGACCCAGGTCACGATTGACTAGACTCGAGTTGGACTCGAGTAGGATTTGGATATTTGATAATGGATTTGACAATAGTTTGTAAATTGTTGGACAATATAGGTTTGACCATATGTTAACCTGTGACTAGTTGATGATTAGTATATCCAAGGTCATATGGGGAAGATTGTTATGAGGAGATTATTAGAGCAATCAGCCTCAGATCAAAGGTTGACCAAGCTCAAGTGAGACTCGAGTGGAAGTCCAAGATTTGATTCTTAGTAATGGAGAAGTCCAAGATTATAGTCTTGGCAAGGAAAAGTTCAAGTATGGATACTTGACAAGGAAAAGTCAAAGTTGGACACTTGGCAAGGGAATGTCTATATATGGATATTTTGCAAAGGAAAAGTCCAAGGGTATAGCCTTGGCCACATAAATCCAAGTGTGTAGTCTTGGAGGTGAAAGTCCAAGTTTGGATACTTGGCAAAGATAGACCCATTAGCATAACATGGCCGACGGAAGCACTTGAAGTCTAGCACAAAGGGTGAGGAGTCGTGGACTCGAACCTAGAGGTGTTAGGCTGATGGAAGTGACTTGAAGGCTTAGGTCTAGGATAAGGGAACCCGATAGCATGACATAGCCGATGGAAGCACTTGAAGACTAGTGCGAAGGGTGAATGAGTCGTGGAGGACTCGGATGAACCCTAAGAGCGTGAGGCTGATGGAAGTGGCTAGAAGGCTTAGGTCTAAGCTATATGTGAGTATCAAGTATGAGAGGATCATACTTGGGTAAACTTCATGTTTGAGGTGCAGCAGTCGACTGGTGGTTTAGACTAGTCGACTAGTTCAGTGAAGTCGACTCCTGCTGTGAGGCTCAGATTTCAGACTGGGTGCTTAGCACTGTGTGGCTCAGAAAACAATCATGGTGCAATCAACTTGCCATTGGTGCTCGGGAAACCTGAAGGGTGCTCGGGCGATTGAGAAATAGTGCTTCAATGGAGCAGTCGATTGATGGCATTGTAGTAGGTCATAGAAGGTTTGGTAATCGATTGGGCAATCAACTAGTGGCTCGGCAGTCGACTGCTCAGGTATTCGTTGGCTAGAATGACAATGTGGATTAGTCCGTTATGAGTCAACGGATAGGTGGATAGTCAACTGAGGTCTTTTGACAGTCGACTCCTAAGTGGAAATCCTGCTCGATACAGGTTATAAAAGTAGGACTACGAGAGGATTTTGAGCAGTAGTTTCTTGGGTGATTTTTAAAGGGAAGTGTTGTTGCATTCCAGACCTTCAAGAGCAATCCAAAGTAACCAAAAGAGCATTCAAGTAAAAGTATTCTTTTGTAAAGTTTTCTTTACTTGTATTTGTTTTGCTTTTGTATCTTGTATTTTGGTTGTTGTATTTATTGTAAACTCTTGTAAGAGGTTTCTCCACCTCTGGATTGTTTTCGAGAAGAAGTTATAGTAGTGGTATGCATCACTAGAGTTCACTAGGGCTCGACCATGGAGTAGGAACTGTAGGTTTCGAATCACGTAAAAAACGTTGTGTTCATGTGTTCTGGTTGTCTTGTATTTGTTTCTATTATTTTTGTATATTCCACTATGCTAATATTTTGTAGACGAACAAATCGAAAAAGAAATCGAAAATTGCTATTCACCCCCTTCTAGTGCACCAATCAATCCCCAACAATAATGACACATAAGAATTGACAACTCTTTCAAGAGAAATGAAAACTATTAGTGTAAAGTGGATCTATAAGGTAAAGAAGAATGCACAAGGGGAAGTCCACAAATACAAAGCTCGTTTTGTTACAAGAGGAATTCATCAAGAACTAGGTACTAATTTGATGCGGTTAGCTTTTGACCCTCTTTTGCTGAGAGCGGATTCGATCTGGCCACAATAGTGTCATGTCAACATAACATAGGTTAGAGGGCATCGGTACTCCGACGATGCCCCTCCGATCCTTAAGTCAGATAGAAGAAGAATGAAAGTGGAATGTATTTTGTAAAGAAAAAAATGTTAACTCTCTTATTTACCTCAACATACCCTTATATAGAAGCTTAGATTCACCTCCCCAGCTGGGGCTATGCACTAGCTATGCCCTTTGATGGGTTGTTAGGGGACAACCATTACAATGAATCTCCACCTGGCATACAACGTGTTTCGAAGCTATCATTGGGTGAGGCTATCAGAAAACCAGATGTGATAGCTGTTGTGAAGAATCTCATCTATGGTTATTGAGTTTTTGACTCCTCATGATCCTATTCAAAGCTCCCGACTTTCCATGCTCCCAACTCCCGAGTTCCCCCCTTCTGAGCTCCTGACCTCCCATGCTCTCAATTTTGAGTGTCTGAGGCCCTGAGTACCTAAGCTCTCAAGTATCAGAACTCCTACATCCTTAAGCTCCTCTTGGTTCCCACGGACCTCATTCCTTTCCTCAATTATTTTGATTCTCCAAGTCCATAAGTATCTAGTCGAGGAAATCTTTCTAGCAATATTATTAACCATCCCCCTCCCGAAATAGTTAGACGATTCGAAATAAGTTTGAGTCAGATGATTCAAATAAGTCTAACGTCAGTGGATCCATTTTCATACATGCCCCACTTTAGCCGAATTGAGAGCTTAAGAAGTGCCTCATAAAAGAGTAAACACCCTTCACTTCGAACAACACTAAAAGGGGCATCCAAGTCGAACTAAGGGCTTATGAACTGCCTCGACCGAGCTGAGTGAATACCCTTCGCTTCAAACAATACTTTATAAAAGGGTATCCAGATTGGATTGATGGCTTACGAACAACCTCAGTTGGGTTGAATGGAACACCACTTCATATGATAAAACCCAAGTTGGACTGAAAGCTTACAAATCGCCTCGGTTGGGTTGAATGAGACACTTCTCCATAACACCACTTCATATGAAAGCATCTGAATCAGACCGAGGGCTTACAAACCACCTTAATTGAGTTGAATCCTCATCGCTTCACTTGTTTGGGGGAATATACTTCTTTAATGCACTCCAGCTAGATCGAGGGCTTACAAACTACTTTGGCTGGGTAGAATCCTTCCGGCTTCACATGTCCTGGGGAATTATACTTTTTTGATGCACTTCAGCCGGACCGAGGGCTTACAAATTGCCTCGGCTATGCAGAGTCCTCCCCACTTCATATGTCTTAGAGAATTATACTTCTTTGATGCACTCCAGCTGGATCAAGGGCTTACGAATTGCATCAGATGAGCAGAGTCTTTCTTTCTTCACATGTTCGGGGGGAATTATGCTTCTTTGATGCACTCAAGCCTGACCGAGGTCTTACGAACTACCTTGGTTAGGTAGAGTCATTCCCGCTTCACATGTCCAAAAAAATTATACTTCTTCGACGTACTCTAGCCGGACTAAGGGCTTACAAACTACTTCGGCTGGCCAAAGTCCTCTCCACTTCACATGTATGGGAAAATTATGCTTCTTTGATGCACTCCAATCGAACCGAGAGCTTTTGAACTATCTTAACTAGGCAGAGTCCTCCCTGCTTCGCATGTTTGGGAGAATTATATTTTTTCGATGCACTCCAGTTAGGCTGAGAGTTTACGAACTGTCTTGGCTAGACAAAGTCCTCCCTGCTTCACATGTCAAGGGGAATTTTGCTTCCGTGATGCATTTTAGCCAGACTGAGGGCTTACGAACTATCTTGGTTGGGGTAGAGTCCTCCCTGCTTCACATGTCTAGAAGAATTATGCTTCTTCCTAGATAGTGCTTCAAAAAAGAATGTTCAAGCCAAATCGAGGGCTTACGAATTGCCTCGATTGGATGAGATAAAATGCTTATCTCCCGACAATGCTTCATAAGAGAATACTTGAGCCAAATTGAGGGCTTACGAACTACTCTAGTCAGGTGAGCGAAAATACTTCTCTCTTGACAATGCTTCATAAAAGAATGCTCAAGCTAGACCAAGGGCTTACGAACTGCCTTAGTCAGGAAAGCGAAAAAACTTTTCACCTGATAATGCTTCATAAGAGAATACTCGAGTCGGACCAATGGTTTATGAACTACCTTGATTGGGTGAGCGAAAATACTTCTCTCTCGACAATGCTTGATAAGAGATTGATTGAGTTGGACTGAGGGCTTATAAACTGCCTCGCTCCTCCCTGCTTCACTACCTCGGGGGAACATTAGCACTTCGACCAATTGAAGACTTATGAACTGGCTCGACCGAGGTAAGCTCAGCTCCTCACTCCCCCCTGCTTCACTACTTCGTGGAAACATTGGCACTTTGACTGAACTAAGGACTTACGAACTGCCTCAGCCTCCTCGCTCCTCCCCACTTCACTACTTCAAGGGAACACTAGCACTTCAATCGGACTGAGAACTTATGAATTGGCTCGACCTGGCCGAGCATCGCTTCTCACTTCTCCCCGCTTCGCTGCTTCATGTGAACAAAAGCACTTTGACATGACCGAGGACTTACGAACTACCTTAGATAGGCCAAACTTGGCTCCTCACTCCTCCCCACTTCACTACTTTAGGGAAACACTAGCACTCTAATTGGACCAAGGACTTATGAACTACCTTGGTTGGACCGAGCTTGGCTCCTCCTCGCTTCACTTCTTCGAGGGAAATTAGTACTTTGACTAGACCAAAGACTTACAAACTACCTCGGTTGGATTGAGCTTGACTCCTTGCTTCTCCCCGCTTCACTACTTTAGAGAAACACTGACACTTCGATTGGACCAAGGACTTATGAATTTCTTCAATTGGGCTTAAAAAAATGCTTCTCTTCCGACAATGCTTCATAAGAGAATACTTGAGTTGGATCGAGGGCTTACGAACTATCTTAGTCGGGCGAGGAAAAATACTTCTCTTCTAATAATGCTTCATAAGAGAATGCTCAAGTTGGACCGAGGGCTTATGAACTTCCTTAGTCGGGAGAGCGAAAAGACTTCTCTCCCGATAATGCTTCATAAGATAATACTCTAGCCAAACCAATGGCTTACGAACTGTCTCAGTCGGGCAAGTAAAATACTTCTCTCCGAGCAAAGCTTCATAAGAGAATGTTTGAGCTGGACCGAGGGCTTATGAACTACCTCAGTTGGGCAAGAGAAAACACTTCTATCTCGACAACGCTTCATAAGAGAATGCTTGAGTCGGATTTACAAATTGCCTCTACCGAGTCGAGCTCGGCTCCTCGTCCTCCCTGCTTCACTACCTTGGGGGAACATTAGCACTTCGACCAATCGAAGACTTACGAACTGCCTCAGACAAGGCAAGCTCGGCTCCTCGCTCCTCCCCACTTCACTACTTCATGGAAACATTGACACTTCGACCGTACTGAGGACTTATGAACTTCCTTGGTCGGGTGAGCTCGGCTCCTCGCTCCTCTCCACTTCACTACTTCAAAGGAACACTAGCACTTCAATCAAATTGAGAACTTACGAACTAACTCAATCGAGCTGATCATGACTCCTCTCTCCTCCCTACTTCACTACTTTGGGGGAACATTAGAACTTCGATCGGACTGAGGACTTACAAACTGCCTTGGCTAGGCTGAACTCGACTTCTCACTCCTCCCTACTTCACTACTTCGGGAAAACACAGGCACTCCGATCAGATCAAAGATTTATGATCTATCTCGGCCGGACTGAGCTTGGCTCCTCCTCGCTTCACTTCTTCAAGGGGAATTAGCACTTTGGCCAGATTGAGGACTTACAAACTACCTCGGCTGGACCAAGCTCGGCTTCTCGCTCCTCCCCACTTCACTACTTAAGAGAAACACTGGCCTCTTCGATTGGATCGAGTGTAGGATATTTGAAACCGCTAGAGGGGAGTTGAATAGCACGTGTTCGTTCGTTGATGGAATTCGATCGTGATCGTCTCTACAATTTCGTTAGTACGCAGCGGAATAGTAATGAAAGCAATAACGAAATAAACAATCACACACGAACACAATTGTTTAACGTGGTTCGGAACTGCACGGTTCCTACTCCACGGATCGGGTTCGTATGAACCCTAGCGATGTCAATCATACACCACTATAAAATACTCCTTCTCGGAACAATTCAGAGGCGGAGAAACCTCGTACAAGATGATTACAATAATAATCAAAAGCTACAAGCAAATACAATGAAATACAAAGCAAGACTAGTAAAGAAAAACACTTTACAAATGCTCTTGAATGCTTGATCGCTAGGTTGATTGAGTAGCACTTGGAGACCCTGAATTGCAGCAGCAACTCGCCCCAAATCGCCTCAAAGAACCATTGCAAATTCCTCCATCACGAGCTCCTTATAAAGCTTCAACTCAGGCCGAAAAGTCGATCGACCGCCGACCATCATCGACTAATGTCATCGTTGTCGCGTGAGACAACGGCTAGATCCACGTTGGATAAGTCCAACGGATCTACCATCACCGATCGATCATACCCATCACCGATCGATGGTGTCCTCACTCGACTGCTGGTCCCAGCGGTCGAGTGAGACTACACTCTATGGTTGAATTCGAGCACCGACCGATCGGTGATCATGCGATCGACCGATCGCTGAGCCATCATCGATCGCCTCCTCCGCAATGATCGCTAGGCTACTTCCGCATAAACCCTAGTTGACTCGGTCCAGTCGACTGCCACATGGCACCAGTCGACTGGCACACCTCAAACATGAGGTTTTAGCCCAAGTATGGTTCCCCCATACTTGCTAGACCACCCTTAGCCTAGACCTAAGCCTTCTAGCCACCTCCATCAGCCTCACGCCTCTCGGATCCCTCCAAGTCATCCATGACTTGTTCATCCATCGCGCTAGCCTTCAGGTGCTTCCATCGGCTATGTCATGCTAACGGTGTCTACACCGCCAAGGCACATTGGACTTACGCCGCCAAGACTCCGCTTGGACTTTACGCCGCCAACCATTGGACTTATGCTGCCAAGACTCCCGCTTGGACTTTACGCCGCCAATATCAAACCCTTGGACTTCTCAAATGTCAAGACTCAAGCTTGGACTTTCCCTTGCCAACCCATGTTGGACTTTTTATGCCAAGACCCATGCTTGGACTTTCCATGCCAAGACCCATGCTTGGACTTTCCCTTGCCAACCCATGTTGGACTTTCCATTGCCAAGACCCATGCTTGGACTTTACCAAATGCCAAGTGTCCCACTTGGACTTTCCATGACAATTACATTGTCATATGTTTTTGTCGAACATCAAAACATCACTCGATTCAAACTCGAGTCCTGGTCAATCGTGACCTGGGCCGATTGCACCAACAATCTCCCCCTTTTTGATGTTTGACAAAAACAAAACAAAACATTGAGTTAGAATACTAACTCAAATCCCTTACCAATTATCCCAAATTGGTAATCTTAAACATTCTCCAAATGTTCTCCCCTAAACATTCTCCCCCTTTTTGACTAACATCAAAAAAGGTCTTCTCTCCAAGGAGGTCAATGTCTCATATTTCAATGAGATCTTACAATCTCCCCCTTGGTCTAAAAATATCTAGGATGCCTACCATCTTCCTAGTGATAAGTCCCATATCACTCAAGAGAGGCAATCCTATTCACTCTCCCAATTTCCAAATTGGGTATCAAAAACCCATCAATTTTCCCAAATTTATGATACTCTTCCAATAACTTCTCCTCTTCAAGGAGAAAAACACATCCATCATCCCAAGATGGATACCTCCCCCTTAAGGCTTTCTCCCCCTTGACCATTGCACCAACAATGTCCTTGGGAAGTCCCTAAGCCAATAGGAATTCTAAGCCATCAAAATTAAGGTTAGAAATTCAACATTGAACTTTCCAACACCTTAAAATTGATACAAACCCTAAACACCTCTCCTAATCCATATCCAATGGATTTTCACCCTTTATCATGCTTCCCAAAGCATATCCTAGGGTTAGGAGTGGTTAGGGACCTTAACCGCAGCTGAAATCGGATTAAACAACCTTGGTTACCCCGAAATCAGGCTATCAGTTGAGTGATTCAGAAATCGGCCGATCGACACGTTCATCGATCACCAATGCCACCCGAGGCGTCCGATCGATCAAAATCTCGATTTTCAATTATCAGAAACGAGTTTTGGAAAATCATAACTAATTATACGTATATCGAAAAATCACGAAATTTGATATGTATAATACTTATGACCAATACAATGGGTGAAAAATATTTGAAAAATATTTTACCCATAAAATAGCAAAATTGATAGAAAATCCAAAAGTGACTAACAACTTTAAAGTTTAAGCTCACTTTGTATTAATCTCATCAATGGTGATTGCTATCAAAAGATAGACTTCACCAAGGTTTTTCAAAATGATTTTAAAATGTTTTAAAAACCCTATTTTGGATCATATTCCTTGGGCTCTATGTACATGACTTGTACACAAGCTTTCCTAATGATCCATCTGTTGAGTTAAGATGAGTTTGGGTTCAACTAGATGCAAAAACTATGCACCTTGAACTTAACTCATATCCTAGCATCTCACATGTATCTAGGGTGTATAAATACACATACATGTAAATTGAATGTGAGATATGGGTTTTGGTTCATTTAATCTAGGGTTTCATGTATTTCCTAGGCAACCCTACTTGATTCCCTTATAAATGGGACTTCAAGTCATGTCATTGTCCTTAGTTCAATTTTAATCAAATTAATGCATGAAATGATCATGGCATAAAGATAGCAATAATTAAGCATGGCCAATGACCATGATGTCATGGCGTATGATAAAATCTAAAAATACATGATATTTAAAACCTTAATCCTAAAACATGAACATGACATATACAATGAATAAAAGTAAGCATGATGTCATGACATGTTATATGGCAAACAAGGCATGACATATAAAATATATAGGTATAATAATACCTAAATCTTAATATTAATTGCCATTTGATATAATTCATCATATTTTGCCATATTTCTACTTTTCTCCCAAGTGTGCCAAAAACCCAAAATGGCACACCAACCTCTAAACCTAAATTGTGCCAATTTGATCATTTTATCAAACTTCTCAAATAATATTGGCACATCCTAAAATCTTTTAGGATTAAGACTCAAATGTATTTCCAAGGTGACCCTAACCTTGAAAATAACCTAAAGTGTCACCTTTATCATGGTTGAGTTAACTACCCATCCAATCAAGGTTGGCACACCCTAACCCCATCTAGCGTGAATCAATCACGCTTTTAGGAACCCAAAACCTATTTGAGCTCCTAGGGTTAATTAGGTATTCCTTAGGGATAACCTCCCTAGATACCTTCCTAATGACCCTCCTAGGCTTATTAGCCTCGGTCATTTTGGTCTTGCCTAGGTTAACCTTAGGGATTGCCTCCCTAATAACCTTCTTAGTGGCCACCCTAGGTTTCTTCGAAACCCTAGCCATTAGGCACAACCTTTGGTCAACCCTAGGGATGACTTCCCCATTGACCTTGGTCTTCCTAGACCTAGTTAGTGTTCCATAATCAAATGGAACACTATGGTAAGCCACCTTAGGCTTAGGTTTGTGACCCAAACCTTGCTTGCCCTTGGTTGACTTTTGACTCTTAGGTCCTAGGTGTTGACTTTGACTTTTGGACCCTTGAAATTGATTTTGGATGTTCCTAAGGGTCTTCTCAAGTTTTTCAAGTCTTGTCCTCAAGGCTTGATTTTCCAACTCTAATTTCCCAATTTTTTATTTCTCATTTAGTCCTTGGACATTATCCTTTCTAGGCAGGTGCCTAGTCCATTTTGGATTAAAACCTAGATGATCCCCTATTTTCTCAATTGATTTCCTAGGTAAAATATTTTTAGGGACATTAGTCCCAAATTTTTCCTTCTTTCCTAAGTGGATATTTTTAGCACCTAGACAAATATATCTATTGTTTCTAGCATGCTTTTCATGTACAATAGCAAGAGAATTAAAACCCTTAGCATGCTTTTGCTTTTTAACTAAAGAAGGTGCATTATTGAAATATACCTTAGGGTTAGCCTTAGAAGCTTCCCCTACTTGTGATGCTTCTTCTTTGGTCTTTTTGCTCCCCCTAGGACATTGACTCTGGTAGTGTCCCGGTAGCCGACATTTGAAGCAAACCACGTGCTCCTTGCTCTTAATTATCGAGGGACCGACATCCTTGACCTTTGGTGCCGGAGGAGTCTTCTTAACCCGTTTAGGACACTTACTCTTGTAGTGTCCTTGCTCCCTACACTCAAAGCATATAATATTCATTTTATTATTAATCGACATGCTTGAGTTACCTAGATCAATGGTGATCGGAGGGGGTTCTTCATCCCTCCCGGAGGTTGAGGCTTCTTCTTTATTTTGTTCCGGCTCCGATGTGGATGGTGATTCCTTACTTTCTTGTGAGGATGATGAAGCTTCCTCTTCGGTCTCCTCCTCTTCCAAGTCTTCTTGGACCGATTCGGGATTGTCGTAGAACTTGACCAACTTGTTCCACAACTCCTTAGCATCCTTATAGCTTCCTAATCTAGACAAAATGTCGTTAGGTATCAAATTAATCAACATTTTTGTTACCTTAATGGTTGTCTTGAATTTTTGGCGTTTCTCCTCGGTCCATCGCTTCATTTTGAGGATTTCGCCGTTCTCTCCTCTCGGAGCATCAAAACCTATAATCACGACAAACCAATTTTCTATATTCGTCATTAGAAAATATTCCATTCTACCTTTCCAATACGCAAAATGTTCACGGTCGAAGGAAGGCAGAACGTTGATGTCGTCACCCAATCTCTCCTTGAATTCCATCTTGTTCCTCTAGCGTCTTGACTCCGGGTTGTTAATCCGTAGAAGAGCCCCGAGCTCTGATACCACTTGTAGGATATTTGAAGCCACTAGAGGGGGGTGAATAGCGCGTGTTCGTTCATTGATGGAATTCGATCGTGATCGTCTCTACAATTCCGTTAGTATGCAGCGGAATAGTAATGAAAGCAATAACGAAATAAACAATCACACACGAACACAATTGTTTAACATGGTTCGGAACCGCACAATCCTTCTCAGAACCCTAGCGATGCCAATCACACGCCACTATAAAACACTCCTTCTCAGAACAATCCGGAGGCAGAGAAACCTCATACAAGATGATTACAACAATAATCAAAAGCTACAAGCAAATACAATGAAATACAAAGCAAGAGTAGTAAAGAAAAACACTTTACAAATGCTCTTGAATGCTTGATCGCTAGGTTGATCCAGTAGCACTTGGAGACCCTGAATTGCAGCAGCAACTCGCCCCAAATCGCCTCAAAGAACCATTGCAAATTCCTCCATCACGAGCTCCTTATAAAGCTTCAACCTGTGTTGGAAAAAGTTGATCAGTCGACTGCTCGGGACCATCAGTCGACTGATGCCACTGTTGTCGTGAGACAACGGCTAGATCCACGCTGGATAAGTCTAACGGATCTACCATCGATCGGTGATCATACCCATCACGATCGATGATGGTGTCCTCACTCATTCTTGGTCCCTCGGTCGGTGAGACTACACTGGTCGAATTCTTGAGCACCGCGATCGGTGATCATGCGATCGGTCGATCGCTCGAGCCATCATCGGTCATTGCCCTCCTCCGCGGCATTTGCTAGGCCACTTCCCGATCAAACCCTAGTTGACTCGGTCCGGTCGGCGCCACATGGCACCGATAAACATGAGGTTTTAGCCCAAGTATGGTGCCCCCATACTTGCTAGACCACCCTTAGCCTAGACCTAAGCCTTCTAGCCATCTCCATCAGCCTCACGCCTCTCGGATCCCTCCAAGTCATCCGTGACTTGTTCATTCATCGCGCTAGCCTTCAGATGCTTCCATCGGCTATGTCATGCTAACGGTGTCTACACCGCCAAGGCATATTGGACTTACGCCGCCATGACTCCGCTTGGACTTTACGCCGCCAACCATTGGACTTATGCTGCCAAGACTCCCGCTTGGACTTTACAATGCCAATATCAAACCCTTGGACTTCTCAAATGCCAAGACTCAAGCTTGGACTTTCCCTTGCCAACCCATGTTAGACTTTTTATGCCAAGACCCATGCTTGGACTTTCCATGCCAAGACCCATGCTTGGACTTTCCCTTGCCAACCCATGTTGGACTTTCCATTGCCAAGACCCATGCTTGGACTTTACCAAATGCCAAGTGTCCCACTTGGACTTTCCATGACAATTACATTGTCATATGTTTTTGTCGAACATCAAAACATCACTCGAGTCAAACTCGAGTCCTAGTCAATCATGACCTGGGCCGATTGCACCAACATCGAGAACTTATAAACTGTCTCGACCAGGCTGAGCTCGGCTCCTTGCTCCTCCCCGCTTCACTACTTTGAGGGAAAACCCCTCTTCTTAAAAAATAATCAGGTTGAGTGCTACATTTCTTTATTAAAAATGATATTTGACAAATATTCATAACAACCTATAGCCATACATCACCTCTTCTGTTCCCTCTCGTCTCAAGTTGTTCTAGGTTGGAGAGAGTATTTAGTCCTCATCACTCCCATGGGCTTTTTTAGAGAGATTTCTACTAAAAATGACTCGAAGCTGACTTGTCACACCCCAGCTGGGGCATATTCATCATCCAAATGACGGAGGAGCCCCTTAGTGACAATATTTCAAAATACATTACTTGAACCAAATATAGTAAAAACTTTGAAATAATAAATATATAAAATATAATTATTTTATTAGTTGTATACATGCATGACTATAATATAAGTCAGTGAAAGTATACTTATTTTATTAGCTGTATAATGCATGTCCAAATCAAATTGCGATAAAATCCAAAGTACATAAACAAAATGTGATAACAATACAGAAAACAAATCGGCATCTCAACGATACGAAGGTAGCTCAATAGGACACATCCTCTATCAGCTAATCTGGAAGCCAAAGAAAATAGGGAGTGAGTACAAATCACTCAGTGGGTGTATAGAAAGATAGTGCATGATAATATAAACATAATAGAGGTTAAAAGAAAGTAAATCCGAGTAACCCAAACCTCAAAGTACCAGTATCAATCTGCAACTAACATTGTTAGTCATATAACAAATATACCTGTGACATACACAACCAACTGGCGATCAGAGCATGCCTATGTGTGTGGGGGCAGGGGTAAATAGTGGTCGGAGGCAAGGTTAGCCGACAATGGCTGAAGGCAAGGTCGTTTGTGATGGCGGAAGCCTACCATGGTGTGGAGAAGGCCACGTCGTCATAAATCGATCGTAGTGCAGCAGGTTGCAACAATGGAAGTAGGCCGCGTGCGAGGTAATTTGTGGCGGCGAGGCTAGTTGGAGATCCTAGGTGCTCGGTGCCAGACGTACGACAACAGACACGCAGCGGCAGGCATGAGGTGTAGAAGAGCGGTGGGCAGTGACATAGAAGAGCGGGCACGAAAAAGAAAGAGGGGAAAGGAAAATAAAACTTAGCTTTTAATTTATATAACTTAGGCTTAGTTGAAACAATCAAATTTATGATTGGGTAAAACCAATTAGACTTAGTCAAAGCCTAATAAAATTATCCTGAAGTTTCTAATAAATATTTAATAACTAAATTATATTTTAATATAAATAAATAATTTTATTTTATTTATTTTTTAAATAATATATATATATATATATATATATATATATATATATATATATATATATATATATATATATATATAAATATATATTACATTATATTATTTTAATTTCAATTTAATTTATTTTTTTGGTACATTACATGACTGGTCTTAGGACTATCGACGGAGATGAATTGTCTTTCCTGACTAAGCTTGTACTTACACTTGACCCCTTCGAGGTATGGTGGGCCTTCTCTATCTCTTCTACATTAATGTACTTCTTTGCTTGACTGAGTAGTTCCTCATAGCTTCTTGGAGGCTTCTTCACCAACGAATGGAAGAAAGCCCCATCAGAGATTATCGGCATAAGGACTTCTGGAGATGCGGTTGGGATGTCTAGAACAACCCAAGTAAACGGTTGGATGTACCCTCTCAAGTGTTCAATCAGCTCTTACTTCAAGTTAAATAGACTAAAAGTTATATTTTGGTGTTTCTTATAGCTAGAAAATGTCATAAAAACACCTCATACAAGTCTTCAAAAGAGGTCAAAGAGTTTAGCCTCAACAACTTGAACCACTTCTAGGTCGATCCCACTAAGCTAGTGGTTGATATTTATGGCATCGGAGCATTGATGTAGGAGGGCTACATTTTCAAGCTTGTATAGGTGTTCATCCAGGTTGGAAGAACCATCGTATTCTCCTAAATGGAGAGCATGGAAACTGAACGGAAGTTCCTCGAGTATAATTTCTTTGATGAAGGAGGTAGGTCTCCATCTTCCCTTTGGTGCCACCAGCTAACTCTCTTCCTACTATTCACAAACGAAACGCGAGAGAATATAGACAAACACTTGCCCCCCCCCCCCATCCTTTTTCTCCTTGACATTTTGCTTCTTCAGGAACGACAGAACCTATCCTTGCACCTACCAATTGGATGAGAAATGGCTAGCCCTCCCACTCTCTTGGGTTAATGTCACCTCCACTACTTTCTACACTATCATAGCTAGCTGGCCACAAATTAAGGTTATAGGGGCCTCCTCTGAAGCAAAGGCCGAAGAAAGAACTTTCCATGATTGAATCCTCAACATCTTCGCTCGTAAGTTCTCATAGACAGTGTCAACTAATGTGGTCAACTTTTGGCCTTCTTTTGCTAAGAGTAGGTTCAATCTAGTCGTACAGTGTATTTTCAAACATAACATAGGTCAGAGGGCATCGTTACTCCGATGATGCCCCTCTAATACTTTGTTGGTGCAGTAGGAACCTAGTCGAACCTAAGTTTTGATTATAGAAAATGATACAAAGTTAAGCTCATATCGTTATCTCACGAGCTAAATCGAGTGTGCAGAAAAGTGCAAATGCTGGAGCTAAAGGCTAGCGACACCCGGAAGAAACCGCGATGGTTGGGCAACACTCGAGTGATTTCGGAGGAAGCCGAAGGAATCGAGTGGAAGGAAGGAAGCGAAAGTGACACAGTAAGTATCGAGGTAAGCTCGTGTGTGCGAGCCTAAATGAGGTCATATCCTCCTTACAGGGATAGTCTTAAGCGTAGATCCGACCCAAGACATTCCATGAATGGTCTAGGTCGAGATCGGACGGTCGGAGGCCGTCAAAATAATATTTCTGTTTAGCTAACTTTTGATTTCAGCTAGCATCAATCGACTACCATCTTGGAGGACTCGACTGTCGTCCATCAGTCGATTGCATACGGTCAGCATTCGACTGATGCTACCATCAGTCGACTGATGCTTCCATTAGTCGACTAATGATGGCCATCAGTAGACTGATGGTCAAGGATCAGCCTCGAGGAGTCAAGCTCTATCACCATTTTTCAAGGAGTCTTGTGCCCAATTTCTATTGGTTGAAGATCCTCTTGAAAAAGGGCTCAAGGGCTATAAAAGGAGGGCCTCTCCTAGGGTTTTTTATCAAATTCTAAGTGCTCAAAAGCCTCTGCAACGCTGCGACACTCCAACGACTCTACGATGAAGTGCTGTCAACAACCCTAGTTTAATTTCTATACTCTAGTTGTTGGTATAACTTTAATTTGTCATCTCTTTATTATTGCAAGTATTTGTTAATCGAGGTTTTCTATCGTTGCATTTTACCTTAATAGAAGAGAGGGTTTGTCTCTCTATCTTTTACTTTCAAAGTTTTTTGTAATCGTCAAACTCCTACCTCTAACGAGGAGGAGTGTTTTAGTGAATTGCCCTCCGTACACGGTCTAGGACCGTTAGGTCCTTGGAGTAGTAACTGAAGGCTACAAACCAAGTAAAAATTCATTTTTCTCTCTTTATTTGTCATTTATCTTTCCGCTGCAATTAATTGTCCACTCGTGTTTTAACGAACGAAATGAAAGAAAAGTTTTATCGCTATTCACCCCCCCTCTAGCAATCCGCTCGATCCAACAATTAGTATCAGAGTCGGGGGTGCTAAGATTTGGTGAAACCACCAATATAGTTTTTTTTCTACAGATTTTTTTTCCTTTTTTATTCTGTTTATTTCGAATCTATTTTGTTCGTTTAGTTTTTCTCCTGCACTACTAATCCAAGACGTGAGTCTTGGTACATTTCGATTGTTTGTGTTGTTGTTAGTTTTTTTTCATCTTCATTCCCTTGTTTCTTTTGTATCAATGGCTCATCTCGAGGGTTTTAGCACCGTCCGACCTCCGTTTTACAACGGAGATGACTTTCGTTACTGGAAGGGTCAGATGGAGTGCTTTCTTAAGACCCAAATCGAGATGTGGATCATAATCCAAACGGGATTCACACTTCCGACTAACGAAGTAGGTGATTCTTTGGATTATGACCAATGGACCAATGCTACAAAAAGACAAGTCGAAGCCGACGCCAAGGCAACTCAAATCCTCCAATGCGATTTGTCCAAGGAGAAGCTTAATCGCATCGGCCCCTTCATCAACGCAAAGGATCTTTGGACAAAACTAGTGGAGCTACATGAAGGGACCGATGAAGCCAAGGTATGTAAGCATGATCTTTTGTTTAATAAATTATATAATCTAAAAATTCAGAAACACGAAATGGCGATGCAACTTCACGCTCGCGTTCAAGACATAGTCAATAACCTACACGCGATTGGACAAAAGGTTGAAAACCGCGACCTTATTAGGTATGTTCTTAACTCTTTTCCTAGGACTACCTTGTGGGTATCCATGGTCGATGCCTATAAGGTTTCCAAGGATCATTCAAAACTTAGGTTAGATGAGTTGTTTTCCGATTTCGAACTTCATGAGCAGTCTAACTCGGAACCCGAGAAGGGTATAGCACTTTTTGTAGGTTCGAGGAAGAAAATCGCGAGCAAGTCAACCCCGAAGGAAGAAGAAGATGAGTCCGATTCGGAGGTCAACCCAGAAATGGAGGTTGAACTAGTCAACCTAGTTCGGAGGATAGTCAAGGGCCGAAAGCAAACCGTCACTCGACCCAACAAAGGTAAGCCTAAAAGTTCTAATATTAGGTGTTACGAATGCAACAGGTTTGGGCACATCAAGTCCGAATGCCCGAGGCTCAAGAGAAAAACACCGAAACACAAAAAGGCACTCAACGCTACATGGGAAGAAGTGTCCGAGGAAGAAGACGATGACCGTGTCCTCATGGCTAAACCAATTGAATCGGAGACGGAGTCGGAACCGGAACATGAATCTGAAATCGAAGACGAGTCGGACTGCGAAGCGCTATTCAAGACAAGCCACGGATACACATCCGGTTCAAAAGATACACTCAAGGTAAGTCAATCCCTTATTAGTACGCTTTATAGTGCAATTAAGTTCTTAACTAGGAAATTAGCTAAGTCCGAGTCCAAGGTCGAGACCCTAGTTGAGGAAGTTAAACTCCTCAAACACGAGGTCTCCCTAACCTCTTCGACTAGTCGAGTTCGAGAGGAGGACTCAACTCGGGTTGAAAAGCTCGAAGTTGAGAACTCACTTTTGAAGATTCAAGTCGAAGATCTTAGGAACACGTTGGAAAGGTTCACTTTGGGATCCAAAGGACTTGACCTTCTACTTGGATCGCAAAGGGCCGTGTACAACAAGGCCGGACTAGGGTTTAGCTCAAATACGACCAACAAGTCATATATGTCGATTGTAAGTCGACATAAGAAACGTGTCCAAGCATGGGTCCCTAAGACCGCCTTGATTTCAAACTTAGGATCGAACCAGTACTGGGTTCTCAAGGACCAAATTAACTATGTGGAGAGACCGAACCAATTCAACGGTCCAGGGGGAGTCAGTACAAAACTTGTTTGTATTTTAACTTAGAAATTGCATGCTTAGGTTCTTTATTTAGTTTGATTTTTCTTTTTAGAATGGCTAGATAGGACTATAACTCGTCAATACTTGATAACATAGTACCAGGATGCGGCGAGATGATAGTATGCTAGGAAAGCGGAGTCTTGTGTACTCGAGCTAGATAAGGCGTATCTAGTTCGGTGCACTTGACCGAGTGGAACTAGCTGAAGCTACCTTGCCGTATCCTAGACTAGTTAGACCAGGAAGTAGTCTTAGGTAAGTCAAGTCTCTATTTTCTTAAAAATGGCTTTGTCTATGGAAGTGGTCATTGTTCCGATCAAAGAAGGTCTCTGTGCCTCGCCACGACCTGGAAGCCATGATCTTGAAAAGGTGACTTGATGAGCCTAAGGTCAAATCCGAATCTAACGCAAGGTTGACAAGTGTTCAAATCATTAAAATTAAATCAAGTAAAATTGGAAGTCATCTCACAAGTACATATAGGGTTAACATGTTTGATCATGTAGACATGGGTGAGATTATTTAGGTTAATAATCTTCAACCAATCTTTAATAAATCCAATATCTGATCCAACTATCTTGCATGTAGGATCAATGGATGTTGAACAGTGGTTGCTCCCAACACATGACCGGGGATCAACTCAAGTTTTCGAAGCTTCGATTCAAACGACAAGGATCGGTAGCCTTCGGAAACAACAGCAAGCTCAAAATCATCGGATCAGGTGATATTGAGCTCAACTCTAACTTTATTATTCAAAATCTCTTATTGGTAGAAAATTTTCAATATAATTTACTTAGTGTAAGCCAATTGTGTGATAATAACTATAAGGTCATATTTCGAGAAAATGAATGCGTAATTAATACAAATGAAACTTCTAAAACAATCCTTAAGGGAACCAGAAATAACAATATTTACACTATTAACTTAACTAACTCCTCAACTAAGTGTCTTATGACACGGCAAGAGGAATCATGGTTGTGGCACCAACGACTCGGTCACTCACACCCAAGACTCGTCCACAAGATGAGTCAGAGTGACTTAGTCAAAGGTCTGCCTAACCTCAATAACTTGGATAACAAAATATGTAATGCTTGTCAACAAGGTAAACAATCTATGACACAATATCAACTAACTAATCAAGAACGAACCAAAAATGTTCTTGAGCTCCTACACATGGATCTATTTGATTCACACGGAGCTAAGTCACTTAATGGGAGTAAATTCTTCTTAGTCATAATTGATGACTATTCTAGATTTACTTGGGTTAGGTTCATCAAACACAAAAGTGATACCCTAGATCAATAAATCAACCTATTTAAACTAATAGAAAATCAACAAAACCTTAAAATCAAAAGACTTAGGACTGATCATGGTGGTGAATTCGAGAACCACAGGTTTACAGAATTCTATAACCTAAATGGATACCACCATGAGTTCTCTTGCCCTAGAACCCCACAACAGAACGACCTAGTAGAACATAAAAATAGAACCCTACAAGAAGCCGCTAGGACAATGTTAAACGATTATAACCTACCCGATAGGCTTTGGGCGGAAGCCGTGAGTACGGCATGCTATGTCCAAAATAGGATCCTTATGGTAAAAAGGCACCTTAAGACCTCATACGAGATTTATCATGATAAAATACCTAACATCAAGTACTTTAGGATATTTGGGTGTAAGGTACATATCCTAAACACTAAGGATTACCTAGGGAAATTTACATCCAAAACCTCGGCCGGAATCTTTCTAGGATACTCGACTACGAGTAGAGTGTATAGAGTATATAATCATGACACCCTTAGAATCGAGGAGACTATCAATGTAGTGTTTGATGAAGGACACGAACCTACAAAAACCCCAGCAACCCCAATTAGCGAGCCGATTCATACCAGACTCAACTCCGATCCGGAGATCAAGTCTAGTATTAATCCTAACCTAAGTCAACCAAGTCAGTCTATCGACCAAGTGGTAGATGACTGACTCTACCCAAACTAGGACTCAAACGAGTCATCCTATTGACCAAGTGGTAGACTCAAACCAAAACCAAACTAGGACTCAAACAAGTCATCCTATTGACCAAGTGATAGGTGATCTAAGCATAGGAGTTCGAACTAAAGCCTCATACAGAAATCTTAGTCAAATCTTCTTGATTTCCAAAATTGAACCCAAAACTATTGACCAAGCTCTTCTTGATCCTGATTGGATTATTGCAATGCAAGAAGAGCTGTCTCAATTCACTAGGAACGAAGTATGGGAATTAGTACAACCACCTAAAGATAAAACAATCATTGGAACAAGGTGAGTGTTTAGGAATAAAGTTGATGATAAAGGTGAAGTAGTTAGAAATAAAGCTAGACTAGTCGCAAAAGGGTTTAGTCAAGTCGAAGGTTTAGATTACGACAAGACCTATGCCCCAGTAGCTAGATTAGAATCCATTCGAATGTTATTAGCATATGCTGCACATCGAGGATTTATGTTGTTTCAAATGGATGTGAAGTCAGCATTCCTGAATGGATACATTAAAGAAGAAGTTTATGTTAGTCAACCCCCCGGTTTCGAAAGTTTAGATAAACCCGACCATGTCCTTAGATTAAAGAAAGCCCTCTATGGACTTAAACAAGCTCCTCGAGCTTGGTACGAAAGACTTTCGGTTTATCTTAAGTCAAAAGGATTTAACCAAGGTGTAGTTGACCCAACTCTTTTCGTAAAAACCGTAGGTAAAGACATATTCATAGCCCAAATCTACGTAGATGATATTATTTTCGAAACCACCAACTCGATCCTACTGAATGAATTCATTTCACTTATGGAAAGTGAATTTGAAATGAATTTAGTAGGTGAGTTGAGTTTCTTCTTAGGTCTACAAATTAAACAAACTAAAGATGGAATATACCTACATCAACGCAAATATACTAGGGAATTAATTAAACGCTTTGGGATGCAAGACGCTAAAATTATTAATATCCCAATGGCAACTAATGTGAATATAGAAGAAGATGTAATTGGAAATTCAATTGATTTAAAATACTATAGGAGCATAATAGGGAATCTTTTTTACTTAACTGCGAGCCAACCTGATATCCTATTTGCAGTAAGTATCTGCGCAAGGTTCTAAACCTGTGCCAAGGAGTCTCACCTAACTCTAGTCAAGCGTATCCTTAGATATCTAAAGGGTACACTTAATGTCGGTATTTGGTACCCTAGATCTACCGAGTTCGAACTAACCGACTACTCTGATTCGAACTATGCCAGTAGTAAGCTCGATAGAAAGAGTACGAGTGGTTGTTGTCAACTTCTCGGCTCGAGTCTAGTGAGTTGGTGCAGTATGAAGCAACACTGTGTTGCCTTATCTACCACCGAAGCCGAATACATCGCGATGGGTGAGTGTGTCACTCAGCTTCTTTGGATGAAGCACACTCTCCATGACTTTAAGTTAGACTTTACGAACACTAAACTCCACGTAGATAATATTAGCTTAATTAACCTAACTAAGAATCCGATATGTCACTCTAGGACCAAACATATAGAGGTCAAACACCATTTCATTCGAGAACATGTAGCCAACGGAGCCATACAACTCGAATACGTCGAATCAAAGTCTAACTTGGCAGACCTATTTACTAAACCCCTACCCGAAGCCGAATTCAGTCTATTAAGACGAAAATTGGACATGTGCGTAGTAGAATAGGAACTTACAAATTATATTTTCTTACTAATATTTCTTACTTTTCATTTTCATGGAACTAGCATAGGACATACCTTAGATATCATGCACCTATAGATTTAAGGAGACAATGCATCTCACAACACATAGGACTAATGTGTTTGTGTACTTAGCCACATAGATGGGCGTGAGATGTTAGGACCTTACTCCTAGTTCCAGATGTAGAGTTAGTGCATCGCCATGAACCACGGAGTATAATCATACATATTAACCAACTCTAACCATGACTGGTTAATCTTTCATATCAATCAAGCCAAATATGAGTCGAACATTTTATAGATGAGCTTATTTTCAGTATATTATTTTCAAAATAATATGGAACATGCTTGGACTTTAAATTTTATACTTATTTTTGTTTTTCACAAACCCCCACTCTTTTCGATATATGGAAAAAGGGGGAGAAAAAGGCCAAAGTTAAGGGATCAAAATAAGTTAAGGGATCAAAATTTTTGATAAATGTTTGATAACTTAACTCTCACTTTATATTTATTTACATGGCCAAAAGTTAAGTGAATGTTTACTTAACTTGTTTTTGTTAACAAAAAGGAACTTAACTCTCACTTTATATTTATTTACATGGCCAAAAGTTAAGTAAATGTTTAACTTTATATTTATTAAAGGAAGTAAAGGCCAAGTTAAGAGAATTCTTAACTTAAACTTATTTTTAAACACTATGGCCAAACGTTAATATTTTACTTAAGAAAGGGGGAGAAAGGGCCAAGTTAAGAAGTTCTCTTAACTTAAACATATTACTAAAGCCAACTTTAAGTAATGTTAATTACTTAAACTCTTCCTAAATAGCAACCCTCAAGGGGGAGGATTAAGGTCTTCTTTCAAGACTCACCCTCGGTCAAGGGGGAGGTTTCCCCAAGGGGGAGTACTTGAAGAAAATTCTTACTACTCCTACTTAATCTTTATTATTATTGTTTCTCATGCACATCATTATTCTTCATGCATGCTATTTTTTTAAATTTATATGTGGGTTTGCCATAGATCAAAAAGGGGGAGATTATTGGTGTAGTAGGCACCTAAGTCGAACCTGAGTTTTGATTATAGCAAACGATACAAAGTTAAGCTCATATCGTTATCTCACAAGCTAAATCGAGTGTGCAGAAAAGTACAAACACTGGAGTTAAAGGCTAGCGACACCCGAAAGAAGCCGCGGTGGTCGGGCGACACTCCAGTGATTTTGGAGGAAGTCAAAGGAATCGAGTGGAAGGCCGGAAGCGAAAGCGACACAGTAAGTATCGAGGTAAGCTCGTGTGTGCAAGCGTAAGTGAGGTCGTATCCTCCTTACGGGGATAGTCTTAAGCGTAGATCCGACCCAAGACATTCCATGAATGGTCTAGGTCGAGATCGGACGGTCGGAGGCTGTCAAAATAATATTTCTATTTAGCTAACTTTTGATTTCAGCTAGCATCAGTCGACTACCATCTTGGAGGACTCAACTGTCGTCCATCAGTCGACTGCCTACGGTCAACATTCGACTGATGTTGCCATCAGTCGACTAATGATGGCCATCATTCGACTGATGGTCAAGGATCAGCCTCGAGGAGTCAAGCTCTATCACCATTTTTCAAGGAGTCTTGTTCCCAATTTCTATTGGTTGAAGATCCTCTCGAAAAGGGGCTCAAGGGCTATAAAAGGAGGGCCTCTCCTAGGGTTTTTCATCAAATTCTAAGTGCTCAAAAGCCTCCGCAATGCTGCGACTCTCCGACGACTCTACGACGAAGTGCTGTCAACAACCCTAGTTTAATTTCTATACTCTAGTTGTTGGTATAACTTTAATTTGTCATCTCTTTATTATTGCAAGTATATGTTAATCGAGGTTTTCTATCGTTGCATTTTACCTTAATAGAAGAGAGGGTTTGTCTCTCTATCTTTTGCTTTCAAAGGTTTTTGTAATCGTCAAACTCTTACCTCTAACGAAGAGGAGTGTTTTAGTGAATTGCCCTCCGTACACGGTCTAGGACCGTTAGGGCCTTGGAGTAGTAGCCGAAGGCTACGAACCAAGTAAAAATCCATTTGTCTCTCTTTATTTGTCATTTATCTTTCCACTGCAATTAATTGTCCACTCGTGTTTTAATGAATGAAACGAAAGAAAAGTTTTATCGCTATTCGCCCCCCTCTAGCGATCCACTCGATCCAACATGCTTAAGTCAAATGGGAGAATGAATATATTTTGTAAAGGAAAAAAAAAATCAACCTCTCTTCTTTAACTCAACCTACCCTTATATAGGAGCTTGGCTCCACCTCCCCAACTGGAGCTATCCACTAGCTATGCCCTTTGATAGGTTGTTAGGAGACATTCGTTACAGGAAATCTCCATATTACATGCCATGTGTTCCGAGACTATCATTGGTCAAGGTTGTTAGGAGACTGAATGTGATAGCTATTGAGAAGAATCTCATCTATGATCCTCGAGTTTTTGACTCCTCATGATCTCGCTTTCTCTGGCTCCTAATCGTGAGTTCCTGACTTCGAAGCTTTCGACTTCCCATGCTCCTGACTCTAAAGTTCTCCCCTTTTGAGCTCCTGACCTCCCATGCTCTTGACTCCCGAGTGTTTGAGGCCCCAAATAACTAAACTCCCAAGTATTTGATCTCTCGCATCCTTTAGCTCTTTCTAGGTCCCACGGGCCTCATTCTTTTCCTCTATTATCCCAATTTTTCAAGTCTATAAGTATCTAGTCGAGGATCCATTTCCAGCAGTATCATAATTATAATGAAGTTTTCACTTCAATTGTCTGTTTAGAAACTTTTTTATTAACTATTGCATTGATTGCACAAAAAAAGGTGAAATATTTTTAAGTTAGACATCAAGTCAACTTTCTTGAATGGGAAGTTGGAGGAAAATGTTTATATAGAACAATCGCTGGGATATATTCTTAAAGGATAATAAAGTTTTAGAGTACCCACATGCATGAATATGGCCTCTATGTTAAAGAAAAAGAGATGGGTGCTTTTATAATTGTTTGTTTATATGATGATTTGTTTTTATAAGAAGTAATTCAACAATGTTTGATGAATTAAAGAAAGTCATGACTGTAGAATTTAAAATGACAAATATTGATATAAAGCCATATTATCTTGGTATTGAGGTAAAATAAACTAATAATGGTATCTTTGTCACTCCTATTGAATGTAGAGTCAAGTTGTCTAAATTTGAAGATGATATGAAGGTAAATCTAACACTGTATCAAAAGATTGTTAGAAATTTAAGGTACTTGACATGTTCAAAACCTAATATTCTTTATGGAGTTCGACTTATCAATTGTTATGTAGAGTCTTTAACTCAATCTTATATGAAGGTTGCTAAAAGAATATTGAGGAATGTCAAGGGAAATTTTGGATTATGGCTTAATTTATTTTATTTCCCAAGAAATTAAAGTTAGTTAGATACAGCGATAGTGATTGGGGAGGAGATATTGATAATAGAAAAGGCACTTGTGAAGCAAAATATACAACTAGTCCTTGTGTTTGTCATCCTATATGGTTAAGAAAATTATTAAAGATGATGCATTTGCCACAAGAAGCTATTAAAATTTTATTGATAATAGGTCAACTATTTTGCTCCGAGAAAGAATCCTATTTTTCATGATAGAAATAAGCATATAGATATAAGATATCATTTCATTAGAGAAAGCATTGTTGGAAATATCAACTAAAGTATGTGAAGGCACAAAATCAAATTGCTAATATTTTCATCAAAGCATTGAAGTTTGAAGATTTTGCAAGATTAATATCAAGGAGTAACAAAAATTTAAGTTTAAAGGGGATGTTGAAATAATAAACTTAATTTTTGGTGTATATAATGTGAATGAATAGTATTCATTCATCATTCATTAACTCTAGAGTATATTTCTAAAGTATATTCTAGGTATTTAGTCATGAAGAGTTACTTAAGTGTCTCTTGAAGAGTCTTCTATATTCTCTTCTTTTTTACAAAGATATTGATACACGCGAATGCAACCTCAAATCTCGCGACGGAGACCGTCGAGGACTTGAAGCGCATGCTTGTGCTCAATGCTCGCAAGTGCACGGGTGTCATCAAGTAATAATATAGATTATCGATCCCACATGGACTCAGATTCGAGTACCTATCTATTCAGTCGACGTTATTATTCGGAATTCAGTTCTAATGGTTGTGCCTAGGAGGCTGTCGGTGGTCCGAACTCAGTACGGTGTCACGCGGAAGAAGAGAATGGTTGCTAGGAGGATTTGGATGGGATTCTAGGACTTCGGTTTCATTTGTGTGTCACAGAATATGATATCAATTGAATGTATCCAGATTTTCTAGCTAGGGTTTTGTGGAAAGGACATCATACACTATGGTACGAGGATGCCGAATTGATCCTTGCGACGAGCCGAAAACGAGACACATTACCGACTCTATCGCATCCTTCTATCCACAGTTGCAGGTGATGAGACCAACCTCTAGGTTCCTCCTAATATCCCCTAATCTTAGATACGAGGATTGTCACCCCTCGTATTGTCTACGCACAGAAGATAGAAAACTAAAACACAAAGCTATAGATCTAAACAATCATTCAACTACAAATACGATTTCAAGAACGGAAACATATTTGAAATAGCAATGTTCTACTCAACACAAACTACTCCCTAATCCTAGAATCGGAGAATCTACTCCATGAATACGAGAAGAGAATCACAAAACATTAGAGAATTCATGAATATAATGATAAACGTGTAAGAAATATGAATTACAATGCAATATGCCTCTTCTCTCTAGTGTTGTGGTGCAGAACTTGATCCTCGAGCGGCTCTCTTTCTCCCCGTTGTGAGTTCCCTGAAGCTTTTTAGGGCTTCGGAGTGTCGTCCCGGCCGTCATGCCTCCCCCTAGGCTTTAGGCGTAGCTTTCCTTATATATACATCATGCCGGATCTTCGCGAAATCTGGAAAAAACCCTGATCGCATCAAGTTGTCTGGTTGCCACATGGTCATGTGAAAACACATGGTCAGGCCGTGTGTGAGGCTGTGGCGGCCATTTTCAAACCCTAGACATGGTCGTGTGTAGCCACACGCCCAGGTCGTGTCCCACTCTGCGTCCAGCTGCCAAATGCCTCCTTTTGCTCCGAAAGCGTACCATTTTCCCCATGGAATGTTATCCTGCACACAAAAGTACAAAGATTAGGTCTCCGAATCAGAAAACAAGAAATGTGTGCAAAAAAAAGTAAAAGATGCATGAAACAAACATGAAATGCAGTGAGATGTGAGCGAAAACTACTCCTAAAATCCTATATATTTTGCTCACATCAATTCCCCTAGACTTAAGTCTTTGCTTGTCCTCAAGCAAACCTCAGTACCATGAAATTTTAAAAAGGTATTGTTCCATACTTAGCATGTTAACTAGATTTAACAAGTGGTATTTGCAACCAAAGCAAAATAGATATGTTCTAGAAATTCACTAAGTTAGCTCCTCGTGCTCATGCTAAGCGAATCCTCTTAGGGGATACTCATTCTATGGTAAGTTAAGTCGTCATCCTATAGCTTTCCTAAGGTCCCCGACTCTTAGGCACTTACCTACCCAAAGCGAGGGTCATTCCCTAGATCTAGCACAAAGTCTCAAAGGGGTGATCGGTATTGAGAGAAATTGGTAGGTGTTTTCCCAGTACCCTAACTCGGTCTCAAAGGGGCATCTAATCATTTTCACCCACGACAACTATTCTTTTCCCTCATAATCTCTTTTTCTTATTTCTTTTCTTTTCGGCTCACTGGGATTTTGATTTTTTTGAATGGGCTTACACAATCCGAGCATCTCCAGTAACTAAAATGCTAAACTTAGGGTAACCTATGGATTCCAAAGTACTAGACTACTGAGATGAATCATGACTAGGTATGTACTAGACTCTCTCTTCCAAAAAGTTCGTCATGTGTATGTATAAAATAAAAGCTAACCAGTGTAAGTCTAGAACATTCATTCATAGCAAATAAAATAAAATACCATGAGATAAATGAAGTTAAGCTACCCATGGAAACAACTCATGAAGAAAACTTTTAAAAATACTACTGAGGCAACTTATAGATAGCAAAAACTAAGTGCTGAAAGAAACTAAACAACCAATGCATGAATAAATGAATGCTAACTACAATGCAAATATCACAAAAGAAACTATTGCTAGAAACAAAATAAAACAAAACTTGGGGTCCCCTCCCAGACTTAAGCGAAGCATACCTCTAGTATGGTGGACGAGGTGGAAAGTCTGGTAGCCTCGGCATCTCAGGATCCTGGGAGAACCTGCTGTTGAGCCACTGATGCCACATGTACATGTGGTTGATCTGAGAGCTGGTGGATGCAGTGGCTGCTCGGTGCTCCTCCTCCCTAGCCCACTGCACCTACTGGGCTCACATATGCTTCCGCATCTCCTAATGGTAGGTGGCCTCCGCCTGGCGACGGGTAGCCACCTCCTGGAAGTAGATACGGGCCTCGCCGTAGAACTCCTCGGCCCGCTGGAAGTGCTCTCGAAAATCCTGAAACTATGCTTGCATGTAGGTGCTCTACTCCTCCCATCGCTGCCTCTGCGTCTGCTGCTCGGCGTATATGTTAAGGTGCGATCGGAACTCCAAAAAATCATAGGCAGATGTACCTGCATCCTGCTCAAAAGTAGAAAAATATGGTGGTGCAGGTGCAGGCTCATGTCTATGTGGACTAGGTGGGCTCCTATGTATGCGTGGACTGGAGGGAGAGGGATGTAAAGGGGGAGAGATGGGTGCTAATGTGGATGGTCCCTCATATGGTGAGGACTCCACTATCAGGTCTAAGCGCCAGTTAGCGCGTGTGGTGATGGTGGTACAGTCGGGGTCGGAGAGCCTAAGGGTTGTCAGGTTTTTCCTTACAAAGCATAGGGAGTGTCCCTCTCTTACAATTATCTTCATGGCCATACACACTCCCAGGTCGATCCTAGGGCTCCCCTCTATGCTATCTAGTGCAGTGTAGTCGTACCCCATCCTATGGCAAATGTGGGTAAGTAGGCCCCCCACAATGATCTCTCCTCTCGCTGCTTTGCCCATTTTCACTAAGTGTCTAATGAAATGGGACCCTACATCAATGCTACTCCTTTCTTGTAGCATGTCCCACAAGCAAAGTAGCTCACTAGCTCGCACTACACCGTCACTCTCCTCACGACCAAAAATAGTACTTGCCATGATTCGGTGTAGGTATCGAAAAATGGGATTTTGAAGGCATGATGCTTTGGCCCTAGAAGGGTCATAAGCGCGCTCTCCTATTAGTTTGGTCCAAAAGATCTGAGAGTTAAACCCGATAGGGGTTCTTTTCTCTCCCCCACTAGGCTAGCCGAAGCATGTGTTCCATTGGTGTAGTGTCCATTCATGCTCAATGTTAAATATTCTAAAGGTAATCCTACCCTCTTCGCTCTCTCTTCTCGTTAAGATTTCCGCTTCTAAGGAACTCAAAAATTCTAAAACTATCCTAGGGTATGTTGGGTATCTTATTCCCATTATCTCTTCCCACCCCATTTTTGCAAATAGGGCTTGAGTGTCACCAAATAAACCTAGGGATTTTAAGAGATCTTCGTCAAGATACCTAGTAGCAGTGATATTTCTAGTAGAAAGCATATCAAATCTTTCCCTATGCTCATTATTGTGAAAGAGAAGGGTTGGTAAGGCGTTACCTTCCTCCGGAGCTTGAGGGGCATTCGTTCTCCTTGATCTTCGCTCCGAGGTAGTAGATCGGGGCGCTACTTGCCTTGTCCTCCTTATCCTTGCTTCTTTTGGCTTCCTTGAAGGTTGGAAAAGCTTCTAGGTGGTGGGGAAGAGGAATCCACACAGCTAGGGCAAGAGAAATCAAAACACACGGTGCATTTGGGGTGGAAACGCATGGGGTGCCCTATTTAACCTCGCGTGACACGACCGTGTGAAAACACATGGCCAGGTCGTGTACGCCTCGAGTTATACGAGCACAACCGTGTGAAAACACATGGCTAGACCGTGTGTCCCCCATTTTTCTCCTTTCGTGCACAACGGTCCAAATTTTCTCACACACCTTGCCGCGTAAGCTAAAATTGATTTTTATTTCTACCTAGTGAGTTCTTTCTGGTCCTAATGCTAAACGAAATGAAAATCAAAGTTCAAACTAACCAAATGAATGCAATACCATAAAAAGAAAACCTAAAACTTGGGTTGCCTCCCAAGAAGCGCTTTGTTTAAGGTCTTTTAGCTCGACCACACTCCATTATCAACTTAGCTCCGGAGGTTCTATAAACCTCCATTCATCTGTCTCGGGATCGACATCCGGTGGGCTCGGCTTTACCTTGCTGAAAGTGAAGCCATCTAGGAAGGGAGTTCTACACTCTGACAGATTGAAGAGGATGATCTCCCCATCTACCTCCAATGAGATCTTGTGCGCTTTTACGTCTATACATGCCCCCGCAGTCGCCAGAAAGGGCCTTCCCAAGATGATGGGATTCTGGGGATCTGGTCCTGTGTCGAGTATAATAAAATCCACATGTATCACGAAGTTCTCGATGACTACAGGCACATGCGCTAGCATACCGACGGGTTCCTTGACTGAGTCGTCCCCCATACGAATACCAAGGTTCGCTGATTGGATCCCATTTAGTCCCATCTTCAAATAGTATGCATAGGGAATCACACTTACTGATGACCCCAAGTCACATAGTGCTTCATCGAAGCTTTCCCCATAAATCGAACAGGGGATAACAAATTCACCTGGGTCCTCATGCTGGGGTGGGATTTTATCTTCAATTTTGGCTTGGTTGGGTAGGGTAGAAATCATGGTTGAACACCCCTTGGTGAATCTGGTTCTCTGTGCTACTCTCTCGCTGCACACTCCTTCTTCCTTAACTTGACTCGTCTCGGATAATCCTAGAGATCTCTCCATAGGTTGTGACACGGTTTGGGCTATTTGGGTCACCTGTGTCTCCAACATCCTTGTGTGACTTGCAAGACTGTCAACAGTGGCCTTCAAGTCTCTGAGTGACTCCTCTGTTTTCTAATGTTGGCGACGGAACTCTTCATTGGCCTTCATTTGGGTAGTAATGAAGTCTTCCATCATCAATACTAACTTAGACTTATGTGGTTGCTGCTGCCCATACCCTCCTGATGGTTGGAAATTCCCCGAGTTATTCCGATAGGAAAAGTTCGGGTGATTCTTCCATCCGGGATTGTAAGTACTGGAGTATAGGTTGTTGGGCCTTTGATTGTAATCCCCAACCACATCGCAATGCTCAATCTACTCTTCTGAGCCACTCTACCCTCCATAGTAGTCCTCCCGATACGCTGCTACTCCTTCTCCAAAGTCAATGGCCACACATACAGATGCAAGATTTAAAGAGTCGAACCATCTGCTAAGCGCATCCATCCTCGCTGCTAGGTGGTCCACTGAGTTAACCTCATATCGTCCCACGGCAGGAGCTGGGTGACTACGTTCAGAAGCCCATTGATGGTGGTTCTGGGCCACCTCTTCTATCAACTCCTCTGCTTCCTTGATAGTCTTATTCATAAGCACTCCTCTTGCGACAGAATCGAGGGACATCTTTGTGGCATACGTGATCTCATTATAAAAGATGTGGATCACCAGCCACCTTTCCAGTCCATAGTGGGGGCATTGGTAAAGTAGCCCGTTATAGCGATCCCAGGCTTCAAATAGGGATTCCCCTTCCTTCTGACGAAAGCTCGTTATTAGATGGCACATGTGAGCAGTCTTACTAGGTGGGAAGTATTTATTCAAGAACTGCTGCTCACATTGCTCCCATGTAGTAATGCTTCCTGAAGGAAGGGAGTGAAGTCATGCCTTAGCCTTATCCCACAATGAGAACGGGAATAGGCTCAGGCGGATCGCATCTGCAGGGACTTCATTTATCTCATCGTCGAGAAGATTTCCAAGAATGACTCTAGGTGCCGGTTCGGATCTTCAGTCGTAGCTCCCCCGAATTGACTCTGCTGGACCATGTGTATGAGTGTCGGTTTCAGCTCAAAGTTGTTTGCCGAAATGGATGGTCCAGCTATACTCGGCCTAAATCCTCTAGCGCTAGGGGTTGCGTAATCCCGCAAGGGTCGGCTACCTATATTCACCTTGAATGCAGCTTGGTCCTCCATCCTCTTCTATTCAGCTCTCCAGTGATGATAGGTTCGTTCAATTTCTAAATCGATCTGAATCAGGCCTTCTGATCCTAGGCGTCTAAGCATACAAAGAATCGAGCCACAAAATTAGGAGTATTTACCTAAGGTTTAGAAACAAGAAATAGACTAATCTAGCTAACTAAATCAAAGAGAAAATAAGAAAATGTAGAACTACTGCTAAAATAAAAATTAAATCTAGATATGGAAAATCTAAAACTGAAGTAAATAAAATAAAAGTAAAAATAAAAGAAAGTAAAGCAAGTAAATAAATCTAATCCTAAGTCCGATCCAATTATCTACTTCTTGATTCGATATCGAATCAATCAGTCCCCTGGAATGGTGCAAAAAACTTGATGCACGCGAATGCAACCTCAAATCTTGCGACAGAGACTGTCGAGGACTCGAAGCGCATGCTTGCACTCAACACCCGCAAGTGCACGAGTGTCATCAAGTAATAATATAGATTATTGATCCCACAGGTACTGAGATTCGAGTACCTATTTATTCAGTGGATGTTGTTGTTCGGAATTCAGTTCTAATGGTTGTGCCTAGGAGGTCATCGGTGGTCCAAACTCAGTACGGTGTCACGCGGAAAAAGAGAAGAGTTGCTACGAGGATTTGGATGGGATTCTAGGACTTCGGTTTTGTTTTTGTGTCGCAGAACATGCTATCAATTGAATGTATCTAGATTTTCTAGCTAGGGTTTTATGGAAAGGACATCATACACTATGGTACGAGAATGCCGAATCGATCCCTGCAATGAGCCAGAAACGAGACACATTACCGACCCTATCGCATCCTTCTATCCACAGTTGCAGGCGATGAGGCCAACCTCTAGGTTCCTCCTAATATCCCCTAAATCTTAGATACGAGGGATGTCACCCCTCGTATCGTCTACGCACAAAAGATAGAAAATCAAAACACAAAGTTATAGATCTAAACAATCATTCAACTACAAATATGATTTCAAGAACGGAAACATATTTGAAATAGCAATGTTCTACTCAACACAAACTACTCCCTAATCCTAGAATCGGAGAATCTACTCCATGAATACGAGAAGAGAATCACAAAACATTATAGAATTCATGAATATAATGATAAACGTGTAAGAAATATGAATTACAATGCAATATGCCTCTTCTCTCTAGCATTGTGGTGCAGAACTTGATCCTCGAGCGGCTCTCTTCCTCCCCGTTACGAGTTCCCCGAAGCTTTTTAGGGTTCGGAGTGTCGTCCCGGCCGTCGTGCCTCCCCCTAGGGTTTGGGCGTAGCTTTTCTTATATAGACATCATGTCGGATCTTCGTGAAATCTGGAAAAAAACCCCGATTGCATCAAGTTGTCTGGCCACCACACAACCGTGTGAAAACACACGGGCAGACCATGTGTGAGGCTATGGTGGCCATTTTCGAACCCTGGACACGGTCGTGTGTAGCCATACGCCCAGGTCATGTCTCACTCTGCGTCCAGCTGCCAAATGCCTCCTTTTGCTCCTAAAGCGCGCCATTTTCCCCATGGAATGTTATTCTGCACATAAAAGTACAAAGAACATGTCTCCAAACCAAAAAACAGGAAATGTGTGCAAAACAAAGTAAAAGATGCATGAAACAAACATGAAATGCAGTGAGATGTGAGCGAAAATTACTCCTAAAACTCTATATGTTTTGCTCACATCAGATATTCATCTTCTTTCTCTCCGACAAGGTTCACTACCATGGTGGAGAGCTTTAACTTCGAAACTAAGAAGGGAAGAAGCAGGTTGGCAACAGAAGATCTAGTGTCAAAGTCAATTGCTGCAAACAGAGTTCCTTTCTTTTCATTTCAGTTTTTTCTTTAGTTGCTTCATATGTTCAATATCCCACGTTAGTTCCAATTTAAATCCTTCTCAAAAGTGAATGAGGCTACGCTCCTTGTATATATGAGCAACTGCTTAGTTTTTTTCTATACCAAGTCCCTTTCATCATACGGGAAAATAAAGAAAGGAAAAAAGTGAGCCTCCGAGAAGCCTTGTCAGTTGCCCTTGCTTGTTATTCTTCTAAAAGTTTCACCCATGCCTTTCTATCGAGTGAGAAACCTTTGACTAATTAGATTTAATCTGGGTCTAAGATCGCTAAGTGGGTTGGCCTTTCAATGCATTGATTGCTTAACAGATTATATATTTTTGAGGAAGGACTTCTCTTGAAAGCGGATAGACTGTAACACCCGAAATAATAATAATAATAATAATAATAATAGGAAAATGTGATAACTTGGAGTTTGAACCTTAGATCTCTAGGTTATAAAGGAGGTGTGATACCATCACACCAATTGGACATTTCTTATGTGAAACATAAAAATTTTAAGGACGTATCTTCGATAAGTATACGAAGCACAAGTGGTTCGAGCCTAAACATGTATTAGTCTCACATCTAAAGTTTAGAAGATAAAAAGTAGTAAGGCTATAAAAGAGTCCCACCCTTGGTCTTAAAGGGTGGTAGGTTTGGGGTTGTTCAAGGGGATTTGGCGACAAGGGTTTTCCCGCGAGGACATGTACACATGTGTAAGGACCTTGGTTTTCACAACATCGCCTAGTGAGTTCGATAAGAAACGGTAAGTATATGTCTCTCACCTGCAGTAAGGGTTGCTTTTATATGTTTTTTTTTTGTTTTGCTAAAGGATATGTATATGATAGAAGAAACAAGATTTAAGCTTTGAGGCAGTTCCCAATTTGAGTAAGACATATAAGGTGTTTGAGAAAATGTCAAGCTATTATGAGTATGAGTATTTAAGTTACAAAACTATGTTACTTTTAAGAGGCATGTACCTGAGCTCCGAGAATTCCCCTAGGCCCCTAGATCGCCTAGTGAGAAGCTCTAATAGGATTCGGTGCCTGACTACCCCAAAACCTATTAGAGATGCGTGCATTTTGGTACCATGCTGGACCCAAAGGAGGATGATTATTATTTTGAAGTATAAGTAATATAAGTATTTTAAATTTCCAATTAATATCATATGTTTTCAAGTATATGCATTTAGATCATAATTGCAAGTGATTTCAAGTGCAAAGTATTGAGAAAGGTTGAGCATGTTTTATCATGAAACACTTATATTGGTTCTTACGACGATTTTGTGAGATTATGATATACTTACTAAGTCTTTTGATTATGAGTTTTATTTACCTCTTACTGTAGATAAGGGGAAAGAAAAGATATGATGCAAGGAGGCGACTGGAAGGAAGTTTGGTGTGTGTCGTGGCGGAACAAGGGAATATCGATAAATAGTTGTGTGCTAGTTTATCATTCATATTTCTTTGATAGACGAGTTGAATTATATTTTTATGCCTGCGAGTTAGATTTTACATTGTTAATGCTTGGTTTTAGAAACAATGGTTGACATTAGGCAAGATAGAGAACCAAAGTGTGGTTTAAGTTTTATGGTATTATCTTGGGTTATTGAATTGATGGTGCTGGAATGGAGACTTAGCTAGTAATTTAGGTTCTGATGTTTGGCTTCAAGGTTTTAATGTCTGTTCAATTATTGAATGTTTAAATTCTATGAAGATTTTATATCCTGCCAACATGTTAAAGAGTCATTGATTTAAACTAGTAGAATGAATGTCCATGACATCCCTTGAGGGGGGTGTTACAAGTGGTATCAGAGCCAAGTTCCCGCCCTTCCGCCACACTCACATCAAGCATCAGTCCGACCGCCTCCCAAGTAAGAAAGAATGTATATATTTTCTTCTTTTGTTATTAGTATAAAGAGAAATGTCAATTAGATATACTTATATATGTGTGATGTGTTTATAGAAGGGTAGTCTTATATTGGCTTTGTTTGTCATTTATGACGAGAAAGGAATGGCTAGAAGGCATGCCAATAGTCGACAGGAAAACGACCTCAACCTTAGTGAGATCTGAAACCAAGTCAGAAGAGGTAGAGGACAGAGGAAAAATGCAGAAGCACCACCACCCAATCTGTTGGAAGAAATCACTCAACTTTAACAACAAGTTGCAACCTAGCAGCAGACTATCAATACTCTGATGGATAACTAGCAAGACAATCTTGCTGCTCCACTAGTTGCTAACGTGGTGGCACCAGATGTAGCGGAGGTCCCACCAGTTGTACCAGTAGCCCCAACAGTAGTAGTAAGGCCAGAGGCGTACCTAATCTAGTGGCAGAGATTGAAACCAGAAGGTTTTTCTGGCGTCGGTGAACCATGGGATGTTCAGGCATGGTTTAAAACTCTAGAAAGCACTTTAGAACTATTGGATTGGCCTGAGATAGAAAAGATTAAGTGCACCTCATTTTGCCTTACTGGTGATGCAAGAATGTGGTGGGAGAGAGTGAAAGTAAAGAGAAATGTCAATAAGATGACTTGGGGTGACTTCGAAATGGAGTTTTACGAGGAATTCTTTCACATGAGAGTTACTAATAGGCACTATGACGAATTCACAGAATTTCGGCAAGGAGATTTATCGGTTGAAGAGGCAATAAAGAAATTCAATAGGCTTGCTAGACTATGCCCAGAGATGGTTAGTACGGAAAGAGAATAGGTCAGGCTAATGCTCAAGATGCTACGACCTAATATAGCCCTGAGTGTGGCTGGTAGAGTTAATCAACCCCAGACCTCAGAGGAATTAATTAGTAGTGTGTGGATCACTAAGCACTTCCTGAATGGTATGAGGACCGACAACACGCAGCCGAAGCAAGTCACAGGTGATAAAAAATATGTTGGAAGTTCTGGAGGAGAAAGGTCTTAGGGTAACGCGCAGAATTGGAAGGGTAAAGGTAACAAAGGAAAGCATTGGGAGCAGAGGACCTCAGGAAGCAACCCAAAGGGAGGGCCAACCAACAATCAATTTAAGTATCCTCCTTGTTCACAGTGTGGGAAGATGCAATTGGGAGTCTGTCGCTAGGGCACGAGTGGGTGCTACATCTGCTGGTTAGAAGGGCATATGGCCAGATTTTGCCCTAACAAAACCCATATAACGCAGTAGTAGCCTGTGCAATATCGAGGTAAATATGTCCAGTTACATCAGATGCAAGCACATCATATGGCAATGACACTGGAGGGACCCCACATTAGTCAAGGGAGCCTGGAGGCCCCACCAGTTACTACCAATGCCCGGGTCTTCACCCTCACAAAGGAGGAAGTAGCCAGTGCCTCTACCATGGTCACAGGTCAGATACTCGCCCTTAGACATTATGCCACTGTATTATTTGATACTGGGGCAACACATTCCTTTATATCGGTATCTTTTTCCAAGAAGTTAGACATACGTCCGGATGTTCTGAATCTAGAATTCTTAATAACATTGCCTTCAGGGGAGATAATGGCATCCACACATTGGCTACGAGCTGTGCCAATCAGGATTTCCAACAGAGATCTCTACAGTGATTTAGTAGTATAGTGCCTCTATTGAATGCCGCAAAAGAAGAGTAGTATTCAAGCCTAAAGAAGAATCTCAATTTGAATTTGTTGGAGAGTCAAAGAGAAAGACTAAGAAGTTTTTATCGGCCTTGAATGCTCAAAGGATGTTAGCAAGTGGATGTTATGGTTATCTGGCACATGTAGTAGATGTAAAGCAAGAGGAAGGAGCAAAGATAGAAAATGTATGGGTAGTTTGTGACTACCCAGAGGTATTTCCTAAAGAGTTACCAGGACTACCTCCTAGCAGAGAGATCAAGTTTGAAATTGAACTGATCATCGTCACCAAATCAATTTCAAAAGCACCTTATTATATGGCGCCAGCAGAATTGAAAGAGCTATAAGAGCAATTACAGGAGCTGCTTGACAAAGGATTCATCCATCCTAGTCATTCACTGTGGGGAGCTCCAGTATTGTTTGTAAAGAAGAGAGATGGGTTTATGAGAATGTGCATAGACTATCGAGCATTGAATAAGGTGATAATCAAGAACAGATATCCTTTGCCAAGGATAGACGATTTGTTTGATCAGTTGAGAGGGGCAACGATTTTCTCGAAAATTGATTTGCAGTCTGGATATCATCAACTGAAAGTCAAAGAGAGTGATGTTCCCAGAACGGCCTTCCGAACAAGGTATGGACACTACGAGTTCGCTGTCATGCCCTTCGGAGTGACAAATGCCCCTGCAACATTTATGGATCTGATGAATCGGGTATTCAAGGAATGTCTTGACAAGTTTGTCATTGTCTTCATTGATGACATCCTGATCTATTCCAAGTCTCAGAAAGAACATGACAAACATCTGAGAATAGTATTAAAGACCCTTCAAGAGAGACAATTATATGTTAAATTCTCAAAATGTGAATTTTGGCTTAACCAGGTGGCCTTCTTGGGCCATGTCATTTCAAAGGAAGTGATCATGGTCGACCCTACAAAGATTGAGGCAATTAGTAATTGGAGTCGGCCACAGAATGCCAGGGAGATCAGAAGCTTTCTGGGATTAGCAGGATATTATAGGAAATTTATTGAGGACTTCTCCCAGATAGCTTCGTCACTAACAACACTCACCAGGAAAAATAAAAAATTCGAATGGACCAAAGATTGTGAATAGAGTTTTCTTGAGCTAAAAAGGAGATTGACAAGTGCCCCAGTCCTTACTCTTCCAGAAGGTGAAGAAGCCTTTGATATATATAGTGATGCATCCAAGATGGGACTTGGAGCTATACTCATGCAAAAGGGTAAAGTTATTGCCTATGCCTCTAGGCAACTTAAAGACTACGAAAAGACTTATCCTACTCTTGATCTGGAGTTGGCAGCAGTAGTCTTTGCTCTCAAAATTTGGAGGCATTATCTGTATGGAGTACAGTATAAAATCTATACAGATCATCAGAGCTTGAAATACTTCTTTACCCAGAAGGACTTGAACATGAGACAACGAAGATGGTTGGAGTTAGTGAAGGATTATAACTGTGAGATACTCTACCACCCTAGAAAAGCAAATAAGGTAGCTGACGCACTAAGCCGAAAATCTTGCACAATGTTGATGTCTTTATCTTTACTATCACAACCCCTCCAGAAGGAAGTGTTAGATTTTGCGCTTGAAATTATTTTCAGGCAACTCTCTTCCTTGACACTAGCACCGACTCTACTGGAGGATATACAAAGGAAACAAGAGGAAGATCCGGATGTCCAAAATATCAAGCAAGAGATACAGGAAGGAAGAAGTGGGGGATTTCGAATCTCCGACAATGGAGTACTTTATCTTGGGGACCGTTTATGTATTCCCAATGATGATGAATTGAGAAAGGGAATTCTAGAAGAAGCCCACGGGACTCCCTACTCAATGCATCCTGGATCTACCAAGATGTATCAAGATTTGAAGGAAAGATTTTGGTGGTCTAAAATGAAGAGAGATGTGGCTAAATATGTCAGCACATGTCTGACATGTCAAAGAGTTAAAGCAGAACACCAGAGGCCAAGGGGAGTATTACAGCCCATTCAGATTCTAGAATGGAAGTGGGAAGACATAGCCATGGATTTCATAGTTGGTTTACCAAAAATGACTAATGGCTATGACTCCATTTGGGTGATTGTGGATAGATTAACCAAGTCTGCACATTTTTGGCAATTAAGGTATCTTATTCAATAGAACAGTTAGCTCAGCTATATGTTAAGGAAGTGATCAGACTTCATGGAGTCCCAAAGACAATCATCTCAGATAGAGATGGTCGGTTCACTTCATATTTCTGGGAGTGTGTCCAGACATCACTGGGCACCAAATTGAGATTTAGCACAACTTTCCATCCTCAGACAGATGGGCAGACAGAGAGAGTGAACCAAGTCTTAGAAGATATGCTGCGAACGTGTGTGCTGGATTTTAAAGGTAGTTGGTGCAAATACTTTTGCTTAGCAAAATTTTCCTACAATAATAGCTACCAAGCCACAATTGGAATGACACCTTGTGAAGCCCTATATGGAAGGAAATGTAGATCCCCCATATGTTGGCACGAGGTTGGGGAGAAAAGGGAAATGGAGGTAGAACTAGGACTGAAGACGGATTTTATAGATGAAACAACTCAAGCAATAAAGAAGATCCGTCAAAGAATCGAGACTGCGCAAAGCCGACAGAAGAGTTATGCTGATATACGACGTAGGCCCCTTGAGTTTGAAGTTGGGGACTCAACATTTATTAAAGTGGCCCCAATGAAGGGGTAATGGTATTTGGCAAGAAAGGCAAGCTAAGTCCCTGCTATGTAGGACCCTATGTGATCACCAAGAGGGTTGGCAAAGTAGCGTATGAGTTGGACCTACCTCCAGAAATGTCGGCTATTCATAAATGTCTCAATGCTGAAGAAATGTATTCATGACCCCAGTCAAGTAATTCAGCCATAGACAGTACAAGTACAAGAGGATCTAAGCTATGAAAGTAAACCTATCAAAATAGTAGATCGAGAAGTTAAGAGGCTGAGAAACAAAAAAGTACCCCTAGTCAAGGTTATTTGGAAGAGTCAGCATTTCGAAGAAGCAACGTGGGAACGCGAAGATGATATGAAGCAAAAGTACCCAGAACTATTCTAAGTTTCGAGAACGAAACTTTTATAAGGTATGGAGGATTGTAACGCCCGAAAAAAAATAATAATAATAGGAAAATGCGATAGCTTGGGGTTTGAACCTTAGACCTCTAGGTTATAAAGGAGGTGTGATACCATCGAACCAATTGGACATTTCTTATGTGAAATATAAAAACTTTAAGGATGTGTCTTCGATAAGTATACGAAGCACAAGTGGCTCAAGCCTAAACATGTATTAGTCCCACATCTAAAGTGTAGAAGACAAAGAGGAGTAGTAAGGCTATAAAAGAGTCCCACCCTTGGTCTTAAAGGGTGGTAGGTTCGGGGATGTTCAAAGGGATTTGGTGACAAGAGTTTTCCCACGAGGACGTGTACACATGTGTAGGGACCTTGGTTTTCACAACATCACCTAGTGAGTTCGATAAGAAACGGTAAGTATATGTCTCTCACCTGCAGTAAGGGTTGCTTTTATATGTTTTGTTTTTTTTTTGTTTTTCTAAAGGATATATATGTGATAGAAGAAACAAGATTTAGGTTTTGAGGCGGTTCCCAATTTGAGTAAGACATATAAGGTGTTTGATAAAATGCCAAGCTATTATAAGTATGAGTATTTAAATTACAAAACTATGTTACTTTTAAGAGGCATGTACTAGGGCTCCAAGAATGCCCCTAGGTCCCTAGATCACCTAGTGAGAAGCTCTAATAGGATTCGGTGGCTGGCTACCCCGAAACCTATTAGAGATGCACGCATTTGGTACCATGCTGGGCCCAAAGGAGGATGATTATTATTTTGAAGTATAAGTAATATAAGTGTTTTAAATTTCCAAGTCATACCACACGTTTTCAAGTATATGCATTTAGATCATAATTGCAAGTGATTTCAAATGCAAAGTATTGAGAAAGGTTGAGCATATTTTATCATGAAACACTTATATTTGTTCTTACGACGATTCTGTGAGATTATGATATACTTACTAAGTCTTTTGCTTATGAGTTTTATTTACCTCTTACTGCAGATAAGGGGAAAGAAAAGATATGATGCAAGGAGACGACTGGAAGGAAGTTTGGTGTGTGTCGCGGCGGAACAAGGAAATATCGATCAATAGTTGTGTGCTAGTTTATCATTCGTGTTTCTTTGATAGACGAGTTGAATTATATTTTTATACCTGCGAGTTAGATTTTACATTGTTAATGCTTGGTTTTAGAAACAATGGTTGACATTAGGCAAGATAGAGAACCAAAGTGTGGTTTGAGTTTTATGTCTTGGGTTATTGAATTGATGGTGCTGGAATGGAGACTTACTAATAATTTAGGTTCTGATGTTTGGCTTCAGGGTTTTAATGTCTATTCAATTATTGAATGTTTAAATTCTATAAAGGTTTTATATCCTACCAACATGTTAAAGAGTCATTGATTTAAACTAGTAGAATGAATGTCCGTGACATCCCTTGAGGGGGGTGTTACACAGACTTCCTTCTCAAGCAAGCGAACAGACTTCTCTCTTCAGGAAGGGGAGCAAACTCCTTTCCTCTAGAAGGTGAACATGGCTCCCCTCCTCGGGAAGGCAAATGAGACATACTTCTCTCAACAAGTAGGTTGATGATAGACTCATTTCCTCCAAACACTAGAGGTGAACAAACTGGTATTTATTTTCTTCTCCGTTTTTCATCTTCATTTTCTACCAAAATGAGAAAACGCGTTTGGTTCGCATTTTCCATCTCCATTTTCCAGAAAATAAAGGAGCATTTTCTAGAAAACTAGAAAACGAGAAATAATCATTTTCTGTTTCCATTTTTATTTTCCAAAAAATAAAAGAGTGTTTTCTGAAAACTAGAAAACAAAAAAAAAACTCATTTTCTGTTTTCTAAAAAATGAGAGAATGAAAACAAAAAACGCAGAAAATTCTCTATGAATCAAACACCCTACCATCTCCTCTTCCTTAGTACTATTTTTATACTATTCTAAAGATAATTGTGCAATTGTCACGTCTCCGTTTTGAGTGTGACTATTTCATTAATCATTTATGATTTTAATTGCACAGACATTATAAATGCCGAAACATTTGTCTAGAGAAAATCAAGCGATCATTTAGAAGAAACATTGGAGCCACACTTTCTCATAATTATAATTGTCACATTAATTAAAGAACCAAAATAATGAGTGTGATGGGTTCAAATTACTGAGCACTGAGCATGGTTCCAACTCTAAATCAACGTTGAAGGAGGAAGATGATAACTAACTAATTAAATGTCTATCATGAGTGAATGACACATCTAATTGGGCCTGAGAGAGAGAGACTAATGTCTTTTCTCTTACCTTCTCTACATTTTCCAAGGATCTAGGTTTTGATAGAGGAATAATTTAGAGATGACTCTGTCCTAGCTAGACAGAAGAATAGTTGGAGGCGACCCTCTCCCTAACAGGGAAATACATGCATTTAAATGACTTTATCCCAGACAAATAAATAATTTGGAGGTGACATTATCTATTCCTCTGCCAACCCTTAAGAAAACACATTCATCAGGATTTCTGAGGTGGTAGAAGACACCTCTAAGACATTAGAGTTAAAGTGTTGAATGTACTCCCACAGGATCTCCTGACCATGCTACTTAATCGAGAAAAGACCAAGGGAAGTCTTGTGATAGCGCATGCTACTGTGAAGTGATGAAGAAACAGGCTGCTAAACTCTTCGAATAAGCTGATGGAACTTGGCTTTAAATGGCTAAACCATCATTATGTCGGCCCTTCTAGAGTCGTCAGGAACTATAACCGATCCATCGCCCAACCGGCTGGAATCATAATCGATCCATCACCCGACGGATTGGAATCGTAACCGATCCATCACCCGATGGTCCATTTATGGTTCAAAGGCCCAAAAATTGCAAACCATTGATTTGAACTGTTGGTTAACCTTTTTTATTTTTTGGTAATCTGAATTGGTAGTTTGAATAGTTAGAAATGTTGATTCAAGCCATCAGAACCGTTGGTTCAGTTCGGACTATCAGAATCGTTGATTCCAATAGTATATATTAGAATAGTAGAGATTATTTGAGTATTTTTTTATCAATGACTATGATTTAGTGATCATTATTATTCAAACTCTATATATAGGATGATCATTTCATTTTTTCATTCTGAGAAACTTCCACCCTCCTCAGGTAATTTACCTATCTATCCCTTCCTAGAATGAGACCTACATGCTGGAATTTGATGCAGGGGCAAATCCTCCCTTTGCTACCTAACATTAGCTTGTCATTACACTGCTCGTTCTATTTCTTCAATCAATCAACTACAAGAACGCATAGAATGGCCATATATTTGGTGGAATGCACAAAATGAACTTACTCCTGGAAAAGGGAAAGGTCTTCTTGCCCCCTCAAGCACCCCTCGCCTTTGCTCTCCTTTAGAAACATGTGTTATCCCCTCAACAAGTACTTTGTTAGATCCTAGGCTAGAGAAAGGTCGTGGAATGGCAGAATGAGGAAGCATATGGGATGGTTCTTGTTCATGTTAGCTTGTCCCAGGGTGTAAGGAATCAGGTTACAACTTCTTGACACGTTGTGCCTCTTCGATGTTAATATATTTTTCAACCCTCCTCGTCAAGTCATCATAACTAACTGAAGATTTTTTTGCTAGAGAATAAAAAAAAATCACCTTTCGCTAATCCCTATGAAAAAGTGCTTACCAATATCTCTAAAGTAGTTGAAGGCACTTCTAAGATAAGTCTACTAAAACATTGGATGTACTCTCTCAAGGTCTTCCTGTTTTATTGTTTTATTTAGAAAAGACTAAGAGGTGTTTTATGATAACGTTTATTACTGGCAAAATGATGCGGAAACTTGCAGCTGAAATCTTCAAACGAACTAATGAACCTTGTTTTTAAAAGACTAAACCAACATTGAGCAAGTCCAGCCAAGGACGTTAAGAAAACTCAACACATAATTTCATCACCGTACTGATGTAACAAGGAGCCATTTTCAAAATGACCTATATGATCATCAGGATCATATGCTCTCATATACTCTCCAATTTACAGAGGTCAAAAATATTTTGATAATTCCTCTACCAAAATTGCTTTTGAAAAGGGAGTATCTTTGGATGTAGGCACCATTCTTTTCTATCTTGGAGAATTATCATGAAGTTTTCCTAGATTTTTTTCTAGAAGATCCTAAACCTTAGACTCTCTGGATTGTTCCTTTGGAAGTACTACCAATTCCTTAGGCTGCTTGACTGGATGAGGAATTAGAGTAGGATGTCTCTAAAGAAGTTCTTGTTGGAAATGAGAATAGAAAAAGGAGTTGGAATGGATGAAGGAGACTTCATTGTGTATGGGGCTTTAGTCCCACATTAAAAGTTTCAAGACTTAATGATTAATTTATATTATTTTACAAGTATGTATGTTGTGAACAAATACATTGAGAAAGGCTCTCTCTTATGCATGGGTGCGCAGGGGGGTGCAAATCTAGGGTCCAGATTGCACTAAACCTAAGTGACTCATGTGTGAGTGCGACCTGCGCATGTCGAATGTCAAATCGGTCTGGGCTAAATTTGCCCAAGAGAATGAATAAACATTTTTCCATACACATTATTTTTGCTCAATGATAATGGATACATTAATGTGATTAATGATAATCTTTATCACATGAAATCATTGGCGAAATTTTAACTGCCCAAAACGGATGGTGTTTCTCTACTGAGGACTAAAAGCAATTAAGGGTTTTTATTCAGGCAACCTTAAGGAGGACTCCTATATAAGGAGCATAAGTGTAAGTGACTAATAATCCATCCACCTGCTTCCCCTCTATTTTTCTTTCTTTTTGTCAAGTACTTCTTCCACTCTTTAGAACTTCTGTGATAGCACTCAGGTGCATTTTAGTTCTCCATGACCACCAATGCTTGGTGGAGACTACAGTTTCACCATTGTATCCTGGGAGACAAATGACCCACTACAACCTCGAAGCACCTCAGAGGTGGGACAATTCTATTTTAAGGAATCTACGTTGAATGTATACCTCAGCTCCTTAGTACTCGGCGACTGGGTCATTCGACACTTCAACTGCCAACTCAACACTCAACACTCGGCTACTCAGCAACTCGCCCATTCGACACTCGGACTCGCCGACTTGACATTCGGTGACTCGGCCACTCGGTTACTCAGCCACTCAACACTCAGCCACTCGACCACTCAACCACTCAACAAAAAGATACTAGAGGGTACAAGTGATGCTCAAACCTTCAATATTATGAAGGCATGGAACAACTTAGAGTTTCTTTGTAGAAACTACATCCTCAACTACCTTGTCGACTCGCTATGCATAGTGTATAGCATGAAAAGAATGGCTAAGGAGCTATGGGAGTCCCTGGACAAGAAGTACAAGATGGAGGATGCAAGGGCCAAAAAAGTTCATCATGGGTTGATTCTTGGACTACAAGATGGTTGACACCAAGACGATGATCAACCAAGTTCAGGAGCTTCAGGTGATTTTGCACGAGATTCACTCGGAAGTTATGGTCCTGAGTGAAACTTTCCAAGTGGTAGCTATCATAAAGAAGCTACCTCCTGGCTAGAAAGACTTCAAGAATCATCTGAAGCATAAGAGAAAGGAGTTAAACATGGAAGAACTTGTTGCTTAGCTTTGAATCAAGGAAGACAACAAGAGTTCAGAGAGGGGGATATTCTCTCAGACTACTGTGAAAGCCAACATAGTCAAGCAAGGTCAAAGCTCGAAATGGAAGAATCCCAAATCTTAGAGTGCAGAAAGCTAAAGAAGACACAGGAGGCCAACCTGAATGAGGGTCCAGAAATGGAAGACCTCTGTAAGGTGATCTCTGAGCAAAACCTGATGGGTTAATGGTGGATGGATATCAATTCTACTAGACATATGTATTGCAATAAGGAGTTGCTCCACAACTTCGAAAAAGTCAAAGGGGATAAGTTGTACATGGGGAACTCAACGACCACATATGTTATGAGACAAAGAAAAGTGGTGTTGAAGATGACCTTGGGCAAGAACCTCACTTTGAACAATTTGTTGTATGTTTCAAAGGTTAGAAAGAATCTAATATCTGGATCATTGTTAAGTAAGCATGGATTTCACATTGTTTTAGAGTCAGACATGGTTGTTTTGTTAAAAAATGGAATGTTTGTAGGGAAGAGTTATGTAACTGATGGGTTATTTAAGCTCGGTGTAATGGTCATTAGGCCCTTAATTAATAAAAAGGAAAGCTCTTCCACTTATATGCTTGAGTCTTCGTATTTGTGGCATGGTAGACTAGGACATGTTAACTACAATGTGCTATGTAGACATGATTAACATGTAAAGCATACCTATATTCCAACTTGACCCAAAACACAAGTGTGAGACTTGTGTTGAAGCAAAAAAGACAGTCATCCTTTCAACATATTGAAAAAAGCAATGAGTCACTCGGCCTAATCCACACCGATGTGTGTGACCTAAAAGGAACACTGACACATGGAGGGAATAAGTATCATTGTTCGTAGAGTTGTATATTGAACATGGGATCAGAGTATCAGACATGAAACAACAACTTCCTATACTCCTCAGGAAAATGGTATTGTTGAATGAAAGAATCGTACTCTGAAAGAGATGAAGAATGCTCTACTATTGAGCTCTAGACTACCAGAGCACTTGTGAGGGGGAATCTATGTTAATAGCTAATTACCTTTTGAACACAGTACCATGGAAGAAAATAGATAAGAGCCCCTATAAGTTATAGAATGGAAGATAATCATCTTACAAATACTTACGAGTGTGAGGGTGTATGACCAAAGTTTTGGTGCCTAATCTAAAAAGGATCGAGATAAGATCAAAAAATACTGATTGCATATTTATCGATATGCACATAACAACAATGCCTATAAGTTCCTTATGTATGAATCTAAAATTCCATAGATACCCAAGAACTCGATTATTGAATCGAGAAATACCTCGTTCTTCGAGCATGTGTTTCCATATAAGATCCAAGAGGAGGCTAGCTCCTCAAAATGGGCATATCAAATACAAAAGGAAGAAGGAAATGATGAATTAGTTGAGGGTGAGCTCAGATGAAGTAAGGGAGCTCGGGTGGAGAAATCCTTTGGATCGAATTTTATTATTTTCATGTTGGAAAGTGATATCCAAAATTACTCGGAAGTCATAAGCTCATCTAAGGGACCTCAATAGAAAGAGACAATTGCATTTGAGATTGACTCTATCTTGCAAAACTACACTTGGGAACTTGTGGGTCTTCCTCAAGGAAGTAAACCACTAGGATCCGAGTGAATTTTTAAGAAGAAGATAAAATCAAATGGTATGGTTGATAAGTATAAAACCAGATTGGTGATTAAAGATTTCTGACAATGAGAAGGTCTTAACTACTTTAATACTTATTCTTCGGTATCCATAATAAATTCCATTATAGTGGGGTTGGCAATTGTTGCTCTATGGCATCTAGAAATACATCGGATAGATGTAAAGACATCCTTTTTAAATGGAGATTTAGAAGAGGAAATTTACATGGAACAACCTGAGGGATTTTCTATGTCAGGATAAGAAAATAAGATTTGTAGATTGGTGAAGTCGTTATACGGCTTGAAACAAGCACCAAAGTAGTGACATGAGAAATTTGATAATGTCATGAAGGACAGTGGATTTAAGATCAATGAATGTGATAAATGTATATACAATAAAGCTAAAGAGAATGACTATGCCATATTGTGCCTATATGTAGATGACATACTTATCATTCGAAACGATGATAAGATAATCAAATCCAATAAAGATATGTTGAGCTCAAGATTTGATATGAAAGACATGGCCCTTACTGATGTAATTCTAGAAATTTAAATTCTTAGAACATCAGAAGGATTTGCTCCAAGTCAGTTTCATTATGTGGACAAAATTCTTGAGAAATTCACCAAGAGTAATACTGCATTGGCACGGACTCCGATAGATATGAGTCAATATCTATTGAAAAATCAAGGAAAGGGTATCTCTCAAATAGAGTGTGCCATAGTGATTGGAAGTTTAATATACTTGATGAATTGTATATGACCAGACTTAGCCTATGCATTGAGCAAACTGAGTAGATACACGAGTAATCTAGTGTTGAGCACTTGAAAGGGATAACACGAGTACTAAGATACTTGAGGTATACTCGTGTATGTGGACTACACTATACAAGATATCTTGTTGTGATCGAAGGATACAATGATGTGACTTGGATATCTGACATGAAAGACTCAAAGTCTATAAGTGGATATGTTTTCACTTTGGGAGGTGCAATCATTTCATGGAAATCTTATAAACAAACTATAATGACCAAATATCCATGATGGAATTTGAGTTTGTAGCTCTTAAAAAATGTGGTGAAGAGGTTGAATGGCTACAACAATTCTTAAAAGATGTTCCTAGATGGTCGAAACATGTGCCGACAATCTGTGTACATTGTGATAGTCAATCAACAATTGACCGAGCACATAGCCATTTATATAATGGTAAGTCTAGATATATACGTCGTAGAAATAATACCATTAGACAACTACTCTTAATAGGAGTTATCATTGTTGACTATGTAAAGTGATGTGCGCTGACCGAAGCCCCTCAACTATGAAGTCGAAGACTAGGTTACGCTCAATGCTCGCAAGTGCACGGTAGTCATCAAGTAATAAAATATTGATTCCACAGGGACTAGTAATCGAATGCTGGTTTACTAAGTGAATGTTGATTGTCTAGATCGAATCATTTTGATGATAAGTAAAGGGTTGAAAGAGACATAATGGAGAGATTGTTAGAGCAATCAACCCATTTATGATGTGGTTTTGATGTGTGTGGCAAAGGGTTTAAGTTAGGTTGTTATGTTGATTTGATGTGTGTGTTTAAGTTGTGCAGGACTTAAGTGAATCACACATGGATTGGCTTGATGAAGCATTGGTGAGTTCACCATCTCATGGCTCGGGTCCTTGAGTCGGTAAAGGATGGCATTGCGGAAGCCGTGCGCTTGGTGCATCCGAGGGACCGTTAGACGAGGAGCATTGGAGTGAAGCCAAAGGAAGTAGACTTCAGGGTGAGATGTGAAGGATGGCATTGTGAAGTTGTGCGCTTGGGGCATCCGAGAGATGTGGTCGGACGAAGAGAGCTTCGAGGCGAGGGACTCCAAGGGAGATAAGAGTGAGCGATTGTAACCCGGGACAGGGTAGCTTATAAGTGAACTTGGCCGAATGGCTAAGTCAAGTGTCGGACGCTAAAACTTAAGGTTTGAGGTTTTACCCGACAAGTAGGATGCTCAAACTTATGTTTGAGGTTTTACCCGACATTTGGTTAAGTCAGATACTCAAACATGAGTTTGAGGTTTCTACCCGACGAAGTGGAAGTGTCGGATGCTCAACCAAGTGGGTTGAGATTTCAGCCGACCGTCGGATGCTCAAACAAATGGTTTGTTTGAGGTTTTACCTGACACCAATCAATTGATATAGATATCACACTAGGTCGATGGCACTCGATCGATGTTCGACTAATGTACTTCTTGGCCATCAGTCGACTGTTAGGGTTTAGCAGTTGACTAACTGCACAATCAGTCGACTACCAAGGGACGACAGTCGATTGATCAAGGTGGTCACGGGCACAGAAAGTTTGAAAGTCGACTGATCGCCTAGATCACTCGATTGATGGCTCTATCAGTCGACTAATGGGCATGATCAATCGACTAATGTGGGAGCCATTGGCTGAATGCCAACGTGCATGAAGTCGTTGCGAGGCAACGGCTACAATAGTAGTCGACTAATGGCTTCATCAGTCGATTGCTCGCTGCCCAACGGGAATAATGGCCTCTTCCCTATAAGAAGAGGCCTTGGGTGCTCTTGGGAGACTAATTCTTAACTCCTAAACTTTTCCCAAGTACCCAACACGTTTTCTACTCCTCTTACTTGCTTTTATTTCAATCTTATTGTAAGAGGGAGTGATCTTGTAAGAAAGGTTTACCTCCACCTTGAAAGAGAGATTAGTGATTGGTTAAGGAGTGATTCACCTGGAACGAATCATCCTTGGATTAGCGGCAAGGGTCGTGAACCACGTTACATCTCCAGTGTTAGTGTTTGTGCTTACTTCTCTTTGTTTTGTCTTAATTGTTTTTATTTTAGCATTTCCGCTGCGCTAATTACTCTTGTAGACAATTAAGAAGCGAAGCGATTTCCATCATACAATCGAAGGCTATTCACCCCCTCTAGTCGGCCACCGATCCTCCAACAAGTGGTATCAGAAGAAGGAGCTTGTCGACAGACTAATCGCCAAAACAAGCATGACAAGAAATGATCGGCTGCAACATTCATCCGCCTAAATTCGAAGGAGAATTCGCTTAGTGGAAAAAGTGAATAGAGGTATTCTTTGAAACCGATTTTGATATAATGATTATTATGGAATCCGGTTTTGATATACCTAGGGATGAAGAGGGGAAGCCTATAGAAAAGTCAAGGTGGACTAAGAAGCAAAGAGAGGAGCACCTTGCAAATTCAAAGGCCAAGCATCATCTATACAATGTGCTCCCTCAACAAGAGATCAATCGAATTGGAGAGTGCGCGAGCACCAAGGAAATGTGGGAAAAGCTTGTAGAGCTTCATGAAGGCACCTTCGAGGCAAAGCTAGCAAGAAGGGACCTTCTCCACTCTCAACTAAATAATATCAAGCTAGATAAAGGGGAGAAGGTATTATCTTTGCATTCTCATTTTAAAGAAATTATTAACGATTTATCTAGTGTAGGGGAGAAGCTCTTCAATAGGGATATGATCATGAAGGCAATTGATGCATTACCTCGATCATCAAAGTGGAGTTCCATGGTGGACTCATTCTATATCTCCAAGAATCTAGAGGTAAGTACTTTAAAAGAATTTTTCTCCACTATGGAATTGCATGAGACTAGGCTTGAAGGCATAATTGAAGAACCAAGCATAAAGCCAAGGGGATTAACACTCATAGCCGACAAAGGGAAGAAGAATAAAGAGACTCCACCTTCCTCATCTGATGAATCATCCTCCTCATCATCAATGAATAACAATGAGGAAGCATATATGGTAAGGAAGGTGAGATGTGCTTTAAAGAATTTTAAATTTAATAAGTCTCATGATAGGAGAAGGCCAAGAAGTAAGGTGATATGCTATAATTGCCAAGGAGAGGGGCATATGAGGGATGAGTGTCCCTTATTGAACAAAAGCAAGGAAGACAAGAAGAAAGGAAAGAAGAAAGAAGAAAATAAATCCAAAGAAAAGGGAAGACAAAAGCCCACAACCTTAAAGCGGTGACTGATGCACGCAAACACAACCTCAAATCTTATGACGGAGACCGTCAGGGACTCGAAGCGCACACTCGCGCTCAATGCCTGCAAGTGCATGAGTGTCGTCAAGTAATAATATAGATTATCGATCCCACAGGGACTGAGATTCGAGTATTGATCTATTCAGTGGGTGTTGTTGTTCGGAATTCAGTTCTAATGGTTGCGCTTAGGAGGTCGTCGGTGGTCCGAACTCAGTAAAGTGTCACACGGAGGAAGAGAAGGGTTGCTACAAGTCTTTAGATGAGATTATAAGATTTCGGTTTCGTTTGTATCTCGCAAAACACGTTGTCAATTGAGTTTTGTCTAGGTTTCTAACTATGGTTTTGTGGAAAGGACATCATACACTCCCCCGATGAGCCTTCGCATCTATCGGAAGCTACCTCTGCCATACTAAGTCGACCCCTGGCTTTAGGATGGGATAGTCAGTACGAGGATGCCGAATCAATCCCTGCGACGAGTCAAAAACGGGGCACGTTTCCTACTCTATCGCATCCTTCTACCCACGATTATCGGCGATGAGGTCAACCCCTAGGTTCCTCTTTAATTCGCCTAAATCTTTGATATGAGGGTTGTCACCTTTAGTATTGGCTAAGCACAGTGACTAGAAAACCAAAATAATAGCTATAGATCTAAACTAAATGCCAATTGCAAATATAAATTCAAGAACAAAAAAATATTTGAACCAACATATTCTAACTCAACACAAACTACTCCCTAGTCCTAAAATCAGAGAATCTACTCCATGAATATGAGAAAAGAAACACAAGGCATTGTCGAATTCGTATATACAAGATAAAGCATGGAAAGAATATAGATTACAATGCGATGGTGCTCTTCTCCTTGGCGTTGAGGTACAGAATTTGGATCTCGAGCGGCTTCCTTCCTCTCCGTTGCGAGTTTCCAGTGCTTTTTAGTGCATTGGTGTGCCATCCCGGCTGTCGGGCCTCTCCCTAGGGTTTGGGAGCCCTAAGGCGGCTCCCTCGTGATCCCTCACCTCTTAGATGAGTTTACTATATATAAAGGCGGCTCTGACTTTCCATAAATTCTTGAATTCGCAGCGTTGCCACACGGTCATGTGAATTTCACACGGACTGGCCGTGTACAAGGCTGGAAAACGGCTAAAATCTAGGCTGAAAAATGAATTGGAAAAAAGGCACAGTCATGCTAATTCACATGACCTGGCTGTGTCTTTTCCTGGAGCCTCCGTTTTGATCCATTTCGCTTCAGAAACATGCCCAAGTCTTGGGACATGGCCAGTGCGTGTTTCCTAAGGTTCGTGCTCCATAAATTGCTCCATTTTTGCTCCAAAAACGTCGCCCTACACATAAATTAATAAAAGTAGATCTCCGAACTAGAAAATAGGAAATGCATGCAAAACAAAGTAAAATATACATGAAACAAACATAAAATGAAATGAGATGTGAGTGAAAACTACTCCTAAAACTCTATATGTATTACCCACATCAATTCCCCTAGACTTAGATCTTTGCTTGTCCTCAAGCAAACCTTAGTGCCATGAAATTTTAAAAAGGTATTGTTCCATACTTAGCATGTTAACTAGATTTATCAAGTGGTATTTTCAATCAAAGCAAAATAGATATGTTCTACGAAATTCACTAAGTTAGCTTCTCGTGCACGTGCTAAGCGAATCTTCTTAGGGGATACTCATTCCATGGTAAGTTAAATCGTCATCCTATAGCTTTCCTAAGGTCTCCGGCTCTTAGGCACTTACCTGCCCAAAGCGAGGGTCGTTCCCTATATCTAGCACAAAGTCTCAAAGGTGTACTCGGTATTGAGAGAAATTGGTAGGTGTTTCCCCAGTAACCTAACTCGGTCTCAAAAGGGCACCTAACCATTTCATCCCATGACAACTATTTTTTTTTATCCCTCATAATTTTTTTTCTTACTCTCTTTTTCTTTCTTTTTTTTCCTTATTCCATTTTTTTCTCTCTCTCTTGGGATTTTGATTTTTCCGAATGGACTTCCACAATCCGAGCATCTCCAGTAACTAAAATGTTAAATCTAGAGTCATCTATGGATTCCAAAGTACTAGACTACTGAGATAAATCATAACTAGGTGCGTACTAGATTTTTCCTTTCAGAATGTTCGTCATGTGTAGGTGTAAAAATAAAAGCTAACCAGTGTAAGTCTAGAACATTCATTAGAGCAAATAAAATAAAATATCACGAGGTAAATGAAGTTAAGCTACCCATGGAAACAACTCATGAAGAAAATTTTAAAATACTATTGAGGTAGCTTATAGATAGCAAAAATTAAGTGCTGAAAGAAACTAAACAACCTATGCATGAACAAATGAATGCTAACCAAGATGCAAATATCAAGAAAGAAACTACTACTAGAAACAAAATAAAATAAAACTCGGGGCCCCCCAGACTTAAGCAAAGCATACCTCTAGTATGGTGGACGAGGTGGAAAGTCTGGTAGCCTCGGCATCTCGGGATCCTGGGAGAATCTGGTGTTGAGTCGCTGATGCCACATGTACATGTGGTCGATCTGAGAGCTAGTGGATGCAGCAGCTGCTCGGTGCTCCTCCTCCCGAGCCCACTGTGCCTGCAAAGCACGCATGTGTTGTCGCATCTCCTGGCAATAGGTGGCCTCATCCTGGCGACGGGTAGCCTCCTCTTGGAAGTAGATGCGGACCTCATAATAGAACTCCTTGGCCCGCTGGAAGTGCTCTCGGAAGCCCTGAAACTCTGCCTGCATGTAAGTGCTCTACTCCTCTCATCGCTACCTCTACGTCTGCTACTCAGTATATATGTCGTCGAGGCATGATCGAAACTCCAAAAAATCATAAGCAGATGTACCTGCATCCTGCTCAAAAGTATAAAAAGGTGGTGGTGCAGGTGCAGGCTCATGTCTGCATGGACTAGGTGGGCTCCTATACATGTGTGGACTGGAGGGAGAGTGATGTACAGGGGTGAAACACACGGTGCAGCACCCCTTTATCCCTTGCGCAACACGGCCGTGTGAAAACACATAGCCATGCTGTGTGCGCTGCTGGAATGTGGGGCACGACCGTGTGAAAACACACGGCTAAGTCGTGTGCCCCCCGTTTCTCTCTCATGGTGCACAACGGTCCGAATTCTCCTTACACGCTCAGTCGTGTAGGTTCAAAATGATTTTTGTTTCTACCTAGCAAGTCCTTTCTAGTCCTAATTCAAATGCAACATGCTAAACGAATATAAATCAAAGTTCAAAACAAACGAATGCAACAAACTAATAAGAAATAAACACAAAATCTAAACTTGGGTTGCCTCCCAAGCAGCGCTTGTTTAAGATCTTTAGCTCGACCATACCGTTATGCTTCAGCTTGGCTTTGATGCCCAAAGGAGATCTTTCTCCCTCCCCTAATGTGTTTGAATCTTGCTCGTGGGAGAGCAAGATACTTGCTCACTTTTTGCCTCTTGTCTTTTGGTCCTCCAACACTATCTCCCTTAAATCTTACTCGTGGAGGGGCAAGATACTTATTAGCTGCTTTCCTTGGCTCGAGATTGAGCATGCTTAGCCTCAAAGAATTTTTAGGAGTTTGATCATAATATTTCATTTCATCCATGTGTTGTAAATAATGTAACTCACCACAAATATTCTCACCAAAAAATTGATCAACCGATTCTATTATGTCAAATGAAATTTTATCATTACAAATCACTAAATGGGCTTCGTTATTGGTAACCAAAGTTTCGGTGAGGGTTAAGGTAGGCTCTTCTAGACCCTTGAGGTTATGAGGTGTTTTGATTGAAGCAATGCACTCCTCGATTAAAGTATCAATTATATAATCCTCAAGTACTCCTTCTAGTGGTGATTGAATGGATTGTCCTTCTTCACTTCCTGGTAATCGACTCGGTGTTCTAGCAAACTGACTGGCGATCTGTGTTATCTGAATCTCCAGCTTCTTTTGTCGGCTAGCAATGTCATTCATAGATGACCTTAATTCTTCAATCATCATTTTTGTCTGCGAATGTCGCTGCTGAAATTCAGTGTTCGTCTCTTGTTGCGTCTGAATAAAGCTTTATATTATCTGCTCTAGTCGAGATTTAGGTGGACAATATTGAGGGTTTAAGTAGCCAAGGTTATAACTATATGAATAGGAATCATCTTGTGGCCACTGGTTGTAGTCATAGGTGATATCTTCTTATTCAAATTGTGAAGGTTCAAATATATCCGGACAACCATTAATGTTATGTCATGTTTCGCCACAATGCTCACAATAAATGTTACCAAAACTCACAGTATTAAATTGACCATAATCATGAGTAAAAGCATGCATTGTTATATGCAAGGAATTATAAATAAGGAAAGAGAAACAGAATGAAAAAAATTGGAATAAAATAAAATAAAACAAAAAAATTAAATCTAGCCTAGGTCCGATCCAACTATCCACTTCTTGATTCGATATCGAATCAATCAGTTCTCGATAATGGCGCCAAAAATTTGATGCACGCGAACGCAACCTCAAATCTCACGACGAAGACCGTCGGGGACTCGAAGCGCACGCTCATGCTCAATGCCCGCAAGTGCATGGGTGTCATCAAGTAATAATATAGATTATCGATCCTACAGGGACTGAGATTCGAGTATCGATCTATTCAGTGGGCGTTGTTGTTCGGAATTCAGTTCTAATGGTTGCACTTAGGAGGTCGTCGGTGGTCCGAACTCAGTACGGTGTCACACAGAGGAAGAGAATGGTTGCTACGAGTCTTTAGATGGGATTCTAGGATTTCGGTTTCATTTGTGTGTCGCAAAACACGTTGTCAATTGAGTTGTGTCTAGGTTTCTAACTATGATTTTGTGGAAAGTACATCATATACTCCCCCGATGAGCCTTCGCATCTATCAGAAGCTACCTCTGTCATACCAGGTCGACCCTAGCTTTTGGATGGGATAGTTGGTACGAGGATGCCGAATCGATCCTTGTGACGAGTCAGAAACGGGGTGCATTTCCTACTCTATCGCATCCTTCTACCCATGGTTACTGGCAATGAGGCCAACCCCTAGGTTCCTCCTAAATTCTCCTAAATCTTTGATACGAGGGTTATCACCCCTAGTATCAGCTAAGCACAGTGACTAGAAAACCAAAACAATAGCTATAGATATAAACCAAACGGCAATTCAAATATAAATTCAAGAACGAAAAGATATTTGAATCAACATGTTCTAACTCAATACAAACTACTCCCTAGTCCTAGAATCAGAGAATCTACTCCATGAATATGAGAAAAGAAACACAAGGCATTGTCGAATTTGTATATACAAGTAAAGCATGGACAGAATATAGATTACAATGCGATGGTGCTCTTCTCCTTGGCATTGAGGTGCAGAATTTAGATCTCGAGCGGCTTCCTTCCTCCCCGTTGTGAGTTTTTGATGCTTTTTAGGGCACCGGTGTGCCATCCCGGCCATCGGGCCTCTCCCCATGGTTTGGGAGTCCTAGGGTGGCTCTCTCGTGATCCCTCGCCTCTTATTTGAGTTTCCTATATATAGAGGTGGCTCTGGCTTTCCATAAATATTTGAAAAACCTTATTTTCTTGAATTTGCGGCGCCGCCACACGGCCATGTGAATTTCACATGGCCTGGTCGTGTGCAAGGCTAGAAAACGGTTGAAATCCAGGCTGAAAAATGAGTTGGAAAAAAGGCACGGCCTTGCTAATTCACACGACCTGGCCATGTCTTTTCCTAGAGCCTCCATTTTGATCCGTTTCACTTAGGAAACATGCCCAAGTCTTGGGACATGGCTAGTGCATGTTCCCTAAGGTCCGTGCTCCACAAATTGCTCCATTTTTGCTCCAAAAATGCCACCCTACACATAAATTAACAAAAGTATATCTCTGAACTAGAAAATAGAAATGCATGCAAAACAAAGTAAAATATGCATGAAACAAACATAAAATGAAATGAGATGTGAGCGAAAATTACTCCTAAAACCCTATATATTTTGCTCACATCAATGACGTGGGATGATTCATCATCATCATCGGAAGAAGAAGAAGCCTTGCACTAATGGGGATTGATGATGTAGGGTCCACCTCCTCCAAAAGAGAAAATGCAAGCTCTAGCGAGGAGGAGAGCTCCAGTGAAGGGGGAGCGTCTTCATCATCATCATCCGAAGGGGATTAGGTAAGTAAGGTAACTAAACTACCCTCCCATGATGTAGTTTCAATGATTACTAGCTTGACTAAGGACTTGTTTAGGGCTAAAAAGAAAAACAAATGCATGCTTGATCAAATTAAGACTCTAGAAGAAAAACTAGCAAATGCATGTTCACATGTTAATGATATTTCTTCTAGTGTTAATGATGCATGCTTAGTAGAAGAAAATAGGACTTTAAGGGAAAAGGTAGAATTCCTCGCTAAGGCCCTAGAAAAAATTACAATTGGCTCAAATACCCTAAACATGATTATTGGCAGCCAAAGGGAAAGCTTTAACAAGAAAGGCCTAGGTTATAAGGGAACCAAGAATGAAAAGGCCTACCATTGCCTAATTGCTAGGAGACAAACAAAAACTACAATAGTAGCTAGGAAATGGATCCCAAAGGAGTACTTGGTGAACCTCATTGGAAAGAATTTGTATTGGATTCCCAAGTCAATCCTCAAGGGTTAAGGGAACCTAGGAAAGTCAACCATAAGTGGACTTTACTTATATCATGTTAAATGGTTGACTTAGGATGATGTGGGTGATGATTTTTGATGTATGATATTGGGTAATTAATGTTTAAATCATGATGGATAATATGTGTTGTATGATCATAATATGCAATTATAGATAATCTGTGTTTTATGATCATGATGGGGGTTTTTAGGATGATACTTCACCTTTGGGTAGAATTGCATGAAATTTATGGCTAAGTATAAATACCTTTAGCTACATCTCACATTCACCATAAGGCTACCTTGATTGATAATATAGCAATGGGTGAGATGTTAGGATGATACAAATGACTCACTTATGATTATGACATTTTAATGGGTCATTAGGTGTATCATAATAAAGCGATCATAATAGAACAATCATAGACCAACTATGGGGAAAGCAAATGCTTAATCAATGGACATATTGCCCATAGATCATAGTTAGAAATTTTAAATGTTTTAAACCCATTTCATGTTTTATAAATTGTGAGTTTATGATTTGAAACATTCTAAGGCAAAACTAGGCTTTAAAGTTGATACATAATTGAGACTTTTTGAAACTTTTGAGAATTTACCTAATTTTATAAAATAGAATTAATTTTCATGAAAAATTAATTTTCATTGATAAAGGGACTTATGAGAAATGTGTTCCCCGAATTTCATGATTTTTATAATTTTTTGGAATTTTTTATGCATTTCTAAAATTCGGTTCGAAAATCAGAAAGACTAGATTTTCGGTGCCAGTCAACTGGTAGTCTGAATCAGTTGACTGATGAACTGTGCACGAGCACAGTAACCTGGTTATCAAGTTTTAAGTCTGATTTTGGTTTTTTTTTTCTTCCTTTAGACCTTGATGTCATGTTATATAACATATGTTTAGTGTTTTTGATGGTGTCAAAGGGGGAGAAATGTGAAGGTTTAAGTTAATCATGCTAGGAGGAAAATTAGCATGTGTTAAGGGAGAGTTGCATGTATTAAGAGGGAGTGGTTTGATACTCATATTTGATTTACATGCTTTCTTACCTTATGTATTTGTTAATGTTTTACCTAACTTAAACGGATTGCCACATTTCAAAAAGGGAGAGATTGTTAGGGCAATCAACCCATGTATGATGTGATTTTGATGTGTGTGGCAAAGGATTTAAGTTAGGTTGTTATGTTGATTTGATGTTTGTGTTTAAGTTGTGCAGGACTTAAGTGAATCACACATGGATTGGCTTGATGAAGCATTGGTGAGTTTACCATCTCATGGTTTGGGTCCTTGAGTCGGTGAAGGATGGCATTACGGAAGCCGTGCGCTTGGTGCATCCGAGGGACCGCCGGACGAGGAGCATTGGAGTGAAGTCAAAGGAAGCATACTTTAGAGAGAGACATGAAGGATGGCATTGCAAAGCCGTGCGCTTGGAGCATCCGAGGGACGTGGTCGGACGAAGAGAGTTTCGAGGTGAGGGACTCCAAGGGAGATGAGAGTGAGCGATTGTAACCCGAGACGAGGTAGCTCATAGGTGAACTTGGTCGAATGGCTAAGTCAAGTGTCGGATGCTCAAACTTAAGGTTTGAGGTTTTACCCGACAAGTCGGATGCTCAAACTTATGTTTGAGGTTTTACTCGACATTTGATTAAGTCGGATGCTCAAACATGAGTTTGAGGTTTCTACCCGACGAAGTGGAAGTGTCGGATGCTCAACCAAGTGGGTTGAGGTTTTACTTGACCGTCGGATGCTCAAACAAATGATTTATTTGAGGTTGTACCCAACACCAGTTGACTGATATAGATATCAGTCGACTGCTCTAGGTTGATGGCACTCGACCGATGTTCGACTGATGATCTTCTTGCCCATCGGTCGACTGCTAGGGTTTAGTAGTCGACTGACTGTACCATCAGTCGACTGATCAAGGTGGTCGCGGGCACAGAAGGTTTGAAAGTCAAATAATCGCCTGGATCACTCGACTGATGGCTCTATTAATCGACTGATGGGCATGATGAGTCGACTGATGTGGGAGCCATTGGCTGGACGCCAACGTGAATGAAGTCGTTGCTAGGCAATGGCTACATCAGCAGTCGACTGATGGCTTCATCAGTCGACTGCTCGCTGCCCAACGGGAAGAATGGCCTCTTTCCTATAAGAAGAGGCCTTGGGTGCTCTTGGGAGGCTAATTCTTAACTCCTAAACTTCTCCCAAGTGCCCAACACGTTTTATACTCCTCTTACTTGCTTTTATTTCAATCTTATTGTAAGAGGGAGTGATCTGGTAAGAAAGGTTTACCTCCACCTTGAAGGAGAGATTAGTGATTGGTTAAGGAGTGATTCACCTAGAACGAATCATCCGTGGATTAGTGGCAAGGGTCGTGAACCACGTTACATCTCCGGTGTTAGCGTTTGTGCTTGCTTCTCTTTGTTTTGTCTTAATTGTTTTTGTTTTAGCATTTCTGCTACGCTAATTACTCTTGTAGACAATTAAAAAGCGAAGCGATTTCCATCATACACTCGAAGGCTATTTACCCCCCTCTAGTCAGCCACCGATTCTCCAATAGAGATCACTTTCACTGGGACACCACTGTCACTTGGTCCCTATTATAATCGTGGGGAATGCTTCTAGAATTTCGGTTTCACTTATGTTATGTTGAATTTGTTCCCTACTTATATTCCTAAGTTTCTATGATCTATTTTGGGGTGGATCATCAAGTTTAATCCCAGTAAACTTTTGGTATTACATGGAAATTACCTATTCCTAGCCAAGTTTTCCTTTCGGATCAACAGAGTTCAGGAGGTTACTATCACTGAGTTTCCCCTATCACTGGGTCTCACAACCTCTCCGAGTTGATTTCTCCTACTTTGGGCCTTCTGCTAGAATAGATTCATGGAGCTCTAGGATGTTCTGTGTTCTCCCCGTGAATAGGTGAACCTTATTTCAGATCCTACTCTTTCTCATCTTAGTATCTATCATTATCAGGATAAAGCTCACCTTTCGGGTCTTCTTGATTCCCCCTAGATTTCGATATAGATGTTTTTTCCATCTATATCGATGAAGCACGGTATACTAAGATCAAAATCAAACATCTTCATCAAACTAGGAATTATAAGTTGCAAATAAAAATCAGAGAAACTCAGAATTCATTGCAAGACAAAGTTCAACATGCATAGGTTACTCTCTAATCCTAGAGTCTTAGAATCCACTCCATAAAGATGGAGATACAACCACAAGACATTAATGAAACAAGATTATCCCCAAGTAATTGCATATAAGGAAAAATAAGGGCTTAGTCTCAATGTGAAGAGAGTCCTTGGCTGCAACTTTCATCAGGATCTGGAGCGGTGGAAGAGAAATGTTAGGACATGTGCGCCCGCTAGAGGGGGTGAATATCATCGTTCGTCGTTGCTTGATCAAATTCGATTGCGCTTGCCTAGGATTGTTAGTATGTAGCGGAATATGGAAAATACAATACAAATACATAATCACAATACGAAAGAATATAACGTGGTTCGAAACCTCAAGGTTCCTACTCCACGGGTTGGGCTCGAATGATTCCTAGCGATGCAAATGCAACCACTAATCACTAACTCCTTCTCGGAACAATCCGGAGGTGGAGAAAACCTCTTACAATAGTTCTTACAACAATAAGAATGAAATATAAGCAATTACAAATGAATTACAACAAAAGAATACAAAGAAAACTTTACAATCGATCTTTTGGAAGCTTACTTGTTGATTGCCTTGGACTAGCCTTGAAGACCCTGATTTGCACCAGCAAATCGCTCCAAATCACCCAAGAAAATTGATGCCAAATCCCTCCTTCCGAGATGCTTTTATAAACTGCATTCGGGCTGAATTTCACCTAGCAGTCGACTGATCGAGACCATCAGTCGGCTGCTTCTGTAGCCATTGTGAGACAACGGCATGAGCCACATTGGATAAGTTCCAACGGATAGACCATCAGTCGACTGATCGGGTCATCACTCGACTGTCAAACCCTAACAGTCGACTCGGGAACCTTCTATGCCCGAAAACCTGACCAGCAGTCGATTGATCTCGGATCGGGCCGATCGCTCGACCATCGATCGATCGCCCATTCGCGTCGACTCTCATCAGTCAATTGACCATTGTCCCAGTCGACTGATACACCTCAAACATGAGGTTTTATCTCAAATATGGTGCCCCCATACTTACTAGACCACCCTTAGCCTAGACCTAAGCATTCTAGCCACCTCCATCAGCCTCACGCCTATCGGATCCCTCCAACTCATCCATGACTTGTTCATCCATACGCTAGCCTTCAGGTGCTTCCATCAACTTTTGTCATGCAAATGTGGTCTACAATGCCAAGGCTGTAAAGTACGGGAAAAAAAAATTATATATGGATTAAACCCTTTAATTAATTGGGTTTAATTAGTGGTTTAATTGGGCTAATAAGGTTGATTAGCTAGTTGGATTGAGTCCATTGGGCTGGTTTCGGATTGGGCTGGAATTGGGCTGAAATTTGGGCTTGGGCTGTATTGGGCTTGGGCTGATTGGTTTGACTTGGGTTAAGGGCTGAACCAAATTGGATTGGGTTGGTTTAATCGAATCGGTCGAACGGCATTTAAAGCCTGCCGAACGAAACGAACGCATCGCGATTTCACCATCTCCTTCTCTTCTCCGCCTCGGTTCTTCGCTTTGCACGCGTCGGCCGATCTCCTCAACTCGTCGGTGTCCCGGTGAGAGCAATCGATGGTGCCGCCAACTTGGCTGATCTCCGGCCGAAGGTCAGTGAGTTCTCGCATGGGGATCTCGGCGATTCCTTCGGTGGATTGGCATGTTGGCGCCGCAGCAGTGAGTTGCCGTTGATGTCTGTCAGCGATGAGGGAAGCCGGATCGGCTCCATTGGCATCGTAGCTAGGTAAGAGTTGATTTCCTTCTTACTTTGAGATGAGATCTAGGTTCTAGCTATGGATTTCCTCGTTTTAGCTTCAATCGGTGGTTTTGGACAGAGTTTGTGGAGCTTGATGGTCGCCGGTGAACAGGGGATTGGGGAAGGAGCAAGGTCGGTGGATTCCAGGTGTTGGTAAGTTTCGACCTATTTTGTCTCCCTTACCTGCTGTGTGTTCGGAGGATTTTGTGAATCGTGGTGTTTTTTGTTCAATTGATGAGTGGTTTGGATTTGTCTTCTGTCGTCGATGCCGTGAGGTTGGGCAGTGATTGGAGTTCGATTTGTATCAGTCGCTCAACTGTGCGCGGCGAGCAGCTGGGATCGGGAGAGTTCACCGCCGGTGAAGGTTATAGCCGGTGAGATGGATCAATCCTATTATTGTCATCTGTGGTGTTGGATTGTTAGAAATTGAAGCTGTGATTTGGGATTAAATCTGTTTGGTTGTGTGTCTGACTGCCGATAGTTTGAATCACAGTGATTAGAGCTTGAATTTCTCCGGTGAACAGAGGACGAGGGACGGTGCTGCCGGTGAAGAGCTGATCGATGAGTTTTGGTTATCTCTATTATTTGTCTATAATTGTGATTCTGATTTAGATATTGTTATGTGGTAATATTTGGATTGATCTAGGGTTCAGTCGTTGGTCAGAAGTTTGTGCTTCAAGATAGGCTGTGAACAATGGTAATATCATGAGGTAAGCTTGGATTTTAGTTCTATTGAATTGGCATTAGAATTACAGTTGGTTGATGAATTGTACAGGGTTAAGTTACCATGGATCCAAAAGCTGCTTAACGGATGCTGGGCTAGATGAGTTGGATCCGGGTAAGTTATGAATGCATATTATTATTATGGTTGTGATGTTAGGTGGCAACTGTGGTCGAATCCATTTGGTGGTTATAGATTGCTACTTCAATGGTGGATCAAGATGTTTTGCAACGGAAGCTAAGCTAGGTAAGTCGATTTGGGATTTGATACCATCATTGGACTTATGATAGTACTTGTCAATGTTGCATGTTGATCGCAGGACTTTAATTAGTGATGATGCTCGTAGTTATGGATGGCTAATACGAGCTATATAGCAGGTGGGTAATATCTACCTGGTCCGGTAGTTTTGATCAAATTCTAGTGCATGAATTTGGATATATGTTTATACCTGTTTACCTTAAATCCACTCTTATTTAATCATATGCTTGTACTGCCTTGACCTTTGAGATATATACTCTGGTACTTCATTGATTATCTAGCTCGGATAGGAACTATAAACCCTATTATGTATTAGCTGATGGATGTTGGTGAAATGCAAGGTGGTTAGGGTTATCTTTGTGACCTCAGATTGGGTTACTGTGTTACATCACTAGGGTTAGGTGATGAATTGGGTTATGGAGTCGATTGTTGTATCGTACATATATTAGTTGTGCATCTATGATGGATTTAGTTGTCTGTGCATAGATAAATGTGTGTGGTTGTCAGTATGTGGTTACGGACTAGAGGTCCTAGCATGATTGTATATCCATTATGGATCGTATATCTGAGTATGGTTATATGGATGGTCGATATTATCTCGCTACTGACTAGAGGTCTTAGCGTGGTTGACTGTCAGATGAGTATGACTCTTTGTACGATAGAGAGAGTCTTGTGGATTGTAGTCCTTGCATAGTTGACTTTTGGTTGACCAGGACTCCCCGTGAGATAGGGAGTGTTGCGAGGATACTTGTGTGGATCTATGCATCATTACATTTGCATGCATGCTGTTGACTGGGTCTCCCTTGTGGTTAAGACAAGTCGTCAGTCATCCTGCCTCCCCAGCCACTCGGGGTAGTGGTAGCAGGGTTGAGGGCAGAGCATTGGATGTGCCGCGCTCGGCCACTATGGATGGTGGTAGCTGGAGATGCGCACCTGGCCACTGAGCAGAGTGGTGTTAGCACTCGCCCACTATAGAAGGTGGTTGTATGACGTGCAGTTGTCCTGTGTGCGGTGCTTGTCTACTCATGGGTAGGGACGACGTTGCTTGCAGCAGGGGCCCCTAAGAGTAGTTAGCTCTTTATGCTTATACGCTACTCAGTCATACTACCCAAATCGACCACTCGAGAGTAGTGGTAGCTGGAGTCGGGCTAGTTGTCATTGTCATGCCACCCTGGCCACTCTGGGGTCATGGTTGGACGGGTCCGCAGACAGTGACCATGCATATGCATTGCTGATATATATATGTATGCATGTATTTGATATATGTTTTACATATGCCTGTGAGATGCTGCATTTGATTGAGCTATGATTGTTGCATATGGTTGTTCATCATGATACATGTCATCCGCGTTTTATATACTGCTATGTGTTGAGCATGATACATGCGTTGATTCAGACTGTTATATGCATTTGATTAGCATCATGTCATTGTGTGGTACGGACCGGGTTGTTATTACAGGTGATCATATATTGTTCATATGTTGGAGTATTGGTCAGGTATGGGATTGACTTGGTACGTTATATGAGTTATGTTATTGTAAATATGTTCAGGATGATCTAGCATATGGTGTTACAGATCGTCAGGTACGTTGGTACATTACTTCATGTTCAGTGGATCAGTTTAGTATATACATTGAGTATGACTTTACTGTAGTTACTTGTTATTAGATTTGGATATGACTGTATGTCTATTGGACTCATGCTGTATACCTGTAGATCTTCACATGTATACTTGTAGATCTCTTTACCCTATATGTTCATGCACTTTCTATATATTACCCCTGAGTTTATACTCACCACCCCGGGACCACAGGTTTCTGTCGCCAGTAATGTAGAAGATTCCTTGGGACGTTCGAGTCGCCACACTAATCCCATCTCACACTGGACGAATGGATATGTTTTCCATATTGTTGTATTACTATGGATTGTTGTTTTGGGGTCTTTACCCTGTATGGTTTCCATAGTTGCGATATACGGACGTATTGTATGTATTTGGCCGTTGTTGTGGTTTCTATTATGATTCTTGTCGTGTCAAGTCACTCCGGAGTGCACAGTTGGGTCTTTGTATATTGTTTTATCTGTAGTATGTTTCCGCTGTGTTTGATATGTTGATATCTTTATGTTATATGATTGTTGTGGGCCTACGGGCCTTGTATTAACCCGATATGTTGCCACGTACAGGGGAGATGTCGTCCGTTTGCTTTTCAACACGGTATACTCTCGGGGCGTGACAAAGGCACATTGGACTTACGCTGCTAAGACTCCGCTTGGACTTTACGCCGCCAACCATTGGACTTATGCCGCCAAGACTTCACCCTTGGACTTTACGCCGCCAATATTCCCCTTGGACTTTCCAATTGCCAAGACTCAAGCTTGGATTTCCCTTGCCAAACCATGTTGGACTTTCCATGCCAAGACCCATGCTTGGACTTTTCCTTCCCAAGACCCATGCTTGGACTTTCCTTGTCAACCCATGTTAGACTTTCCATGCCAAGACCCATGCTTGGAATTTTCCTTGCCAAGACCCATGCTTGGACTTTCCCATGACAATGGTCAAACCATCGTCAAACATCAAATATGGCCTGAGTCGATTGCACCAATAATCTCCCCAACACTTGTCAGACATCAATGTCAAATATCAAAATACTACTCAAGTATAACTCGAGTCTGGTCAATCATGACCTGGGCCGATTTCACCAACAATCTCCCCCTTTTTGATGTTTGACAAAAACCAAACACTTTTGAGTTAGGCCCCTAACTCAAATCTCTTTTACCAATTCTCAAATTGGTAATTCTAACATTCTCTCCATTTTTGACATACATCAAAAAGGTTCTTCCAAGGAGGTCAATGTCTCATATCTCAATGAGATCTTACCATCTCCCTCTTGGTCCAAAACACATAGGATGTCTTCACTCTTCCTAGTGATAAGTCTCATATCACTCAAGAGAGACACTCCTATGAACTCTCCCAATTTCTAAATTGGGCATCTCAAATTCCCATTTCTCCCCCTCATGAGGAAAAATACATCCATCATCCCATGATGGATACCTCCCCCTAAAGGCTTGCTCTCACTTGACCATTGCACCAACAATATCCTTGGGAAGTCCCTAAGCCATTAGGAACACTAAACCATTAAAAATTAAGGTCCAAAGTTCAACATGAACTTTCACATGTCTTAAAATTGATACATCACCCTAACAACTCTCCTAATCCATATCCAATGGATTTTCACCATTTTTAATATTTTTCAAAGCATATCCTAGGGTTAGGAGCAGTTAGGGAACCCTAGCATAGCTGAAACATGGGCTAAATATTCTTATTTACCCGAAATTATCTCTAGCAGTCGACTCTGACAGTAATCAGTCGATTGCCATCAAGCGACAGTCGACTGATAACTGAAATTTCTAAATTTTAGTTATCAGAAATTAATTTTGAAAAAGCATAAGTAATCCTACGTATATCGAAAAATCGTGAAAATTCATACGTGCATTACTTATAAGCAATACAATGAGTGAAAAATATTAAAAAAATAATTTATCCATAAAATAGTGAAATTTGATACAAAGTTCAAAAGTAAAGAAAAACTTCAATGTTTGAGCTCACTTTGTATCCACATCATCAATGGTGACTTCTATCAAAAGATAGATTGCACTAAGGTTTTTCAAATTATTTTAAAACCTTATATTGGATCATGTTCTTTGGGATTAATGGACATGGCTTGAACATAAGCTTTCCCAATGATCTATCCATGATATAAATGAGTTTTAGTTCATCTAGATGCAAAAACTATGCACCTCGAACTCAACTCATATCCTAGCATCTCACATATATCTAGAGTGTATCAATACACATACATGTCAATGTAATGTGAGATGTAGGTTTTGTTCATCCTAATCTAGGGTTTCATGCATTTTTCTAAGGCAACACTACTTGATTCTCTTATACATGGGACTTCAAGTCATACCAATTGTCCTTAACTCAATTTTTATTAATGCATGAATGATTATAGCATTAATGATGATATAAATAAGCATGTGATCATAATCATGATGTCATGGTATAAAATGGAATCTAAGCATACATGACATTTAACCTTAATGCTAAGCATGATCATGACATATTATATAATTAAAAATAGATATGATGTCATGACATGGTATATGACAAATCAAGCATGGAAAATAAAAAGTAAAGGTATATAATACCTAAATTTTAATGTTTGTTGCCATATGTTAGAATTAAATTCATTTTTCCATATTATCATTTATCTCCCAAGTGTGCCAAAAACCCAAAATGGCACATCTCAACCTCTAAACCTAAGTTGTGTCAATTTGATTGATTTTTCATAATCTTCAAAAATATATTGGCACATCCTAAAAACCTTTAGGATTATAATCAACCTTATTTCCAAAGTACCCCATTACCTTGGAAATGACCTAAAGTGCCACCTTTACCATGGTTAGGTTAACTACCTATCCATTTAAGGTTGGCACACCTAAACCCATCTAGCGTGAATCGATCACGCTCCTAGGAACCCAATACCTATTGGAGCTCTTTGGGTTAATTAGGTATTTCTTAGGGATGACCTCCCTAGACACCCTCCTAATGACCCTCCTAGGCTTTGAAGTCTTGGTCATTTGGGTCTTGCCTAGGTAAACTCTAGAGGTAACTCCCCCTTTGACCTTCTTAATGACTTCCCTAGGTTTCCTTGAAACCCTAGCCACTAGGCATCTACCTTGGTCAACCTTAGGGATGACTTTCCTATTGACCTTGGTTTTCCTAGACCTAGGTTGTGTTCCATAATCGAATGGAACACTATGGTAGGTCTCCTTGGGCTTAGGTTTGTGACTCAAACCTTTCTTGCCCTTGGTTGGACCTTGCTTCCTAAAACCTAGGTTTTGACTCCTTGACCTAGATTTTTTATCATTTGATCCTTTAATTTGATCTTGTATATTCCTAAGGGTCTTTTTTATTTTCTCAAGTCTTGACCTCAAGACTTGATTTTTCTTTTCTAATATCTCAATTTTTTATTTTTCATTAACTCTTGAGATATTCTTATTTCTAGGCATATGTCTAGTCCATTTAGGGTTGATGCCTAAGTGATCTTCTATCTTCCTAATGCTCTCCCTAGGAAGGATAGGTCTAGAATTGTTTGATCTAGGTTTGTCCTTAGGTAAAATTGTTTTAGGGACATTAGTCTCAAATTTTTCCTTATTCCTAAAATGGACATGCTTAGCTCCTAAACAATGAACCTTATTATTTCTACTAACATGCTTTTCATGATAAATAGCAAGTGTATTAAGATTATCTCTAGCATGCTTTTTACTATAAAATTTAAAAAGGTACATTATTAAACTTTATCTTAGGGATTGCTTTAAAAGCTCCCCCTACTTGTGATGCTCCTTCTTGGCTCTTTTTCTTCCTCCTAGGGGATTGACTCCAGTAATGACCCCGTTGATTGCACTTGAAGCAAATTACGTGCTCCTTGCTTTTAATTGTGGGGGGACCAGCATCCTTGGTCTTTTCTTGAGGTTTTGGTGTCGGTTGACCTTTCTTGACTTTCTTAGGGTACTTACTCTTGTAATGCTCATACTCCCTACACTCAAAACATAATATATGATTTTTAATTTTAACCGAAATACTTGAGTTACCTAGGGTGGTGGTCGGTGGCGGAGTTGATTCTTCACTTCTTCCGGAGGTTGAAGCACTTCTTGATTTTGTTTCGGCTCCGGTGTAGACGGTCTCTCATCCTCCTCAATCCTAGAGGTTGAGGGTTCTTCTACTTCTACCTCTTCCACCGATTCCGATCCGGATGTTGATTCCCTATCAACCTCCGAATCCTCACTTTCTTGTGAGGATGATGAGCTTACTTCTTTGGGCTCCTCCTCTTGAGCCGGTGATGGGTATTCATGGAATCTTGCCACTTGGCTCCAAAATTCCTTTGCATCCTTGTACTCACCTAACTTGGACACAATTTCATTAGGAATCAACTCAATCAAGAATGTTATTACCTTCTTGTTTTTCTTGAATCCTTGGAGTTGTTCCTCGGTCCATCTCTTCATCTTGAGGAAACCTTCCTTTTGTCCTCTAAGATATTCAAATCCTTCCATCAAAGCGGACCACTCCTCAAGGTTCCTCATCATCAAGAAGTCTTCAATTCTTGCCTTCCATTGGTTGAATCCTTCTTGTCCATAGAAATTGTAAGGCACCGATGTGTTGATGTCCCATCTTAATTGTTCTTCAAATTTCATCTTCCCTCTAGCGATCTTGCTCCCGGGTGTTAGTCCCTTGAAGAGCTCTCAGCTCTGATACCACTTGTTAGGACCTGTGCGCCCGCTAGAGGGGAGGTGAATAGCGTCGTTCATCGTTGCTTGATCGAATTTGATTGCGCTTGCCTATGATTGTTAATATGCAGCGGAATATGGAAAATACAATACAAATACACAATCACAATACGCAAGAATATAACATAGTTCGGAACCTCAAGGTTCCTACTCCATGGGTTGGACTTGAATGAGCCCTAGCGATGCAAATGCAACCACTAATCACTAACTCCTTCTCGGAACAATCTGGAGGTGGAGAAAACCTCTTATAATAGTTCTTACAACAATAAGAATGAAATACAAGCGATTATAAATGAATTACAACAAAAGAATGCAAAGAAAACTTTACAATCGATATTTTGGAAGCTTACTTGTTGATTGTCTTGGACTAGCCTTGAAGACCCTGATTTACACCAGCAAATCGCTCCAAATCGCCCAAGAAAATTGATGCCAAATCCCTCCTTCCGAGCTGCTTTTATAAACTGCATTCGGGCAAGATTTCGCTTAGCAGTCGACTGATAGGGACCATCAGTCGACTGCTCCTGTAGCCGTTGTGAGACAACAGCATGAGTCACGTTAGATAAGTTCCAACGGATAGACTATCAGTCGACTGATTATACCCATCAGTCAACTGATCAGGTCATCACTCGACTATCAAACCCTAATAGTTGACTCGGGAACCTTCTGTGCCCAAAAACCTGACCAGCAGTCGACTGATCTCCAGATCAGTCGACTGCCCAATTCTGGCAGTTGACTGCTAGGCTAATTCCTGTTGGGAGTATGAGGAATACAATCAAAGTCCCACATTGGTAAGACATGGAAAAGATCATGTGCTTATAAGAAAAAAGATATCTCCATTGGCATGAGGCCTTTTGGGTAAAGCCCAAAAACAAAACCATGAGGGCTTAAGAAAAAAGATATCTCCATTGGCATGAGGCCTTTTGGGTAAAGCCCAAAAACAAAACCTTGAGGGTCTAGGCCCAAAGTGGACAATATCATGTCATTGTGGAGATATGTGGATATTATAAGCACTAACAATTGGTATCAGAGCCATGGTCCATGTCAAGCCATGAACCTCGAACGAAGGAAGTTGAGCTCCCACGTCCGGATCAAGAGAACCAGACATCAGGAAGGAAGTCTAGTTGGGTCGGGGGGACCGAACAACTGGCAGGAAGTCCTGGTGGGTTGAAGATCGGACATCAAGCAGAGAAAATCCTTCGAGGAGGGATAGGCTTGAGGGGGGGCCCAATGTGGTCCTTCGTTTGAGGGGGGGATTGTTGGGAGTATGAGGAATACAATCAAAGTCCCACATTGGTAAGACATGGAAAAGATCATGTGCTTATAAGAAAAAAGATATCTCCATTGGCATGAGGCCTTTTGGATAAAGCCCAAAAATAAAACCATGAGGGCTTAGACCCAAAGTGGACAATATCATGCCATTGTGGAGATATGTGGAGCTTATAAGCACTAACAATTCCAGCAGTCGAACTCTAGTTGACTCTCATCAGTCGACTGACCATTGTCCCAGTCAACTAATACACCTTAAACATGAGATTTTACCCTAAATATGGTGCCCCCATACTTGTTAGGTCACCCTTAGCCTAGACCTAAGCCTTCTAGCCACCTCCATCAGCCTCACGCCTATCGGATCCCTCCAACTCATCCATGACTTGTTCATCCATACGCTAGCCTTCAGGTGCTTCCATCAACTATTGTCATGCTAATGTGGTCTACACTGCCAAGGCACATTGGACTTACACTGCCAAAACTCCGCTTGGACTTTACGCCGCCAACCATTAGACTTATGCCGTCAAGACTTCACCCTTGGACTTTATGCCGCCAATATTCCCCTTGGACTTTCCAATTATCAAGACTCAAGCTTGGACTTTCCCTTTCCAACCCATGTTGGACTTTCCATGCCAAGACTTATGCTTGAACTTTTCCTTCCCAAGACCCATGCTTGGACTTTCCTTGCCAACCCATGTTGGACTTTCTATGCCAAGACCCATACTTGGAATTTTCCTTGCCAAGACCCATGCTTGGACTTTCCCATGACAATGGTCAAACCATCGTCAAACATCAAATATGACCTGGGTCGATTGCACCAACAATCTCCCCAACACTTGTCAGATATCAATGTCAGACATCAATGTCAAACATCAAAACACTACTCGACTCTAACTCGAGTCTGGTCAATCATGACCTGGGCTGATTGCACCAACAAGAAAGTCCTTCCGATGCATCTAAGGAGGTGGAGAAGTTGTCGAATGGCCTCTGACAATTTGGGGGCCCTTGGACGGCCCCCCTTTCGGGGCTTGGGAGCCCTAGGGTGGCTCCCTTTTTGATCCTCCCTCCTCTTGCCTCTTGGATAAGCTTCCTTTATATAGTGGGGGCACCAGCTTTCTATAAATGCATATAAAATCTAATTTCCTCGAAATCATGGCGCCGCCATATGGTCATGTGAATTTCATACGGTTGCACGTATGTAAGGCTAGAAACTATTGAAACTTAGGGTGAAAAATTTGTCTGAAAAAAACACATGATCATGAGAAAAAAAGACATGGTCATGTAAAAAAGACATGCCCCCCCCCCCATGTTTCATTATGTAGCCTCCTATTTGCTTCCTTTTTTCTCAGTTTCGCTTCGGGGAATACACTCATGTCTTGGGACATGGCCATAACATGTTCCCTACAATTTATTCTCCCTTTAAAGCTTCATTTTGCTTCGAATCTTCGTCCCTATCAAGACAAATAAACAAAAATAGATCTTCGAACAAAGATAATAGCAAAATGATGTGAAACAAAGATAATATGCAATGAATGTCATTAAAATGAGATAAGATGTGTGCCAAAATGACTACTAACATCCTATATAAAATGCACACATCATAAAGTCAAAGGATAACCTATGGATCCATTAACTAAAGGATTAAACCGAGAATTAGTTGTAAGCTCATCACGGAAGATGGGTTTGATGCTGATAGGGAATGTTGGTGCAAAGGAAACTCAATCTATATAGACTGAAGATCCCAAGAACTAGGTTCAAAAGGATAACCTAACTATACTGATTAAGTGGGAGAACTACCCAAAGAAAGGATAAAGGTTGAGCATACGACTTTTAATGATTCAAGAGAGTAGAGTGGAATACTCTCGAGAGATAACCTATGCGAGAAAGAAGTGGGGTCGCTTCAAAGAGAATTGAAGGTACAATTTATAGAACTTCTCATAGAACCGGATATGTTCATGGCTAAGAACAAATACACTCATGAGAACTGAGGTATACCAAGGAGAGTTCTGGGTGAGATATGTCAATGCTTGCACAAACGATAGTATAGTTCAAAGATATCATGTTTTCTGTCAGCCAGTAAGAAAATATATCTTCACAAGGAAAAGTTCAAAAGGTAAAATCTACCTGTCCTATACTGGACTCAATTGTTAAATACTATTACATACTTTGTTTCCATTCATGTGAGAAATTATTAAAAATGTGAATGGAAAAAAAGTGGAATATATGAAGGAGACTTCATTGTATATAGGACTTTAGTCCCATATTGGAAGTTTCAAAACTTAATGGTTGGTTTATATTATTTTACAAATATATATGTTCTGAACAAATGCATGAGGAGAGGCTCTCTCTCACGTGTGGATGTGTAGGGAGGTGCAAATCCAGGGCTCGGATTGTACTGAATTCAGGTGACTCATGTACAAGCGCGACCTGTGCGCGTCAAATGTTGGATTGATCAGGGATAAATTTATCAAAGCAAATGAACCAATATTTTCCATCCATTTTTTTAATAGCACCGGATATCCGAGCTTTCGAACTAACTAATCTTAGGGGTGGCCACTTCGGCCCAACAAACCTCTTTCGGAGAGCTCAGAATTTCCCTAAGCGAAGTCTCCACCGACCACCAGGGTAAATCCAGAAGCACTTGCAACTCAGTCGTCTAGCTCGGCTGCTGCAGTCACACCATCCCTGTAAGACTGTCCAATGCTAAAGTCATACTCTATTTGCGAAGGAAAACTCTTGCGACTAGGGCCGTCGAAGGCAAATTCCTATAACCAAGGCAACCCACACAAATTTTCTAAAATTCACCGCCGGATATGTCCTAGTAGAAGATTGAACTGTGGTTCCCTGTGGGATACCTTTTCGCCTTGCAGCTGCACCGCACCTCAAGTGCCGCCATCCAAATTATTTTTTACTCAATGATAACGAATATATTAATGTGATTAATGAGAATCCTTATCACGTTAAATTGCTAGCGGCATTTTAATCACCCGAAATGGTTGACGCTTCACTACTGGTGAATAAAAACAATTAAGCATTTTTATTCGGACTCCTATATAAAGAGCCTAAGTCTTGAGCAGAAGTAAGTGACTAGTAATTCATCCACTTGCTTCCCCTCTCTTTTTCTTTCTTTATGTTGGGTACTTCCACTCTTCATGACACATGTGATAGCACTCAAGTGTATTTCAGTTTGCCACGACAATTAGTGCTTGGTAGAGATCACGATTTCGCCATTGTGTCCTGGGAAATAGACAATCTATTACAACCTCGAAGCACCTCAGAGGTGAGACGAATTTATTTTAAGAAATCTACCTCGGCTCTTGAGTATTCAGCGACTCAGCCATTTGGCATTCAGACTCAGCAACTCGACACTCAGTGACTCAGTCACTCACCCATTCGGCACTCGGACTTGTCGATTCGGCACTCAATGACTCGACCGCTCAATTACTCAGCCTCAGCAGCTCAGTTCAACCCTTCAAGATAGTTTAAGATAATCAACTAAGTTGCTCAGTAGATATAATTTGAGTTGTTTTCAAATTAAGGTATCCTTCCCTGCCTCTCGAATACAATTGGTGTAACTGTTCTACTATAGCTGACACAAGCCGGTTCAGACTATCGGTGTTCTAGACAGGAATTTCAATGGGAGGACTGCGTTCTCGACTTTAGGATGATCCTTCTCCGAAATCTGTATGCTTCCTTCATTAGTTCGACATCCACCAAAAAATCTCTACTGCCGCAAGTTTCTCACTTGTGAAACTGGCCTCTTTGGATTCCTTTATGACTGCAAAGTTCTTTCTCACTTACGGCGACTACAATTAAGTACATGTACCTGAATCGAAAATCTGAAATTTCAATAAAAAAAGATTGACGTCCAAAATAATAGACTGACTGGAGCAATAGAAGGATCCCCAATGACAAGATCACCAAGGAATTGAAAACACGAGTTTGAAATACCTTTTCCACGCAATGCTACACAATGAATGAAGGGATGACAAAGAGCGAAGAGTGGCCAAAAATCATCCCAATGTTTGGTATATAATACCATAGTCAGTCATGGCCATTTGGCATTTACTCCTTTGATCAAGCCTATATGCATGGTTAGGTCAGGCCAAACATCCTGAGTCTCGGTTGTCCTTTCCTTGTTAACTGTTCGATTCCTCAGTTGGCCTTTAATCCCACTCCCCAAGCCCAAGCAACTATCTCGAAGGGGCTTACACCAAAGCGCTACTCTCGCCCTTTAATTTAGAGAGAGGGGTAAAAAATTGTGAAAGATGTCGGCGCCTCAAACTCATCCGGACTCTTAGGGCTTGTTTGGGAGGAAGTGAAGGAGGTGTAAGTAATGGAAGGGGAATGAAGGGGAGGGTAAAGGAGATTTACACCCCAAATTGGGGTGTAAGAAATGTCCAGTTTTTGTGAGGGGGAGGGGTATAAATTCATCCTCATTCCCCTCCCTTTCCCTTCCCTTTCCCCTTCCCTCACTTCTTCCCAAATAAGGGTAGTCTTTTTTTCTTCCTTATTTACCCTTACCCTTCCATTACTTACACCTCCTTCACCTCCTCCCAAACAAACCCTTAGTTCTTCGAGGAGAGGAGTAAGTCGGAATTAACTAGATACGAGACTAGACCAAAGAAATGGACTGC